>CM062819.1:1701313394-1702034712 GCA_031772625.1 Pinus tabuliformis | reverse complement strand
ACAACTCCTAGAGCTTCAACTTGAGTTTCTATCTTTTGTTGCATCAAAGAAAATAAGATATGTGGTAGAAGCGCAACTATGAACCATCCCTTATGTTGCTATAGAGCTATTTCGAAGCTCACCTGATACAATAATACCTTGAATCCCTAGTCGAATTCCCAAACAAACTCAGTAGGCCTTTGTTAGGTTTCTTTTAACTATGTGATACACTTTGACTCAAACTTCGACTTCTTAAATTCTGTTACTAGTGTTGTCTTAATGTATGTGAATGATCTGATATGATTTCTTGAATATTTCAAGTACCATGTCAATGCTTGACCTCATTATTTCGTGAAAAGTTGTGCGTTGTTTATATTTTCATCATGAACCTGCTTCGCTGTCCATACTGTTTTGCATAAAAATCAAAATTGTTCCGGATCTTCTGATCGAGTTCCTTTAAAAACAGGTAACTTAATATCATTAACCATATTTGTTCCTGGAGGGGGAGGGTGAGGGGTAGGGGGATTTGTAAGGGAATGGGGATGGGGGGCTACGGGGACAAGGAAAACCAAAAGCACCCTAATTATTACTCAATTCTGGATTCAACAAACTTTCAAGCTAGAAGGGTGAATACTGTGGAGTTACTTCGGGGTTTTCAGGGAGGCTTTCTTCACTTTCAAATTCACTCAAAAGAGGGCTATAGTCATTTTCTATGAAATTCTTTGGATCTTCGCCACATAATCTCTTTGTAGTGTCTATTATATATCTTTTTCCACTTCGCATTGTTCCAGTCTCTTCTTTGGATATTCTCCCAAACATAAGAACTAATAATATGACTGCATTCATAAAACTCCATTTTCACACAAAAGCATCTTAATCTAGAGTTTCAGAGATCTCAAGTACTTACCTTGGAGTCCTTTGAAAAATTGTCATTCTACTTTTCTATAGGAAACAATCAAGTCTACCGTGAACTCATTAATGAATCCTCCCAAGCTGTTATCAATCTAAAAATCAACAACTCTTGAATTCCTATTGTTGGTGTTCTTAAGTCACTGTATTAGTTTAGGTGTCCACTCCTTAGTTTTGTCTCCCTGAAAATAATATTTTCTTTCGGTCAACCTTGATATCCACTCGTACAGCTCAACATGAAACGAACCGAAGAAAATTTTGTATTGATCTTCGAAAACATACTTTGGTAACAACCTTTTAGATGATAAACGAGGACTTCTATTCTCTTGATCTGTAAATTATCGTTCCTTTTGTTCTACTCAACCTTGAATTTCCTTATTTGACAAATGCCACATAAACATATCCATAAAACGGATCTCGGTCCCAGCAACAAAACCATTTGTTGTCTTTGGTTGGGCTGACCTAGTTTTGATTCTTTACTGCGCACCAACAAAACCTTCAATCACTGTCCCTTTCAGCAACGAACTGCCAACATATCGTAGTCTCACTCGAAGTGAATGTGGGATGATGCAGAACCAGGTCTCTGAAACCTTGAGGGATGATAAGTTGTGGTATTTTTATTTTATTTTATCTTTATCAATCATAACTTATTTCACATTCATTTATTTCTTAGCCGCATTACATTCATCACTTAGAACATATCTTATACATCCATAAATCTTCACTACCCTGAAATAAAGTGCAACATCTATGCTACAAAAAATAATAAACATATAAACACATGAAGACACATATTTTGCAATGGTTCATCCCAATGTGGGAATATGTACACAAGAACTATTGCTTATAATAGAGAATTTGTACAACAAACAGTTCTTGGCCTGTGTACTCAGCTACAGGTAATCCACGGAGTCAGCTGTGGACTTAGGTCTCTGTGCCCTCAACTACAGATCCTTATCTTCTTGCCCAAAACCATAATTCACAAAGATACAACTATTCAATACCTGACATGGTTCTTCAAGGCTATCTCCTTCTTTATTATTCATCCCTAGATATACTATTACATCGAGGGATATATCATCACAATACAGTGGTCCATATACTATGGACTCCCTAATATAAGCTACTATGGTCCAAAAACAATTCATCATTTACAAAATAATATTATTTTACAAAAACTGAGGGGCTTCGACCCACTTTGAAGCCCATATACTACGTGGTATATCTACTACGAGGTCCACTTTGGCGCTTTGCTGCTCTACTACATGGTCCGCTTCACACTTCGATGCATCCTTTACTTCATACTCTACTCCCCAAATGCAGAGTCTTCATCAAGATCTAGGCCAAGTTGGGTTGTGCCCAGCATGGTCTAGTCCTTTCCTATATGCTCACTCATCTCAATAGATTATGATGATATGGTACATATTTCTTTAATGTGTAGCTCCAAATGTTATGTGTTAGTTCAAATATAGTTAAGAGTGAATGCAAATATTTAAGTGCAAGTGGAAATATTTATGTGTGAGTTCAAATATGCTTGAGTGAGTGTATAAATATTTTCAATTTTGTTTTTCTATCAAATACTCTTCTCAAATGTAGCAAACACTTCTAGAATGTAATGGAAACTTATCCTCGATTGTAACGAAGGATTATCCTTGAATATAACAAATAATTCTTCTATAAATAAGATTGAGTTCATTTAGTATTAAGAAAATGAGCAATTGAGATTTGAGCTCACAAGAGAAGGAACTTGTAATTGTTATTGCTAGTAATAAAAGAGTTGTTGATATTTTCCCTCTGGTTTTTCTGAGTACACTACTGGTTTTTCATGCAAATTTTTGGTGTTGTGGTTCTTTATATTTTCTTATTCTATTTTTTTTTTATAAACTTTTATATTTTATTCTGTCTTTTCTTAACAACTGGTATCAGAGTTTGTTTTTTGTTGCTAGGTTTATTGAGCAATATGAAGACTGTAATGAGTGATATGGAGAAGCTTAATGGGCCTAATTCTTACTTATGGAATCTTATATGGAGGATATATTGACCTTGAAGGATCAATGCTTATAAATCAATGTAGTAACAAAGTAATCCTCAACGATGTAAGATGAAAATTGGAAGAAGCTAGATAGGAAATAAACTGCTACAAATCGACAACACCTAACAAAGAATGTGTACTTAAATGTGGATGAGTAAAAGACAAGATAAGGTCTATAGGAAAGGTTTCATGACCTGTAGTGTAATACCCATAGAATAAATTATTATGTCATATTTTTATTATTTACTGGTTTAAGAAAATTAAGTGACACGTGATGAAAAATTTTGTTTAGTTTCAAAAAAAAAAAAAAATATAGTAATAATAAATGAGAAATTATGTTAGAAAATGAATTATCTCATAAATATGTCAAGGAAGAAGATGGGATATTAACCCCTAACTATCAGTACGAAACATGTTATGTAACCAAATCACAAAACAAGAGAAAATATAGATCAATGACTTGCAAATTAGCCTCTTCTAGGGGGAAACCTCTTTTTACATCACACATCACACAAATGAAAAGACATCCTTGGTATATATATGAGTCTAAAGGGTCACAATATAATCAGGACCTACATAGAACCAATAATGTAAGGGCCAAACAATAACAATAGTGGGCTTTTGTGCGGCACAACAATAACAATATGAGGGACACATGGGGCCCAACAATAACAATATAGATACTACACTAGTACTATAGAGACCTATCATGCTGTGTCTCCTTGAAAAAAGTGTTGTCCTCAACACTTGAGTAGTTTTGGATGCTTCTATATAAAATACTCATCCTCCCATATGGAATCTTCAGCAGGCAAGTCCTTCACTTAATGAGATGTTATGAAGTTGATTAATTTTGTAGCCAATGGGTTATTGTTTCTGTGATTTCTTGAGGCTCCAATATGATTTTTCCTTCCTAGTCAAGTTATAGAAATACTGTTTGAATTAGGATCTTGTTACCTATTTTCCCTTAAGAAACCAATTTCTTGGCTATGTAGAAATTGTGCTTAAGACATTAATGTTTATTATTCATGTCACTTATTTGTATGGTGTATCCTCAAATGAAGGACCTGAAAGACCTAGTTTTTAACCCTTAATACTTAGCTGATATGAAAATCTCAGAATGCCATATGATGCTGGATATAAATGCTGAGTGAAGAATGCTTTGAAAGGTTAGAGACAATATGTTGTTTTTCACAGAAACTATTATCTGTAACTTAGAAGAAATGTAGAAGTAGGGGTTTTAAGTATAAGAGCGCTCTTTTAAGGAATTTTAACTTCATTCACATAAGTAAACAAAGACCTACAACTTCATTACTATACTTAAAGAAAAGAAGACATATGATGACACATAACAGAGAAGTTATAAAATCATACCCAACAATGTGTGGAAAACTTCTGATTCTTTCATTAATCAACAGTTTATCAAAAATACAGTAGCCTAGTCTCCAGGTTCTTCAAAATTCGAACCCTTTTTCGATAATTTTCCCTCTTTTTATACATCATGGGACAATTGGTAATCACCAAAACTGTCAAACTCCTTAACTATATCCTAACTGTCTAAGGTAAAATTCATTATATAATATTACATTGGAGGGTAAAAGACACCTCATTCTTCTCAAGAAAACAAAATAACAAGAAATAACAGAAATTAGAAGGTGATGGCTACTCACTGTTCGAATCTGTGGCTTGACTGTTGATGAAGTTTCTCTGTAGATGTTATGATGATAGCCAGACTATTTTAACACAACAAACTGCATCTTTACCAAACTCCGTGCGTGGACTTATGGGTTATGGATGCACGTGTATATCAAAAATGTTTTGATTGGTGGAAACACAAAGAAACCCTTATGGCCCACATATATATCGGAAGCGTTCTGATTCACGGAAACACAAAGAAACCTAACCAATCACCGTTCCTTTGGAGTTTCAGTCATCTGCCTCTAATTTTAGTTATTTTGCTAAAACAACAGAGTTGGTTGATTTACATGGAATATGACAAACCTTCATCTACCACGGAATCGAAAGGAAACAAAACTCCAGTTCATAATCTTATCACGTCTGCCTTTTCCAGAAACCTTTGCCTTCCCCATAGACCCAATAGGAAACAAAGCTACAATTTATAGACTTCTCGGGTCTGAAATTCATAATAAAACCTGTGCACTTTTTGATGCGATATCCATCGAATCTCATCCCTTCGTGATGAGTGGCTATGATTGATATGGACTTCAACAGATTAGATTGTATTCCATAAACCATCGCCTCCATTTTATAAATTAAATCTCATCCATGTTAACCATGTGATTATTGTTAGATCTACATTATTCAAGTGAACGACCTCGATTCACTGAGGTTCTAACTTAGTTTTATAACTTCTCGCGTCCCATTTTGAATTAAAATTCATCCTTGTTATCTAAGAAATTACCGTCAGATCTATTCCCTATCGACCAGACGGCTTAGACCTTCTCCCGAGTTTCTTACATTCAAAAGCTGTAAATAATATAAAGCAACTCATTTCTTTCAAATTTCTGCATTCTCTTTTATTTCCGTTATAACATAATATTTGATTTTTTTTATTTTTGCAATAAAACTGAATATAAAATTAAAATGACAATGGATGCTACAACATCACCTATAATCTTCTTTAAGCATGAAACATGGAAAATTGGGTGTACTTGAGAAGATGCAAGCAACTCCAATTTGTATGCCATAGCACCAATATTTTGTATACCTTGTAAGGACACAGTACTTGGGTGATAATTTATCATCCTTCATAGCTTGCTTGGGGGACATTTGTTTGTATGGTTGTAGCCATAAAAATACCCAAACGCCTACTTCAAAACGTATTTCACTACAATGTTGATCTTCCTATTGTTTCATTAAATTCTGCAAGAGAGCTAGGTTATCATTTAAGAGTTGGAGAACTTGTTGTTGATGCTTGATGTGATCTTGCTCTGCTGAACCTAAGAATTTTGTCTTGAGGAAAATGTGATGGATAATGGATGATATCCATAAAGTGCCATAAATGGGTTCATTTTTGCTGCAAAATGGAAGGAAGTGTCATATCACCATTCTACCAGAGGTAACAACTTGACCCATTATGTTTTATTATCAGATACAAAGTAATGTAGATATCATTCCAAACATTTTTTCACTATCTTAGTTTTCTTGTCATATATATGATGATAAGATGGACTATGAGATAACTTAGTACCAAGACAAGAAAATAATTATGTCCAAAAATCTCCAATGAAAATGGGATCTCTATCACTTACAATAATTTTTGGGTTTCCATGTATCTTTTGAATTGTTTTCATAAATGCAGTAGCAACTATACCAGCTTTGAAAGGATGAGATAGTGAAGAAAAGTGTGTAGACTTGGTAAGTCTATCAATTATTACCATGATGACACTCTTTCCTTTAGTCTTAGGTAAACCTATGATAAATTCCATTGAGACCTCCTCCCAACACTTACTTGGAATGACTAAAGGTTGTAACAGACCTGGGGTTGTAGTTGTCTTAACTTTATTTTGTCGAAAAACCAAACATTCTGCAATAAACTTATGAATATCAAATTTAAGACCAACCCAAATCTCGAGTGCCCTCATATATGAGAGGTGTGCAATTCTAAAAGAATATTTTATTTATGTTGGGAGTTCTTACATAGATATAAGCTATATTTGTACCATAATGATCTTAATTTAAACTAGAACGCAACAAATTACAAATATAACCATAAATACAAATATGCAGCAAAAATAAAACTTCATTTCATTAATATCAGAGAACTGAAATATGCTTACATACAGAATGGAAATAAACTAGCTCAGACGATGGTAGCTTATCTTTGAGAAGAGATGTGCCGACGACATACCTCTGAACAATGTTACAATGAGGCTTGAAGGCCTATTTATTATTAAGAAACAATCAGAAACCCAAAAACATCCAAAAACCTAACCCTAGGAGATGAAACACCAAACTATGGACCCCGTTGGGGTAAATTTGTACATCAAATTCCTTGGGTCGTAACTTTGGCATACGATCTTTGTTTCATGCAAACGATACATCGTTAGAAATATCTATCCAAGGACTACAACTGCTAGCAGCTAATATCAATATTTGTTGATATTTATTTTCCAAAGAAGCATCGTTTAGGGCCTCATAATGGCTCTGGAAGTTTGGGACCTGAAAAACTAAAAAAATAGTAAACCGTGCTACAATTAAGGAAATTGAAAAATGAAAGAAACAATGGTGGGGGTCCAAGTGGAATAGGTAGGTGGCCACAAATATCCACCTGGGTCATTCCTCCCCCCTCAGGAAGCAATGGTCCCATTTCATTAAGCTCCTCCATGAGATGAGGAAACTTCTGCTGAACTTGGTCCTTGGCGAGCCACTTGCCCTAGTGAATGAGTTGGCCTGCTTTGACAACTCGATATAGTTGGATCATTTGCCGTCAGGTGTTCTTGGTCTCTATGTCTATGATTTGATCAATTGTAGCTTGTTCCATGCAGTTTGTATTTAACTCTGTTGGTGTGAGTTGTCCTGCAATGTCGGATGTGTGCAACAATGGTGGAAAGTAAGGCCGAAGATGGTCCACATTGAACATTGGGTGTATACGAAGGAATGGTGGAATACTGAGCTCGAAGGCATTGTCCCCTACTACCTTGGCGATGGTGTATGGCCCTATCGGAGTGGGCGAAGCTTGCGGTGGGGCCTAGCGAGGCACTCCTTCTGCAAATGTAGCCAAACTTTGTCGCCCACCTAGAACTTGTGTGACACTTGATGCTAATCATGTCGCTGCTTACACTTAGCATTGGCTCTATCCAATATGTCATGGCCCTGTTGGTGGATGTGCTGAATGTGCTCAACAAAGTTGTTTTCCTTGTCAGCTTTGGACTGGACATGAGTCGAATCTACCTGAGTCGCTGCAAATGGTATGGCCACATCAATGGGAAATAGTGGCTAGAATCCCAAACCCACCTGAAAAGGGTTGTGGCTGGTCGAGTTGTGGAGAGCCTGGTTATAGTTGTGCTGGAAATAGGGAAGGTTCTCATCCTATGTGCATGGATGCTTTGAGTTGTACATGCGTAGAATCTGTACGATCATCCTGTTGATGACCTTTGTTTGGCCATCAGTTTGGGGATGGAAAGTTGTGCATTTAGTGAGCTTTGTGTCCAACATCGACCAGAGACTGGACGAAAATGTACTGAGGAATTTTTTGTCTCGATCTGAGATGGTAGACTATGGGATCCCAAAGTGTACCCACACTCATTTAAAGAATAGTTTAGCAGTGGCTTTTGATGTGATATTCATCTTGTAGGTTGCTATAATGGCCATCTTTGAGAATCTATCGACAACCAAAAAAACACAGTCATTGCCATGCTTAGTAGAAGGAAGGCCTGACATGTAATCCATGGAGTTGGATTCCCAAGGTCGACTAAGGGTAGGCAGCGGAGTATAGAGGTATTGCTTCTTGATGGTCATTTTTGCAATGGTGCAAGTAGTGCGAGATCTGATGTACTTCCTGACATCTTGTCGAAGATTTGGCTAATCAAAATAATTGTGGAGTATTGCCACTATTTTCTTGACCCAGCAAAGCCCATCGACCCGACTGTAGTGCGCTTCCAAAATCATCTTGGTACACTCTCTTGAAGGAACACAAAGGTGTCCTAGGTGGCATAACACTGCATCCTGGAGGTGAAAATCTGGAAGTTGTTGACCCTCCAATAGTGTTTGGTATGTGTGGCTTAATTATGGGGTGCTTTTGTAGAGAAGTATCCAATCAGAAGTCTCATGCTCACAAGAGCTGACCATGGTGGTCAATGACATGATCGGTGGTCGGTTGAGGCAATTTGCAACATTATTGGTGCTGCCCTTCTTGTACTTGATATTCAAATGAGACTATTGTAGGTATGTGGACCACCTCTAATGGCAATCATTTTGCAACTTCCCTTGTGTCCGTATGAACTACAGGGGTTGGTGGTCTGTGTGGATGAAAATTTACTTCCCCAAAATGTAATGCCTCCATTGTCATCATACTTGCATAATGGAATACATCTCTTTGTCATAAGTAGGATACTTCCATAGTATTTCTGAAAGAGTCTCACAGTGATATTCCACTGGATGCACCTGTTGAGTAAGGACTTCCCTCATAGCATAGTCAAAGGAATTTGTCTTGATCTCAAATGGTTGTTGCAAGTCTAGTAATGTGAGCACTGGTGTAGATAAGAGGTGATGTTTCAACACCATGAATGCCTTATGTTGAGATTTAGACCAAAATAATTTTTATTTTCCTCATCCCTTTGTGACTTTAATAAAGGGTCAAGTGATATGAGAGAACCCCAACATGAACCTACGGTAGAAATTGGCAAGACCAAAAAAGCTTCAGAGATCTATCAGAGTGGTTGGGGTTGGCCAATCCTGAATGACTTGGATCCTAGATGGATCCACATGCACCCCTCATTCATCACTAATGTATCCTAGATAATGAACCTAGGTTATGCCAAAAGTGCATTTATCCAAATTGGCACACAGATTATGTTGCCACAGTCTTTGGAGAACTTGTCGGATGTAGTGGATGTGCTCTTCCCAACTCTAGCTGAATATCAGGATGTCATCCAAGTATACTACTACAAATAAGTTGTTGAATGGCTGCAAGATGTGATCCATCAGCCTCATGAAGGTTACAGGACCATTTGTCAACCAGAAAGGAAGAACCAGCCATTCGAAAAGGGCCTCCTTGGCTTTGAAGGTAGTCTTCCACACATCAGAGGGTTTGATTGGTACTTGGTGATATCTGGACTTCAAGTTGGTTTTGCTAAAATATTTGGCCCCGTTGAGTTGGTCTAGAAGGTCATCAGTCCATGGGATTAGGTACCTATTCCAGAAAGTGATCTTGTTCAATGCCTGATATTCAATACAGAGTCTCAAAGTCCCATCCTTCTTTCAAACCAACATGATTGGGCTCCCACAGGGCGATGAACTTGGCCAGATGTGAAATTTCTATGACAGCTCCTGAATCTTCCTCTTGATTTCGTCGTTCTCCAGAACAGAGCATCAATAGATTGGTCCATTGAGAAACGACGCACCTGGGGTTAGATCGATAGAGTGCTTGACTTGACAGTGAAGAGGCACCCTTGCGGGGGAGGTGAAGATGTCCTTACCCTCTTCCATGACCTTTCCCATCTATTGTTGTCGTGCAGAGGGACCCTGTCTGGAGGTTATGGTCATCATCTTCTTCTTTCCATAAGGGTGTACCATCAAGTACCATTAGGAAATATTTTTTCCTGGTTTTGGAAATGACATTACTGCATTTTTTGCGTAATCAAAGAGATGGCGGTAGGCAGTGCTACCTCTAGTATCATGTAAAACTTATTTCCGAAGGTAACAATAGTAACACCAGGCCTTGACTCATACACAATATGTCACTTCCTCAAGTATGGTTGGCCTAATAATACATCACAAACATTAAGAGGAGCAACGTCACATAATACCTCATCTGTGAAGGGCTTGATGATGTATGGAAGGCGACACTACTAGCTGACGTGAAGATCTCATCCTTGGTGAAGCCACCCAATGGTGTACGGTTGTGGGTGTGATGTGGTCAGTAAGCCTAGACGCTTCACAACCTTTTATGAAATGAGGTTCTTTTGGCTCCCACTATCGACAATGAACTGTAGTGGGGAACCCTTTACCCACATTTAGGAGTGAAAGAGGCATTCCTCCTCCTCTAGATCTATGGGTTCCTTCTTCTATATATTCGTGGTGGAAATGGTGGCGTTGGGCTCCACATCGATAATATGCTTCCCTTTTTCATTCCCCTTGTCCAGTTCTGACTCAGAGTTGAAACATTCATCTGATTCAGAAGCCTTCAACTTAGCCATCAGTGACTGATTGGCCTGACACTCACTTGTGTTATGAGTGGAAATATTATGGAACTCACACCACTTTCCTGTGTACTTCTCGGCTTTGCGATGTTTTTCTTTGCTTGTCGATTTGATGGGTTATCCTAGGCTGCCCCACCTTGGCTTTGTCCTTTATTCTGTGGTTTGGGGGCCCCTTTCCCTTGCTTCAGATTTGTAGATCCAAAGTCCCTCTTTTTCTGTTTAAGATTATGCCCGATATTTACAGTGTATGAGTATGCCTTGCCAAGCGAGGAGATGTCAAAGAACTCCATCTCATCCTAGATGTACCTATGTAGGTAGCCATGATACTTGCGTACCAAATATTTCTCAGAATCCTTGACACCCAACTTCGCGTGAAGGGTATGAAAAAAATTGGTAAAGTCCTGCACGCCTTGGTTCCTTCCCTGCCGCAGCATGGTCCACTTTATGTATTTATCCTCATAGCTCATGCCAAGGTAGTACTGGTCCTTGATGATGGCCCGAAATAAATTCCAGGTAGGTGCGGCTGAAAATAGTGAGGGTGTACATTCATTATTCTACTCATAGTAGGTTTCCCACCAGTCCTTGACGTGGTGACCAACTTTAAGAAGAGAAAAAGTAATATTTTCCCAGGTGGAAAAATCATGAACATAAAACTATCATCTAGCAGATTTAACCATTTATCTACGACATCTGCATCTATTTGGCCCTCAAATATGGGAATGTTAAAGTTTACTTGTACCTTAAAAGGGGTGGCACCTCTAGAGTGGCTGTTGGACATGGATGCGCCATCGGTTCGCAACCGTTGAAGGAGCCAGGAAACATTATCCATCATCACATTCCTTTGTTTCTCAAGGGCCTCCTAAAGCAATATTTTGATAGGATCTCCTTCTCCTTCGTCTTTCTTTTCTTCCCCCATGGGTGATCGTCAAGGTTTGTGACACTAATCTTGCAAAGGTTCAACCAAATAGAGCCCTAACTCCTTATACCCCAACCTCATTAGGGACATGAAAAGGAGGGTCAAGAAAGAGCAGACCACTCTGATACCATCAATTCAAATTTAAACCAGAATGCAACAAATTACATATATAACCATAAACATAGAGATGCAACAGAAATACAACTTCATTTCATTAATATCAAAGAACTGAAATATGCTTACATACAGAATGGAAATAAACAAGCACGGGCGATGGTAGCTTATCTCTAAGAAGGGCTGTGGTGGCTACATGCCTCTGAACTATGTTACAATGAGTCTTAAAGGCCTATTTATTATTGAGAAACAATGGGAAACCCAAAAACATCCAAAAACCTAACCTTAGGAGACGAAATGCCAAACTATGGGCCCCATTGGTGTAAATTGGTATATCATGTCCAGTCGTCATAACTTTGGCATACGATCTCCATTTGACGCACATGATACCTCATTATAAAGATCTATCCGAGGAGTACAATGAATGAAAGTGAATATTGAGTATATTAACCAATATTCACCACCGATTATTGTCTAAAAACCCGTCGTTTAGGGCCTCAAAACAACTTTGGAAGTTTAGGACTGGAAACAATGCCAAAAATAGTGAATTGAGCTACAATTAAGGAAACTGAAAAAATGAAAGAAACAATGGTGGGGGTCTAAGTGGAATAGGTGGATGACCACCAATATCGACCTGGATCACACAATGAATCATTTTTCCAGATAAATGTATCAAATGTACTGGTATCTTGATGCAACTTTTGGATGAGTGTGCACACATCTTCATCATACTGCCATTCATCTTTTGCTTCAGTTATCCAACCAGGTTAGATAATAGAAATGGAACAGGGAATTTTTTCCACATCCTCATCCCTTCTTGAGAGTGCATCTGCAACAACATTTTTCTTTCCTTTTTTTGTATATGATTTCAAAGTCATAACTCAACATCTTGGTAACTTAGTTTTGTTGCTTTTACAAAGATAATATTTATTCTAAAAAGTATTTAAGAATATCATGATATGTTTCTACCTTGAAGTGTCTTCCCATTAGGTAAGGGCGCCATTTCCGTAGAGAATGTAGTATTGCAAACATTTAATTCTCATAAATAGGTTTTTGTAAGCATTTTCCCTTGATTGTTTGACTTTTAAAAGAAATGGGTCTTCCTTATTGTATTAAAACAAAACAAATTCCATTTCTTGAGGCATAACATTCCATAATAAAGGTTTTTGTTAAGTCTAGTGTAGGTATGACTGGAGCTTAGCACATTTCATTTTAAAGATGTTTAATGGCCTTAGTTTCTTTTGGATTCCAAAAAAATGCATCTTTCTTCAGTAATGTTGTTATAGGTGACGCTATTTTCCCATATTTCTTAAAAAACTTGTGATAATACCCTCTCAACCTCAAAAATCCTCAAAGATTCTTTAGGGTTGTGGGGATTTTCCATTCCTTCACAACTTTAATTTTGTTAGGGTTTACCTTAACACCCTCATGAGATATAATATGACCCAAATATTCCACCTCCTACACCCCAAAGAAACATTTGGAGTGTCTTGCATACAATTATTTCTCCTCCAATAGTTTAAGCACCCTATCAACATATTGAGCATGATATTTCGAGGACATGATGTGGATTAGTATATAATCAAAAAATACTAACACATTTTTTTTAAGAAAGGATTTGAAAGTGGAATCCATGAAACCTTGAAATGTGGAAGGTGCATTAGTAAGGCAAAAAGGCATGACCAGAAATTCATAATGACTGACATGAGTTCTGAATGTTGTTTTTGGAATGTCTTTTGTCTTCATTCTAGTTTGATGATATTGAAAATGAAGATCCATCTTGGTGAAGTAAATTTCTCTATGTAATTCATCCAATAATTAATCAATGACAAGAACAAGAAATTTATCTTTAATATTGATATTATTGAGCTATCTATAATCCGAACACATACGCGATGATCCATCCTTCTTGTGCACCAATAATTCTAGAGAAGAGAAAGAACTTTGGCTAGGTTGAATTATATCTTCCTCTATCATTTTTGCAACCATACATTCAACTTCACTCGTTTGGGCATAGGTATTTCTGTAAGGTCCGATGTTTGGAGGAACAATTTCTGAAATCAAGTGAATAGCATGATCATGATCAGGAATAGGTGGGAGACCTTTAGGAGTCTCAAATACCTTGAAATGACTGTCTAATTCTCTTTCGAGATATGGATAAATGTATGATTTCATTGTTTGAACATCTAGTGAGCATGATTATGAAATTATGCATCATTGTTCTTTCTTCAAAATATTTTTCATGCCATTAGAGATGATTATCTTCTCTAGTTTCCCTGCAATACACATTAATTAAATTTCTTTTCCTTCCAAGAAAAATTTCAAATTTTTTTCTTAAAAATTAAAAGTTGTTGTCCCCAAAGATTGTAACCATTAGACTCCTAATACTACATCAGCACCACCCATTGGAATATTCAACACATATCCCCCATGGTTAGCTTGATATTGTGGCACTTCCCTGAGAATTTTATAGTTCCTCCTTTTGCAACCATCACTTGACACTTTGGTGGTCGATTTTGAAGGTAATTCAATTCCTTAGCTATCTTGCAATGTATAAAATTATGGGTACTACCTAAACAATACACACATGTTTCTTGCTTTTAGGAGCTCAATATTGAAACAATTATCTCTTTGTAATTTCACTCTCTCAATGTCTAAAAATTTGTTTTGAGGTAGCTTTCTTTGTCTTCCTACCAACCGCACAAGTTATACTAGGATCGCATTCTTCAAAATTAAGCTATGCAAAATCACCCATGATGACTTGATTATGGAATGATTGAATATAACGAACTTGTATAGACTAACACATGTCACTGTTTGACACTAATTCCTAAACTTAGTTCTAAAAAAACTAAAGTTTGTTTGAATTCAGTGGGTTTTTACAAAATTCAAATCTAATGCTCGAAGAGAAATTTATGGCAATTTCCCTAGGTCTCCTATTTGAGAATGAATTATGGAGCATGCATAAACCCTAAATTCCTTGGAGCATATCTCCATAAATTCATCAAAATAAGATCTAAATTTTTTATAAGAAGTTCATCTAGATCTTGACTACACATGGAAATTTTTTTGGCTCCATAATCCTCATAGGAAAAAAACTTGGTGAAAATACTAATATGACTTGTTTGAAGCAGAAAAACCCTAGAATCAAAAGCTCAAAAACCAAATCCTATGTAACTATATCACAAAACATAAGAAAATATAGATCAATGACTTGAGAATAAGACTATTTTAGGGGGAAACCTCCTTTTACATCACAGAAATGAATACTTTTTGGCTGATACAAATGACAAGACCTCCTTGATATATATAGGAGTCTAAAGGGTCAAAATATAGTCAAGGCCTACATAACAATGATAATGTAAGGGAACACAAATAAAAATAGTGGGATTCTATGGGACACAACAATAAAAATATGGGGGCCACACTAGTATTATATGGACCTAACAAAGAACTTGAAGATAGTTATGCCTAAAGAGGCAGAAAAAGAAAAGGAAGAAAACAATCCTCCTATCATTATTTTGGTTTCTGGAAGAGAAGGAAAAAGCTATAAAAAGGTTGATAGAGAATATAGACCACAAAAATTGTAGGGTTTGAGAGAAATACCCTGTGGTGGAATCTATACAAGGTACTATGGGAGATAAATATAGTATCTTGGAATCCTTTTCCAATGGGAGAGAAAGACAATTAAACCCTAACAAAGGGTCACCAGGATGCTACTATAGGTTGCGGAGGTAAGTAATTATAATAACTTTTCTTCCTGTTTTATCTTGTTAGTTAGGGGGAGAGATCGAGGGGAACTGATTAGACAAGCTAGTTCAAGGATGGGAGGATCGTTGTAGACTTTGGCCTTTTTCTCAAAGGATTAGATAAGTATGAATTCCTAGAATTAATTAGTATAGTTTATGTGGTTAATGATTATGTGTTGCAATGCTTAGTAGTTAGATAAGAATATGTCCATGTGTAAGAAGTTGTATCATTAAAATTTGAATATGGAACAAGTAGAAATTATGTGATTTTGACTCACTTTGTGTTACAAGTAGAAAATGAAATGAACGGGGTCTCTTGTTATCTATGAAAGATAGGGGGTTATCTGAAAACCCAAGAGAGAAAAGAAAATATAACATTATGTGAAATAATCTAACTCCCCTATCAGTAAGGGAAGTAACAGAGTTTTTTTTAGGTTTTATTGATATAAAAACAATACGTATATATGTCTTGATAGAGATATAATCCTGAATTGTTATATAAATATATAAGTATATTTGCATACTATAATAATAAAAAGGGAAAGAGTTAGGTTTATGTCCAGGTTAGACAGGTATACCCTGAGGGTAAAAAATTCTCAGTGGTGGCCACAGAGTCAGTCTTGAAATTGGGAAAAATTAGGACTGAGAGAATTGGTTGCAACTTCCCATTATAGGAAAGCAGCGAGTCTCTAGTCTAGATGCGAAAGAAAAAGGATAAATTAAGCTGACTATATTAGTAAAATGGAATTTCCATACATACATGAGTATATCTATAGTTAAAGCAGAACCTGGTGAACATAGTCCCATACTTTCAAGGAAAAGTGTTGTATCTTTGTACAAAAACATGAATATAACAAGAAAAGAAATATAGAACTAATAATCTAAGACAAGAATGAAAACGATCTTCATTAGAGAAATTTTGAGGTTTGAAATGGGCATCCTAAGGAATATTATAAAACAATAGTGGAATTAATAAAATAATATTAGATTACCTCATCAAGTTTTCGAGGGAAAAAAGAAAAAACTACTTTTTCAACTTATCTCCCTATGATTTTACTCAAGTTTTGAGTAGGAGCACTCGTTGGATGCATAATTTAATTTTTCATCCAAGGAATACCCATGTTTCATACTTTTGACAGACCCTACTACACATAAAATATGAAATACATAAAAAAATGTGATTGTAATTATGTTTTTTCATGTATTTCACATTATTCGTGTAATACGATTTGTTGAAAGTGTGCAACATGGGTACTCCTTGGATGAAAAATTAAATTATGCATCCAACAAGTGCTTCTGCTCGAAACGTGAGTAAAATTGTAGGGAGATAACTTGAAAATACAAGTTGAAAATGTCGTTTTTATTTTTTTTATCTCTTTACCTTTTTACTCTTAAAATGGTGAATCATCTCCCATGGTTGAAATCATCATATTGAATCCTATTGGTTCTTATAAAGTTGATTTTTTTTTGTACATTTTTGTTTTGGGACCCATTTTTCACCTCAACATTTCTTTAATGATTACTTGGAGGAGAAAACGTAATTTTTTCTTTTTAGTATATATATAGCACTTATAACTCCAGTATATTTCAAACTAAAAAAGAGTACAATAAATGTTATAACATCATTGTGTGATAGTCCAGAAGCCAACTAAAAAATCTTTAGGGATTAGAGATTAAAAAGGGAAGGAATATATATGTATATATATATATATATATATAACATTGGAACTCCAATATATTGCAAACTAAAAACTAGTACAATAAATGTAATAACATCATTGTGTGATAGTCTAGAAGCCAACTAAAAACTCTTTAGTGATTAGAGATTAAAAAGAGAAGGAAGAGCGACCTTTTGCAATTGAAAACATCTACAAAATGCTCGTACGAAGCAAGTGTAGACAAATATAATTTGAATAAAATAAATTGTTCTTCATAATTTCTAAACACTTAGGCCACAGGCACTAAATTAAAGATGACAAATGTTATACATTTATATTACATTAAGATGGCACATAACTGCTAGCTAGAAATTTGAAGTGTTTAAAGAAAAAGTAGACCATATCCTTTAAAGTTTAACAACTAAATATTTCATGAAACCCTATGGTTGCATCCATACCTATTAGTGAAGTGAATGAAAACTTAGAGAGTATATTGTGCTTTACTACACCTACGTAACACCATGTAGTTATTACAAATAACTTGGTAAAAAACATGAAATTATTAAAAGACCTGAACCCATTGCTAAGAAATTTAGTGAAGAGGACTGGCTTGACAATGGAAATGTTCCCAAACTATCACTGAGTTTGATAAACTCTGCATACCTATAAGTGTTCAATTTAAAATTAGTTATAGTTTCTACACTCTAAATTACTAATGGGAAAGGAAGAAGAATAGTTAGTGTTCTTAGGATTAACTCCTTTCTTGCTAGGAGGCTCAAGAAATATGACTTTCCTAGTCACAACCCTGTAAACAAATTAAAGAAAATGATAATTATTCCATGAAGGGATTCAGTGTACAGAGAACTCAAAGTGCCAGAAAACCCCAAGGCTACCTCAACTTTTTACCTAGACTTTCCTCATTATTTTTATTTCACAATTGCTCATGAGAATTCTATAACATAAAAAAAAGGGAATATTAAAACCCTTACCTCAACAAAGGGTGAGTACATTGTTCAAATCGGTAAGCCAAAAAATCATTAGAAATATATTAGAGAGCCTATGTAAATGCTAAGAAAGAAAGAAAATAAATGTTTGAGGTTTAAAGAGACTAAGGAGAACTTATCTCATAATCTCACTTGCAACTAAGGATGACATAACCCTATGCTCAGTAAAATGGATAGACCCTAGTGATATCCCTCACTGAGACCATAAAAATTTCTTATTGAGAGTGAGTACTACATTAGGGTTTGAAGCTAGAGAGTAGAGCTCGAAACCATCGTGAGAGAAATTGCACAATGAGACTATGTTGGTGGGGTTGGATAGGGTAGTTATCCTAACATATTCCCCTTGCAATCTAGACAGTCCTTTACCGAGATGCAATATGGTTCATTGATTTCAACAATCTACAGAAGCTCCACAGGTATCCTTCTCCATGTGAACACTGTTGAATTGTCATACAGCTAAACAAGAGTGTATCCATGAATTCCATGGATTTTCTACCATGTAAAGTTTAATGACCAAACATTAAGACCATTGATATATACATACGCCTCATGTAAAGCCATGCATTACCAAAGTGGAACCTTAGGAAATAAACTTCTATATATTTTTAATATCAGTTGTGGAACGAAAAGGAACAATGAGTTAATGGTAGCTCATGTATCACACAGAGTATATATCTATATCTATATATCTATATATATATATATATATATATATATATATATATATATATATATATAGGAAAAAGGAAACAACAAATATAAGATATATATCTATGACGTTGTTTGCATGTATAATTGGCATACACATGCCATTATAGGGAGGAAAATGAGATGCCCAAGTGTATATTGTTAGCTCCCTATACTACTAGTGTAACCCTTTATTGTTATTAGTGCAACCCCCTTATTGTATTATTGTGCCCATATAGTCCCCATGTTGTTATTATTGTACCCCATATAGTCCCCATGTTGTTATTATTGTACCCCATAGAAGCCCACTATTTTTATTGTTGTGGCTCTATGATATTATTGTTGTGTAGGCTCTGATTGTATTGGGACCGCTTAGACTCCTATATATTGAAAGGAGGCCTTGTCATTTGTAGCATAAAATAATTCTTAATTTGTGTAATGGAAAGGAGGTTACCCCCTCGAAGAGGCTAAGTTTGAAGTCATTGGCCTATCTTTTCTATCTTTTTGAGAGGTTGTTTCATAAAATTTGGTATCACAACTTTGGATTCCAGGGTTTCGCTGCTCCAAAACAGGTCATCGTGGCAGTTTCACTATAATTTTCTTTTGTGATGTTTCAAAAGCTAAAAAACCCATTTAACATGAAATCTTGATGATCCTCACATCTACATTTCAGATCCTGCCTCGGTATATTTTTGGAGATATGATTTGAGGAATTTAGGGTTTTTGCAAGCTCCAAAATTCCATCTCAAACAGGTCATTGTGAAATTTTCACTATAAGATTTTTTCTACAAAGGTTTAGACATTGAATTAAAACCAATTTGAGCTGAAATCGTAATTAAGTTTGGGCTCAAATGTAAGATCTTGTTTCGCTATATTTTCGGAGATATGGTTCAAGAAATTTAGGGTTTTTACAGGCTCCCGAATTACATCCCAAACATGAGATATCGGGAAAATCGTAATAAATTTCTCTCTCAGTATCAGATTGAAATTTCATAAGCAATTAACAAAAGAGGATGAAATTTAGTTTATGGAGCATTGTTTTCAGATCTGAAGGTTGAATTGTGACACGTGGCACTTCGTACAAGTTTTCTCTACTAAAAAAGTGTATAATCAGGTCATCTTGGGAGATTGAGCATAATACTTTCTTGGAGAATCCAATGTCGATCATACTAGCGGTGTTGGAAATAAGAGTTAGAGGGCCACCACACTTCACAATTTCAGACATTGGAGATCTAAAATTTCAGAGGTACATCAGATTCAATATCGAGCTCCTACAAAGTGAAAAAATGTGTGTAGTTTTTTAAAATTTTGCATAAGTCTCATTTGAAAATTTAGTTTGAAGGAATTCAAAGGGCATAGTGAAGAATAATTATCATTAATTGATGCCCCAAAGAAATAAAATGGAAACAACTAGTAAGCAACTTGAAAGCTCTAGCATGACTCATGAATAAGAAGAAGAAATGCAACATAATATATCAAAATTACGAGACCAAGTGCAACAAATTTCACTCTCACAAAAAGTAACAGAAGCTAAGATGGATGGTTTAAAGAAAGGCATGAAGCTAAGAGGGATGGTATGCAAGACAACATTGAAAATTGTAAGAAGGACATGGAAAGTTGGAATAAATGTTTGATAAAGTTGCTACAAGAAAGGTTTCCTAATGGTGAAAAGGTAATAGAGAAAACTCAGAATGAGAACAAAATAAATGTTAATCATGATTCAAAGAATGACAACATTGAATATTTGAGGAAAGATGTGGAAGGTTTGATGGAAGGTTTGAAAAATTTTCTACATGAAAGGCTTCCTAATGGCAAAAAGGTAGTAGAGAAAACTCATGATGAGAACAAAAGAAAAGTTAATCATGATTTCATAGACTCTAACATTGGAATAAAGACCCTCCATATTCTAAAGATCGTTGTGAGGAAGTTTGAGGGCAAGGATCTCGTAACATGGATACTACAGATGGAACAATATTTTGATCTCCATAATGTGAAAAACACACAAAAGGTACGCATTGCAACTTTATATTTGGAACCCAATCAGATTGTATGGTATCGATGGTTTTGCTCCTGTAAACAAATTGTCACTTGGTCAAATTTTACGGACAAAATGATAGAACATTATGAGGATACAAAGAGAAACACCTTCTTTAGCCAATTGATAAATCTCAAACAAAATGGTTCAATGGTAGAGCACATTGAGGACTTCCAAAAATTGAATATCAGGGAAAATGATATTCCAGAGAAGTAGAGGATTGATGTCTTCACAGGGACTTTAAAGGATAACCTTCAACATGAGGTTTGTCTTTGGGAACCTGATTCGTTGGAGAAGGCATTCAGGTTGGCAAGAAAAATGGAAATCAAAATTATGGCAACAAGGAAGCCTACCACTCACAACTATAAATATGGAAGTGTTGCTGCCCCTAGCCTTCCATAACCTACAAGGTTGACACCACAACAATTGGAAGAAAAAAGAGAAAAAGGGATTTGTTACAGTTGTGATAGAAAATACACTAAAGATCATAAGTGTGTTGAGAAGAAATTATTTTAGATAGATTGTGAAGAGGAGGAAGAAAAGGAACAAGAAACATCAAAAGAAATGGATATAGACCAGGAACAAACCCTAGAGAAAGAAGAAATGAATCAGACCATTTCTTGTAATACATTGGCTGGAATTACCACTCCTCAAACTATCAAGATAGAAGGACATATCAAGAAGAAAAATGTAATAATGTTGATTGATTCATGTAGTACCCATAATTTTATTCATTGTAAGATAGTTAAGGCATTGAATTTCTTCTTATATCCATCACCAAAGAGTAAAGTGATGGTTTCAAATGGAGGAACCATAAATTTCTTTGGAAAGTGACATAATATCAAGCTATCCATGGGAGAATATGTATTGAATAGCACAATTCTTTCCATTCCAATGGTTGGTGTTGATGTTGTACTAGGAGTCCAATGGCTACAATCCTTGGGTACAATAGATTTTAATTTTTAAGAACTTTTCATGATTTTTTTTTGGAAGGAAAGGAAGCTGAATTAAGGGGTATTGCATGGAAACCGAGAAATATAATCAGCTCTAAAGCAATGACAAATCTTCTAAAGAAAGAACAATGAAGTGTAATTACACAATTATGTTTGCTAGAGGTTCCTACATCGAAATCATATATTTCTCTAGATCTACAAAAAATATTGGATAATAATTCCAAGGTATTTGAGACCCTCAAAGGCCTCCCACCTATTCATGATCGTGATCATGCTATTCATTTGATTCCAGGAAGTGTTCCTCCAAAAATTAGACCTTACCTAATGGGAAGACACTTCAAGATAAAAACGAATCATGATAGTCATTTTTTAGAACAAAGATTATCTTCAGAAGAACAACAAAAATGGGTCACAATGATTTCGGGTTATGACTTTGAAATCATCTACAAAAAAGGGAAGCAAAATATTGTTGTAGATGCACTATCAAGAAAGGATGAGGATGTGGAAGCATTGTTTTGTGCCATTTCTATTATCCAACTAGATTGGATAAACGAAGCAAAGGATGAATGGAACAATGATGAAGAAGTGTGGGCACTCATTCAAAAGTTTAAGAAGATCTGAGTTCAAACAATATTTCTAGAACTTGATGAAGAAGGAAAAATCATATTGGAATGTGAAGTAGTCAAAGAAATAATAACTTAACCGCTAAAGATTCCACATGGGAGGATGAGAATTTTATACAGAAGCATTGAGAACTACTTAAGAATTGAGGACAACAATTTTTGAAGGAGAGGGGCATGTTAGGTCACTATGCTACTAGTGTAAACCCTTATTGTTATTATTTCAACCCCATTATTGTATTATTGTGCCCATATAGTCCCAATGTTGTTATTATTGTACCCCATAAAAGCCCACTATTGTTATTGTTGTGGCCCTACAATATTATTGTTATTTAGGCTCTGATTGTATTGGGATCGCTTAGACTCCTATAGATATAAAGGTGGTCTTGTCATTTGTATCATCCAAGAATTTTTCATTTGTATAATGTAAAGGAGATTTCCCCTTTGAAGAGGCTGAGTTTCAAGTCATTGACCTATATTTTTTAGAACTTATAGTGCAAGTAAAAATATAAGGAGTTTTAAATCAAAATATATATATTTGATAAAAGAAAAATATTGTGATGGATTATTTTGTTTTTAGTTACAATGTATAATGTCCAAGCGATGATCAGGAGGCGTTAAATTTGTAAAAAAGGAAAATGAAGCTTAATTTTGACAGCTACTTTATTGTTAATTTAGGGATGTGACATGTGGTATAAGAGAAAAAGGTTTCAAAACTGAGACCTTTGAGCTAGTCATTTTTTTATTAATTAAATATTGTTTGTGTATATACAAAGTGAGTGAAAGAAAACTTTTTGGGTGTACAAAATGGTTGGATATCAAGGAAGAAACCACATATGAGAAGATAAATTGTATGTACATTTAGGACAATATGTACAAATACCTAACAGGGAGTTGTTATATATGATGAATAATTTATCGACAAAATTACTAAACTTGCAAGCAAGACATGAGCAGTTAGTTACTCAAGGCCAGTGAAGAACAAGAGAAGCTCATAAAAATATTGACAGAAAATTCAAACCCTAAGATAGTGGAACCAATGTAGAATGGGGAGAATCAGGGTGAGACCTCTTAACAAAAAACTAGTGAAAATGTGGCACAAAGTTGGGAGGTAGGGTTAGAAGGAATAGAAGAACACATTTCCTAAAAAATGCAGCCACAATTCGAGAATAAACATAAAGTATAACTACATGGAGAATTTAGGAATATTCGACTCACAACATTCTATGGGGAAACATAAGAGGTTTTTGAGGCATGGTTTCTTGAAATTAATAGATATTTTCAAGTATATGATTATTCCATGGAATTGAAAGCCAAATTGGCTAACTAGCAGTTGCAAGGAAAGTCTTCCCTATGGTGGGAATAAATTACGAAAATTCATAATCTTGAGGGAAGAGAGGTTGACTCGAAGGAATTTCAATGATTGATTAAGGGTAAATACCTAAAAGAATGATACTTTGATGACCAAGACAAGGAATTACATGAATTGAAGTTGGGGAAAATGGCAATGGATGAGCTAGTTAGCAATCTTACCCATTTATTACACTATGTACCATACCTTAATGATGAGAAGGAAAAAATACAACATTTCATAAGCTATATTCCCCTCTCATTCAATGAGAGAATCAAGTATGATAACCCAAAGACCATGGATGAGGTGATGAAGAAGGCCTAAATATGTTATCAAAAGGCCAAGAGAAGAATGAAAATATGAAGTCTTGGTCCAACAAGAAAAAGGACCAGATGACTCAAGGAGGAAAATGTGGAAAGTATGGGCCCTCTAAACAGTTGGGTAAAAGAAACTAGAATCAGAATGGGAGTAAAAATAACAATCAAGTATCCAAAGCACAAAGTCAACCCAAAGTCAAGCCTAAACAAGTATAATTTAGTAAAGGATGCAAAAGAAATGATAGAGATTCCTAATATGTTGGGGTTGTGGTGTTATGAAACTAGCTCACAAAAAGATAGAAAAGATAGATCAACGACATAGAAACTAGCCTCTTCGAGGGGGAAACCTCCTTTACATTACACAAATGAACAATTCTTGGATGATACAAATGACAAAACCTCCTTTCTATATATAGGAGTCTAAGGGGTCACAATATAACCAAAGCCGACCTAACAATAATAATGTAAGGGCAAAAAATAAAAATAGTGAGCTTATATGGGGCACAATAATAACAATATGGGGACAATAGGGGCACAACAATAACAATAAGGGATAAAATGAAAATAGTAATGGGGGAATCACTAATATTATAGGGACCTAACATGCCCCTTTCCTTCAAAAAAGTGTTGTCCTCAACGCTTGAGTAGTTCTGGATGCTTTTGTATAAAATTCTCATCCTCCCATGTGGAATCTTCAACAGTAAGTTCTTCCACTTGATGAGATACTCTGAAATTGATCGATTTCATAGCTGTCAAGATATTGTTTCTTTGATTGTTTCAGGCTCCAATATGATTTTTCCTTCTTCATCAAGTTCTGGCAATATTGTTTGAACTAGGATCTTGTCACCTATAACCTTCTTTAAGCATGACACATGGAAAACTGGGTGCACTCACGAAGCTGTAGGAAGCTCCAATTTGTATGCCATATTACCTATGTTTTGTAACACCTTGTACGAACCATAATACTTTGGTGATAATTTATTATCCTTCTTAGCTTTCTCGAGGGACATTTGTTTATATGGTTTTAGTCATAGGAATACCCAATCACCTACATCAAAAAATCTTTCACTGTGATGCTGATCTACCTGTTGTTTCATTCTATTCTGTGCCAAGGTGAGGTTATCCTTTAAGAGTTGGAGAACTTGTTGTCGATGCTCGATGTGGTCTTCCACTACTTGAACCTTATGATTTTCTCCTAAATATGATGTGATGGATGGTGGATGATATCCATAAAGTGCCATAAATGGGGTCATTTTTGTTGCAGTATGGAAGGAAGTGTTATACCGCCATTCAACCAGAGGCAACCATTTGACCCATTGTGTCCGTTTATCAAATACAAAGAAATGAAGATATCCTTCCAAACATTTGTTTACTATCTCAATTTTCCCATCAGATTGAGGATGATAAGATGATCTATGAGCTAACTGAGTACCAAGACAAGAAAATAATTTTGTCCAAAAATTTCTAGTGAAAATGGGATCTCTATCACTTACAATAATCTTTGGGTTTCCATGTAGATTTTGAATTGTTTCCATAAATGCAGTAGAAACTGTACTTGCTTTAAATGGATGAGACAATGCACAAAAGTGTGCATAGTTGGTAAGTCTATCAAATACCACCATGATAACACTCTTTCCTTTGGACTTGGGTAAACCTGTGATAAAATCCATTGAAAACTCCTCCCAATGTTGGCTTGGAATGGATAAAGGTTGTAATAGACTTAGCGTCTTAATTGTTTCAACTTTATTTTGTTGGCAAACCAAACATTCCACCACAAACTTTTGAATATCTGATTTAAGGCCATCCCAAAAAAAATCCTTCTTAACCCTGTGGTAAGTTTTTAGAAATCCTGAGTGACCTCCTAAGGGAGAGGTGTGCAATTCCCTAAGAATCTTATGTTTGAGTTGGGAATTCTTACATAGGTATAACCGATCTTTGTACCATAACGAATCATTTTTCCAGCTAATTGTATCAAATGTACTGGGATCTTGTTGTAACTTTTGAATGAGTGCCCACACTTCTTCATCATTCTTCCATTTATCACTTGCTTCATTTATCCTTTCGGTTGGGTAATAGAAATTGCACAAATAAATGCTTCCACATCCTCATCCTTCCTTGAGAGTGCATTTGCCACAACATTTTGCTTCCATTTTTTGTAGATGATTTCAAAGTCATAACCCAACATCTTTGTGATCCATTTTTGTTGCTCTTTTGAAGATAATCTTTGTTCTAAAAAGTATTTAAGACTATCATTATTTGTTTTTACCTTGAAGTGTCTTCCCATTAGGTAGGGTCGCCATTTCTTCAGTGCATGTAGTATTGCCAACATTTCCTTCTCATAAATAGCTTTTTGTAAATACTTTCCTTTGTTTGGACAACTTTCGAAAGCAATGGGTCTTTCTTCTTGGATTAAAACAACACCAATTCCATTTCTAGAGGCATCACATTCCACAATAAAGGTTTTTGTGAAGTCTGGTGTAGCTCAGACCGGTGCTTGGCACATTGCCTCTTTAAGTTGTTCAAAGGCCTTCGTTGCTTCTGAAGTCCATGAAAATGCATCTTTCTTCAATAATTTTGTTAGAGGTGTTGTTATTCTCCCATAATTCTTAACAAACTTGTGGTAATACCTTGTCAACCCGAGAAATCCTCATAGATGCTTTATGGATGTGGGTATTTCCCATTCCTTAATGGTTTTAATTTTTCTAGGGTCTACCATAACACCTTCATGAGATACAATATGACCCAAATATTCCACCTCTTTCACTCCAAAGAAACATTTGGAGCTTTTTGCATATAATTGTTTCTCCTCCAATAGTTTGAGCACCCTGTCAACATGTTGAACATGATCCTTCCAAGACTTGCTGTAGATTAGTATATCATAAAAAAATACAAACACAAATTTTCTAAGGAAGATTTTGAAAATGGAATTCATCAAACCTTGAAATATAGAAGGTGCATTGGTAAGGCCAAAAGGCATGACCAAAAATTCATAATTACCTTCATGAGTTTTAAATGCTACTTTTGGAATGTCTTCAGTCCTCATTCTGATTTGATGATATCCTGAATGAAGATCCAACTTCGTGAAATAAATTGATCCATGCAATTCATCCAATAATTCATCAATGATTGGAATGGGAAATTTATATTTAATAGTGAGCTTGTTGATCTCCCTATAATCTGGACACATGCACCATGATCCATCCTTCTTGTGAACCAATAATACTGGAGCAAAGAAATAACTTTGTCTAGGTTGAATTATACCAGCTTCTAGCATTTCTGCAACCATACGTTCAATTTCACTCTTTTTGGCATAGGGATATCTGTAAGGCCTGATGTTTGGAGAAACACTTCCTGGAATCAAATGAATATCATGATCATGATCACAAATAGGTGGGAGGCCTTTGGGAGTCTCAAATACCTTGGAATGATTGTCCAAGAATTTTTGGAGATCTGGAGAAATAGATGATTTCGATGTGGAAACCTAAAGTGAACATAATTGTGCAATTATGCCTTGTTGTTCTTTCTTTAGAAGCTTTGTCATTCCACTATATCTAGTTATATTTCATGGTTTCCCTGCGATACCCCTTAATTCAACTTCCTTTCCTTCTGAAGAAAATTTCATGAAAAGTTCTTGAAAATCAAAAGCTATTGTACCCAAGGATTGTAGCCATTGGACTCCTAGTACAACATCATCAACACCCATTGGAATGGAAAGCATTGGGCTATTCAATACATATTCTCCCATGGATAGCTTGATATTATGGCACTTTCCAAAGAAATTTATGGTTCCTCCACTTGCAAGCATCACTTCACACTCTGGTACTGGATATAGGAATAAATTCAATTCCTTAGCTATCTTACAATGAACAAAATTATGGGTACTACCCGAAGCAATCAACACTATTTGCTTTTTCTTCTCGATATGCCCTTCTATCTTGATAGTTTGAGGAGTGGTAATTCCATCCAATGCATTACAATATATGGTCGGATTCATTTCTTCTTTATCTAGGGTTTGTTCCTGGTGTATATCCTCTTATTTTGACATTTATTGTTCATTTTTTTCCTCCTCTTAACAATCTATATGTAAAATAATTTCTTCTCAGCACACTTATGACCTTTAGTGTATTTGCTATCACAACTGTAACAAAGCCCTTTGGCTCTTTTCTCTTCCAATTATTGTGGTGTCAACCTTGTAGGTTGTGGATGTTTGGGGGAAACAACACTTCCATCTTTATGATTGTGAGTGGTAGGCTTCCTTGTTGCCATAATTTTGCTTTCCATTTTTCTTGCCAACCTGAATGCCTTCTCCAATGAATCAGGTTCCCAAAGGCAAACCTCATGTTGGATGTTATCCTTTAAAGTCCCTATGAACACATCAATCCTATGCTCCTCTGGAATATCTTTTACCCTTATATTCAATTTTTGGAAGTCCTCAATGTGCTCCATCATTGGACCTTTTTGTTTGATATTTATCAATAGGCTAAATAAAGTGTTGCTTTTTGTATCCTCATAATGTGCTATCATTTCATCCTTAAAAATAGCCCAAGTGACATTTTGTTTACGAGAGCAAAGTCATCGATACCATACAAATTGATTTGGTTCCAAATATAAAGTTGCAATGGGTAACTTTTGTGTGTTTTGGACATTATGGAGATCAAAAAATTGCTGCATCTATAGTATCCATGTTGCGAGATCCTTGCCATCAAACTTCCTCATATCGATCTTTGGAACATGGTGGTTATTTGATCCAATGTTAGAGTTTATGAAATCATGATTAAAATTTATTTTGTTCTCATCATGAGTTTCCTTTACTACCCTTTCGCCATTAGCTTCCACGCCTTTCTTTAAATGATCCATCTTAGCTTCCACGCCATCCATCTTAACTTCCATGTCGTTCATCTTAGCTTCTATGCCTTTCTTTAAACCATCCATCTTAGCTTCCAGGCCATATATCTTAGCTTCTATGTCTTTCTTTAAACCATCCATCTTAGCTTCTATTAGTTTTTGTGCGAGTGAAATTTGTTGCTCTTGGTCTCGTAATGTTGATATATCATGTTGCATTTCTTCCTCTTCTTCATGAGTCATGCTAGAGCTTTCAGGTTTCTTACTAGGTGCTTCCATTTTTTTTCTTTGGGGAATCAATTACTTATAATAATGCTTCACTATGCCCTTTGAATTCCTTCAAACTAATTTTTCAAACCAAACTTATGCAAAAATTTAAAAAAACTACACACCTTTTTTCACTTTGTAGGAGCTAGACATTGAAATGATTGTAACTCTGTAATTTCGGATATCGAAGGTCAGAAATTGTGACCTCCAGTACCTTTCTATTCCTTCTTTCCAGTGCCACCAGTCTGATCGAAATTTGATTCTCCAAGAAAGAGTTATGCACCACCACCCAAGATGACCTGCTTATATACTTTTTTAGTAGAGTGAACTTGTAAGAAGTGCCACATGTTACTGTTTCAACCTTCAGACCTAAAAGAAATACATAAGAAATTACAGTCTGTCCTGTTTCTATAGCTACCTACAAAATTTCAATCTGATGCTCAGAGAGAACATTATGATGATTTTCCCGAGGTCACTTGTTTGGGATGGAATTTGGGAGCTTGCAGAAACCCTAAATTTATTTGACTGTATCTCTAAAACTATAGCGAACCAAGATCTGAAATTTGGGCTCCAGCTTCACCACAAATTCAGCTCAAATGGGTTTTAATTTCAGTGTCTGAACCTTTGTAAAACACAAATTATAGTGAAACTTCCACGATGACCTAGAGCTTGCAAAAACCCTAATTGTCTTAGATCATATCTCCAAAAATATAGCGAGACAAGATCTACAATCTACACCCGCAATTAAGACCCCTTTCAAATCAAATGTGTTTTTTTTCTAGCTTATGAAATTTCCCAGAAAAAAAGTTATATAAAAAATTCCACGATGCCCGGTTTGGAGCAGCGAAACTCTAGAATCCAAAGCTCTGATATCAAATGTTATGAAACTAGCTCACAAAAAGATAGAAAATATAGATCAACGACTTAGAAATCAACCATTTCGAGGGGGAAGCCTCATTTACATTACACAAATGAACAATTCTTGGATGATACAAATGAAAAAACCTCCTTTCTATATATAGGAGTCTAAGGGGTCACAATATAACCAAAGTCAACCTAAAATAATAATATAAGGGCACATAGATAACAATAGTGGGCTTCTATGGGGCACAATAATAACAATATTGGGACAATAAGGGAACAAAAATAACAATAAGGGATAAATTGAAAATAGTACTGGGGGAATCACTAGTATTATAGGGACCTAACATGTGGAGAACCCCATTTGCTGCAAAACATAACTTACAATGCCTAATCTATATGTTATCACTCAGGTTGTCCTTAAGCTCCGGAAAAGGATACGGCCGAGGTAACCACAGACCAACTTTGGACTGCAGGTTCTAGCCAACCTGCAATCAGAGAGGGCTCTCTCTTTATGATTTAGCTTTGTTGAAAAGGATTTTAGGCTAGGTATTGAGTTCGGAGGGTTTTCTTTTGTTTTTGGTGGGAAAATTGATGTTTTCAGACAGAGAGGCAAGGCATAGTCTGGTAGTTTCAAACCATTGGGCGTGGAGTCGAGGAGGGGAACTACTGGTGCATTTCTTCGGTCACAAGAGAGGTAAAATGGAGCAAGATAGCCGAGCATGAAACAATATTTCAGGTTTAAATGATGGGAAGAATGCTAAGTAATGAGAGGCAGTTAAGAATCTCTCAATCAGCTTAACAGATGGAGGTAACAAAGCTATACCTAGGGGCAGTGAAGAATCCCTAGATAATTGGCCAACACAAGTGAATCGGGGTAAACATGAGCCAGGAGGAATTCATATTCATAACCAATTCAATCAGAGGAAAACATAAAGAAATAGCAGAAATTGAGCATAGAGTGTATTTAAACAAATTCTAAGCTATTCTTTCTTTCTGCTATCTAGATAGTGGTAAACAATAAACAGAGGTAAGATGCACTTATTGCTTCAGGCTGCAGCACAAGAATTCCATCTTCATATCTCCAAAAGCATTCATTTACAACAGTCAGTTTGCTCTCCAAGCTTTCAACAATCTTTGATTATAGAAAAAAAACTCAGGTATACAATGCGAGTCTCCAGTGAAAATTATCAATCAACCAACCCTTGTAACAATGTAGAGGGCGGTATATATAGGGCAAAACTATCTACAGAGTTCCTTTATTACATCTTGACCTAATTAGGTCTGAACGAAAGGTGATTACTTAACCTAATCCTATCCAGAAATAAATGCAAAAATATCTCGGGCTGCGCTCAGGGCCGCCGTATCAAAACTGAGTAAATGATGTTATCCTTGGTGGCTTGCTGCAGTGTTTTCTGAAATAAATGTGTATGGGTTTCTACATCTCTGCTGTCTGTCTGCATTTAAAGCTTTAACTGTGATTTGAGGGCAAGGATGGGCTCATGCCTCTTGATTTGACTTTCTGGGGGGGTTCATCAATGTTCAGGTGCTTCGAACCCCTAAAAAATCTTCGGCTGATACTCTTTGGATTTTCATCTTCATCTGATACTCTTTGGCAATAAAACGATGTTGTTCTGACATGTTGGTGGGTCTAATAACAAATTAATGGCCGTTGTTCGACATTTGTTTCCTTCAAAACTGTTTTCTGCTCCTCTCGGCAAGCTTCACGAAGAAAAATCGTTCATTCGGCGCCTTTCGGTCTTCTTGGGGGCTGCATAATGAAAAGATTCCCTGAAGATTCCCCATTCTGGCCCAAAAATCTAGCGATGAGCGATTTGCGCTCATCAAAAACTGCCTCAGAAACTGATTCCGGGGCTCCGAAGTGTGATTTTTCGCCCTTCATGCCAAAAAGTGCTGATGACGTTAGCATGATGTCAGCGGATGTGACTTCGTATGGCGGTGACATCAGCGATGATGTCAGCATGATGATGTGGTGGGATGACGTCAGCGGGTGACGTCATCATGTACGGACGGTGATGTGGCATGTACAGTGGTAGGAGGCCACGTGGCTGGTGACTCGGCGGTACGGTGGCAGGAGGCCACGCAGGCGGAAGACGTATCACGGTGATTGGGCCGGGAGGGTGACGCAGGCGGGTGACGTGGGGCTTACGTCATAGGGGAGGGCGGTTTTGGGCTCACCGCCATTAGCGCCTAGGCGGTTTTGGGGGGAGGGGCTCCGCCACACCCCAGAGCCTGACGCATGGCGGGAGTATGGCGGTAATACTACCCATCTCCCGGATGCTAAAGCTCAGGCGTTTCAAGGATGGGAGGGCCCGTTAACCGTAGATCTGCGGGGCAGATGATCCAACGGCTGGCAGGGATGGCGAGTCGGCGGGGGTATACGGCGGGGAATATGCGCAGAATATTCCAATTTAAATAGCGCGCGCAGGTGGGGTTTGAAACTTAGGTTTAGTGGGTTTGGGGGTTAAATACGAGCGCGGGTTAATGTATTTCATGCCCGAAACTTAGGATAAAGGGGAAAAAAGTGGGTTTTTGAGGGTTTTTAGGGCTAGGGAAGAGGTTATTAATCTGGCCAGGTGTCAGATTAATCCCTGTTTAGACACGAATGGGCTAAAAGCAGCCCCAGATGGACTGTTATTTCCGTGACTTAGAGAGAATATGGCTATATTGCCAGGGAGGGGATATTTACATAGGGGAATTTTATATACAAAGTTTTAGTAGGGGAGGGGGGAAAACTGATAGGGAGTTATATAATACTTGTTAGTAGTTAATATGAAGATGATAAGCAGGCGCTAAGGTCAGGGACCTTAGGCTATTTTGGGGAAAAGAGTTTGAAAAAATAAAATCCTTGAGTGAAGCAGATCTTCACCAAGGCAACTGATATGGATGATGATGAAACTAAGAGGAATCAAGCAGATCTTGACCTCTTTGGGAAATTAGTAAGTGACTTGGGGAATTAGAAGAAGGGGGAGTTAGTTATGTCCACCTTTGAGCTCCCTTGCATGAAAACTGCCTGCACTGTGATCTGTAAAGTTAAAACACTTTGTAACACAAAATTGATCATAAATTATCATTCTGCAACCACACAGCTACCTACCCAGCCTACTCTCCTAACATTTTTTCTTCTTTTGAATTGGGTGCACTTAGACTTGCAAACCCAGATTTACAATTTTTCTTTTGAATTTTTCCTATCTAAATCTACACTTATTTCTGCTAGGGCCCAGATTAAACAGTTGGGTCCCTTTGATTCTCTACCTATCTATAGATCTGCCAAGATTAAACTGTTTGGACAGATATCATTCTCTATATTCTAAAACAGGAAATTGAAACCTAGGGAGACCAAGATTAAACTGTTTGGACCTCCCTTAAATGAAAACTCTTCAAAACTGGAACAACTCATCAAAAATGGAATACAACAGTGCATTTGGACTAAGCATACTTCATGGCACCTCGTGGAAATATGGAACACTGCAGCCTGCAAAGTATGACATATTTGGCATGTAAAAATGTCAATCATGAAAGATGATACCCTGTTTCAACAGGAGGCTAAAACTATACAAACTTTATAACAACTACAGGAGGCCCCTACAATAAATGATGTGGCCAAAATCATGCCAAGCATGAGGACAACACTAGAAAGACGCGAAGTGAAACATTACTCCATAGTGGTGTAAATTCAAGGTATTATTTTTAACCTAAAAATTTATGTACTAATAGATCTTGGTGCTATCCTAAGTTACATTAGCCCCAGGTGATAGAAAAGTGAAAAATAAAGTCTAAAAAATATAGGAATACATGGTTGGTTCAACTAGCCACGAGAACAAAAAGAAAGGTTACGAACTGGATAAATACATGTATAATGTCCTTAAATATAATTCAAACTACCATCAACTTCAATATACCATCCTTGGGCTCATATGATGTTTTGATAGGGATGAATTGGTTAGAAGGGAAACACGCAATTGTAAGTTGTCTAGATAAATAGTCACCTCTACAACTAAAAATGGATAAGTGCAAGCTATAAGGGGCATACCCAGACCTGTATATATACAAAAAATATCAACATTGAAACTAAAAAGGGTTGCATTGAAAATGATCTCAACTTTTATTCATGAAGGTGGAGGACCACTCTTAAAAAAAATGCGAAAAATATGTAAATGAGTTAGAAGTCATTCAAGACTATCTAGATGTGTTTCTAAATGAAATTATGGGCTTGTCCCGGAAACGGTAGATGGATTTATCCATCAAATTAATAATGAGGGTGACTCTCGTGTTGAAGGCTCCTCATCAAATGAGTGTCCTAGAACTGATGGAATTAAAAATGCAATTGAAGGAAATTATAAATAAGGAATATATTCGACCCAGAGTGTCACCATGGGGTACACCAATCCTTTTTTTCAAGAAAAAGGATGAAACCTATAGATTGTGCATTGATTACTATCAATTAAATAAGACGACTATTAAAAATATGTACCCCCTCCCAAGGATAGATGATTTGTTCAATCAAGTAAGAAGGGTGACTATATTTTCAAAAATAGACCTCAGATCTTGGTAACACCAACTGAGAGTTAAAGAGGACATACCAAAGACAATTTTCTGCACATGGTATGGAAATTATGAATTTACAATGTTACTTTTTGGACTTACCAACACACCTGCTACTTTTAGGTGTTTGATGAATAATGTCTTCAGTAAGTTGGATAAGTTCATATTAATCTTCATATATGACATATTAATCTATTCCAAGACCTAAGAAGAGAACAAACATCACCTAGAAATAGTATCGCAGGCCCTGTGGAAACACCAGTTATATTCTAAATTTAGAAAATATGAGTTTTAATAGGATAAGATACAATATGTTGGGCATGTCATATAAAAAGAAGGAATAACGATGGATGCAAAGAAAGTGAAGGCCTCTCTTGATTAACCAATCCTGAAATATGTGATGGATATAAGCTCATTCATTGGAATTTATTGGTACTACAATAAATTTATAAAAGGGTTCTCCAAGGCAGGACACCCATCACTTCCTTGCAAAAGAAGGGTGTAAAATCTGTGTGGATCCAAAATTCTAGGAAAGCTTTGCAATATTAAAACACCTTCTAATGGTAGCACCAATACTAAAAATTACACATCTAGATAAAGAATTTGTCTTATGCATAGATGACTTCTTAGAAGATCTTGGGGGAGTTTCAATGCAAGAGGGACATGTGGTAGTTTATGAGTCTCAGAAACTAAAGGAACAAAAAAAGAAGATTATCTTATGATTTATAATTAGCAGTTGTTATTCATGCCTTGAAAATGTGGGGACACTACTTAATTGGCAATAAATTCACTCTAATTACAAATCACATAAGTCTAAAATACCTTTTCATCTAACCTCACATGAATTCCAAACAAGCTAGGTGGATGGAGTTCCTAAGTGATTATGATTTTAACATTAAGCATATAAAGGAGAAATAAAATAGAGTGGTAGACAGACCGAGTCAGAGTTTAAAACATGTGAGTTTAAAGTGAGAAAATGTGAAACAAATTTTTTTGAATTGGAAAAGAAACAACATTAAAATATCATAATCAAGATATAGTTTATAATAGTTTGAGGAATGGATATGTGAAAGAAAAGCAATTAAAGTATGACATTAATGAAGAGGCGTTGCTGGTATAAAAAATAGACTTTATGTTCTGAATAATGATGAGATTAAATGATTAATTTTGAATGAAAATCATAAAGACCCATATGAAATGCATCTCGAATATCAAAAAATAATTTTTGCACTTAAGAAAGATTTTTTTTTTGGCCCTGGATGAAGAGGGATGTTACATAATATTTAGAAAGGTACCAAGAATATAAATTAGTGAAGACAAAGCACTAACATCCAACAATATTGTTGAATCCCACTATCGGTTATAGAATGCAAATGGGAGGCGGTATCACTGGATTTGATAACTGGATTGCATACAACGTGGAAGCAACACGATTCAATCATGGTGGTGGTAGACAAGTTAGCTAAAGCCACTCATTTTATTCACGTGTAGTCTACTTGCAAGGTTGCACAAGTGGAATATTGTTTCATGAAGGAAATATTCTGGCTTCATGACATACCTAAGATGGTGATATTAGATAGAGACAAAATATTTACCTCAAAATTTTGAAAGACCTTATTTAGGAGAATGTGTACATAGCTGAATTTTAGCACTGCATACCATCCAAAGGCTGATGGGAAAAAAAAGAGTAAATAAAGTGTTGGAAGATATGTTACACATGTATGTTATGAATCATCCTACTAGGTGAGAGGATTATTTACATCTGGTGGATTTTTTCTATAATAATGGCTACCTAATTGCACTCAAGATGAGCCCCTTTGAAGCCTTGTATGGGAGGAAATATAATGTACTTTTGAATTGGTGTCAACATGAAGATAAACATATGTTAGGACTAGACTAGTTAAATGAAATGGAAGAAATGGTTAAGAGGATTAGGAAAAATTGAAAGGTAACCCAAGACCATAGAGCACAAAAATTGTAGGATTGGAGAGAAATACCTTGTGGCGGAATTTGGGAAAGGTATTGTGGGAGATAAATACAATATCTTGGTAGCCTTTCTAGTTGGAAAGAAAGACTGGTAAAACCCAAGAATGGGTTACCAAGATGTTGCTACAGGCTATGGAGGTAAAGAATTGCAATCAATTTTCTTCATGGTTTATCATAATAGTTAGAGGGAGAGGTCAAGAGGAACTGATTAGACAAGTCATTTCGAGGTTGGGAGGAATGTGTAGCCTTCGACCTTTTTTAGAAAGGATTAGATAATATTGAAGTCCTAGAAGTAATAAGTATAGGATATGTGTTTAATGATTATGTGTTGCAATGCTTAGTAATTAGAAAACAATATGTATGTCTGTATGAGCTTGTATCATTAAAATTTGAATATGGAAGAATTAGAAATTATGTGATTTTGACTAACTCCATGTTACAGGCAGTAGAAGAAGTGAATAGTGTCTACGGTTATCTATGAAAGGAAGGGGGTTATCTGATAATCCAAGAGCAAAAAATAAAAACAATGTGTGAAAACCATGAATTTAGGGATAAAACCATGAATTTCTATAGCAAGATATAATTATATTTGCAAATTATCATCATAACAAGGGAGAGAATTAGGTTTATGTCCATGTTAGAGAGGTAGACCTTGAGGGTAAAAACCTCTCAGTGGTGGCCACATAGTCAATCCTGAACATGGGAAAAATTAGGAATCAGAGAACTGGCCACAAATTTCCATGACAAGAAACCATGGAGTCTCCAGTCTAGATGTGCAGAAAAAATGAAGAATAAATTAAGTTAAGTATATTAGTACAGTGGAATTTCCATACATACATGTGTATATATATAGTTAAAGTAGAACCTGGTGAAAATAGTTTTTGTACTTTCAAGGCAAAGTGATATATTTGTTTAAATAAACATGAACATAACAAAAAAAATGAAATACAGAAATAGTAATCTAAGACAAGATTGGAAACAATCTTTTTACTTCTTGGAAAAAAGGAATTTCTTCTTTTTAGCATATATATATATATATATGTTACTAGAACTCCAATATATTGCAAACCAAGAACTAGTACAGTAAGTGTAATAACATCATTGTGTGATAGTCTAGAAGCCAACTAAAAACCATTCAGGGTTTAGAGATTAAAAAGAGAAGATAGAGTGACCTTTTTCAATTGAAAATGACTACAGAATTCTCATATGAAACAAGTGTAAACAAATATTATATATTGCAAACCAAGAACTAGTACAGTAAGTGTAATAACATCATTGTGTGATAGTTTAGAAGCCAACTAAAAACCATTCAGGGTTTAGAGATTAAAAAGAGAAGATAGAGTGACCTTTTTCAATTGAAAATGACTACATAATGCTCATATGAAAAAAGTGTAAACAAATATTATTTGAGTAAAAAAACATGTTCATCATAATTACTAAACCCTAAGGCCACAAGAATCGAAATCAAGAAGACAAATGCCATACATCTATATTACATTAAGATGGAATAGACCTGCTAGCTAACTTTTGTAGCAAGTCGTAGAAACCAATACATAAATTTTCAAGAGTTTTAGAAATAAAATAAAAGAAGAGGGCGAAGGCATGGAGCTGAGTTACACTTTTTGGTGAAAGAGGGTGTAATAGCCCTGGTGAAAATTCCATGTAAAAATATATAAATACCTTGGATGATGGGACACGTATTCCGAGCTGAATGGTGGGCAAGACATCCTAAGCGGTGTTCGTTTGGTTGTTTATGGCTAAGGAAATTGGCAAAGGCAATGGATAAGGCATTAAAGAGGAAAAAATGTATTTTTGCACATTTATTTATGAAAAAAATGGAAATTAGGAGAAAAGGAAGGTGAAAGGTCACAGGTTGCATGTGAGGAGGAAATTGAAGGAAAATAATGGAAAATGAAGAAAATAGAGGCCTCATTAATAAAAAGGCTTATGAGGATTAGTGGGCAAGACTTGGTCAGTTTAGCTTTGGAGCTCTCTCATTATTCTCTCTCTCTCTCTCTCATACTCTTGGGAACTTAGAGTTTTCTTGGAGCATTTTGGAATTGGAGCAAGAAAGGCAAAGAAGGCAAGAGGAAGAAAAGATAAAGCAGGGAAAGGTAGGATCAAGTTGCTACAACAAGCTTCATTGCAGGTATCAACTTGCATGTGTATTTTCCTTGCTAGATTTGGCATGCATGGGATTGCATGTGTTTATTTTCTACCATGGCATGGGTTTTTCCAGGTGTGGTTGTATTTTTAGCCTAGCTTTTCTATTTCTTGATAGCTTTGATGAGATGGGCTCTGTCATGCGTTTTGTGGGGGATGGCCAGATTGGATTCAAAGCTGATTGTAATGGATCTCCAAATTGAAAAGCACATGGTGGTAGTAGTCCCTGAACAAGAGTGAGGTTGCAAAAATCCACTAGCCTAGTAACCCCTGAATCAGACTGTGGGTTGCGGTAAAGACAGATTGTGTGCCTCAGTGGGCCTAGGATTCCTTGTCGGTGAATGGTAGGATATACGGTAAAGCCAAGAGGTGGATTTTATCTCTGTTGGGCCTAGTGATTCCGGGATGGAATGCATGGTAAAGCCTAGAGATTATATCTCGATGTAGGGCCTAGTGATCCCTAGATCAAACTGTGGATGCACAGTAAAGCCTAAGACTAGGAAGCACTCAAATTCCTCATGGTGTAGGCATAGAGCTCTGGTGGAATCCACATTAATTGGTGTTTTTGATGTGTTCTATGAGTCCCACATTCATGCTTGGAATATGAAATAGGGGTAATTAGCTGAAGAGAGACTTGGATCAGCCAATCTATGGTTGGGTGGAATGTTGTAGTCCCATCACCGGTTGGTTCATTGCATTTATTATTAAAAAATTCATTCCCTTGATTTTTCATGCGCAAATATACTGATGTATATATGTGTTTTGATGACTGATATGTTTATTGTATTTTTTTCCTATTATGTTGTTTTATATGCACATTTACCCTGGAGGTTGTTGCAGAGTGGTATCAGAGCATGGTTTAAACACTTGGTTTGGATGGGCTCTATCATAGGTGAAATGAAGAACAAAGGTTAAATTTTAGACCTTTCTTTCATATATGTCATAAATTTTCTTCTGTGGCATATTAGAAGTTTAAAATTTTTTCATACTGAAGGTAAATCCCACTAATAATGTGGTAAAAATTTCAAATATTGGTTCACAATACTTTAGGAATTATGATCTAAGGAAGATGACCTTCCTCAATGCATCGTTAAACACGTCATGCTAGAATTTTTGTAATAACTCATCTTCTTGCAGGCTTTCAAAAGCTTAAAAATTGTCCACGTTGAGGGGACATACCACTAATTATGTGGTAAAAATTTCAGATATTGGGTCGCAATATTTTAGGAGATATGAGTAGAGGGAGTTGAGCCTTCTAAATGCTCCTAAAATCAAGGCTCAAACAAGTCACCCTGACATTTTTGTTATAACGTTTCTTATGGGAACTCTCAAGAGCTAAAAATTTTTCCACAATGAGGGGAAACCCCACTGATATTGTGATAAAAATTTCAGACATTTATTTGCTATAATATAGGAGATATGACCAGTGGACGTCGAGTTTTCTGGATACTCTTAGAATTGTGCACCAAATGTGATTGTGTTGGTATTTTTGTTATAACTTTTCATCTATGAAATCTCAGAAGTTGAAACTTGAACCATAGTGAGGTAAAATACCACTGATGATATGGTTCAATTTCCATAACTTTTACTACTACATTCTATGATATATGCATTGAATCATTCGCTATATTAGTTTGCATGCAAAGTGTTTGATGAAATGTTTAAATGGTTCAATGATTAATTGCATACAAATTGTTTGTTAAAATGCCCCAATGAGTATGATGTTTGTGGTTGGGGATAGTATTGATGTGTAATAGTATTGTTGTAGTTTATATATGCTTACTTGTATGCAAATAGTTTGCATGTAAAGTGTTTGAAGAAATACTTACATGCAAATGTAATAGTATTGTAGTTGTTTGAAGAAAATGTAAAAGTATGGTAATTGTTTGAAGAAAATGTTATTTTTTTGGATGGGATAGTATTATAGTATGATAATATTGATGTAGCTGATCTATGCCTATTTTCATGTGAATAATTTGAATTTTTTTCATGTAGGGAATTTGAAAGGTTGCATGCAAGGAATTTGAAAAGTTACATGTCGGGAAATGGAAAAGTGGCATGTTATTAGTTATTATGTTACAAGTGGAATAAGTGCAATGTTTTGACTTAATCTCATACAAAGTGTATGAGAAATAAAAATAAATTTCTTTTCAAGTGTGGTTAAATTTAGTAGAGCTTTGGAGATCCCATTTCCATAATTAGACATTGGAGATCGGGGTATTATAGTAGCTTCCTCCTTCTACCTTAGTGTGGACCATGGATAGTAAGGGGGTATGCTTATAGGTTGCTTGAATGCTTGATTAAATGTGTGATATGTGTCTGTGCTTATAAAATTGTATGAAGGAATGCTTTTGTTTTAATACGGTTGTACTAACACAATATGTGTTTAGACAATTGATATGCACTTGAGTGCAAGTGGGTGCTAGTTTTAGTATTATGACTATGATTTTCAGTTGATTTCCGACTGTGACATGATTGTTAGTATTGGTGAAAACTGGTTTCAATTTAACAAACACGATGTCTTGATTTTTGGAACATGTGACTGACTGTGTATGGATTATATGTCGCTTACATATTGATTTCATCATACCTACTTACATCCTTCTATGTTAGGTTACATTTTTGAATATTTTGATTACATGTATTAGTATTGTAGTTTGATTACAAGGATTGATCACTTATGTTCGACTACATGTGTTTATGCACAGGTGTAGTTCATTTGGAATTTCTTATGCATATTGTTGGTTGCATGTGGCAATGTGTACAATGGAGTAATGGTTTTTATTATGCATGTATGGTCGTGACTATGATTATGCATCTATAGTAGGTCAAACATGCCTTGCGAAGTCATTGCATGCAGTTTAGGTTATCATGATGCTATTGGTTGTTATGATGCTAATGTGTTGGCTGAGATAGAGTAGGAAATTCAAATCATCATAATGAGGTTGGAGCATTGGACTTTGGGGTAAGAGCAGGTTGTCATACATGTATTGTATATTCGACATGCAGGTATGTAAGTTAAGGATAATTATATGAATTAGGGTTATATACATTAGGTTTATGAACATATATTTGATTTTATGGTTACATTCATGATATATGTTAGATGATTAATGTGGTTATATGCACATGTGTTAGATAGTCAAGCATGATAGTAACCTATAGTTGTATGCATTTCTATTGTTGTTTTATATTAGATAACCCAATGATTATGTTTTATGTTGTTGATGAGTATGATATACAATTTATTGTTGTTATATGCTATTAACTTGATGATTAGGGTCATTTCATTGAGATATTGATGTTATAATTTGGATTGGTCATATGCGTGATGGTTATGTTCATTGCCTTGAAGATCTTGACATTATATGTATTACGTTAACCTGGTTTGACCTATGAAGATGGTTATGGTTGTGATATTCAGGTATGAACCGACATACTTGTGAGATGGTGTCATACTAATCTACATTGACTTTGCATATGTGTGAATGATAATTTTGTATGAGTTTATGATGTGAACATGTTAGTTAGATATTGTTATGGATATCATGATCTTATGAGTGCTTGCACTAATGTTTTGTAAAGTTATATCATGCTAACTATATTGATTGTGCAGACAAGATCACCTCCCCTGAGATACATTAAGGTATTAGTTTCTTATGTCATATATTTGGTGTTTGACTATTGATTATGTCATCTATTTTATTTATTTAACATGGTATGAATGTTTGATGAATTTAATAATATGAGTATTTTTTCAAATGATCTTGTTTTAAGACGATTGTACTAAAATATATGCATTGAGACAGTTGATATGTACTTCAGTATAGTAGGTGATAGTTGTAGTATTATGATTTATGACTATGATTTGACTATGGATTATGACATGATTGTTAGTCTTGGTAACGGTTGATTTCAAATTAATATATATGATTGTCTTGATATTTGGAACATGTGGTTAACATGTGTGAGTAGTTGCAGGGTAACATGCTTGGTATTACTATGACAAGGTAATAGTTGATGTGTCTATATAACTAATAGTTGGGTGGTGTGTCAAACGAATGAGTGCTTTGCACACAGGAAGTCTTCTTCACTTTGATTTTGTCTGACATTATGCGGATATGTGCTATATTCATGAACATGTACTTGATAGGTATATTAGCTAGTCTTTAGCTACAGGTGCATCTGTCAAAGGATTGGAATCCCTTGAGAGTTGATGTGGATGTGTTCAATTGCAAGCAACATGCTTGGCACAACAAGATAAGGTAACTAGTGGATTTTTATCTATGCACTAAAAATTATGTGTTTATGGTAGTATGATGCAGGGGATTGCATGGCAAGAGACTACCATGAAGTCTTGAAGAAGGCTCTGGTTGAGTTTCTTTAGGAACCACGAGGATTGATTCATGGTGTTATTCTTGTGCTTTTTGTCTTTTGTGATTGTTGCGCTTGATTTGCAAGTTTTATTGTGTCTGGTGCATAGTTATGCCACTTTGTTTTCAGAGTCGTGTTTTATTGGTTTTCATGGTTTTATTCTTGTTGTTGTTTCCATTCTTTCCTTTTACGTTTTGAGTCTGGGGAATTAGTTGGGAAAGAGGAAAGTTGATGGAGCACGGGGAGAGTAGTGTGGTACCTGAAAGGTAACATAAGATTCAGATGAAACTTTGTGCATGAGTAAGCACAATAGAAGGTAAGACTATGACAATTGGTTGGACTGGTTGGGTCCATTGTGGTAAATGGACAGTAGCAGTGTAGATGTTGGGTCCCTATAATACTAGTGATTACCCCATTACTATTGTAGTTATACCCCTTATTAATATTGTTGTGCCCCTATTGGCCCCATATTGTTATTACTGTGCCCCATAGAATCCCTCTATTGTTAATTTTGTGGATTTATATTATTATTGTTAGGTCAGCTGGATTATATTGTGACTCCTTAGATTCCTATATATAGAAAGGAGGTTTTGTCATTTGAATCATCCAAGAATTGTTCATTTAGGTAATGTAAAGGAGGTTGCCCCCTCGAAGAGGCTGAATTCTAAGGCGTTGATCTATCTTTTCTATCTTTTCTTGAGTTGGTTTCATAACATTTGGTATCAGAGCTTTGGATTCTAGGGTTTCGTTGCTCCAAACACTTTATCATGGAATTTTTGCTGTAATTGTTTTTTTTGTTGTGACGTTTCAGAAGTCGCAAAAAAACCCATTTGAGAAGAAATCACGCTGAACCTTGGGTCCGAATTTCAGAGCTTTTTGTATGATATTTGCAGAGATATGATCTGAGGAAGTTGGTCTTTTTGCAGACTCCTGAATTACATTCAAAACAGGTGACCTGGGGAAAATCGTCATAACTTTCTCTCTAGGGATCGGATTGAAATTTCATCAGAAGGTACAAAAAGAGGACGGACTGTAGTTTCTTGTGTACATGTTTCAGATCCAAAGGTCGAAATAGTGACTCGTGGCACGTCGTACAAGTTCACTCTACTGAACTAATCTATAAGCAAGTCACTGTGGGAGATTTCACATAACTCTTTCTTGGAGAATCCAATTTGGGTCAGACTTGTGGCATTGGAAGAGGACACAGAGGGCTACTATAACTCACAAATTTAGAAGTAGATGATTGGAAAGTATAGAGATACATCAAAGGCAATATCGAGATCCTACAAAGTGAAAAAAGGTGTGTAGATTTTCTTAAATTTTTGCTTAAGCTTGGTTTGAAAATTTATTTTGAAGGAATTCAAAGGGCATAGTAAAGCATTATTATCAGTAACTAATTCCCCGAGGAAAGAAAATGAAAACACCTAATAAGGAACCTGAAAGCTCTAGCATGACTCATGAAGAAGAGGAAGAAATGCAAAACGATATATCAAAATTGCAAGACCAAGTGCAACAACTGTCCCTTGCACAAAAAGGAACAGAATCTAAGATGGATGGTTTAAAGAAAGATGTAGAAGCTAAGATGGATGGTTTAAAGAAAGATGTAGAAGCTAAGATGGATGGTTTAAAGAAAGGTGTAGAAGCTAAGATGGACTGTTTAAACAAAGGTGTAGAAGCTAAGATGATTGACGTGGAAGCTAAGATGGATGATTTGAAGATAGATTTGAAGACAAACATGGATGAATTGAAGATAAATATGAATAAGTTGCTACAATATATGGTCCCTAAGGGTGAAAGGGTACTAAAGGAAACTCATGATGAGAACAAAAGAAATGTTAATCATGATTCCATAGACGCTAATGTTGGATCGAAGACTCACCATATTCCAAAAATCGATATGAGGAAGTTTGATGGCAAGGATCCTGCCACATGGATATTATAGATGGAGCAATTCTTCGATCTCAATAATGTGCAAAACACACAAAAGGTACATATGGAAACTTTATTTTTGGAACCAAATCGGTTTGTATGGTATCAATGGCTTTGCTCTCGTAAACCATTTATCACTTGGGCAATTTTTACGGAAGAATTGATAGCACATTATGAGGATACAAAGAGCAACACGTTTTTTAGCCAATTGATAAGTCTCAAACAAAAGGGTTCAATAATGGAGCACATTGAGGAGTTCCAAAAATTGAACATAAGGGTAAAATATATTCCAGAGGAGCATAGGATTGATGTGTTCATAGGGTATTTAAAGGATAATATCCAACATGATGTTCGCCTTTGGGAACCTGATTTATTAGAGAAGGCATTCAGGTTAGCAAGAAAAATCGAAAGAAAAATTATGGCAACCAGGAAGCATACCACTCACAACTATAAAGACGGAAGTGTTGTTGCCCCTAGTCTTCCACAACCTATAAGGTTGACACCACAACAATTGGAAGAAAAAAGAGTAAAACGGCTTTGTTACAGTTGTGATAGCAAATACATTAAAGGTCAAAAGTGTGCTGAGAAGACATTATTCTACATAGATTGTGAAGAGGAAGAATAAAAGAAACAAGAAAGGTCAAAAGAAGAGGATATACTCCAGGAATAAAGCCTAGATGAAGAACAAAAAAATCTGACCATATCTTGTAATGCATTGGCGGGAATTACCACTCCTCAAACCATCAAGATAGAAGGAAAAATCAAGAAGAAAAAGGTAATAGTGTTGCTTGTTTCAGGAAGCACCCACAATTTTATTCATTGTAAGGTAGCAAAAGAATTGAATTGCTTCCTATATCCTACACCAGAGTGTCAAGTGATGATTGCAAATGGAGGAACAATAAATTTCTCTGGAAAGAGCCATAATATCACGCTATCAATGGGAGAATATGTATTGACTAGCCCAATGCTTTCCATTCAAATGGGAGGTGTTGATGTTGTACTAGGAGTCCAATGGCTACAATCCCTGGGTACAATATCTTTTAATTTTCAAGAAATTTTCATCAAATTTTCTACGGAAGGAAAGGAAGTTGAATTAAGGGGTATTGTAGGGAAACCATGAAAGATAATCAGCTCTAATAGTATGACAAAGCTTCTAAAAAAGGAGAAAAGAGGTGTAATTGCACAATTATGCTCGCTAGATGTTTCCACATTGGAATCATCTATTTCCCCATATCTCCAAAAGTCCTGGACAACGATTCCAAGGTATTTGAGACTCCCAAAGGTCTCCCACCTATGCGTGATCATCATCATGCTATTCATCTAATTCCAGGAAGTGTTTCTCCAAACATCAGGTCGTACAGATATCCCTATGTCCAAAAGAGTGAAATTGCATGTATGGTTGCAGAAATGCTAGAGGTTGGTATAATTTAACCGAGTCAAAGTTCTTTCTCTGCTCCAGTAGTATTGGTGCACAAGAAGGATGGATCATGGTGTAGGTGTCTGGATTATAGGGAGCTCAACAAGCTCACTATTAAAGATAAGTTCCCCATTACTGTCATTGATGAATTACTGGATGAATTGCATGGATCAATTTACTTCACCAAGTTGGATCTTCGTTCACGATATCATCAAATCAGAATGAAGACTGAAGACATTCCGAAAACAACATTTAGAACTCATGAAGGTCATTATGAATTTTTGGTCATGCCTTTTGGCCTTACCAATGCACCTTCAACATTTCAAGGTTTGATGAATTCAATTTTCAAACCATTCCTTAGAAAATTTGTGTTAGTATTTTTTGATGATATACTAATCTACAACAAGTCTTGGAAGGATCATGTTGAACATGTTGACAAGGTGCTACAACTATTGAAGGAGAAACAATTATATGCAAAAAGATCCAAATGTTTCTTTGAAGTCTAGGAGGTGGAATATTTGGGTCATATTGTATCTCATGAAGGAGTTAAGGTAGAGCCTGGCAAAATTAAAGCCATCAAGGAATGGAAAGTCCCCACATCCATAAAGCATCTGCGAGGATTTCTCGGGTTGACAGGGTATTATCGCAAGTTTGTTAGGAATTATGGGAGAATAGCAGCACCTCTAACAACATTATTGAAGAAAGATACATTTTCATGGACTCTGGAAGAAACAAAGGCCTTTGAACATCTTAAAGGGCAATGTGTCAAGCACCGGTCTTAGCTACACCGGACTTCACAAAAACCTTTATTGTGGAATGTGATGCTTCAGGACATGGAATTGGTGTTGTTCTAATGCAAGATGAAAGACCCATTACTTTTGAAAGTCGTCCAATCAAGGGAAAGTTTTTAAGCAAAGCTATTTATGAGAAGGAAATGTTGGCAATACTCCATGCACTTAAGAAATGGTGACCCTACCTAATGGGTAGACACTTCAAGGTAAAAACGGATCATGAAAGCTAAGAAGGATAATAAATTATCACCAAAGTATTATGGTCCGTACAAGGTGTTGCAAAAGATTGGTACTATGGCATACAAATTGGGGCTTCCTGCAGCTTCCCAATTGCACCCAGTTTTCCATGTTTCATGTTTAAAGAAGGTTATAGGCGACAAGCTCCCAGTTCAAACAATATTTCCAAAACTTGACGAGGAAGGAAAAATTATATTGGAACCGGAAGCAGTCACAGAAACAAGAACTCGACAGCTATGAAATCGTTCAATTTCAGAGTATCTTATCAAGTGGAAGAACTTATCCGCTGAATATTCCACATGGGAGGATGAGAATTTTATGCAGAAGTATCCAGAACTAATCAAGCGTTGAGGACAACACTTTTTTGAAGGAGAGGGGCATGTTGGGTCCCTATAATACTAGTGATTACCCCATTACTATTGTAGTTATACCCCTTATTAATATTGTTGTGCCCCTATTGCCCCCATATTGTTATTACTGTGCCCCATAGAATCCCTTTATTGTTATTTTTGTGGCTTTTTGTTATTATTGTTAGGTCGGCTGGATTATATTGTGACTCCTTAGACTCCTATATAGAAAGGAGGTTTTGTCATTTGAATCATCCAATAATTGTTCATTTATGTAATGTAAATGAGGTTTCCCCCTCGAAGAGGCTGAATTATGAGGCGTTGATCTATCTTTTCTATCTTTTCTTGAGCTGGTTTCATAACAGTAGACACAAGAAATGTAACCAGAAAAGGTAAAGTAAATGGATTAGAGTTGTCATATGCTTTGGATATGATGGGAACTGTTTCTCTCAATGCCTGTGCATAAATAAGGAAGCTCTCTTAATCTAGACCTTATGTTATCTGGTAATTAATTTATGATCATGATTATGTTGAGGTTTATGTATGTATACATGTATGTATCTATGTCATTGTCTGACATGACCATGATTTCTTTATGCTAACATTTATATATGTATGTATGTATCCATGTATCTATGTTACTATTTGACAGGGTTGTCAGGGATCATTCATGTGGAGGAATGATTACTTATGCAAGAGAACGACATGAAGAGGTCCCTGGTCTTACAAGGAATCAATTGGGAAGAGTAGTCACGACAAATATATGAGGTCAATATCATGTGGATATGAATTGGTATTTTATACTTGTATTATGCCTATGTCTATGTTATAATAGGTAATGTTGAAGGATACATCAACAAAGTGAAAGCAGTGTGGTCTGCGGCATGCTAGGATAAGCATGGATGAGATACCACAAGCAAGGTTTCTTGGTAAGGACAGTGTGGTTTTGGATGTGTGGTACTATTGTTGAGCATACATTGTATATGTTGTACATGTTTCCTCTAGGATGTGTGCACTTATGGTGTTGTGTATACATAGCATGTGTACATGTTATTTATGCAATGTTATTCACATGATGGTAGAAATAGTGTTGTGCAAATATTGCATATGGGGTGTTGTATACATATTGTACTACCTTAATGATGTATATGCGGCGTGTGTGCATATGGTTCTCTGTGTATGTTGGATATGCAGTGCTGTGTACGGATGATGCTATGTACATGTTGGATATGCAGTGCTATGTACATGTGGTGTTGCATGCATGTTGTACATATGCTGCTATGTACATATGGTTTTGTATGCATGATTTTACAAGTGGTTCTGTGAGCATGTGGTGTCGTGTACATGTTGTACATAGGGTTCTATGAGCATGCGATTTTGTGTACATGTCATGCATGTGATGCTATGTACATATGGTGTCACGTACACATTGTGTGTGTCATACTGTATACATGTGGTATTGTGTACATGTTGTATAGTGGTGTAGTGTACATGTGGCATTGTATACACGTTGTGCAGGTGGCGCCATGTGCATGTGATGTTGTGCAGGTGGTACAGTGTAGAGGTGGTACTATGTACATGTTGTACATAAGGTACTGGTGTACGTGTGATATTGTGTGCATGTCATTGATGTTATGTTATGGGCATGCAATATTACGTATATTCATCATGTAGTCATGGTATTGTGGTGTGTGTACTCAGTGTGTAGTACTTTCTATAGGTACATGCATTGGGTGGTATTTCACATCGGGTATAGATGGATACATTGTATTGTATACATTGGGTGTAGGTGTATGTGTTGTATGTTAGGTATAGATGCATGTATTGCATGGTGTGGTATGTTGTGTGGTTGTATGTGTGTGATGCACACTATGTGTCTATGCACATGGTTGAGGAGAAGGCACTGGGTGTTTGTCAGGTGTAACAACCGATCTGGAGTGTGTACGAAATAAAGACAAAGGTAGAAGCTAAGGATTGATGAAAGGATAAGTATCATCATGTTATTTTAGTTTTATTATGCACATGATTTATGACTATGGTATATGATGATTATATGTGATCTATGATTTTGGTTTATGATGGTTACATTGATTTATGATTTTGATCTATGATGGTTGTGATTTGAGCTTACTTGATGTGATATTTTTATACATGTTGATTTGGTCAAAGATGCTAGTTTTACTTCTTGTTACAGGAAGCAAACAAGATTCCAAGTGTACCTTATTGATGAACTACCAATGAGGTATGATGTGAAGTTATTTCAATTTATTTTGAATCTAATGGAAGTTATTTTCTTGTTACAGGAAGAATGAACATGCACAGTTGGGTAGTTGAAATCGGCTACAAGAATTAGCAGCAACAATGAAAGAAAGTGGAACATGCATTAGTATGTTGGTAAAGCACTTCAAGAGCAGGGCCATTGTGGGGCACTGGTACCCAATAGTGTCCATTGATTGCCATGAGCATGATATGACCAGTATGGTAGTTTTAAGGCATGTATATGCCTTGGTCTTTGAATATTTTGATGCGAGGAAGCCTTGCCAAGGGATGGACTACTTGGGATGGGGGTACCAGTGGAACTTGGAAGGTGAGTGACTACATGGAAGAGGTGACTGGATTCCTGAGGGACTGTGTAGCAGAGAAGGGAAAGTCACAAATGGATTGTTTTGGTAATTAGCATTGCTAGATAGAATCAGATGCACATTGGGAGTGCACCCTGGGACAATGAACCAGTAACTTTTCACTGAGAGGACAAGTGGTGTAGGATTATAGTGCTGGACATTAGATGTAGATTTGAATTTGCAGTGGATTTTGGACTTCCTAGGATGGAGGTGAATCCTAGTATTACATTGAGGGTGGAGGTGTGAGCCTCTAGATTCCCTTGTTGATTGATATGACATCGTATCATTTATTTGTTGGTTAAGAAAATGTGTATATCATTGTAAATACCATAATGAGATGTGTTATAAGGCTCCAATATGCAGTATGGTTTTTATATGGTCATGTTGTCATGATGCTTTTCTTTTGAGCGGGTCATTCATTTTAAATATTGCAATGAGATGTATTATAAATCTCCATGGGAAGTATGTTTTGTTTTCAGTAGTCATGTTGGTTATAGGTGTCATTGAACACCAAGGATGGTGTTCCCCCAAGGGGGAGGGTTTTGTAACAACCCTAGTGAAAATTCCATGCAAAAATATATAAATACCATGGATGATGGGACACGTATTCCAAGCTGAATGGTGGGCAAGACATCCTAGGCAGTGTTCATTTGGTTGTTTATGGCTAAGGAAACTAGCAAAGGCAATGGATAAGGCATTAAAGAGGAAAAAAGTTATTTTGGCACATTTATTTATGAAAATAATGGAAATTAGGAGAAAAGGAAGGTGAAAGGTCACAGGTTGCATGTGAGGAGGAAATTGAAGGAAAATAATGGAAAATGAAGAAAATAGAGGCCTCATTAATAAAAAGGCTTATGTGGATCAGTGGGAAAGACTTGGTCAATTTAGCTTTGAATTTCTCTCATTATTCTCTCTCTCTCATACTCTTCGACACTTAGAGTTTCTTGGAACATTTTGGTCTTGCAGCAAGAAAGGCAAAGAAGGCAAGAGGAAGCAAAGATCAAGAAGGAAAGGTAGGATCAAGCAGCTACAACAGGCTTCATTGCAAGTATCAACTTGCATGTGTATTTTCCTTGCTAGATTTGGCATGCATGGGATTGCATGTGTTTATTTTCTACCATGGCATGGGTTTTACCAGGTGTGAGAGTATTTTTAGCCTAGCCTTGCCATTTTCTAATAGCTTTGATGAGATGGGTTCTCTCATGCGTTTTGTGGGGGATGGTCGGAATGGATTCAAAGCTGAGTGGGGTGGATCTCCAAATTGACAAACACATGGTGGTAGTGGTCCCTGCACTAGACTGAAGATGCATGAATCTACTGGCCTAGTAACCCCTAAACCGGACTGTGGGTTGCGGTAAAGCCAGATTGTGTGGCTCGGTGGGCCTAAGAATCCTTGCTGGTGAATGGTGGGATATACGGTAAAGCCAAGAGGTGGATTTTATCTCTATTGGGCCTAGTGATTCCGGGATGGAATGCACGGTAAAGGCTGGAGAGTATGTCTCACTGTAGGGCCTAGTGATCCTTGGATCATACTGCGGATGCACGGTAAACCCTGAGAGACTAGGAGGCACTCAAATTCCTCACGGTGTAGGCAAAGAACTCTAGTGGCATCCACATTGATTGGTGTTTTTTATGTGTTATATGAGTCCCACATTCATGGTTGGAATATGGCATGGGGGTGATTGGTTGAAGAGAGAATTGGCTCAGCCAATCTATGGTTGGGTGGAACATGGTAGTCCCATCACCGGTTGGTTCATTGCATTTATTAATGAAAAATTCATTCCCTTGATTTTCATGCGCAAATATGCTGATATATATATGGATTTTGATGCCTGATATGTATTTTATTTCTGTTCCTATTATGTTGTTTTATATGTACATTTACCCCAGAGGGTGTTACAGAGGGTGCGTTTTGGTGGAAAAAACAATGGCTTGATCAAGCCATTTAAGTACTCGATGGAGCCTTTTTTAAATGCTCAATTGACCTCCTTGGGCTCTAAAATGGTAGCTCAATGGAGGGTTAAAAGCTAACCCTTCATTGAGTTATAGCGCTTGATCGAGCCCTTTTTTCAATATATACCACTCGCATGGTATGTGTACGCCATTTACATAGGTTTCAGGAGCTCGACCAAGAGTTTGAGATTAGCTTGACTTAGATTATTGGAGCTCGATCGAGCAACAGTGTGTTCAAATCAATCTTGCCAACAACCCCGCCAACATAGCAAAGGATCAAATGAAGGTAGATACTCTATCCTTTGCCTTTCTTATTTAATTTGTTTTGCAAAGTGTAACAAATTAATAATAATAAAAGAAACATGTACAAAAACTATGAAAACCAATTAATTAAAAAAAAAAAAAAAAACATACAAAAACTATGAAAACAACAAAAAAACCCTTCAAAAAAACTTAGAAAATCGTAAAACCAACCAAGAAAAAAAAAGATCCTTCGAAACCATAAAAAAAAAACTGTTACACTAAAATATCGTCACCATGATTATTTGCAGTCAATATGGGTCTATCATCACTTGTACTGTCCTCCTAAGCAAGTCTAAGACCTCAGCTCTTCAAATCAAGCTTTGGAAGTGGGAGAAAGACATTAAAAATCAATGTAACTCTGGTTCCACACTTTCTCTCATGGTCACCTGCGGTCCCACACCTTCTGTGTACAAAAGCTGCGTACCTACCCGCTTTGTCCCTAACGGTGTAGGTGCGGACCCCTGTGAAAGTCAAAAGGCGCAAGTTTTATCTTAAAAAACTCGTTTTGGATTAATTCTAGAGTTTTCTAGAAGGAACTTTGACGTGGATTGTTCGCTCTAAGGTGGTTCATGCATCCCAATTGAGAAGGAGCTAATCCCTTGACTAAAGGAGCTATCCCTTTGAAGGAGGGCTTTATCCCTTTGAAGGAGGACCTAGTAACTTCCCTCCATTGCACTATAAATACAGGCATTGGGGTGAGGACTAGAGAGGTTAGCAGCTGAACATTTTGAGGGTAAATGCTGGTGAAATTAAGACTCTTTGGTTGACCTTGAGAGGAGAGATCACATGCCTCTTGGTTCCATTGAAGAGTGAGTGAAACTTGTCAAAGTAGAGGAGACATCTTGTTGAACCCTGGGAGGAGCTTGTACAACGTCAAGGCAAAGGTTGTAAAGTTCTTCTTCTTTTGAATTAATACAATCAAACTCATTTTTCTCAACAAGTATCTTATGTTATTTGTTTCAGGGACTCCTTGACTTTCATGTTAAATATGTTTTATGCAATTAGTTTTTCAGGTGCTATTTAATTTGTTTGCCTTATTTGTATTTGAAGATTCGTGAAAAGGAGCTCATTTGGATCAAAAGAGCGAGGGCATCCACAAGCTCGCGTTGGACCAAAGGTAGGCCCTAAAAACACTTGTTTGCTATTGTTTATTGAAGCATATTTAGAGAAAGATAGTGTCTGGTTGGTTTGCTTGTCGTTAGGTCTTCTTTAGATTCTAGGAAGGTCTATCTTGTCTGCAAGATCGACTCATTCTGTGCGACAAAATGGCGACCATACTAGGGACTTGATTGTTTTCCTTGTCTATACATTGACCTGAGAAACTGTATTTTCTGTTTTTGCTTTTGACTTGATGATTGTGGGATTGGGTGAATTTAGTTAATTTTGAGTTAGTTTTCATTTTTCATAGTTTTGGGAGAGGTACGCACCCTCTGAGTTAAGCACAGTGCGTACCTGTACACACTTTTGCTTTGTGCACAGAGCGTGGACGCACCTGTGTAAACAGGTTGCCTGCGTACCCTGTCAAAAATTTGAAAATTTGAAAATTTTTCTCTTTTTTATCAGTTTAGAATTTGTTTATAGGTTTTAGCCATTGCCCAGACCTGCTTGTTCCCTGTCAAAAACATTCCTTGGTTTAATTTCATTAGCATTAGGGTTTTAGGTGGAATTCCTAGGAATTTTTCTTGTTGGGTTGTTTTTCATTTTTGATTGTGTAGTGGCTATGAGCTTAGAAGTCGTAGGGACCTCAGATTACCTTGGTTTCTACCAGTCTTCTTATGAGTCTGACCATTATGAAATCTCCCCTTGTTGAGGAATCCGCTTTGAGATTTCTCATTTCAAAATTTCGAAAAGCTTGTAGTTGAAAGTTTGGAATTTTCATTTAAAAAAAAAAGAAAATGAAAGATTGGTTGTTTTTTGACTAATTGTGATTCTGCATAAATTAGTCCTTAGCTCACATTTAGCTAAGTAAAACATCCTCAAAAAGACTTTTAGTAGGCTTTGACTTCAAGTAGCTTTTTATAGTTTGTAGCTCTCAAAGTTAGTCATTTTCATTAGTTTTGAGTGTTTTATTTACAAAATATAAAAAATAAAATCTCTTTTGGAAACGTTTGTCTTTTGTAGTGATTGAGCGCTTTGAAAAGAAAAGGGAAAATTGTGTGAAATAGCTAGTTGTCTTGTTTTGAGTGCTTTGGAAAGGAAAAGCTCTTCTTTTAATTTGTTTAATTGAGAAAGATTTGTGTTTACAAAGTATTTGCATTCTCAAACTCTTTCTTAGTTTAGAAGTTCATTGAAGAGAAAGGATTGTTTAAATCATCTTAGGTGCATTTTTTTAGTGATTTCGAGTCGAGTCTTTACACCACGATTTTCATCTCCGCCACCCCTTGACTTAAATAGCAACCACTAAAATTAACGCTTAAAGTAAAATTCACCTAGTAACATTTTATTTCTAGGGCTCTGATACACCAACTTAGCTTAGGCTAGTGTCTTGGAGTAGGAGAGTAATTAACTCTCCAAGACAGAAAAAACAAACAAGTAGTTGTATCTTGTGGTAGGAAGAAATTCAATTGTTGCATTTATGCTCTGGGAAAGCTCCTCTTAAAGGAGAAGCACGAGATCATGTTTGAACCAGTGTGGGAATCAATATTTCCTCATTGGGAACGACGCCAGATATTCACGTATTAAAAACGGTAAACCTCGAATTAACCATTGTCGAGGAGCCTGGGGTCACTTGTTGGTAAACCTTGGATTATGTCAAGGAGCCTTCAAGGGGATTGAGCTTGCTACTCTGCCCTTGCGTGCGTATCGGATCGTAGACTGTTCCCCCTGGTGTATCTGTCTCAGTTGGTAACCTTAGTGGCCATATTCTTTAGGATTCTTCCTAAGGTGACAGTGGTGGGAAGATCCCACTGTACCTGGAGAAGACGTCGGCTAGACTCACTTGGATTTTCTGGGGGTTTCACTTCACTCGAGACGGTTAAGTGGAGGAACTTGGTCCAGTATATCCATTAACTGTTCAAACCGCCATTTCTGTACTGAATTCTGCGACGTTGGATTTCATCACCAACTAGTGTTTTCAGTCCGGAAAGTTACTGTTTGTGTGTGTTTGATCTCTAGATTCTTTAGGTGTGTGATTCAAATTTGTTTGGTTCTTTAGAGGCTTTAGGTGTTTTTCATTGAGATTTTACTTTTTTTGTGTGTGAAGTAGTTAAAAGTTTTTAACTGTGGCTGAATTACCAAGAAAGTCCCGTAGACTTCGGGGCCAGTCTCCTGAGTTTGTAACCGTGGCTGATTTATTGAGGAAGTCCCGTAGACTTCAGGGCCAACCTCCTGAAGAATTGAAAGTCCTCGTAACTCCTAGTGGCAGTAAAGTTGGGTCACCTGAAGAAGGAGAGTCTTCGTTGGTTGTACATCCTGATTACCAAACTCTAGTAACAGGTTATAATCCTGAATCTATTTCGGTTTCCGAACTTTCTAGTAGCTTTTCATCTATTAGTGATATAGGTGAAGAACCTGAGATATCTGAGCCTGTTACTCCAACATCGGGGTTTGTCTCTCCAACTTCTAGTGGTCCTAATTCACCTAGGGTAGAAAGAGTAATCACCGAAAACCTTCCTTCTGGTATGATAGCTATTGAAGAACTTGCTCCGAAAGAAGAAGTAGGCATCCCTATCCCTGAAAATCAACTTGTTATTGATCTAAGGGAGTCTGAATCAATTTTTTACAGTCCACCTAGAAGAACTACTTGGTATCTTTCTTTGACTAATTATTTTGAAAACCCAGCGTTAAGTTTTTCGCCACCTTTTGCTCCTTATCATCCTAGAGGTTTTTATACTCCTGTAAATATGTCAAGTCAGTCGTCCATGTTTACTCAATTGCCTGAATCTTTTTTGTACAGCGGTCCTTCTGTTCCCTCTGGGTATCAGTCACTTTCTGGTACTTTTTTGGGAGCATCTCCTCAACCTATTGAACAAGGGTTATTCACTGGAAGCAATGGTGCAAAGCCGTTGAGTGTAGAAGACATTCTTATGATGTCAGGTTCTATTCCCAATTCTCAACCTCAAGGTGGCCATTTACCGCCTAGGGGGCAGCCTCAATTAACACCTGGGGGGCAACCTCAAGGTACACAATTTGCATCTGGGGGGCAACCTCAAGGACAGTATGTACCTACGGTACAATACGTTCCTCAAGGTCAACCCCGGACTCAATATGTACCCCAAGGTCAACCCCAGTATCAGTACGTGCCTCAGGGGTATCTACCCCAAGGTCAGTACTCGAACCAAGGTTTCCAACCACCCCAAGGTCAATCTTATGTTCAAGGAACGGGAAATGTACCTTTCAATTATCAATCCTACCCTCAACCCGGTTATGGTCCGCAATATTCTCAACCTGTTATGGGTCAATACCCCATAATGAAAATAGTGTGGGATCCATCGCAAACTCAACAGGTGTTGCAGCCAAGTGTATAGTTTTCATCTCAAACTGGACAACCCTTAGTTTCTGGTTCACTCCAGCAACCAGTCCAGTCTAACATTCAAACTTCTATACCTTCGGTAGTTTCTCAGTCTGGGCCTACTGCGCCTCGTACTCCATCTCAAACGACTGTTGCAACTGTCGCAACATCTGTTCAATCTACCCCACCTACTTCTGGAGTATCGACAACTCCGGTTTCTACTGTTCCTGTATCTACTCCTCAGACATCTTTACCACCGTCTGGATCTACTATTCAAACTACGGTTCAGATGCCTGTAGGACAACCTGGTTGAAGTACGGTTGTCACAAGTCAACCTCAATTCACCTATCAACCGTACCAGGGACAATACCAACTCGGTCCTGTTGTCCAGCAGCCAGTTTATCAGTATCAACCGTATCCTGGGTACAGTTATCAACAACCTCAACAACCCCAGTACGGTCCGGTTAATCCTGGTTTTCCTGGAGGATACAATATCCTGAATGCGATTCCTATTCCTAGTTATCCCGGATATCCTCCTCCTGGGGCTGGTCTCATGACCCAGAGTTTTAGGGATCCTAATCGAAAGTTACCGTTTATCGCAACTTTGGACTTACCTGATTTGTCATGCCTAACGAATGACCCAATTAATTATCTTCCATTTTGGCCGCCAATGCCGAATAAGTTGCCCAGTCACATTCCTAAGTTCGAAGGTAAATGTGGAGAGGATCCGTCGAACCATGTGATGTCTTACCACCTCTGGTGTGCGTCTAACTCCATCACAGATGATTCAATCCGTCTTAGACTATTCCAGTGCACTCTAATTGGTCTCGCGGCCAAGTGGTACATTGAGTTACCACGAGGCACTTTTTATAATTTTAGTCAATTAGCTACCTCGTTTTTAACTCATTTTCAGTTGCCAGTCAGATATGACAATGGCACAGAATTGTTAACTTCGCTAAAACAATCAACATCCACGTACATTTCAGATCATATTCATGAGTGGAGACGTCGACGATGTTTAGTGAAGGTATTTATTCTGGATCAAATCTTGGCTGAGTGGTTTGTAATATCTTTGTTGCCAAGGATCACTGAAGATGTTGCTAAAGCCGGAGTTGTTACTGAGGAGCAAGTGATTGCTCAAGCACAGTACCTTGACTTGGTCTATACTTAGTCAGGTACGTTACATGAAAAGATCCCTGATCTTCCCAATTCAAATCAAATCACTGCAGCTCCTTCGGGATCTCATGCCGCTGATGGTATGATTGGTACGTTAACACTAAAAGTAAGAATAAGTCTTCCAAGAATTCTTCTCCTATCATAACCTTTCCTGATTCCCCGACAGGAGATTCTTCTCCAGAGGTTTCCGCCGATATTCACGTTATAGAGTCATCTACAGCTAAATCAAAATCCAGTGGGAAGAAGAAAGGAAAGAAGAAGAATAAAACGGACAAAAGTTCAAAAGAGAAATCTGAAAAGGCGGAATCCAATGATGAAAAGCGCAAACCTCGTTATCCATGTCTCATTTGTGACGAAGAAAATTTTACAAGAGACTGCCCTCATCGAGCAGAGGTTGCAAAGATCGTCAAAGGTTCCCAAACTCCTGCTATTTTGAAGGATCCATTTCCAAGTTAATATATCAAGATGATAGGTTCTTCCTCGAGTGCCAATGAAGAACCCATATTGATGATGTCCCATGTAAGGATTGTGACTCGATCGAAAGATTATGGCAGTAAAAGTCCTGTTGATGGTAAAGAAGCAGAATCTTCTTATTCTAATCCATCAACCTCAGCTCTCGGTTCCGATCCACTACAGATCGAGAAACCTAATCCAGACTTAGTAATCAAACCGCCCGCCAAGGGTATACTTCGAAAGTTAGCTTTCAATCCACATGCCAGAGTGGCTCAAAATTATAACATTGTTGAGGATTTAGCTGTTTCACCCTCAACAATGTCGACTTTGGAAGTGCTGCAATAATGCCCAGCACCGTGTAAGTTACTTTTGTCGGCTATAGGAGCTGTTGATGTTCAGGACCCGAACCTAATAATCTTTGATCTAGAAAATAGCACACCGCGCTTGCCTCATCAAATGGCTTTCCAGATCCCAGTGATAGTAAAAAACAGGCCTATTCATCAGACTGTAATTGATGGAGGAGCTTCAACGTGTATTATGTCGATACAGTGTTGGAGATCTCTTGGTTCTCCTTCACTAAATCAATCCCCGACAATTCTTAAGGCCTTTGATGGCCGTGGGTTTCATCCTTTTGGAATTCTACAGGATTTGCCTATAGGGGTTGAAGGAAAAACCGTTAGTATAGACGTGGAGGTGGTTGATGCCCCTCTAGACTACAACCTTCTCTTGGGTCGAAGCTGGTCTTACACTATGACATCAGTCGTTTCATCGGTCTTTAGAGTAATAAATTTTCCACATAATGGAAAGACCGTAACAATAGACCAGCTGGCTTACTTTTCATCCGACCTAGCCTCTTCGGAGAGTATTCAGCATGTCGGTAAATCAACTATCCCATATAAGGATGTTGGAGTAGGATTAGTTAAAGATGTCGGTTTACTGGGAACTTTTCCTTTTCCTCCAATCAACGCATCATCTTCATTTGAAACCATTCATATGATTACATTAGACACCATTTCTTATGACGATCCTTGGATCGTTCCTTCTGAATCTGAAATAGATTCATTTGGTAATTCCATGCCTTTGAGTCCATATGAAATTGCCTATGAAGTTGTGCAGTCTTTTGCCGACCCGTGTTCAACCAAAAATGACTTAATGAATTTTGTCCGTGAGGAATCACTTTTCACATCAACCTCGGATTTAACTATGTTTTCTGAACTTGTTCACTCTGACGAGCAAATTCGTGAAATCCTATGTGTAGATGATTTACCATGGGAAGATCTCCATCACAGATCTTCATTTTTACCTGAGGATGATCATTTTGAAAATGATTTCTCATCAATCTTTACGACTGAATATGTCAAGGAACCTCAGAATCCAATGAAACATCCCGATTTGGAATTAAATTTGGGAAACATCTCTCGAACTATCCCCACTGACATTTCGGTTAAGCTCGAAATTGTTGAGAACATTCATATAGGTGCCTCGTGTACAGATGACGAAATTCAATTATATAAGGCCCTATTTCAAGAATTCCGCGACGTGTTTTCCTGGTCTTATGAGGAAATGCAAGGAATTGATCCTGCAATTGTTTTTCATGAGATCAATACTTACCCGGATGCTAAACCCGTCCGGCAGCGTTTGCATCAGATTCACCGACGAAAAGCTGCTGCAATTAAAGCAGAATTTGAGAAACTGTTGAAAGCAGGTTTCATTTATCCGATCCCGTTAACGGATTGGGTATCGAATATTGTTCCGGTTAACAAAAAACAGGGGACAATAAGAATATGCATCGACTATAGGGATATTAATCAAGCTTGTCCAAAGGACAACTACCCAACTCCCTATATCAATCAAATCATTGATGATTGTGCCGGCAGTGAAATATTTTCCTTTATGGACGGTTTTTCCGTATACAATCAAATTAATATTCTACCTACCGATCAACCAAAAACGGCTTTCATTTGTCCATGGGGGACATTTTCTTATTGAAAATTACCTTTTGGGCTTAAGAATGCTGGAGCAACTTTTCAGAGGGCGATGTCTTATGCGTTTCATGACATCAAGCACATTGTGCAACCCTACCTCGATGACTTGCTGCCTCATTCATTACATCGATTTGATCACCTTGTCCATTTACGAGCAATATTTATGAGGTGTAGGCATTATCGTATTTAGTTGAACCCACACAAATGTGTCTTCTGTATAGAAACAGGTCGATTGATGGGATTTGTAGTTTCGAAAGCTGGCATTCGCGTTGATCCCTCGAAGGTCGAAGCTATTATCAATTTGCCTCCTCCTTCGAGTCTTCGCCAACTCCAAAGTTTGCAGGGGAAAGCAAACTTTTTACGACGATTCATTCCTAACTACGCCGAGGTTACAAATGGTTTTACACGGTTGTTGAAACAAAATACTCAATTTTCTTGGGATGAGATAGATCAGAAATCTTTTGATGCACTCAAACACGCGTTGACCCATGCACCGTTGTTGCATCCTCCCAACTACAACCAGGATTACTTCTTTTATCTTGCCGCCTCCCATTCCACCATTAGAATGGTCTTAGTTTAGGAAGATGAATTTGGAATGGAACATGTGATAGATTACCTTAGTTGAACGTTAAATCCAACTGAGCTAAAATACTCACATGTGGAGAAATTGGCATTGGCAGCCGTTCAAGCTGTCCAACGTTTTCGTCACTACATTTTACTACGTAAAACTACGGTAATTTCGGATTGCAACCCTATGATCTACATTTTGACCAAACAATTGCTAGGGGGCAAGTACTCTAAATGTATTGTTATGTAGGAATTTACAGGGTAAGTTCCTCAGAAAGAACACCAAAAGGACACCGCTCACAACCAGATCACAGATCAATACACTAGTATTTTCGACGTGGTTAAAACCCTCAAAGAGGGAAACAGTCCACGGCCTACGCCAACGTGGCTACTACAGGCAATTTATTAATCAAATAATGAAAATTTACATAAGCTTCTCTCATGCACAGATTACCCGAACAATGACCCTCCATGCGCTTTAAATAGAACTCATGGACCAATCGGGTGTCAAGCCACGGATCAAGTGTCGGTAATACCGAGGAGAGAGTGAACCGTCGGATTGTAAGTTACAAAATGTACAACAATAAAGAAACACACTTTACCTAAGACTATACCTAACTCTATACTATACCAAGTTGAACTTAACTATTTCCTATGTGTCAGAATATCCTAACATCCCCCCTCAAGAACAACTTGGGATAGGATTGAAGGATTTACAAATATGACACAATAGGAGAAGGAAGGAGGCACTAGAGCCTATCCCCCCTTAGTGACAACTTCCTGAACTCCAAGCATATATCGAAGTTTAGTGAACTTCGCCTCTGTGAGAGCCTTTGTGAAGATGTCTGCAACCTGATCATCTGTTGAACAATATTGCACTTCAAGAACATGGTCATGAATGACATTTCTGATGAAGTGCATGTGTAGTTCAATGTGTTTGCTGTGCTGATGCTGGACTGGATCTTTGCATAGCTGAATGGCACTTTGATTATCACACCAAAGTGTGGTTGGATGCTACTGCTCAAAGCCAAACTCTGATAGGATCTGACGAAGCCACAAGGCTTCCTTACTAGCTTCCACGGCACCACGATACTCTGCTTCTGCTGACGAAAGAGAAATGGCAGCCTGTTTCTTACAAGCCCATGTAATAGGTCCTGAACCAAGAGTGAAGACATAACCGGCAGTAGACTTCCGATCATCAGGGTCCCCAGCCCAATCAGAATCAGTGAAACCAACTAATAGAGGAGCTACTTTGGCACTGTAATGAATCCCAAACTGTACTGTACCTCGAACATAACGAAGTATTCTTTTGGATGCTTTCCAATGACTTTCACGGGGGTTTTGCATAAAATGAGCAACAAGGCCAACAACAAAGGAAAGGTCAGGACGAGTATGGGTTAAATACAAGAGTTTTCCTACAAGTTGACGGTATAAGGTAGCATCAACTTCAGAAGAAGTACAAGAGACTGAAAGTTTGACTCCAGACTGAAAGGGATAAGGGGCTGGCTTACAGTCTTCCATGTGAAAATGACGAAGAATATCACAAGCATACTTGGACTGGGAAAGGGAAATACCCTCCTTGGATTGCAAGACTTGAAGACCGAGAAAATAGTGTAAGTGTCCTAAGTCTATCATTTCAAATTTCTTTTTAAGGCTGGACTTTACATGGTTTATAAGGTTGGGATCACTACCAGTAAGAATAAGATCATCAACATAAAGAACAAGGATGATAAGAGAGTTTCCCACTTTCTTGGTGTAGACAGTTTGTCAGAATAACACCTAGAAAAGCCAGATTCTAAAAGAAAGCTATCCATTTTGGAATACCAAGCCCGAGGAGCTTGCTTGAGACCATAAAGAGATTTCTTAAGTCGACATACAAGGCTGGAGTCTATTTGGATGAAGCCAATGGGTTGTTCCATATAGATTTCTTCATGCAAGTCCCCATGCAAGAAGGCAGATTTAACATCCATCTGATGGACTTCCCATTTTAAAGAGGCAGCAAGGGAAAGAACAAGGCGGATAGAGTTCATTTTGGCAACAGGGGAGAAGGTTTCAATGTAGTCAATGCCTTCAACCTGTGAAAAGCCCTTAGCAACAAGACGAGCTTTATGTTTATCAATTTTCCCATCGGGTCCATACTTGGTTCTGTAAACCCATTTACATCTAACAAGTTTGTGTCCCTTTGGTAGAGGAACAAGATCCCATGTATCATTTGCCAACAATGAATGATATTCTTCATTCATAGCTGCTTCCCAATGTGGATGGCCTGAAGCTTCTGCAAAAGTGTCAGGATCATGATTTACTGGAGCTTGAGCCAGTAAAGAAGAGGTTCTTTCAAACTGAGAACGTGTACGTCGCTGATCTATAGGATCTCAGGCAAGATCACCTGCTGCATCTCGAGTAGCACGGACCCATCTTGGAAGTTGAGGATCCTGAGAAGCTGGGGGAGGATTTTCATCCTCACTTTCATCATCTGAAGAAGAAATGTTTTCAAAAGTAGAAGAGATAGGAAGAGGTGGCACATCCGCCAGACTAGGCTCACAGGCCGATTTATTTTCATCAAATTTTACATCTCTTCTAATGATAACATTTTTGGACTTAAATGGAATAAGTCTATAACCTTTTACATCTTTAGAATATCCAACAAAAGTACATTTCTCACTCTTAGGTTCTAAAGCTTTATGCTTTTCATATGGAATATGGGCCCATGCTTCACTTCCAAAAACACGAAAGTGACTTACATCTGGTTTAATGGAACTCCAAGCTTCTTCTGGAGTGATATTCTTTAGAACCTTAGTAGGAGTGCGATTGATTATATAATTTTCACAATTAATTGCTTCGGCCCAAAAACTAAGACTGAGTCCTTTAGATTGCAACATACAATTAGCCATTTCCTTTAAGGTGCGATTTTTCCTTTCAGCTACACCATTTTGTTGTGGAGTGTATGTAACAGTATGTTGCATTTGAATTCCATTTTCGGTGCAAAAGTTGATGAATGTGTTTTTAACATATTCTCCACCATTATCAGTTCTTAGGTTAAGAATTTGATGTCCAGATTGTTTTTCAAAAAAGGCTTTGAAGGCCAAGAAAGTGTTAAAAACTTCGCTCTTGAGTTTTAAGAAGTATACCCAAGTGCGTCTGGAGAAATCATCAATGAAAGTTAAGAAATACTTGTAGCCAGAGAATGAAGCAACAGGAAGTGGACCACATAAATCACTGTGCACAAGTTGTAAAGGGGCTGAGGCATGCCAAGAGGCACGTTTTTCAAAACTGTCCTGATGATGTTTTCCGAGTACACATCCGGAACAAACACCATCTCTGCAAGATACCATAGGAAGACCTGTCACCATATTTTCTTTACATAGATGCTGAAGGGAGCGATAGTTTAAGTGACCAAATCGCTCATGCCAAAGTTTGCTCACTTCATCATTATGAGCAACAAATACTGAGGGAAGATTTGATGACCCAAAGTTGTGAAACTTATACAACCTTGTGGAATCATCAGCAATACCAGTAGCTAGAATCTGTTTAGGATCTCTCAGATCCTTGATTACAACATCATGAGGTGAAAATTCAACAATTTTACCTTCACCTGAATGAGTTATCTGATATACAGATAGAAGGTTGCAGGATAAGGTTGGAACACATAATACATCATTAAATTGACCATTGTCTAGATGAACAGTTCCAGTCCCTACAACATTAAGAGATATATCATCACCAACATATATATTTTTGGTGTTACAATCATTTAAAGAAGAAAACATGGCTTGGTTTTTGGCCATGTGATAAGAGGCTCCAGAATCAATGAGCCACTCATCAGAATGAGAAGAAGAAGATACATTTAATGCATAACCAGACTGAGATGATTGACAGCGACATGCAGAAAGTGCCATTCCTGAAGATGAAGTTGAAGTTGAAGTTGAAGAATGCTCCACATGGATGTTATGTTTCTTCATTGCGGCTTCCAAGGCTTCCATCTTCTTAAAGAATTTAGATTCTAAGTGGCCATCTCGATTACAAAAGTTACAATGTCTATCAGTCTTCTTCCATTTTCTTTTATTGGTCTTATCATTTTGCTGAAATGATATTTCATTTTGAGGCTGAGTTTGCTTAGGACCCTTGTTTGGTTTAGGACCATTCTTTTTAGGATATGACTTCTTAGGATTCTTTGAATTTGGTTGCTGTTGGGCAGCTAACGCTTTCTTGGAAGAGTTTCCAGATTAAGAAGACCAAGGTGTAAGATTTTTTCTTGTTCTCTTATTAAAGAATCACAAAAAGAGTCAAAGGAAGGGGCCTTGTAGTCTTTTCCTTGACAAATGAAAGCTTCCCTTGTAGAATGGAAGTGGAAACAAATACACAGTAGGCTGGTCCCAACTTAGTAAGGATGGAATAAGTAAGGTTACTATCTTTTTTCTTAACCTTAACACCTTCCAAGAGATATCTAAAGGTCTTGAATTTGGACAAGAAATCTTCAATGCAAGAAAAATTATTAGGATCCAATGTAAGCAACTCAGTTTCAAGTTGATGGGCTCTAATTTCGTTTTTAATCCCAAAAACTTTAGTGAGTTGTTCCAATGCTTCATGAGGAGTCTCAAGTTCTGCAATATGGAATCTAAGATCAGGAGAAATAGACATCCCTATCAAACCACGTGCTTGATCTTGTCTATTTTCCCATTTTGTAGCCTTGTCTTCATATTTTGGTTTCTTCTCTTGGTCTATGGCTATCCTGTAGAGACCTTTACTTCTAAGTAAATCTTCCATGTAGGATATCCATTGGAAGTAGTTAGTGCTGTCAAGAATGACTTGGCATGGACATTCCATTTTTTTTTTAAAAACCTGAAGCTGAAGATGCTGAAAGTAAGTCTTCCAATGGATAGATCTCGAAAAATTAGGCTGTTTTAAAAAAAATGGCTCTGAAAAAGGCTTCCGAATGAAGAAGTTATGGCTTTTTGAAAAATTTTGTTGAAGTTGCCGGCAAAGTGCGCAAATGTGCAGAAATGAAAAAATCTGCCCCCACAAAATGGAGACTTGAACCCAAGATCTCTACTCTCTTAAAATAGCTTTGAACCAATTGATCTATACAAAAAATTTGAGAGAGAGAGAGAGAGAGAGAACGGAGGGGGGGGGGCTTGGTTTGTGTGCTTGCCTTGAGAAAACTCTTTTTCCCTACAAAACACAAAACACAAAACCCAACACGGACATGCAAAGAAAATGAACCTTATGGCTCGAAGTTAGCTTTAGCCAAAAAACTAGATATTTTAAAAAATGAACCTTGCGGCTCAAAGTTAGCTTTAGCCGAAAAACTAAACATTTTTCTCAATGTTTCTAATTTTTCGAGATCACACCAAGGTGCAGGGAAAAGAGCATACGCATGAGAAAAATCCTTCCTTTCTATTTCTGATTTACCAGATCGCACAGAATCGCAAGGAAAAGAGCATACATAGAAATGAAAGGTATAGATCCTGTTAAAAAAAAACTAAATAAACCGAAACCGAAATAAGCAGAGAGAAAATAACAGTAAACTGCAAATAAAGACTGTATACCTCCAGATCTTAAAAATGATGCATCTAGGGCTACCAGAAACCTTTTCGCATGAAACAAAAGGGGTTCCTCACTGGAACAGATGCTCCGAACACAACAGAGCAGTCCTCTCGGCCCCAAAGCAGTCAGAAACAACAGATCTAGGAAATGGCAATCGGATGCAGTTCTACCGGCTTCAGATTTGGATCACCAACGGACGCGGCCCTCAAATAGCTCCGATACCATGTAGGAATTTACAAGGTAAGTTCCTCAGAAAGAACACCAAAAGGACACCACTCACAACCAGATCACAGATCAATACACCGGTATTTTTGACGTGGTTAAAACCCTCAAAGAGGGAAACAGTCCACGGCCTGCGCCAACGTGGCTACTACAGGCAATTTATTAATCAAAGAATGAAAATCTACATAAGCTTCTCTCATGCACGGATTACCCGAACAATGACCCTCCATGCGCTTTAAATAGAACTCATGGACCAATCGGGTGTCAAGCCACAGATCAAGTGTCGGTAATACCAAGGAGAGAGTGAACCGTCGGATCACTACATATCGTGACCGTCGGATTGTAAGTTACAAAATGTACAACGGTAAAGAAACACACTTTACCTAACTCTATACCTAACTCTATACTAGACCAAGTTGAACTTAACTATTTCCTATGTGTCGGAATATCCTAACATGTTATCCTACAGGAGCTCGACTTGGAGTTTGAGAAATCTAAGTCTAAGAAATCTTTAGTTTTTGCAGAATTAATGTGTGACTTCCCGCATGCTGGCACGGAAACTGTGGCAGAGGAACCCATTGCGGACGAATCTTTGTTTCTAATCAGCACTTTAGATCCGTGGTATGGAGATATCATCACCTATCTCCAGACACAATCCTTTCGGCCAGAAATTTCAAGGTCGGAACGTCGGAAAATTCGATTCCAGTCCCAACAATTCAAAATTATTGGAGATACTCTTTATCGTCGTGGGGCAGACTCTATTTTTCGACGTTGCTTAAGTCACGAAGAGGCTGAGAGGGTTCTAAATGACTGTCACTCTGGAGCATGTGGTGGTCATATGTCTGGGTATGCCACAGCCCAAAAGATATTGCGCGCTGGCTATTTTTGGTCGTCCTTGTTTAAAGATTGAATTACGGCAGTCCGAAAATGCCACAACTGCCAGATTTTTGATCGTAAGATGCGCGCTCCACGTGCTCCTCTCCACCCTATAATTGTCGTTGGTCCTTTTGCCAAATGGGGTATCGATTTTATTACATGTAACCCTCACTCAGCCGGGGGGCATGCGTATATCATCCTTGCGGTAGATTATTTTACTAAGTGGGCCGAGGAGATGCCTACATTCGAGGTAGACGGCAAGACAGCTGCAATTTTCGTGTTCAATCATATAATTGCTAGGTTTGGTGTCCCACAAGCAATAATCACTGATCATGGGCGTCATTTTCGAAACGTTATGATGACCGAACTTACAGGCCAGCTTGGTTTACGTCACGATAGTTCAACTCCTTATTATCCACAAGCAAATGGTTTGGTTGAATCCATCAACAAAGTTTTAGTTATCATGTTCCGACGAATCATTGGGATTCATCGGTCAAATTGGCACAACATGCTATTTTCAGCACTTTGGGCGTACCGAACTTCAGTAAAAACATCGACAGGGTTCACTCCTTTCCAACTAGTCTATGGTTTGGAAGCTGTGTTACCCATTGAGTGCGAAATCCCGTCACTGCAAATGGCCATCAAGTTACTTCCAGCTACTTCCAAAGAGGAAAAGCATTTGTTATACTTAGCTCAATTAGATGAGAATCGACGTGATGCTGCATTGGCGATCGAGACTCACACAAAATGTAAGAAAGCTCAGTATGATCGGAATGTGACCCCTCGAAATTTTTCGGAAGGAGACCTAGTGTTATTGTATGATCAAGCTAATGATAAATTAGGCACTGAGAAATTCGTTCCTATGTGGCATGGTCCCTATATTGTTAAGCGAAAGCTACCAAAAGGGGCCTATGAATTGGTAGACTTTGATGGGGACTCTTTGGGTAAACCCAGAAATGGCCTTTACTTGAAGAGGTACTATGCTTAAAATAATGGGGTATGGAGATTTTTAGTTAGGATAGTTTTTCTTTCTAGCTGGTGTGTTTTAGTTTAAAAACAAAAGTGTGCTTAGCTTAGAGAGTGTTTTTCCGTCATTTTTCCTGCTTATCTTGGTTTTACTCTTGATATTGCAGCTCTCGATGCCTCTCCAAACATACATTGGATTTGTTGATGGTGCTTGTCGTAATACATGGAATATCTCTTCCACAGCTTGGGTTATTTATTCGCCCTCTGACGAGTTAGTTTCTATGCACGGGGTAAGCCTCGGTCAAACAACAAACAACATTGTAGAGTACAGTGCAGTGATTGAGTTATTGTCTGAATCTATTTCATTTGGGATTCAGAGTTTGATAGTGAGGTTAGATTCTGAACTCGTTGTGTTACAGCTTAATAGAGTGTATGCCATTAGAAATCCAGTGTTATTAAGATTATTTTTGAGAGTGCGTCTCTTGGAATGTGAGTTTGATTATATCGAATATCAGCATATTCCAAGGTCTTTAAATACATTAGCAGATGCAATTGCTTCTCGAATGTTAAATAGACATTTGCAATAATCATACTTGTAAATTTAAAACCATTCCATAATATGATTTACAAGATAAGCCAGTAATAGTGATATATATATATATATATAGAAGTGTGTCAAAAAATACATTGTCTTCGATCATAGGTTGAAAAACACCTTATGATCGGCATAAATGATAAGTACAAAAAACAAAAATGTCACATGTGCCCACAAAAGGCGATCATCCTATCACTGGTGATGATCTCTATAAGAAACCACTGCCCGGGCCACCTTGCAAAGGAACCTCCTAAAAGGTCCCGGGACTCCAATCACATAACACTGAAGTCGACGAGGAATGTCATCTATAGTGGTCTCAGGAATATCTCCTGTCAAATGCTCAAGATGACTCTCCAACTCAGTCAAAACCTCTGTTGATTCATCCTGTGGGGCTAGCGCGGGTGCAAGTGGTTCCCTCCTCTCGAAAGGCCGGAGAGCGGTTGGTCGTTGTGGACCCACATCTGCATTTGAAATTTTTACTATCAGTTTTGAGACGATGGAAAAATAAAAGATTTAAATAGGAAAAGTTGAAGAGGATTTTACCTGACTCGTCCCACTGCTCTCCTGGTGGAAGAGCCATGTCTGGGTCACCACGGAAATCCATCCCAGCGTAAGGGAAATCCTGAATGGAAAAAACCTGACTTTCCAACCATTGGAAATACTCAGGTTTGAACCGAGCAACTTCTGTCCTCTCGTCCGGGTGACGGGCCATGACTGCAACCCATCGCATCAGTTTGGGCTCTCGAGGAAGCCCAGCTCCAACAGTAAGGTGTTGTGGGATCAGCATAGGAACCCTCTCCAGGCCAAAACTCACGACCAAAGCCCCATAACCAAAGGTCTTTAGTCATCTGCTCTTGGCCCTGGTCAGTTGGCCTTTCACATTGGCCAACACTGCATTGCACCAATTGAAGATGGTGCCTCGAAAGCAATCAACTGCCATACACATCTAGGATCCGATGGCAATATGTAATGCGGCGGCTCCACAAAGTCTGGTGACAGTAAACGCAATCACCATGAGCTCAGGACGGGATATGGTCTTTATGTCTATCCCTTTGTCTTTAGCCTGGCTGTTGCAGTACTCTAGCCGGAGGCTATCGACAGACTGGCCACCTGGCCTAGTCCCATATAGAGTCAAGTCTTCGCCTCTCTTAGGCAAACCAGTCAAGAAATAAATGTCCTCCGGCTCGATTTCGAGCCGGTGCCCGCCAATGAAAAAACACTGGTCCTGTATGCTCCATCTGTCAACCAGCCACTGTAAGAAATCTACCTGAGCCCTCATGCCAGGAATGGTCCAGAATTTGTACAGTCTGCATGCCCTCAAAGCATCAAGTGAAGGCTGATGATTCCATGCGGCAGTATCCATGTCCTCATGCTCTCATTCACGCCAATCTAGCATGACATACTCTCTGCATCAAGTATAAAGATGAATTAAAATGATAGAAAACATTTTGATTGGTCCATTTGTGAGAAATTTTGGGTTCAAAACCCTTGCGGCGGGGTACGCACCCTCTGCGTTAGACACAGTGCATGAGTCCGCACTTTGTCTACACGGAAGGTGCGGACCCCGAGCTTTTTCCCAATGGAGAAAAAGTCGGGGTCCGTTGGTCCGCAATGGTAAACCTGCGGACCCTCGTGCGCGGGTTTTGCGCCTAAAAACCCTCCCAAAAAATGAAATGAGGGACTAAATAAAAAAACTAAACGATTGAAAATGAAGAGTAGGATTATGTGGATTACCTGGAGAAGACAGCGCTCAATTCCGACGGTTGGATTTTCCACAATCTTCATGGGAAGTTTTCTAAGCAAAAGCACTATTTTCTCACCCAAACTCAAACGGTAAAAATGAATTGACAAAGGCCCTTTTTATAAGTTTTTTGAGTAAATAAATCACAAATTTGTTTATGTTTCACTTTGAAAAGGTATTTTGCAACTATTTTATCCATTTCAAACAGGTATGAGTAATGTTTGTGTTTTTGTGCAGAATAAAGGATTATTCAGGCGAAATCTATCATTTTCAATGAAAAAACAAGTAGAGTCATCTTTAAGCCCTTTTCTGACTCCTAAAACATGAAAAGATTGCCGAGCGTTTCTTTTACACTCGTTAAAACGGAATTAAAAGACGGTCCACTTACAACTCTTTTCCGACCGTAAAACATGAAAAGATTGCCGGATTTTTGTCGTTTCAAATTCGATATTGGTTATAAAATGACGTGTTGTTGATCGCTTTTTTACTTTTTCGGATCAGAGACACTAATAACGAAAAGCACTCCTTGGTCGTAAAAGATCAAGCGGTTCTCTCAAGTATTATTTTATACTTTTTTGGGCTTGGGAGACACAAATTTATGAAAAAGGTCAACCCTGGAGTCTTCTTAAGTTTTTTTAGACTCTCTAAAATTGAAAAACGTCGAGTTTCTCCTATACTGGACTTGTTAAAATTTCACAGTAAAGGACCTGTTCAATTACAAACGGGAACGAACCACTCCTTCTTAGGGTTCGAATTTAAACTAAGTTGGACTCATCCGAAGGATGAGCTTATAACCAAGCAAATGTTATCCTCCTCAAGCTTGTCAAAAATAAATAGGTACTTGCTAGAAATGGTGGGGGAAAAGAGAGGAAAATGAGCCTGTTTGTCATACTTTGTAACCACTCTTGAACATGACACTTTTATTCACCTGGGTTGGGAAATCCCTTGCCTAACAGTTGATCAAACCACATTGAAAGTCTTCAGCCGGTTTCTGGGTATTAACTTTGGGTCAATTGTTAACAAGCCATCTGTCGTGTCGTTATGTGTTCAAGAGGTCACTGCCAGTAAGCCATTCATATGTAAAAATATCTGTCATCCATCTTGACGATCCCTGAGTCAGTCCTTGCAACTAAATTTCTTCAACTTGATCTATGATTTCGTGTTGTGGGCTTGCCTACGACGGATCGCTTTCTATCGACATCAGCTCATTATCTAGAAAGATGATCTAGAAATCGTCAGTACCTTGAGATCTGCATGCCTCAATGGTAGGTTTCTCGTCTTTGACGAAAATTTACATCATTGACTTTCGATCGAAGGATTCCGTGATATGTTCGACATCAACACATTTACTCACATCTTATGGATTGTACTGGGTACTTTGAGAGCCATTGACATCACTGGTGGTTTCTCTCACACTTGTTAATAGTTTAAATCATTGACTGGTAATCAAGTGGTTTCTACCATGTTCGACATCAACACATTTATTTGCATGGATAGAATCGTACTTTCTCGGGAAGTAGAAATGAAGACCCTGGATCTAGTTTCTACCGTCCGGGCTGCGAGGAATTTTGTATTCATTGTATTGTGGACTATTTATAAACATATGACTGCGTCCCTACTATGTTCACATGAGTCCATACTTGTGATGTTTTACAAGATCATTCCTATATCAGAGTAGTAGATAGTTTTCTAGTTAGTTTTGATCTGAGTATGGGAATGCCTACCTCAGCGATGATATGATCTCATATATATATATATATCTTGCATTGAATGTTTTTATAGGTTCTGACTAGGCTCTCCACAAGATGATCCTCGAAATGATAAAGTACTTCACTCTTCCTATATGATAAATGAAATCCTCATCTACTACAGACTTCGCACTTTAGGGGGCAATCTGTTACACTAAAATATCATCACCATGATTATTTGCAGTCAGTATGGGTCTATCATCACTTGTATTGTCCTCCTAAGCAAGTCTAAGACCTCAGCTCTTCAAATCAAGCTTTGGAAGTGGGAGAAAGACATTAAAAATCAATGTAACTCTGGTTCCGCACTTTCTCTCATGGTCACCTGCGGTCCCGCACCTTCTGTGTACAAAAGTTGTGTACCTAACTGCTCTGTCCCTAATGGTGTAGGTGCGGACCCCTGTGAAAGTCAAAAGGCACAAGTTTTATCTTAAAAAACTCACTTTGGATTAATTCTAGAGTTTTCTAGAAGGAATTTTGACGTGGATTGTTCGCTCTGAGGTGGTTCATGCATCCCAAAAGAGAAGGAGCTAATCCCTTGACTAAAGGAGCTATCCCTTTGAAGGAGGGCTTTATCCCTTTGAACGAGGACCTAGTAACTTCCCTCCATTGCGCTATAAATACAGGCATTGGGGTGAGGACTAGAGAGGTTAGAAGCTGAACATTTTGAGGGTAAATGTTGGTGAAATTAAGACTCTTTGGTTGAGCTTGAGAGGAGAGATAACATACCTCTTGGTTCAATTGGAGAGTGAGTGAAGCTTGTCAATGTAGAGGAGACATCTTGTTGAACCCTGGGAGGAGCTTGTACAGCGTCAAGGCAAAGGTTGTAAAGTTCTTCTTCTTTTGAATTAATACAATCAAACTCATTTTTCTCAACAAGTATCTTATGTTATTTGTTTCATGGACTCCTTGACTTTCATGTTAAATATGTTTTATGCAATTGGTTTTTCAGGTGCTATTTAATTTGTTTGCCTTGTTTGTGTTTGTAGATTCACGAAAAGGAGCTCATTTGGATCAAAAGAGCGAGGGCATCCACAAGCTTGCGTTGGACCAAAGGTAGGCCCTAAAAACACTTGTTTGCTATTGTTTATTGAAGCATATTTAGAGAAAGATAGTGTCTGGTTGGTTTTCTTGTCGTTAGGTCTCCTTTAGATTCTAGGAAGGTCTATCTTGTCCGCAAGATCGACTCATTCCGTGCGACAATGCTCAATTGACCTCCTTGGGCTCTAAAATGGTAGCTCAATGGAGGGTTAAAAGCTAACCCTTCATTGAGTTATAGTGCTTGATCGAGCCCTTTTTTTAATATATACCACTTGCATGGTATTTGTACGCCATTTACATAGATTTCAGGAGCTCGACCAAGAGTTTTAGATTAGCTTGACTTAGATTATTGGAGCTCGATCGAGCAATAGTGTGTTCAAATCAATCTTGCCAACAACCCTGCCAACATCGCAAAGGATCAAATGAAGGTAGGTACTCTATCCTTTGCCTTTCTTATTTAATTTGTTTTGAAAAGTGTAACAAATTAATAATAATAAAAGAAACATGTACAAAAACTATGAAAACCAATTAATTAAAAAAACAAGAAAAAACATACAAAAAATACGAAAACAACAAAAAAAACCTTCAAAAAAACTTAGAAAATCGTAAAACCAACCAAGAAAAAAAAGATCCTTCGAAACCATAAAAAAAAAAAAAACTATAATTTAAGTTTTAAATGTGTTTCTTACTTGCAATGTTTTGTGTATTAAATGTATATTTTTTTATTTTCAAAAGTAAAATTAATTTTTTTTCTAATTATTTTAGGTTATAAATTTTTTCTTTACACTTTTTGTGAAATAAATTTTCATTTTTTTAATTCTTTGTTATTTAAAATTCTTTTTAAATTTCTATCAAATTTTACAAAATATAATCCAAAAAAATCCAAAATAGAAAACAACAAAACTATAACCAATAAATAAGAAAATTAGGAGCTTGAGATTGACATAATGAATATGGTTGCTCATAGTGAACCTCTATTTATAAAATAAGAAATTTTACTTTATTTTATTATTTTAAATTTAAATTAATTTATATTTTAAATATTTTCTAATAATAAATATAGTACCATTCTAGCTTTTAAATAAAATGTTAATCTTTAAAGTTAAAATCTCATATATATATATATATATATATATATATATATATATATATATATATATATATATATATCATGTTACAACATAACCATAACTATAGTTCATAACATAATTACATACTCTATAATTACGCCGTAAGGCGTTTCCCTCTGAAATGAACTCCCCCAAATGCCTTTCTGTCCTAATCATGTGTGTATATATATATATCATGTTACAACATAACCATAACTATAGTTCATAACATATTACTATATAATTACGCCGTAAGGAGTTTCCCTCTAAAATGAACTCCCCCAAATGCCTTTCTGTCCTAATCGTAGTCGTTAGATCTTTTGTTAGACGATTGAACAAAAATCAGCTGTCTAATTTAATAAAAAATGTTTTAAAACATTAAAAAACCTTAAAAAACGTTATCGCATTAGTTATTAGTTAATTAGGCCAATAGTTCACTCTCCACATGAAATCTGTGTGCCGATCTTTCGGGAGAGTTAGTGGAGTTTATGGTTGTTTCCGTTTATGGTTTCGTGGAGTTTATGGCTGTTTCAGTTTACCGGCTCCAATTTTTGTTTGTATAGACAAATTGGCATTGGCAATGGCATCCCCTATATCCTCATGCCCCCAAAACCCTCCCGAAACTGAAATTGGAATATAAATTGAAAGTTCACTTCCTCGTTCTCACAATCTTCGTCCTGCAGTTTCAGCAATTGACGCCTCGTCCTTCGCGACTGCAACGACAGTCTCCACCTCATCGAATTCCCACAGTAATCGCAACTTCTATTGTGATGTATTTATCAATCACAAAGGGCCGGATGTTAAGAAAACCTTGGCTAGCCATCTCTACCATCGCCTTCGTTTACACGGAATCCGAGTCTTTTTGGAACAACTGGAATTGTATGAGGGGGGAATTTTTCTTCAGAAATAGACATTGCCATTAGAACTGCCTCAGTCCATGTGGCTATTTTCTCTCATACATATGCAACATCGACTTTGTGTTTGAATGATATCTTCCTGATGTTGGAGTCGAAGGCTCCTATTATTTCGGTGTTTTAAGGTGTAAAACCAGATGATCTTCGTTTGTCGCAGGGCAAAGATGGAGTGTATGCTCAAGATCTATGCAGCTTAGAAATCACGCAAAAGGGTGAAGGTAAACTGTGATATGACTCCACCAGCATTTAAACCTAGAGAGATGCCCTTTCTCGTGTTGTAGAAATAAGGAGTTTCGATTTGGACGCATATAATGGGTGAGATCTCAACCCTCCCCTCTGAGTATTGTAGTACTTCGCGCTGATTAGATATACATAGGTTAATGTTTCTAATTAGCCATATTTATTTTCTTGTGAATAACCAGAGACAAAGGGGAGTTGCTAGATGAAGTGGTTGAATGCATGTTGAACAGGTGAAAAAACCGATATTCAATGTTGCCAAATATCAAACTACTTTAGAGGAAAAGGTGAAGGATTTTGAAAATAGAGTCCTATTGTAGCAGCAGCAGGAGAGTGGTAAGGTTCAGGTCGTGAGGATTGTTGGGTTGGGCAGGGTTGGAAAGACAACCCTGGTGAAAGAACTCTTCAACAAGAAGAGGTCAAATGACAGTAAATCTTACTTTTTATTTGATATTAGGGAAAATGCAAATAAATGTTCATTACATCATTTGCAGAGTGAACTTCTAAACAGCTTGAATCACTTTGATATTCATATAGACAGCGTCTATGAAGGCATATAAATTCTTAAAAGAAATATCTCATGTTCTAATGCTTTCATAGTTTTTGATGACATAGATTAGGCAAATCAGCTGGATGCATTTTTGTCGGTTCAAAGTGTACTTAGGGCAGATAGCTTAATTTTTATTACATATAGAGACAAAACTGTTCTCACAGATTCAGGAGTTGAAAACACATCAATTTATAAATTAACAGGCCTTGATGCACAACAGTCCTAGGAACTCTTTTTCTTTCATGCCTTTAGCCAGCCCTATCCACTTCTAGGGTTTGACTATCTCGTAGAGAAGTTCATAAAAGCCTGTGCTAGGTTGCCTTTGTCTTTGAAAGTTTTTGGGGCACTCCTTAATGGCAAAGAAGAGCTATCATATTGGGAAGCCCTATTGAATAGACTTGAACAAATAATTCCCTTTGAGATCTGAATGAAACTTAAAATTAGTTACGATGCGCTTAATCAAGATGAACAACAGATATTCTTGGACATCACCTACTTCTTTGTAGGAGAAGAAAGGGATATGGCAATAAGAATATGGGACGGATCAGGCTAGAAAGATTCGCTGGGGTTTGAACATCTACATAAGAGATGTCTCATGGAGGTTATTGAAAACAAGAATGCATGAAAAACTTAGAGATATGGGAAGAGAAATTGCGGAGGCTTCAGGATTGGCCTGTCGTATTTCGTGTTGGATAGAGAACATTAATTATTTGTTGGAGCATTTCTCATATGTAAGTGCCCACATCAATCAAATCTTTATAAATTGTTTGATATAAATGTCTGTAAATTTTCTTATCCTTGTATTTCACCAATAAACAGACAACCACGAAAGTGCGTGGAATTAGGGTGGCTGGTCTTGATAACCCAGATAGAAATGACAAGAGCTCTCAAATATCATGCTACAAAAGCTGGAGTCACCAGCTGATTCAGCACTGCGTGAGGAATCTTTTCCACAATACAGTTTATCGTGGCATTTCTATGAAGAAGTTGCAACTTCTTGATAGTAGAGGTGATCTGGTGGAGCGATTTTTGAGGAGGGTGTGATTACCAAACCTTATATGGCTTCGTTGGAATAATGCCCCTGGTTTTCTATGCCTTCTTGGATAGTTATGAAGAACCTTAGGGTTTTAGAAGTGCGGGGGAAAAATTGAAATCATTGTGGCAATCTGGATATTAGGTAAATAAAATTTTGGTGATTTAAAGTATGTGTTTATTCGTTATTGATTTTGCATAGTAGGATATGAAACGAATTTAAATGGTTTTGCAGAAGCTAATCATCAAATTCTTTCTCACAATTAAAACCCTGGAACATTTTGCAGGCACCTTTGCTGTTGCGATAGTTAGTTATTTATTCTCCCCTTTCAAAGTTACCAAAATCAATAGGGCACCTTAAGCACCTCGAATTGATTGTCCTCCATAAGATTAATCTTAAAACTTTGCCAGATGAATTTTGTTTTGGTTTCTTTGAAACGACTAGAGTTAACAAGTTTCCCAAATCTAAAGTAACTACCAGATTCCTTTGGGTACTTAATAAACTTGCATTACATTGATCTGTCTCACTCTTCTCATTTGCAGGTGCTTCCAAAGTCTTTCGGTAATTTAATAAACCTGAAATACAAAGGTCTGTCCCACTCCTACAGTTGCAGATGCTTCCAGGTTCTTTTGGTAATTTAATTCATCTTAAATATCTTGATTTGAGTTGGTGCTATAATTTAACAGTCTCTATCGAAACACTGGGAAACATTAGAACTCTTGAATGTTTAGATGTTTCCTATTGTAAGAACATTGAAATATTACCTACGCAAATAAAATATCAAAAGTACCTAAAAAAATTAGATTTTAGGGGTACAAACATAAAAGAATTTCCAAATGAAATTGGAGACTTGGGTGATTTAGAAGTTCTAGAAATAGGGAGCCCTTTGTTGGACAGTCTACCACTTTCACTTGGTCACTTAAAGATCTTAAAGGAATTGAGGCTCGAGAATTGCAGTGAATTGAAACATTTGTCGGTGACTATTCGACTGTTGACTCAGTTGACTGGTTGAGAGTATTGAATTACCGGTTGTAAACATTGAATAATTTAGAATCTCCCAATGACAACTGCATGCCTAGGCTACAAGTCTTAGAAGTTTATAACACGAAATTATCAGAGGTCTCATTTGCCACAGGTGTCTGCCCCATCCTTAAATATGTCTCCCTCAGGTTTTGTAATCATTTGGTGGAAGTTGGAACGTTGCCAAAGACTCTGATAAAACTGGAATTGACTAATTGCTCTAACTTGAGGAAAATAGAAGGGTTTTCTGGTCTTCCAAAACTTCAAGTGTTGGACATTAGTAGGTGAAAAAATGTAGAGGAGCTGCCACGTATTGAAACGTTGGTATCTTTGAAAGAGTTGTAGGCATATATTGTGTGAAGCTGAAGAGAATACGGGGATTGGTCGAACTAACAAAGCTTCGGGTATTAAATGTTCATGGGTGCTCCAAGTTAGAAGGGCTGTTAGGTATCCAACATTGTATGTCGTTGGAGTACGTTGATGGTAAGGGTTGTCCTAAGCAGTGGGCCGAGGCAGGATTACTGGAGTAGTTGCAACAACAAGTGAAGGTGCTTGAAATGTGAAAAACAAAGAAATAAATTTGAAATGAATGCATAATTGAAGTCTTAGCCAAAGGTTATATGTCAAGCAGAGTTTGTATTCTATGATGTTAGATTGTTGAGGGAGGTTGTGTAGTTTCCTTTCGACAATCCAAATTAAAACATTATGGAGAAAGTGCAAGGTCTGCCTAGCATATAGCCTTGGTAGATTCTTTGATGAATGCTACCCATATAGCTCATGACAGGACGCATATTGACTCATCATTTTTGTATAGGGACAAAGCATATATAATAAGCTTCACATTTAGCAATTATTATGGAAGAAATGTAAACACACAGTTTGAGACAAATAGATTCCAAAATATTAGTATCTTAAAAAGAAAGCCATTTACATTTATGTTTTTTAAATAAGGTTTTTAAATATACTCTCTATCAGTCATATTCCCATGTACTACCTACCCATGTACTGTTATATTTTTTGAAATGTGTGTTGTGTATATGTGTGGATGTTTATGTCACATGTCTGTGAATCTGTGCTAACTGAGATTGTGAATCTATGATAACTGAGATTGAAAGACAGAGCTGAGATATTTGGCAGAGGAGAATATGGAGAATTGATGAGCCAACTTATCAACAAATTGTGCCTTCACAGTGAGTTGGTATTCATGTAATTTATAATTGAGATTGAAAGAGAGTGCTGAGAGCTTTGGTAGAGGAGAATATGGAGAATTGATGGGCCAACTTATCAACAAACAATGCCTTCACAATGAGTTGGTATTCATGTCATTCGTGTCTTCAATTATTTTTAACTCATTCACTATTTGATTTGGTATTCATGATAGTTACGTCTTCAATCAGTTTCTACTTCCTCGCCATTTTTTGTATTTTTTGATGGCTTGAATATTTACATACAGGAGCTAAAGCCAATGCAATGGAGTTTCCAGCTCTTTTGTCGCCACTAGTTTTCAAAGTTTTGTCGGCAGTTTATTCTCTGTTACAAGGTTAGTATTCTCTCTCAATGCTTATAATATGCTAATAAGCAAGTGTAAAGCTGACGAGCACATTGTTGCCTCTCACAGCAGAATGGAAGTCTAGATTGGTGATAGAAGTGCATTGATCTCCTTTATTTCTTGTTGCAGTTTACGAATACCTGTCCAATATTGAATGAGAACAGAACATGTCCATTGCAGCAATATCCTAGAATAGGAATACCAATTGAGTCTACTTCCCCATCAATTTTAAAACATCCATGGTATACGCAGATATCTATTAGGGGAACCTCATAGCTTTGCTAGTGTGCAGACGCTCCTCCTTTGAGCACCTTCGGGTGCCTTTCAGCAATGGGTAGCTATAACAATGTATAAATTACATATAAAGTTTACAATTATGTCTTAACCATGTGAATTTCCCACAGTTGTTAAGGGGTTGCTACTTGCTACCCTACCTACTCTCTACCTTGCTTGCATTCAATGCCTTTTCCTTTCTACATCCATAGGACAAGAACTGTTCATAGCTTATACCCACTCCATTTCCATTCTAATCTCACTTTTGGACAACAATCGTTTTAGGCCCACCCACAATATACTTCATGAAGCACATTTGATTACTGCAACATAGGTTGCTATGGGGTGTGGGTACCATTGGGTAAGACCAACGACTCTTTATGTCCTTATCACTTCATTCTATGTCACAAGGTTCATCGAAATTTAATCTTGAGGTTCGAATTTTGGCGAACCTTAAAAAAAATGTGAGGTTCTGCCAACTTCATCAAACCTCATAGCCATTGACCAAGTCCATAGATCAAAACTCATAACTTCATGTCACAACTCAAGCTTGTAATTTATCCTTACAGTTTCCATGTCAACTATAACATTTTTGATGTTTACTAATGTTGATTTCTTACTATTTAATCTTATAATTCATTATATATATATATATATATGTATATATATATATATATATATATATATATATATATATATATATACATATATATGTATATATATATATACATATATATGTATATATATATCTATATATATATATATATATATACATACATACATACATACATATATATATATATATATATATATATATATATATATATATATATATACACACACACACACACACACACACACACACGAACCTAAACGAATCTCATCAAAAAATTCAAACTCAAACCAAACCTAATCATTACCAAACCCAAACTTGAACCCGAACCATGTGACATTGACTTCATTGATCTCGGGGTTAGCCTAAATAGTTAACATCTGTTAGCTATTCGCTAAGAGGCTAGATGCTACATTGCTTGCTCGAAATCAGCCTCACATTTTTTAAATTGCCTATGCTTAGCGCTCGGATTTGCTTTGCAAATATCTGTCCATTTGCTCAGACCCCAAATAGAAGTGTAGGTGTCTTGGGGTTGCTAGGCCAAACCCATAGAGTTTTAAAGCATTCACATGATAGGCTTTGGCATTATGCTTATGTGCATCCTCGTTACCTAATTTTATTTAGCTTATGCTTATGAGCATTATGCTCAAATGAATACACTATCACAAACCAAATTTAATAAAGAACAGTGATGTCATATTTAGCATGGTTTCGAATATTATATTTTGACTTTCTAATCTCACTATACAATTATGGTTTTCAATGTAGTATCATTCTATATATGTATATTATTCTTTATAAAATATAATAATAATATCATGGTTTCTAATGGAATTAACTTTTTAATAGCAATATATCAACATGTTTTCTAATACTATGTTTTGACTTTCTAAATGCAATATACAATTATGGTTTTCAATGAAATATATTGGTAGGGGATAGTCATGGTGGTTATTGCCTTGGTCACTAACAAGCTTCGTATATTCTTGGCCATCTATAGAGGTTTATTTATTTTGGGTAATTAACTTAACCTCTTGATTTTTGGTTATTAACTTACTATAAAATGAAATAAGACATTCAATGTGTTCCTTGTAATATAGATATAAACAAAACATCTAAAGAAAATTAATTGCACAATGATCCAACCCAAGAAAACAAGGTTTTCCACAAACCAATTAACTCTTTTATAAAAATTCAGCAATTCCAATTTAATAATCCTATCGGCCTCTCCTTGTAGCTTTTGGGACAATTACTAGTATATTAGTTATTAGTTATTAAGTTGTAACTATAACCTATGGAACTGTTTAGCATAACCAAGTTATCGAACCCGTCCTGCGCATGGATATCCGCATTTGATGCAGAGGAGGGCGGGGATGTTGAGGAGGGTGCAAGCAGAGTCACTCCAGAGGAGGGTGGGGACATGCAGTGAAGGGTTCATGTAGAGGACGACGTAAAAATGATGGCGAGGGCTGCAGAAGAGGCTGCATGAGGGCAAGAATCGATCCTTGGACCTGATGACAATGGCGTCATGCGGGGCTTCAAAGTTTATTTTTCCCTCCATGTCCTCGAGCTCTCAAAAGAATAACAAACACCTGTGAATTGAAAGGCACCTTCGGCTTCAGTCCTTCATGCACGGGCAGAGAAAAGGAGAGAAGAAAAGTGCAGTGCGAGACACGCTAGGGCAGATAATAGTTGGGCTCAGCTTTGACGTCTGTGCAATTTTTTCTCTTCATTCAATTCCAATTAATTACTTTATCAATTATGTTCCAAATGGTGATTGAAACGCCATTTTTTGGTCTTCTGGTTCATGCCCTTCCTCCACACGTGTCCCCAAAAAGAACAAGGTTCATACAATTTCAGTGTATGTAAATGAAAAATTAATAGATCAATTTAATCTTAATTATGATGGATTTACTATGTGTGTGTGTTTCCTTTTTGGGGATTTCAGAAGGATTGTTGGGGGACAAAAATCAGGCTTGGATTTTTAGTAAGTGAAGTCATATTAGTGTTGTAGATGGTTTTCTTCCAGGCCTGTAGCCCTTCATAATGATCTTTAGTGGAAATCTTTATTTCAGGGGAGCCAATTTTGGGGTCTATAGCTACATTTGTTTTTAATTGGTGAAGATTGCATTCTGTTTAGCAAAGCATTTGTGACTGCTTGTGTCAATTTCATAGAGTTTGATTTGTATGGAAATAGACACAATTTGTATTGTCCAAACATCTTCATTCTATTGTTTTGAATACACTTCGTCAAACTACTAATAGTTTTAAGGTGAACAAAAATCAAAGCACTCCAGGTTGCTTAGTATGCCTAGTTGTTAGGCCCCTATACTACTAGTGTAACCCCTTATTGTTATTAGTATAACCCACTTATTATATTGATGTACCCATGTAGTACCCATATTGTTACTATTGTGCCCCATAGAAGCCCACTATTGTTATTATTATGCCCTTACATTATTATTGTTATGTCGCTCTGATTATGTTATAACCCCTTAGACTCCTATATATAGAAAGGAGGTCTTTTCATTTGTATCATCCAAGAATTGTTCATTTATGTAATGTAAAGAAGGTTTCCCCCTCGAAGAGGCTGAATTCTAAGGCGTTGATCTATCTTTTCTATCTTTTCTTGAGCTGGTTTCATAACATTTGGTATCAGAGCTTTGGATTCTAGGGTTTCGCTGCTCCAAACAGGTCATCGTGGCATTTTTGCTATAACTTTTTTCCTGTGGCGTTTAAGAAATCGAAAAAAAAACCCATTTGAGAAGAAGTGGCGCTGAACTTTGGGTTTGAATTTCAGAGCTTTGTGCACAACAGTTTTGGAGATATGAGCTGAGGAAGTTGCCCTTTTTGCAGAATCCTGAATTACATTCAAAACATGTGACCTGGGGAAAATCGTCATAACCCTCTCTCTGAGGATCGGATTGAAATTTAGTAAAAAGGTACAGAAAGAGGATGAAATTTAGTTTCTTGTATGTGTATTTCAGATTCAAAGGTTGAAACAGTGACTCGTGGCACGTCGTACAAGTTCGCTCTACTGAACCAGTCTAAAAGCAAGTCACTGTGGGAGATTTCACATAACTCTTCCTTGGAGAATCCAATTTGGCTCAGACTTGTGGCATTTGAAAGAGGACGCAGAAGGCTACTACAGGTTGCAACATCAGAATTGGATGATCTGAAATTATAGAGATACATCAGATTCAATATCAGGCTTCTATAAAGTGAAAAAAGGTGTGTAGTTTTTTTTTTAATTTTTGTGTAAGCTTGGTTTAACGGAATTCAAAGGGCATAGTAAAGCATTATTATCGGTAACTGATGCCCCGAGGAAAGAAAATGCAAACACCTAGTAAGGAACCTGAAAGCTCTAGCATGACTCATGAAGAAGAGGAAGAAATGCTACATGATATATCAAAATTACAAGAACAAGTGCAACATATGTCACGCTCACAAAAGCTAACAGAAGCTAAGATAAATGGCGTGGAATCTAAGATAAATGGCGTGGAGTCTAAGATAAAGGGCATGGAAGCTAATATGGATGATTCGAAGACATATTTGAAGACAAACATGGCAGATTTGTTGCCCATAGTCTTCCACAACCTACAAGGTTGACACCACAACAATTGGAAGAAAAAATAGCAAAAGGGCTTTGTTACAATTGTGATAGCAAATACACAAAAGGTCATAAGTGTGCTGAGAAGAAATTATTCTACATAGATTGTGAAGAGGAAGAAGAAAAGGAGCAAGAAAGGTCAAAAAAAGAGGATATATTCCAGGAACAAAGCCTAGATGAAGAACAAATAAATCCGACCATATCATGTAATGCATTGGCGGGAAATACCACTCCTCAAACCATCAAGATAGAAGGACAAATCAAGAAGAAAAAGGTAATAGTGTTGATTGATTTAGGAAGCACCCACAATTTTATTCATTGTAGGGTAGCAAAAGAATTGAATTGCTTCCTATATCCAGCACCAGAGTGTCAAGTGATGATTGCAAATGGAGGAACAATAAATTGTTCTGGAAAGTGCCATAATATCAAGCTATCCATGGGAGAATATGTATTGACTAGCCCAATGCTTTCCATTCCAATGGGAGGTGCTGATGTTGTACTAGGAGTCCAATGGCTACAATCCTTGGGTACAATAGCTTTTAATTTTCAAGAACTTTTCATGAAATTTTCTGTGGAAGGAAAGGAAGTTGAATTAAGGGGTATTGCAGGAAAACCCGGAAAGGTAATTAGCTCTAATGGCATGACAAAGCTTCTAAAAAAGGAGCAAAGAGGTGTAATTGGACAATTATGTTCGCTAGATGTTTCCACATTGGAATCATCTATTTCTCCAGATCTCCAAAAAGTCCATGACAATCATTCCAAGGTATTTGAGACTCCCAAAGTTCTCCCACCTATTTGTGATCATGATCATGCTATTCATCTGATTCCAGGAAGTGTTCCTCCAAACATCAGGCCGTACAGATATCCATATGTCCAAAAAAGTGAAATTGAACGCATGGTTGCAGAAATGCTAGAAGCTGGTATAATTAAACCAAGTCAAAGTTCTTTCTCAGCTCTAGTTGTATTGGTGCACAAGAAGGATGGATCATGGCGCATGTGTCGAGATTATAGGGAGCTCAACAAGCTCACTATTAAAGATAAGTTCCCCATTCCTGCCATTGATGAATTACTGGATGAATTGCATGGATCAATTTACTTCACCAAGTTGGATCTTCGTTCAGGATATCATCAAATCAGAATGAAGATTGAAGACATTCCGAAAACGACATTTAGAACTCATGAGGGTCATTATGAATTTTTGGTCATGCCTTTTGGCCTTACCAATGCACCTTCAACATTTCAAGGTTTGATGAATTCAATTTTCAAACCATTCCTTAGAAAATTTGTGTTGGTATTTTTTGATGATATACTAATCTACAGCAAGTCTTGGAAGGATCATGTTGAACATGTTGACAAGGTGCTACAACTATTGGAGGAGAAACAATTATATGCAAAAAGATACAAATGTTTCTTTGGAGTCCAGGAGGTGGAATATTTGGGTCATATTGTATCTCATGAAGGAGTTAAGGTAGACCCTAGCAAAATTAAAGCCATTAAGGAATGGAAAATCCCCACATCCATAAAGCATCTGCGAGGATTTCTTGGGTTGACAGGGTATTATCGCAAGTTCGTTAAGAATTATGGGAGAATAGCAGCACCCCTAACAACATTATTGAAGAAAGATTCATTTTCATGGACTCCGGAAGCAACAAAAGCCTTTAAACATCTTAAAGAGGCAATGTGCCAAGCACCGGTCTTAGCTACACCGGACTTCACAAAAACCTTTATTGTGGAATGTGATGCTTCAGGAAATGGAATTGGTGTTCTTCTAATGCAAGATGAAAGACCCATTGCTTTTGAAAGTCATCCAATCAAGGGAAAGATTTTAAGCAAAGCTATTTATGAGAAGGAAATGTTGGCAATACTCCATGCACTTAAGAAATGACGACCCTACCTAATAGGAAGACACTTCAAGGTAAAAACGGATCATGATAGCCTTAAATACTTTTTAGAACAAATATTATCCTCTGAAAAGCAACAAAAGTGGGTCACAAAGATGTTGGGTTATGACTTTGAAATCATCTACAAAAAAGGGAAGCAAAATGTGGTGGCAGATGCACTCTCAAGAAAGGATGAGGATATGGAAGCATTGTTGTGTGCCATTTCTATTATCCAACCAGATTGGATAAACGAAGCAACGGATGAATGGAAGAAGAACGAAGAAGTATGGCCACTTATTCAAAAGTTGCAAAAGATCCCAATTCAAGCAATATTGCCAGAAATTGAATAGGAAGGAAAAATCATATTGGAACCTGGAGCAGTCACAGAAACAAGAACCCGACAGCTACGGAATCGATCAATTTCAGAGTATCTCATCAAGTGGAAGAACTTACCCGCTGAATATTCCACATGGGAGGACAATAATTTTATATAGAAGCATCAAGAACTACTCAAGCGTTGAGGACAACGCTTTTTGAAGGAGAGGGGCATGTTAGGCCCCTATACTACTAGTGTAACCCCTTATTGTTATTAGTATAACCCACTTATTATATTGATGTACCCATGTAGTGCCCATATTGTTGCTATTGTGCCCCATAGAAGCCCACTATTGTTATTATTATTCCCTTACATTATTATTGTTATGTCGGCTCTGATTATGTTATAACCCCTTAGACTCCTATATATAGAAAGGAGGTCTTTTCATTTGTATCATCCAAGAATTGTTCATTTATGTAATGTAAAGGAGGTTGCCCCCTCGAAGAGGCTGAATTCTAAGGCATTGATCTATCTTCCTCAAGCTCTCAAAAGAATAACAAACACCTGTGAATTGAAAGGCACCTTTGGCTTCAGTCCTTCCTCTGCACTAAAAACATATGCACGGGCAGAGCGAAGGAGAGAATCAAAGTGGAGTGCGATACACGCTAGGGCAGATAATAGTTGGGCTCAACTTTGACCTCTGTGTAATTTTTTCTCTTCATTCAACTCCAATTAATTACTTTATCAATTATGTTCCAAATGGTGATTGAAACGCCATTTTTTGGTCTTCTGGTTCATGCCCTTCCTCCACACGTGTCCCCAAAAAGAACAAGGTTCATACAATTTCAGTGTATGTAAATGAAAAATTAATAGATCAATTTAATCTTAATTTTGATGAATTTACTATGTGTTTGTGTTTCCTTTTTGGGGATTTCAGAAGGATTGTTGGGGGACAAAAATCAGGCTTGGATTTTTAGTAAGTGAAGTCATATTAGTGTTGTAGATGGTTTTCTTCCAGGCCTGTAGCCCTTCATAATGATCTTTAGTGGAAATCTCTATTTCAGGGGAGCCAATTTTGGGGTCTATAGCTACATTTGTTTTTAATTGGTGAAGACTGCATTCTGTTTAGCAAAGCATTTGTGACTGCTTGTGTCAATTTCATAGAGTTTGATTTGTATGGAAATAGACACAGTTTTTATTGTCCAAACATCTTCATTCTATTGTTTAGCAAAGCATTTGTGACTGCTTGTGTCAATTTCATAGAGTTTGATTTGTATGGAAATAGACACAGTTTTTATTGTCCAAACATCTTCATTCTATTGTTTCGAATACACTTTGTCAAACTACTAACAATTTTAAGGTGAACAAAAATCAAAGCACTCCAGGTTGCTTAGTATGCCTAGCATAGTAATCTTCTTTGTTTACATGTATTTCCATGATTTGGAAAACATTTATGTTGCACTGGTTGTGAGTTGTTAATGGTTTTGGATGTGGATTAGGATTAAATAGCTCTTCGAGGAAATGTAATGGTATGCTAGATTGCATTTGAAATATTTGTTTGGTGAGGCTTAGTTTGATGTTGAATTTGTGTATCTTTGGATCTCAAAATCTGGAACAATCTTATGTTAGGTTTGTATTATAAACGATGACCGGAAAACTTCATTCACCTCTTTTTTATGCATGTCATGATGTGGGTGTCTTTTGGTATTGTGTTTTGATCCATGATTCATATAATGTGCTAAAGAGGGGTTTCTTTAGCATGATAAATGTGTGGCTGACACATACAATGCATGCTATTTTTTTTTGGCTATTTTACTTGTCTCATGACTTGATCAGCAAGAATCGATCCCTGGACCTGATGACAATGGCATCATGTGGAGCTTCAGAGCGTATTTTTCCCTCCATGCCCTCGAGATCTCAAAAGAATAACAAACGCCTGTGAATTGAAAGGCACCTTCGGCTTCAGTCCTTCCTCCGCACTAAAAACATACGCACGGGCAGAGCAGAGGAGAGAAGCAAAGCATAGTACGAGACACGCGAGGGTGGATAATAGTTGGGCTCAGCTTTGACCTCTGTGTAATGTTTTCTCTTCATTCAATTCCAACTAATTACTTTATCAATTATGTTCCAAATGGCAATTGAGAAGGATTGCTAGGGAACAAAAATCAGGCTTGGATTGTCAATAAGTGAAATCATATTAATGTTGTAGAAGGTTTTTTCTGGGCCTGCAGCCCTTCATAATGATCTTTAGTGGAAATCTCTATTTCAGGGGAGCAAATTTTGGGGTCGATAGCTACATTGGTTTTTAATTGGTGAAGACTGCATTATGTTTAGCGAAGCATTTGTGACTGCTTGTGTCAATTTCATAGAGTTTGATCTGTATGGAAATAGACACAATTTGTATTGTCCAAACATCTTCATTCTATTGTTTTGAATACACTTCGTCAAACTGCTAACAATTTTAAGGTAAACAAAAATAAAAGCACTCCAGGTTCCTTAGTATGCCTAGCATAGTATTTTTCTTTGTTTACATGTATTTCCATGATTTGGCAGACATTTATGTTGCACTGGTTGTGAGTTGTTAATGGTTTCAGATGTGGATTAGGATTAAATAGCTCTTCGAGGAAATGTAATGGTATGCTGGATTGCATTTGAAATATTTGTTTGGTGAGGCTTAGTTTGATGTTGAATTTGTGTATCTTCAGATCTCAAAATTTGGAACTATCTTATGTTAGGTTTCTATTATAAACAATGACTGGAAAACTTCATTCACCTCCTTTTTATGCATGTCATGATGTGGGTGTCGTTTGGTATTGTATTGTGATCCATGATTCGTATAATGTGCTAACCAGGGGCTGCTTTAGCATGATAAATGTGTGGCTGTGTTGGGTCCCTATAATACTAGTGATTACCCCATTACTATTGTATTTATACCTCTTATTTATATTTTTGTGCCCCTATTACCCCCATATTGTTATTTCTGTGCCCCATAGAATCCCTCTATTGTTATTTTTGTGGCTTTATATTATTATTGTTAGGTCGGCTAGATTATATTGTGACTCCTTAGACTCCTATATATAGAAAGGAGGTTTTGTCATTTGTATCATCCAAGAATTGTTCATTTATGTAATGTAAAGGAGGTTTCCCCCTCGAATAGGCTGAATTCTAAGGCGTTGATCTATCTTTTCTATCTTTTCTTGAGCTGGTTTCATAACATTTGGTATCAGAGCTTTGGATTCTAGGGTTTCGCTGCTTCAAACAGGTCATAGTGGCATTTTCGCTATAACTTGTTTTTTGTGACGTCTCATAAATCGCAAAAAAATCCCATTTGAGAAGAATTGGCGCTGAACCTTGGGTCCAAATTTTAGAGCTTTTAGCGCGATATTTGCAGATATATGATCTGAGGAAGTTGGCCTTTTTGCAGACTCCTGAATTACATTCAAAACAGGTGACCTGGGGAAAATCATCATAACTCTCTCTCTGAGGATCGGATTGAAATTTCGTAAAAAGGTACAGAAAGAGGACGGACTGTAGTTTCTTTTATGTGTGTTTTAGATTCAAAGGTTGAAACAGTGACTCGTGGCACGTCGTACAAGTTCGCTCTACTGAACCAGTCTAAAAGAAAGTCACTGTGGGAGATTTCACATAACTCTTCCTTGGAGAATCCAATTTGGCTCAGACTTGTAGCATTGGAAAGAGAACACAGAAGGCTACTACAGGTAGAAATTTCAGAACTGGATGATCCGAAATTATAGAGATACATCAGATTCAATCTCAGGCTTCTATAAAGTGAAAAAAGGTGTGTAGTTTTTTTTTTTAAATTTTTGTGTAAGCTTGGTTTAACGGAATTCAAAGGGCATAGTAAAGAATTATTATCAGTAACGGATGCCCTGAGAAAGAAAATGAAAACACCTAGTAAGGAACCTGAAAGCTCTAGCATGAGTCATGAAGAAGAAGAAGAAATGCTACATGATATAGCAAAATTACAAGAACAAGTGCAACAAATGTCACGCTCACAAAAGCTAACAGAAGCTAAGGTAAGTTGCGTGGAATCTAAGATAAAGGGCATGGAAGCTAAGATGGATGATTCGAAGATAGATTTGAAGAGAAACATGGCAGATTTGAAGATAGATTTGAAGACATATATGGAAGAATTGAAGAAGTTTCTATAAGAAAGGGTCACTAATGGTGAAAAGGTAGTAAAGGAAACTCATGATGAGAACAAAAGAAATGTTAATCATGATACCATAGACGCTAATGTTGGATCGAAGAATCACCATATTCCAAAAATCGATATGAGGAAGTTTGATGGCAAGGATCCCGCTACATGGATATTACAGATGGAGCAATTCTTCGATCTCAATAATGTGAAAAATGAACAAAAGGTACGTATGGCAACTGTATATTTGGAACCAAATCAGTTTGTATGGTATCAATGGCTTTGCTCTCGTAAACAATTTATCACTTGGGCAATTTTTACGGAAGAATTGATAGCACATTATGAAGATACAAAAAGCAACACTTTTTTTAGCCAATTGATAAGTCTCAAACAAAAGGGTTCAGTAATGGAGCACATTGAGGAGTTCCAAAAATTGAACATAAGGGTAAAAGATATTCCAGAGGAGCATAGGATTGATGTGTTCATAGGGTCTTTAAAGGATAATATCCAACATGATGTTCGCCTTTGGGAACCTGATTCATTAGAGAAGGCATTCAGGTTAGCAAGAAAAATGGAAAGCAAAATTATGGCAACCAGGAAGCATACCACTCACAACTATAAAGACGGAAGTGTTGTTGCCCCTAGTCTTCCACAACCTATAAGGTTGACACCACAACAATTGGAAGAAAAAAGAGCAAAAGGGCTTTGTTACAGTTGTGATAGCAAATACACTAAAGGTCATAAGTGTGCTGAGAAGAAATTATTCTACATAGATTGTGAAGAGGAAGAAGAAAAGGAGCAAGAAAGGTCAAAAGAAGAATATATACTCCAGGAACAAAGCCTAGATGAAGAACAAATAAATCCGACCATATCTTGTAATGCATTGGTGGGAATTACCACTCCTCAAACCATCAAGATAGAAGGACAAATCAAGAAGAAAAAGGTAATAGTGTTGATTGATTCAGGAAGCACCCACAATTTTATTCATTGTAGGGTAGCAAAAGAATTGAATTGCTTCCTATATCCAGCACCAGAGTGTCAAGTGATGATTGCAAATGGAGGAACAATAAATTGTTCTGGAAAGTGCCATAATATCAAGCTATCCATGGGAGAATATGTATTGACTAGCCCAATGCTTTCCATTCCAATGGGAGGTGCTGATGTTGTACTAGGAGTCCAATGGCTACAATCCTTGGGTACAATAGCTTTTAATTTTCAAGAACTTTTCATCAAATTTTCTTCGGAAGGAAAGGAAGTTGAATTAAGGGGTATTGCAGGGAAACCAGGAAAGATAATCAGCTCTAATGGTATGACAAAGCTTCTAAAAAAGGAGCAAAGAGGTGTAATTGCACAATTATGCTCGCTAGATGTTTCCACATTGGAATCATCTATTTCTCCAGATCTCCAAAAAGTCTTGGACAATCATTCCAAGGTATTTGAGACTCCCAAGGTCTCCCACCTATGCGTGATCATGATCATGCTATTCATCTGATTCCAGGAAGTGTTCCTCCAAACATCAGGCCGTACAGATATCCCTATGTCCAAAAAAGTGAAATTGAACGTATGGTTGCAGAAATGCTAGAGGCTGGTATAATTCAACCGAGTCAAAGTTCTTTCTCAGCTCCAGTAGTATTGGTGCACAAGAAGGATGGATCATGGCGCATGTGTCCAGATTATAGGGAGCTCAACAAGCTCACTATTAAAGATAAGTTCCCCATTCCTGTTATTGATGAATTACTGGATGAATTGCATGGATCAATTTACTTCACCAAGTTGGATCTTCGTTCGGGATATCATCAAATCAGAATGAAGATTGAAGACATTCCAAAAACGGCATTTAGAACTCATGAGGGTCATTATGAATTTTTGGTCATGCCTTTTGGCCTTACCAATGCACCTTCAACATTTCAAGGTTTGATGAATTCAATTTTCAAACCATTCCTTAGAAAATTTGTGTTAGTATTTTTTGATGATATACTAATCTACAGCAAGTCTTGGAAGGATCATGTTGAACATGTTGACAGGGTGCTACAACTATTGGAGGAGAAACAATTATATGCAAAAAGATCCAAATGTTTCTTTGGAGTCCAGGAGGTGGAATATTTGGGTCATATTGTATCTCATGAAGGAGTTAAGGTAGACCCTAGCAAAATTAAAGCCATTAAGGAATGGAAAATCCCCACATCCATAAAGCATCTGCGAGGATTTCTTGGGTTGACAGGGTATTATCGCAAGTTTGTTAAGAATTATGGGAGAATAGCAGCACCTCTAACAACATTATTGAAGAAAGATTCATTTTCATGGACTCCGGAAGCAACAAAGGCCTTTGAACATCTTAAAGAGGCAATGTGCCAAGCACCGGTCTTAGCTACACCGGACTTCACAAAAACCTTTATTGTGGAATGTGATGCTTCAGGAAATGGAATTGGTGCTGTTCTAATGCAAGATGAAAGACCCATTGCTTTTGAAAGTCGTCCAATCAAGGGAAAGTTTTTAAGCAAAGCTATTTATGAGAAGGAAATGTTGGCAATACTCCATGCACTTAAGAAATGGCGACCCTACCTAATGGGAAGACACTTCAAGGTAAAAACGGATCATGATAGCCTTAAATACTTTTTAGAACAAAGATTATCCTCTGAAGAGCAACAAAAGTGGGTCACAAAGATGTTGGGTTATGACTTTGAAATCATCTACAAAAAAGGGAAGCAAAATGTGGTGGCAGATGCACTCTCAAGAAAGGATGAGGATGTGGAAGCATTGTTGTGTGCCATTTCTATTATCCAACCAGATTGGATAAACGAAGCAAGGGAGGAATGGAAGAATGACGAAGAAGTGTGGGCACTTATTCGAAAGCTACAACAAGATTCCAGTACTTCTGATACATTTAGCTGGCAAAATGATTCGTTATGGTACAAAGATCGCTTATACCTCTGTAAGAATTCCCAGCTAAAACAAAAGATTCTTATGGAATTGCACACTTCTCCCTTAGGAGGGCACTCAGGATTTTTAAAAACTTACCACAGGGTTAAGAAGGAATTTTTTTGGGATGGCCTTAAATCAGATATTCAAAAGTTTGTGGCGGAATGTTTGGTTTGCCAAAAAATAAAGTTGAAACAATTAAGACACCGGGTCTATTACAACCTTTATCCATTCCAAGCCAACGTTGGGAGGAGGTTTCAATGGATTTTATCACAGGTTTACCCAAGTCTGAGGGAAAGAGTGTCATCATGGTGGTAGTTGACAGACTTACCAAGTATGCACACTTTTGTGCATTATCACATCCATTTAAAGCCAGTACAATTTCTACTGCATTTATGGAAACAGTTCAAAAGCTACATGGAAACCCAAAGATTATTGTAAGTGACAGAGATCCCATTTTCACTGGAAATTTTTGGACAGAATTATTTTCTTGTCTTGGTACTCAGTTAGCTCATAGCTCATCTTATCATCCTCAATCTGATGGGCAAACTGAGATAGTAAACAAATGTTTGGAAGGATATCTTCGTTGCTTTGTATCTGATAAACAGACACAATGGGTCAAATGGTTGCCTCTGGCTGAATGGTGGTATAACACTTCCTTCCATACAGCAACAAAAATGACCCCATTTATGGCACTTTATGGGTATCAACCACCATCCATCACATCATATTTAAGAGAAAATTCTAAGGTTCAAGCAGTGGAACATCACATCGAACATCAACAACAAGTCCTCCAACTCTTAAAGGATAACCTCGTGTTGGCACAAAATAGAATGAAACAACAGGCAGATCAACATCGCAGTGAAAGAAGTTTTGATGTAGGTGATTGGGTATTCCTACGGCTACAACCATATAAGCAAATGTCCCTAAAGCAAGCTAAGAAGGATAATAAATTATCACCAAAGTATTATGGTCCGTACAAGGTGTTGCAAAAGATTGGTACTATGGCATACAAATTGGAGCTTCCTGCAGCTTCTCGATTGCACCCAGTTTTCCATGTTTCATGTTTAAAGAAGGTTATAGGTGACAAGCTCCCAATTCAAACAATATTGCCAGAACTTGATGAGGAAGGAAAAATTATATTGGAACCGGAAGCAGTCACAGAAACAAGAACTCGACAGCTACGAAATCGATCAATTTCAGAGTATCTTATCAAGTGGAAGAACTTATCCGCTGAAGATTCCACATGGGAGGATGAGAATTTTATGCAGAAGTATCCAGAACTACTCAAGCATTGAGGACAACACTTTTTTGAAGGAGAGGGGCATGTTGGGTCCCTATAATACTAGTGATTACCCCATTACTATTGTAGTTATACCCCTTATTTATATTGTTGTGCCCATATTACCCCCATATTGTTATTTTTGTGCCCCATAGAATCCCTCTATTGTTATTTTTGTGGCTTTATATTATTATTGTTAGGTCAGTTGGATTATATTGTGACTCCTTAGACTCCTATATATAGAAAGGAGGTTTTTTCATTTGTATCATCCAAGAATTGTTCATTTATGTAATGTAAATGAGGTTGCCCCATCGAAGAAGCTGAATTCTAAGGCGTTGATCTATCTTTTCTATCTTTCCTTGAGCTGGTTTCATAATAGGCTGACACATACAATGCTTGCTATTTTGTTTTACTATTTTACTTGTCCTCTAGAAGGAACTTGCAAAAGAAGAATGGAGATCAAGATGGGAAGACCAACTCTACAATTTAAAGTAGAGAGCTAATGTTAGAGATGTGGGTTAAGCATCATGTTGGGGTGCCAGGATGTGCCATTAGAACTATTCGACTTCCAATTGATAAATTTGCTAGATTTTCTATATGTACTTATCATACATCGGACAAAGTGAAGAGAGGCTCTGTAACTAGGAGAAGCTGCATCAGCTTCAGACCTTTTCTGCTATGGCTTGCCCTGTTTATACTTACCCTGTTGCATTGTATGCTTGTAGATATGCAAGTTAATAACTGAGAATAATTTGAAATTGGTTTCAAAGTACGAGTTTAGTGAATGTCATGTTCTAAAGCTTATTGTGTCCATTCTATTTAGAGATATCTGAGGCTAAGGATGTGTTGACACTTTAGCCTTTAGCTGAAGGCTTATCATCCAAAGATCATATTGTATCTACACTTTATTTGTATCATAAATATGCGATTTCACTAAGATCAATAATTTTCATAGTGGAGCAATGCCAACGGCTTTGGGACTTTATAACTTGAATTTTAGTAATTACCTATGCTAATTTGATATGTTGGGTCTTAGGCCATCCAAACCAACTTACAATTTTGGTTATAAATTTATAATTTTCCTGGAATGTCAATTAAAGCAGGAGGCTTACGGGACTGTACTAAAGTTTCCTGGTTGCTTCCTTAAAGACTATATGTTATATAAGAATCACAAATTGACAGAATGAGTTCAACCAGACCAGGAGGCTTGCAGTACTGCATTGAACTTTTATGCTTGCGTCATTTTAGACAGTATATGTCATATAAGCATCACAAATTGATAGAATGAACTACTGGTAATGGAGTTGAATTAGACATGCGGGTTAAATTTACTTTGATATAATAAAATTCTTGTGTACTGGTGTTTAGATATGATTTGATGTGCTACTAGTGTAAGAGTGGTTATTTTCATTGTAAGTAAGGTGATTATACTAGAAATTTTTTTATTAACTCGGCAGCAAGTGTGGCCTCCCCTTGTATGGGAATAATACAATGAAATGTTGCTGACTATCACCATTGAGAACAACCCATGGCTATATCATCAATTATTCTTAATACATAAACATTTTTCTTGTAATCTTGCCCATCCCACCATAGAATTTATGTGCATGTTGAAGGTGGCTGCTTATTTCAAATTGGGGAACTTGGCTTAACATTATGAGTTCCAAACTTAAATCCTATTTCAATGAGCTGGCTACAGATCTAATTTGTTGAACTTCAACCTTGGGAACTAAGACGGATGCTGACTCTTTTTGCTGTGTCATTTGTTTCTTCTTTCTAAATGATGATGTGCCCAACCACATACTAGCACTTACAGTAATATATTCATCTAAATTTGTTATACTTTTGGTTAATATTTTGTACACTGTATGGGTTGCGATAACTTTTTAATTTTTGTACTCCTTAGACATTCTTGCAAGGGGAGTGTGATGGCCTTTTTACCTTTGTACTCTTAGACACTCTTGGTAGTGCCAAATGGTACTTTGAAATATTGTTGTTATAAAGTAATAGCTACATTGCACAAGCATCTAGAATGCCTGAACATTGGGAAGGTGGATATGATTTTTTATAACATCAAAGTTTCTTCACATTTCACAAGTATCTAGAATGCAGGAACATTGGGAATGTGGATATGAGGGTTTAGAATAGTAAAGTTCCTTCCAAATTTACAAGAAACGTTAGGTTTGGAGTGGCAATACTATAAATTAAATAATTATGAAAAAATATTCTAAATCACAATACATCTTATAGTGAGTGGTGCATTGATATATATCATATTTCAATTTATAAAATGTTTGAAGGTATTACTTACCAATGTTCAGATTACATTCATACACTGTTTGAAGGTATTACTCACCAATGTTTAGATTACATTCATACTCCGTCTGAAGGTATTACTTACCAATGTTCAGATACATTCATGATAGATGAATATAATCCACGTATATTTGGTTAAATTCAAAACTGACTGAAATATAATGCCAATATTGGAATGTTATGCTTCTTATAAATGCGTATACTCTACTATTTATTTCAATCAAAATGTGGGCTATTTCTGAACTATTTTGTCTCTTAGGAATGCTTCAGATTTTAGTATTTAAATTTTATTTCAATCAAATGCCTCCTATCTGTTGGAAATGAAATATGGTATATACTATAGTATATCAGACTTTACTATGTTAGTATACTCAACTATTCAACAAGTTACAAGTAACAAAACTCAGCTACTATTTTCTATAACTAAAGCTTGGAAAGTAAACTTCACCTGTTAGTTTACCCAACTATTCAATAGTTAACAAGTAACAAAACTCTTCTATATCTAAATCCTGGAAAGTAAACTTCACACGTCATGTCATAAGCTATAATATTTTGGCTTTAGTAGACCATATAGGAAATTAGTAAAACCACAGCAGAATTTAAGAAACCATGCATTGTAACTTACAACACTTCAGTGAATCACATAACAAACTTTAGTGGCCATGCATACTTGGGAAATTCTAGTTTCAGAAAGTAACAAATATGTTGAGATGACCAAATGGTGGCAAAATGCATCACATAGTTTCTCATGATGTACTACCAAAATTCTCTTCAATGCATCTCTCTTATCTATGACTCTTCAATGTGCCTCATCCCTCAATCAATTTTGACTACTAAATACAACTTGATCCTCCTCACACTAGATTCACAATGTTTCTTTACTTACACAATGACTCATAATACAACATGATGTGAAATTCCAAATAATACCTAACAAATGTGTATTCTCCATGATGAAGTAGCTAATTTATAGATAAAAACTAACACTTTAAAACGGTTTTAAAGTTTTTTGGAAGCATCATGAAATTGACATTGAAACAGTGAGAAAACATCATCAAGAATGCAAAAATTTAGGGCCCATGAACTTGAAAGCTTGTAGGTGATTATGTCAGATTGAGAAAGCTTGTATTGGAAACTCGATTTAAAATGTTACCAAATTCCATTCCTGGGTCTCGAAGCTCACAAGTTCTCTATTCTTCATGATGAAGTAGCAATATTTTCTGTTCTTCATGATGGAGTAGCTATTTTATAGATAGAAATAAAAAATTATAAAAAAAAATTGTAATTTTTTTTCGAAGCATCATGAAGTTGACATTGAAATAGTGAGAAAACATTATCAAGAATGAAAAAATTTAGGGGCCATGAACTGGAAAGCTTGTGGGTGATTCCTGTCAGTTTGTATTGGAAACTCCATTTAAAAATGTTACCAAATTCCATTCCTGGGTCTTGAAGCTCCCAAGTTTTGTTTCGTAGTTTTTAAGGACATTTAATATCCTCATGGATTATATTACTATTCCCTGAAGAAGGAAGCATCCATAATAATCCTCTATGCATGTACGGATTCATTTGAAACTTTGATGTTCAATCATGTTTCCCTTGTAAAATGTTACCAAATACCAAATTCCATTCCCGGGTCTTGAAGCTCTCAAGTTCTGTGCTTTAGTTTTTAAGGACATTTAATATCCTCATGGCTTATATTACGATTCCTTGAAGAAGGAATCTTCCATAATAATCCTCTATGCGTGTACGCATTCGTTTGAAACTTTGATGTTCAATCATGTTTTCCAGTGTTATCAAAAGAGGTCACAATTTTGTCTGGACGGAAAATTTCGAAATTTGATTGTGGGAGTGTTTAAATTGTTTTTGGATGGCAAAAATGGATTTAGCATCCATCATGAATGCCTAGGTACCCAAAATACTGAAGCTTTATTGCTGTAATTGACATTTTCAAGAAAATTAGCTGGATTTTTTCAAAATCATGCTGTAATTTCTATCATTTTCTGTGCAAAATTAAGGCACTCAAAATTCTAAAACTTGACAACTATAATCCACTTTTTCAAAAAATTTAGCTAAATTTTTTCAAAATCATGCTGGAATTTTTATTATTATCATGATGGCTCCAACAATTTTTCATGTATTTTCAAATATGGAATGACGACCATGATGTTGTTCACAATGTTGTTTTGTTTCTTTCACCTATTCCATTACAATATAATAGTATTTTCTAATAACACCATAAATAGGTAGCATATGGAAAAATTACATCTCGGAAGAAAAAAAAACTTTAAAATAATGTAAAAAAACATGTTCACATAAACAAAAACAACTACATGGATAATGGATAACCTCTACATGATATTACTATTATTTACCAAACAGCCATATTCGAATACACATAACTAATCGTTTCAAGTATAACTCATTATCATCCACCCTAGCTTTCAACAATGTCCATTCACATGTTTCTATTTTTCCACACACTACTATTATTTACAAAGTATCCATATTCAAAATACACATAACTAATACTTTCAACTCTAACTCATTATCATCCAGCCTTTCTTTCAGCAATGTCCATTCACATGTCGCTATTCTTTCACAAACTATTATTATTTACAAAATATCCATTTTCAGAATACACATAAATAACTATTGCAATTGTAACTCATTATCATCCACCCTTGCTTTCAACAATGTCCATTCACATGTCCCTATCCTTCCCCACTCTATGCTATTCTTCCTCACTCTATACATGTCCCTATTCTTGCCCACTCTATGCTATTCTTCACCACTCTATGCCTTACGATGTTTCCTTTGCAACACAAGGTGCAAATGCTAGTTATATATATTTAACTAAATTATAACTTACTCATAACATCACATAGATATATATTATAGTTCTATATATATATATATATATATATATAGAGAGAGAGAGAGAGAGAGAGATATTATTTATACATAGCATAAAATTTCCTATAACTGTTTAATATAACATAATTTGTTATTTAATATTTAAAACATAACAGAAAATTAGTTAACATAATATAACTTGTAACTATAACTAGATATATAATTTTCATACCATAATATCCTATAGCTAGTCTCTCTCTCTGTGTCTCTCTTTCACACACACACACACAAACAGATAAATAAATAAATAAATAAATAAATAAATAAATATATATATATATATATATATATATATATATATATTCATTATAACATAAATTTATTTCACTATATATATTTTGTAACATAAAAAAGTGCAACATGTACATTGTGCATAACTATAACATTTAACATAGCATAAGTATTTAAAACATTATATATATAAGTTTGTGTTTCAACAATGCATCATGGATAGATACATTAAATCCATCATGAAATGTGCATTTTGTCTTGTGAATAAAAACATTTAGACTCTTTTCTAATTTGTACCATATTCTTTCATTATGTAGTTTGTTGTAAAAGAAACATTGCCTTCATGTGCTTGCACCTAGTATATGTCATGTGTGGAAGTCAAACATTAAGAACGTAAAGTCTATTGTAGTATGTGGTTGGCATGATATTTTATTACTTTTTTAAATAGGTTTATTTCAATTTTTTACATATATATTTACATATTTGTAAGCTATAAATAAAATGCATTATTTAGAAACTAGAAAAGTGTGTGTAGTTTTGATCGTGATTTGATCACTTATTTCGATTGTCTTTAAATGGAACTCAATGGACTTTGGTTAATAACTTATTAAAAAAATGACTCTAAAGCTTAGGACTTCACGATAGATTATTCTGCTTGAGTTTAGAAATGGATTTTTTCTCAACATTTTTTTCCTCAATTAGTTTACATGTATTATATGTAATATGTTGAGACATCCCATATACACAACCCAACTACATGCCATCATAGTGTGAGAGGTTCTGTTATATGTGATCGATCTCGTGATAGATAATGTATTCCACTGAGAGTTCATGTTCCCCTCATAGATCCTACCTCCAATGTCAGTTGGAGTGTCAGAGACAATTTTTCTATCTTTGTTGATTACCATGCTACATCCAATGGCTCTTCTTCGCCCATTTCAAGAACACCTCCTGCATTTGTAAATCCCATTTAAAATTTATGTGTTTAGGTCTTGACATTTTCTTTAATTTTTAAATTATCTTCAAATAATGCGTTTAGATTTAATGTATATGTTATTGCACTTCTATTTTGTTAATTACATATATTTTAAATTATGTTTATGGTTTACAAGTCCTCAATAGGCTGAAGTTGAGGATCATAGTGCAACATTGATCCCTTCATGGGATGATGCTACAACTCATATCACATTAGAGGATCATATGACCCATAATACACAAATGAAAAGAGAGATAAATAAGATCCTTGCTAATTCACGACTCATCCTAAATTGTCTTTGAAGTTGGATAACATGACTAGGTTGATCAAGACATAAACGAGGTTGTGCCCTAATAGCCACATATTATAGTTCATACATAGGGTCAGGAGGCATGAGGTTAGAGGCCCAGATTCTTGGGAGGTGGTGAAAGAGGCGACCTGTTATAGACATTTTTGTGCCTAACAGCATGAAGCATGGAATGTTAATAATCTAAGGGATCCAAAGTCCCTAAACATGTTGTTCCTACCCCTAGAGGAACAAGGTCAGCAAACCAAAGCACTAAAAATCAGTTCTCCACCTAAAAACACTCAAAAACAAGCTATTTTTGGATCATGTCAGCTGCTCCACTGAGCATCTGCGCTGAATGTCAACTGCTCCACTCTGTACCTGCACTGAATGTCAAAAGCAATGAAGGCTACATGCGCTGGGCAAGATTGGCCAAGTGGCACAGTCATTCTGCAAGGTGTCAATTGCCCAGGAAGCTTCCAAAATGACACTTGGATCAGGGAATTCGCCTTGTGATGAGTAAGAGGATCTAGATCTCCAAGTGGAAGCAAGAAACTCCAAGTGGACTCAAGAACTGAAGAATAACTGAAGTGGGAGAGGACACTAGTCAGCTTCATGCCAGTCTCAAGATGACTCATCCTTTCTCCAAAACTCCTATATATAGAGCTCTCTCATGAGGTCTAGGGAGGCTGGAATTTTATGCAAGTAAGGAAGTGTTGTTGGTTTGAGTATAGAACTATTGGGTGATTTGCTTGAAGGAGGTGAAGAGGAGATTTCTTTCTGCTGGGAGGTGTTGCTGGATTGGGCCTATTATGGTTGTAACACTCTCAGAACTTTACTTCTTCCATTAATAAAGTATTCAAGGTTCTTCTATATGCATGTGTCTCAATGGTGAATTGATGCTTGTATATTTGATTTATTCTAATCCCTGAATCGATTATGGATGTATGCTTCTTGTAGTTTCCTTTTCTTGTGCTTTTACAGGATCTTTGTGTAGCTGGGTCGGTGAAAGAGCAAGGAGCTAGGAGCAAGCAGCAAAGAGGGAAGATTGGATCAACCATTAGCGGAAGATAACGGTTAGTGGATCTCCTTTCTCTTCTCTCTCTCATCTCATAAAGAAGTAATCTTGAATAGCTTTGCATTCAGTTGTTGCTGAGGTACTATCACCCTTAGAGTGGGATAGGGTCATTCCATATTGGATACTTTTCCCAACAACAAATTGGCGACTCCACTGGGGAGCGTATCTTGTTGGTTGTTTGTGTTTTTTTGCTATTCATTTCATAAACAAAGGGAGTACCGAATCGAACTGTATTTGGATCTTTCAAATACAAAGTAGAGGGCAGCTACTCTAGCTCAGTTTCTGGGCAAGTTTATGATTTGAAGAGCTGATCCACAAGGACTCTAATAAGCTCTTAGTGATAGCTTTTCATCCTCCTTTCCATCCCTTAGTGTGTCCTTGACTGATAGCTTCTGATTTGAGCAAAAACTGTGAATTTTTGAGTAATCTGTGACCCGGAAACCAAGAGAAACGAAAGTTTCATTCTTCAGTGCAGGCTGTGTGAAGGCTGTCTGCATTTCAGCGCAGTTCCCAAAGGGGCCACCTGCGCTGAAGGTCAAACTGCCTGTGTACCACCTGCGCTGGACCAGTTTTGCCTAGTGCTACTGGGGTTTCCTGCTGTTTCTTGCCCTGTTTTCACTCTTGTTTTGCTGCCTGTTACCAGTCAATGTGCCTATCTGAAACCAACTTTCCTTGTCACTATTCCGCCTTGGTTGTATAAAGAAACTGTGTTTGTTCTTTGTGTATTTCTTGTACATTTACAGTTTCCCATAACGAAAGTGAACTAGTCTTGCTGTGGCCTCTTAGATCTAGACATGTGATTAAGTGTCGTTTTGATCTTAAGAGTTAGTTTGTTTGTTGTTCATAGCTGATTGAGCTTTCGCTTTCGTCATATGGTTTGAGTTTATATATTTCTAGTGTCGAAACAAGTAAATCTTAAGGTGTCTTTTGATTTTGGACAAGCTTGTTTGCTTCCACTTGAAATTGAATTCGAAATTATACAACAACTTTCTTTTTGTGTCACACAAACATTAAGGAAGAGAAAAGAAATACCTGCATTTTGCATTTTGCATATAATTTTGTATATTGATTTAGGGAAAAAGTGCATTAGTGTATGCTCTTTGATCTGTGTGAAAATATTTTATCTCTCTTTTCCCTCAGTAGTTAAGATTTTCATAAGTCGAAAAGATTGAAAAAGCTTGCTTCTCATCTTAGACTGCATTTAGGAATTTGTATCAAAACATCTCGTGGTGAACCTTGAAAGGAAAACTTTAAGAAGATCAACTTAAAATATATTGAATGAACCTAACAACGCTTTGAAACATAACGCAAACACATAGAGGTCTAAGCTAGAGACGTGTTCCGGCGTCGTTAAACGTAGTGACTGTCGATCTCGACGAAGGTGGGTGATTCCTCCTGAGAGTCGGTGGCACTAATACGGACTTGTGCTCCCGCGTACCGTCGCGTATATATTGGGAGACCCCTATAGGATCAAAGCCTTTATCCATAGGAAACCGTTTCGGCCGCCCTACTGATCGCAATGCAGTGAACACAGCATTCACGAAGATCGACCACTCGTACCGTAAAACGTATTCTGTGGTTTTGTGAAAGGTTTGGCACACCCTCTGCCTAGAACTCCAGAGCAGTTTCTTTTGGCCTTTTTCAAACTCTATAACTGAAAAAGTCCATCCGAGCATTTGTCACTTCGGGCTCGTTAAAACATCGAAGGAGACTAGAGTCATCTTTAGCTTTTTCTCGACTCTTAAAAAGTGAAAAAGCAGGTTGTGTCTAAAAGCGTCTAATAAAATTCATTCAATTCGGAAAAACAAATTTCCCCTTTTAATATTTTGGTTGATCGAGTAATCCACAATCGTGGAAGAAAGTCAATTAAAACCCCGTCGTTCGCGGAGGCTTACGAGTCAACCGTCTTTGTCGCCGGAATCTAAAACAGTACGGGCAAAGCGAACTCGTTTAACCGGTTCAAAATCTCCTTTGAAAGTTAGAACAAGTGTTCCAACTACATCGGAGGTTCCGGTTACTCCAAACATTTCTGGAAACCCTGCCTCTATAGAGGAAGTTCAATAGCCACAGAAGGACAGTAATACTGATCCTAGTCTGGGGGCAAATACTTGTATAACTGAACCAGTTCCATCTGCAACCGGTCCAGAGAGTTTTTCTCCTCAAACAACTGTCGCTGTCGAAACAACCACTTCTTCGGCACCAGAAATATTTTACGGACCTGACGGTCTTCCTCTTCCACCGGGTTTGATTGCGATAGAGGAAATTGCAAAGGATCCGCAAGCAAGTACTCCAACTCATTTTGGAGTCAGGGTCACTCTATTTCCTTCATCAGAAGTTAATCCACCACAAGTGGAAGTTCCTGTAGAATCGCTAGGCAATCTATTGGATAGACTTAAAATGTCTGAACAACCGTCATCATCTAGGACTGTGTCAAATGACACAGCGACAGCAGAAGCCCCTGCCGTCACTCCGACGATGTTTGCCGGCATACCAGCTGTCCCAACTAGTTCTCAACAGCTAGAAGGAGTCCACCAAGGGACTATTTCGACAGTGTGGTCTGTTCCAGTTTGTTCATCCGGAGTAATACCCGGCAACTCTTATGTTGAGACTCGACAGATTGATCCTCATGGAGGTCAATTTGGGCCATCTAGTCCTCAAGGACTAACAATCCCTCTGAGTTCAGGATTGCTACCGTATGGGGGGCGGTATCCCCTTTCATTACCTCCTCCGGGAGGATATCCATACGACAGTTCTCAACAATATTCAGGTTATACTGGAATTACATCAAGTAGTTGGGTACCTATGCTACCTCAACAACCAAGGGTTGTATATTCTATGCAACAGTGTGTACCTGTGACGAACATCCCAACCACACCGGCTATTGTAACAGTGTCACAAGTTCAAGCGATACCTGTTGCATGCCAACCTCAGATTTCTCAGGTTGTAATGCAACAGCCACTTGATCATGGGTCACAACCACAATCGCCAACTGGTGGGGCGACACAAGTACAAACGGGTACAATTACCCCACACCTCGGTCCAACGGTTAGCGTAGCACAACAAAACATGGCATCACAACCATGGCTTGTGTAATACCAACAACCACAATTCCAGCAAGTGTACCAAGGTTCTGAGCAGCAGATCTTTGCGAATAGTGGACAACCGTATATCCAAAACGGTCAAAATCAACCACTTTATAGTGGCCAAGTCTACCAACCGTATCAGTCATACCAACATCAATTACATTATGCTGGTATCCAAAGGTCCACTGCTCAAGCGATTCCATCGTACCCTGGTTACGCTTCGCCTAACCTGAATCAACAGTTACCATTCGTGGCAACTTTAGAGTTACCCGATCTACACCGGTTAACCAACGATCTGATTGCTTATGCCCCTTGGTGGCCAGCGATTCCTCATAAACTTCCATCTGACATTCCTAAATTCAGTGGAGATCCAGGCGAAGACCCATCGAATCACGTGATGACTTTCCATCTGTGGTGTTCGTCGAACACCCTTAACGACGATTCGATAAGGCTTCGCCTTTTTCAGAGGACATTGACAGGTCCAGCGGCCAAATGGTATATTGAATTGCCAAGAGCCTCTTTCGACAATTTTAGTTCCATAGCCACGACTTTCTTAACCCATTTTCAATTACCAATAAGGTATGAAACGGGAACAAAAATATTAACCAACTTCAAGCAGATAACTGCCACCCATATATCTGATCATATACATGAGTGGCGTCATCGTCGCAGGATTGTGAAAACATATGTTCCTGATCAGCTATTAGCTGAATGGTTTATAAAGTCGTTACTTCCAGCTATTACGGAAGATGTGGCCAAGGGGGGAGTCGTAACAGAGGAGCAAGTCATTGCTCGTGCGCAGTATTTGGACTTAGTTTATACCCAGTCCGACACGCTCTATGACAAAATACCCGACGCCCCTAGACCGGAATTTTCAATTCCTCCCCCTCCTAAATCAAATAGTGACTCTCATGCCGGTGACGGGGTGATTGGCACAGCAAACGCGAAATCGATAAAGGCTTCTTCAAAGAAAGCCCGTAAGAATTCGGATCAAAATGCAAAAGGAGAAATTCTTGCTTCGGAAGTAAATGCCGTATCGGAAGATAAAGGCAAAGAAACCAATCAACCAGGAAGCAAGAAGAAACAAAACAAAGGGAAGAAGAAAAAACAAGGTGAATCATCGCCTAAGGAAAATTCTTCAAACCCTCCTGGGAAAGGAAAACAAAATTATCCATGTCAAATATGTGATGAAGAGGATCATTACACAAGGAATTGCCCATTCAAAGCTGAGTTAAAGAGGTTCTTTAAAAGTTCCCAAACCTCAGCGGTGTTAACTGATCCATTTCCCAACCCAAGTCAAAATCTGGTTGATAGTGGAAATGCTTCCCCGTCGCAAGTACTTATGTTGTCGGTCTCGAAACAGCAGAATGATGCTTTGATTTCGACAAGGAATAAAGATTATGGGAATCCTCAGATGTCGAACGAAAAAGGTAAAGATCAACCAAGTAGTTCGACAACAACTTCGACAGAAGTTGTACCACCCATCATCCCTGAATTAACAATAAAACCGTCAAAGGGTGTAGTACACAAGTCGACATTTAATCCTCGTGCTAGAGCGGCGCAACATTATAACATAGTGGAAGATTTGGCTCAATCGCCATCCGCTATGTCGACTCTTGAGGTGCTACAAAATTGTCCAACCCAAAGGTAGGCGTTGTTATCAGCAATTGGTGGGGTTGATCCTAAGGATTCCAATCTTGTATCCTTTGATCACAAGGGATATGATCCTCAGTTACCGGCTCAACTAGCTTTCCTTATTCAAGTGAAAGCCCTCAACAAAACTGTTCACAGAACGATTATTGATGAGGGGGCATCGACATGTATTATGTCGATGAGCTGCTGGAAAACTTTAGGATCTCCAACCTTGTCTCGATCATCGACGACATTAAAGGCTTTCGACGGAAGGACTTATACCCCTTACGGTATCCTTAATAACTTGAAAGTTGAACTAGGAGGAAAGACAGTAGAAATTGATGTTGAGGTCATTGATGGAAATCTTGACTATAACATCCTACTGGGTAGACCATGGATTTATGCCATGGCAGCTGTCGTGTCGACTTATTTTAGGAAGATCGCATTCCCGTTTGAAGGAGGGATTACGATCGTCGACCAACAGAATTTCCTCCCAAATGGTTCGCAAGTTACGGGAAGCATTCCCATGATCCATGAAAGTAACCATTCAATTCAATATATCGGAGTAGGATTATTGAAAGACCCCACATTGATGGGAAATTTCGCGCTACCACCTCCTATTTATACAGGAAATGTACCGTTTGTAGCAACTTGCAACATGATATCTTCCACAAAGGTCAACATGGATCATGCAATGGTGTTGTCCCCAAGCCTTTTGGAAATATTGTAGCAATCAATGTTTCAGGCATGGGAGGCGAGCCCAAATCAACGCTCGTCAAGCGTTTGGGTAGATAGGTCTAGAGAATATGGAACCCCATTAGATCCTTGGTCGAAAGTACATGGGGCTGACGAAGGAATCTTACAATCAATGATGATTGAGGGGGCACCATGGAATGATCACCACCATCGTTCCCTTCTTCCGGAATATGAAGAAGATACTCAAAGTGACCTTTATCACCCTTCAGTATTTGAGTTCCTAACGAATACTGTAAATACGGTGGATTCTGAGCGAAACCTATCTAATATTGAAGAGACTATAGCCATAAATATCTCGACCAAAACAGATGTTGTAGAGAATATTTATGTCGGCAAAGGTTGTTCCCCTTCAGAACTGGAAATATATAACGCTCTTTTTCGCGAATTTAGAGATGTCTTTGCTTGGTCATATGATGAAATGCCAGGCATTGACTCGAGTATAGTTGAACATGAAATTAAAATGTATCCTGATGTCAAACCAGTAATACAACGGCTTCGGCAAGTACACCCGAAGAAAGCCGCTGCCATTAAGGCGGAAGTTGAAAAACTTCTCCATGCTGGATTCATCTACCCAGTTCCTCTAACCGATTGGGTATCGAATATTGTCCCTGTTATGAAGAAACAAGGGACGATTAGAGTGTGTGTTGATTATAGGGATGTAAACCAAGCTTGTCCGAAGGACAACTACCCTACCCCCTTCATCGACCAGATAATTGATGAATGCGCCGGATGTGAAATCTTTTCATTTATGGATGGATTCTCCGGGTATAATCAGATAAATATCCGCCCACAGGACCAGTCAAAGACTGAATTTATTTGTCCGTGGGGCACATTCGCTTATCGAAAATTACCCTTTGGTTTGAAGAACGCAGGGGTGACGTTTCAGAGGGTGATGAATTATGCCTTCCATGACATCAAGAACATTGTTCAACCTTATCTCGACGATCTTCTGGCTCATTCGTGAAAGCGGACTGATCACCCGCAGCATTTAAGAGCGATATTTCTACGTTGCCGACACTACAAGATAAGACTCAATCCACAAAAATGTGTGTTTTGCGTCGGTTCGGGTCGTTTACTTGGCTTTGTAGTCTCTAAGGACGGGATTCGTCTCGACCCCTGTAAGGTTCAGGCAATCATTAATTTGCCTCCACCTTCGAATTTGCTTCAGATTCAGAAACTCCAAGGGAAAGCAAACTTTCTGAGGAGGTTCATTCCAAATTACGCAGAACTTGCTAAGGGTTACACTCGTCTTTTGAAAAAGGATGTACCTTCTGTCTGGGACCAGGTGGCGCAAGCTTCCTTTGATGCTCTGAAAGATTGTCTAGTAAAAGCATCATTAATGTATGCCCCGGACTATCAAAGAGATTTTAACCTGTATCTGACTACAGCGGATACGACCATTGCAATGGTTTTAGATCAAGAAGTCGATGGAATTGAACATCCTATCTATTATTTAAGTAAAAACTTAAACGATATAGAAAGTGAATATTCTTATGTTGAAAAACTAGCACTTGCAGCTGTTCCAGCGATTCAAAGGTTTCGACATTATGTCCTCTTTCGGAAAACTACCATCTTTTCAGATTGCAACCCCATGACTTATATACTGTCGCGACAGTTGCTTGGGGGCAAATATTCAAAATGGATAGCGATCCTTCAAGAGTTTGATCTGGAATTTGTAAAGTCCAAATCAAAGAAAGCTCTAGTTTTCCCGGAATTATTACGTGATTTCCCATCGTCGTCCAACGATGAAACATCGGAAGAGTCAATCGTGGAAGAAAGTTTGTTTCTCATATCTGCAAGCGATGAGTGGTATGGAGATATCATAGTTTATCTCCAAACCCAAAAGTTCAGGCCTAACACCTCTCGCTCAGAACAAAAACGTATAAGATACCAAGCAAAAGACTACATGATCGTCGGTGATTCACTTTACCGTCGTGGTGTCGATACGGTTCTGAGGAGGTGCCTTACCCATGAGGAGGCCGAAAAAGCCCTGAATGATTGTCATTCAGGCGTGTGTGGGGGGCATCAATCTGGATATGCAACAGCACAAAGAATCTTACGAGCAGGATACTTCTGGCCAACCATGTTTAAAGATTGCATAACCGCAGTCAGAAGTTGCCACGCTTGTCAAATCTTTGATAGCAAAACTAGACGACCACCCACACCTTTACAGCCGATAGTTGCTGTTGGGCCCTTCGCCAAGTGGGGCATCGATTTCATGCAATGTAACCCCACCTCCACCGGGGGGCATGGGTATATAATAGTCGCTGTTGACTATTTTACCAAATGGGCCGAGGCGATGCCTACATTGGATAACACTGGTGAAACAGCTGCCCTTTTCTTTTTTAATCATGTAGTCGCCAGATTCGGCGTACCACAGGCTATAGTTACAGATCATGGATCGCATTTTCGCAATCACATGATGGTCGAATTAGCTGCCAAGCTAGGGCTATCTCACGACAGCTCTACCCCATATTACCCGCAAGCCAACGGACAAGTTGAGGCAATCAACAAGGTCCTGAAGCGTATGTTGCAAAGGATGATCGGGGTTCATAAAATAAGATGGCACCTAATCCTGTACTCAGCTTTGTGGGCTTACCAGACCTCGGTAAAGAACGCAACCGGGTTCACACCTTTTTAACTCGTGCATGGCCTGGAAGCAATCTTGCCAATCCAGTGCGAAATTTCGTCGCTTAAACTCGCAATCGACCTCCTCCCCGGAACTTCAGAGGAAGAGGCTCGTTTCTTGGAATTAATCCAGTTGGATGAAACCCGTCGTGATGCCGCTTTGGCTAACGAGGCCCATAAGAAACGAGTCAAGGCTCAGTTCGACAAAAATGTCAAACCCCGTGTCTTCTCAGAAGGTGATCTGGTCTTGCTTTATGATCAAGAATCCGATAAATTGGGAGCAGGTAAATTCAATTCCTTATGGATGGGCCCCTATATTGTTAAAAGGGTGTTAGCAAAAGGAGCCTACGAGTTAATGGATTACGATGGAATTCCACTGGCGCAGCTCCACAACGGGTTGTACCTCAAGCGTTACTATGCTTAAATAGTAACCTGCATGCTTTTGTTGTATTTTGTTTTCGCTAAAGTATTTGTTCTGGTCGAATGATCCACCTTTTTCATTTGTGGCAGATGTCGAACCTTATGGAGACATGTGTTGGATATGCCGACGGAGTGAGTCGTAATTCGCGGAACCTGTCTTCCGCGGCCTGGGCCATTTTTGATCCAAGCGGCGAGTTAGTAAGTTTCAGAGGTGTATGTATTGGGCAATCAACGAATAACATCGCTGAGTATAGCGCGTTGATAGAACTACTCTCTGATGCCATCACACGTGGCATACGCCGACTAATTGTTAGGCTAGACTCACAGCTCGTAATACTACAACTCAATGGTGTATATTATGTTCGCAATCCAGCTATTTATCGCATGTTCCTAAGGGTTAAGATCTTGGAAAGACGATTCCATTCAATTCAATATCAACATATTTCAAGAAATTTAAACACATTAACCGACTGATTAGCAAACTATGTGTTAGATAGACATTTGCAACATTTATAAAAAGGACACATCATCAAAGATTGTACATATGGATCACATAAATCAACCAGAATAAAACCCGAAAATAAAAATATATAAGCTATTTATATAATTTCATACATAATGTTCTGTAACCAAGACAAAATTGGTCATATGACCTAAAAACTCAAAAAGATGCTAGGGGGCACCCTAGCCTAGTGGTGCTCATGATAGTACGTCACGGCCTGTGCGATCATGCGCAAGAGACGAGTCCATCGTCTAGGCACACCAATGGTATGCCGCTGCAGCTGTAAAGGTAACTCGTCAATCTGTACATCCGGAAGGCCACGAGTAAGGCTCTCAACCTACTCCTGCACAGCTGTAAGGGTCTCAGTGTCGTCAAGATCGCGAATAACAACTCTCCTAGCAGGCTCCCCTGCCGGGGCAGCAGCTGGCGATCTCGGACGAACTGCTGGACGAACAGGACCAATATCTGCATGCACCCAAGAGTACAATTAAAAGTCTTGATAGAATAAAGCACAGCAACATTATGAGTAAGAACAATAAACAGTAATATGGTCAAAGAGTTTACCAATGGCACCCCACTGCTCGCCATCCGGTAACACCAAATCCGGATCACCTCGAAAATCCATACCCACATATGGATACTCAGAAAACGCCATCTCCTGGCGCTCGAATCACCTAAAGAAGGCCTCAGTAAAAGTAATCTGAGGTTGACCTGCATGCCTAGACATGTGGTCAACCCACCTCTGCATGCGTGGCTCGGTCGGAGAAGGCAAGTCAAGTATGATGTACAGAGGCTGCATCAGTGGGATTTTCTCCAAGGTGAAGGCAGTCAAAATAGAACCAAATCCAAAGTTCTTTAGCTTTTCGTCCTTTACCTTGGTCAATTGACTTTTCATCTGAACAAGTACTGCATCACACCAGTTGAATACTTTCTGTTGGAGACACTCCAAGGCATGCTGCATATAAGACCTATTGGCAACATGTAGAGCTGCGCTGCCGGCCATCCTGAGAGCCCGATCAGTAATCTCACGGATAACAATCTTGCCGTCTCTGCTCGGCTGAGATCCTTCCCTGAAATACTGGCGGACATAATCTCTGGTGGAATCAGCCCCTCGGGCCGTACCTGATAAGGAAATGGAGGCACCTCGTCTTGACAATCCAGTCAAGAAGTACATGTCCTCTATGGTCAAGGGGATGGTCTTTCCCCTAATCTGGAACACTTGGTTAACAGGATCCCAAGCGTCAAGCATATACTGCAGTAAAGAAATCTGTGCTCTCATGCTAGAGATACGAAAGAACTTCAGCAGGCCACAGTTCCGCAGCGCGTTCACCGTGACCGGGTCATGAAGGACAATCATGTCCTCCTCTTCATGTTCTCGTTCTCGCCATGTAAGGGACATTTTGTTCAAGGTTCCCTGCAAAGTAAACAAGAGAAAGAGTGAATTCCTGATTTGATGAAAAACTGGCGAAAAAATCATCAAACATGACCTTAAAACTTAGTCTTTTTGAGCCCAGCGCAGGCAGAAGGTCCTCTACCTACACTGAGGGTCAGACTGCCTTAAGGCAGATTGACCTTCAGCGCAGGTTTCGAATGGGGAACCTGCGCTGAACCTAGGGCGCCCTGGCAAAACCCCAGGGGCTCAGAAAGACCGGAAAACAGGCAAAAAACAGGAAAATGAAACCGTGAAAAGAAAGAGCTAGGGTTTAGCTCCTACCTGGTCCAAACGGCGCCAAAAATCGTCTGCAGAATCTCCCGGAATCAGCTGGTGAAAATCAAGGGGGAAGAGGCACCTCCAGAGCTCCAACAAACCAAATGCAAATGAAATGGTAAATGAGAGGTAAAAACACATTTTAATGGCTTTTTACGTAGTACAAAGTGAAATATTAGGGTTATAATCTCATTTTCATGCAAATATTATTCATTTCTAACAAAGTTCGTTGCAACAATTGAAAATATAGTACTATATTTGAAAAGAGAAAAGCTAGAAATGGTAAAAAATCAAAATTTGACCATATAATCGAGCAGTTTTAGCATAAAGTTCATGCTCGTTAAAAAATAAATGCGAAATTCGAGCAGTTTTACCGCGGAATTTATGCTCGTTAAAAAATAGAAAAGCGTGAGCAAGAGTTTCCTCCAGAGTTTAAGCTCATTAAAAAATGAACCTATTTCGGTAAATAACCATTGTGATCGTAAATTTATTAGCCATAAAAAGCCTTGGTCGTGTTTGCACTTGCCACCTCCATTCCATTTGGCCGATCGTTCATCCCCATATGATTGTTTACCCATTTTGAGGAACAGCTGCGAAGAGTGATTTCACTTAGCCATCCTTGTGACACTGCCGTGATTGGAAAATTCCAACCTGTACCTGGAATCTGCTGCTATCCCTGTTTATCACTCGTTCCTCAAAAGACGAGTCTTCTTTGAGCTCTTTTCAATTGACTCGTAAAATATGAAAAGTTTGTCGAGTTTTGGCCTTCCAGCTCATTAAAAGGACCAGAAGAGCTATCCCTCCTCTAGATTTTAATCTTTTTGGACCTGATGGATTATTGCACAAAAAGGTCGAGCGCTTGTTTTATTCGGCTCGTTAAAGTTATCAAAAACTCATCCCTTCTGTATTGTTTTATACTTTTTCGGACTTAAGGGATTAGATGACGAAAAAGGAATTTTGGAGTTAACTTTCTGTACCTTTTTATACTCTCTAAAAATGAAAAGGACCGAGTTGTCTTTGTCGCTAGACTCGTTAAAATGATTAAATAGTGACAAACTTGTCTTTAGACGAGAACGAGTTTCCCTATCGCTAGGCTCGTTAAAACATAGAGATGGGCTTGCCCGAAGGGCAGGTTATAGAACAAGCATATGTTATCCTCCTCAAGCTTGACAAAAATAAAGAGGTACTGGTCAGAAATGACTGGGGAAAAATTGGGAGAACCTCAAAGCTTTAATGGTAGCAAGTCGCTCTTGAACATGACACTTTGTCCTCCATATCACATCGGGTTGGGTTGTTTCATTCACCGGTCTCATCACCATGGTCTTCGCCAAACCATCCACATTTGGGGTAATGCTACCGATCCATCACATCAGTGTCGTTATATGTTCAAGAGATGTTGTTCAGAAAGAGTCAACCGTGTCCCATCCATTGCCATTCATTTTCCTTCATCCACCCATGATCACCACCCTGAATCATATCTCACAGATTGTTTTCACCTCCACTAAAATCATTAACTCCGTTCCGTGTCATTGATGTGGGATTCATTAAGGCCCTCCTTTGACGGATCGCTTCTTGTCGACTTCAGCTCATTATCCAAGAAGTTGATCTAGGAACACCCCCCCTAGTACTTTGAAGCTTGCATGCCTCAATGGCAAGTTTCTCACTTCCGGCGACAGGTATACATCAATGACCTTCAACCAGAAGATTTTGTGTGGTGTTCGATGCCAAGTCCTATATTCACACCACGTGAATTGTACTGTAGTACCTTGAGGGTCATTATCATTATCGATGATTCCTCTCACGCTTGTTAACATTTTACATTATTGACCGGTAATCAAGCGATGTCTTTCCATGTTCGACTTCAGCGCAATTCTCACATGGATCGACTTGTACTGAGAGTGAAGATCGAACGAGTTTGAAGACCCTGGATCTAGTTTCATCCATCCGGGCTGCGATATATATTCAGGAAATATAAAGGCATTTGATATGTACATTATTGCAGCAGATGATCATCCTACTCAAAGGATGATAATTTCAGCAGAGAATTATCAGTCTATCATCAGACGATCGTCTGTTGTATGTACCAAAATGAATTTATAAAGCTGAGCATGGGAATGCCCGCCTCAGCTAGATCATGAAAGCAGAATGAAAAATAATGTATTGTATTGTATTTTATTACAGGGCACCTCTCAGCGATTGAATGAACTTCGGATCCTCCTGATAAAGCATTTCACCCGATGAAGGACCTCATACTTTAGGGGGCAACTGTTATAGACATTTTTGTGCCTAACAAGATGAAGCATGGAATGTCAATAATCTAATGGATCCAAAGTCCCTAAGCATGTTGTTCCTACCCCTAGAGGAACAAGGTCAGCAAACCACAACACTAAAAATCAGTTCTCCACCTGAAAACACTAAAAAACAAGCTATTTTTGGATCATGTTAGCTGCTCCATTGAGCATCTGCGTTGAATGTCAACTTCTCCACTCGGTACCTGCACTGAATGTCAAAAGAAATGAAGGCTACCTGTGCTGGGCGAGATTGGCCAAGTGGCACAGTCATTCTGCAAGGTGTCAATTTCCCAGGAAGCTTCCAAAATGACACTTGGATCAGGGAATTCGCCTTGTGATGAGTAAGAGGATCTAGATCTCCAAGTGGAAGCAAGAAACTCCAAGTGGACTCAATAACTGAAGAATAACTGAAGTGGGAGAGGACACTAGTCAGCTTCATGCCAGTCTCAAGATGACTCAACCTTTCTCCAAAACTCCTATATATAGAGCTCTCTCATGAGGTCTAGGGAGGCTGGAATTTTATGCAAGTAAGGAAGTGCTGTTGGTTTGAGTATAGAACTATTGGGTGATTTTCTTGAAGGAGGTGAAGAGGAGATTTCTTTCTGCTGGGAGGTGTTGCTGGATTGGGCCTATTATGGTTGTAACACTCTCAGAACTTTACTTCTTCCATTAATAAAGTATTCGAGGTTCTTCTATATGCATGTGTCTCAATGGTGAATTGATGCTTGTATATTTGATTTATTCTAATCCCTGAATCGATTATGGATGTATGCTTCTTGTAGTTTCCTTTTCTTGTGCTTTTACAGGATCTTTGTGTAGCTAGGCCGGTGAAAGAGCAAGGAGCTAGGAGCAAGCAGCAAAGAGGGAAGATTGGATCAACCATTAGCAGAAGATAACGGTTAGTGGATCTCCTTTATCTTCTCTCTCTCATCTCATAATGAAGTAATCTTGAATAGCTTTGCATTCAGTTGTTGCTAAGGTACTATCACCCTTAGATTGGGATAGGGTCATTCCATATTGGATACTTTCCCCAACAACACCACCAAGGACATTGATGTTAGTGGGGAGTTGTTTGACATCCCTCCAGATCTCCCCGCTAAACATAAAGGTTTGAACCCACTGAAATATTTTAGTAATTTTCATGCAACCTATTTTGTATATGATACATTCATTGGAGCTTGGGGTAACTTCCACAACCATGACCAATTCACCGTTTATTTTGCTAAGAATTTATATGCAAAGTTTGTGTTACATATGAGGTCAGATTACATTGATACCAGATCTCATTTTTAGTTACCAACATGAGACATATGCATGAGTGCCAAGGGGATCGCAGGGATCTTAGGAATGTACCACCACCTTTGAGATTCTTTCCACTACCATCTCAGAGGTTGGTATTACCGACAGAGCTAGAGAAGTTGTCACAACTTGGTGGTGAGATGTGGGAGACTATTGCGAATAGCATGTGGGCACCATTGGCTAGTGTGTGTGCTTCATTGGATGGAGAGATTAGGAGACCACCACCACTTCCTCGTGACCCACCAACATTGTTATATGATGGTGAATTTCTCACGAGTTTTCCCTTTGACCAACTTTTGACACATACTTGTATGTATTGTGATGTCATTTGTGAGACTTGGAGAGTGCATGGCTATAGTGACGCGGAATAGGTACATATATATACGAAACATTTGACTCTTATTGTCAAATTATGTATAATTATTTATATTAAAATTTCTATTTCGTATTAGACTAAATTTATATTAATAAGTTCATGACAACAAGTAGAAACATCGTAGCTACATGGATGAGCTTATGAGGTCATCTGGGGGGGAAATTAATCAACCAGGGCATCCTTGACCAAAGCATGTTTCCATGGATTCTTCTCCACCTCCACCTCCACCTCCACATTATGTGTTGACTAATGTGGACATGAGTCAGTATGTTCAACCACATGGACCAACAATTGAGGTACATCCTCTTATTCCTAAGATTTCAACATTTGTTTTTTTTTTAAGTTTTATAGATATGCTAATTAATTTGTAGACTAATTATAATTTGTCCTTGCCATTATGTACATAGGCCCATATGTAGAGTGTCATTGATGCCATTGTTATGTGGAGACATGTTTTGGATGTTGGGTTTAGAGGCATTGATGATCGATGTGATCCCCAATCATTGAGCCACAGGTAGGGAAGCACCAAACCTAGATTCATGATCAGATCCCCATCCTATCTAAATTTCATTTGGACTCAACTAAGGTTAGTAGATTCATGTGTATGTAGTTAAAAATGTGGTTCAATATCATTTATTTCGATATTGTTTATTATGTACAAACAATGATCCAATTAGTTTGAATTTGAATGCGTTATATTGCAATACTAACTTATGGACAATTACTTTTTATGATATAACTCACATAGGAGTTATGGTGGTACTTAGAGTGTCATAGTTTGTACATTTTCAGGATCATTTCATAGAGAATATTCACATGTGTGATAAAGATTTTGTATATTTTCAGGCTCATTTCGTTGGGCATATTCACATGTGTGACACAAAATTTGTATATTTTCAAACATGGAAAATTTATGGATATACATCATGGACATTATTTTAGTTTATGGATGCTTATTATTCCAGTTTATGGATTTTCATGTGATATTTGTAATTTGTACATATTTTCATATGGATAGTTTATTGATACCTGTATTCACCATTTCAGTTTATGGATTTGTATTAATATTGTTTATGGATGAATTCTAAATGGATATGTTAAAATTGTTTCATTAATTTAATAATTTTTCTATATACTATAACTTTTATTAGTAAAATATATGTTCAATTTTGATTTTTAGTTTCATAGACTAAGAAAATAAGTACAATATTAATTTATGATCCAAGTAACTTTGATACTTAAAATGAACTAAAATATATAATGTATCAATTTAATATTGAACATGGAAATAATTCCAATCATGGTTCATATTGGTTTGTAGAAAGTGTTTTTTACTATAATCAACATGTATCTTATTACAATTAAATTTTAAAAATATTGTTTTGAATTATAAAGTCATTCGTGTGTGTGTGTGTGTATCTCTCTCTCTCTCTCTCTCTCTCTCTCTCTCTCTCTCTCTCTCTCTCTCTCTCTCTATATCTATATATATATATATATATATATATATATATATATATATATATATATATATATTTGTGACCCACCCATATACAGTTGCATGGACAACATTTTTAAGTATTTCATTCAATTTTTTTATCTCAATGTCCAATTAAAAAACACAAATATGATTGAAATAAGGTTTATTAAATTTTAATATTAAAAGATGTCATGTAAACAACAAATAGGTTTTATTTAACATCATTTATTTTGAGTTTATCTACAACAACTTAGGCATAACATCATATAAGTCAATCGTATTAAAATTTAATATATAGGGAAAACAACAATATATGGAAACATTTCTATAATTTTATATAATGTTATCAACTTTTCTAAAATTACAAGTAGTTATCCAAGTATTTTAGTGAATTACTTATGACAAAAATTTAAGTTTTATTCAATTTTTAATAACTAAAATATGATTGAAATAAGTTATATATTCAATTTTAAAAGAAGTGGAGATGTAAAAGTTACAAATATAAGTTTTATTCGGTTTTATGTTGTTCGAGGTTATCTACAAAATCTTAGTCATAATGCACATCGCCAATAATTTTTTTGTGCTTAAACTAAAATCAATGCACAATGTTCAACTAATTACCTTAACATTGATGTACACCATATATCTAGTTACATCACTTATAAAAAATAAACATATTCACTGAAATCAATGCATCTAATCCAAGCAATCAAATAGGACGTGAAATCAACATCTACATTGAAATAATTGCATCTAGTACTAACAATCAAATAGGATTAGGAATCAACATCTACAATGAAATCATTGCCTCTAATGCAAGCTCAACCAAACAAGATTATAAAATAACATGTTTAATGAAAAGAATGCTTCTAATGCAAGCAATGAAATAGAATTATAAATCAATATATGCATAGAAATCAATGCATCTAATTTGCAAGAAATCAAATAAGATTATAAATCAACATCTTTACACTAAAATCAATGCATCTAATGCAATCAATTTTCTTCCCTTTCTCTCCCCCCTCCATATATATCAACATATCCGTCCATCTCTCCTTCTTTGTCTTTCTATGTCATGCCCCCATAAACACACACACTCTCTTTTCATATCTATCTATCTCTCCCTCCCTCCCTCTATCTCTCTATTCTTCCTTCTCTCCCCCTTCCATCTATATCTCTATCTCACTTTGTCTGTCCTTCTTCATCTCTCTATATCACATCGAAAACATACACATTTTTTCTCCACATCTATCTATATCCCCCTCCATCTCTCTCTCTCTCTCTCTCTCTCTCTCTCTCTCTCTCTCTCTCTCTCTCTCTATCTCTCTCTCTCTCTCTCTCTCTCTTCCCCTTATCTATCTCTACTTCCCCTTCTATCTCTCTTCCCTCCTACTCTCCTCTCTCCCTCTCTCTCCAATTCCCTTGTCACTCCCCCTCTCTCACTCCATCTTCCTTGCCACTCCCTCTTTGTCTCTCTCTCTCCACATTTATATCTCTATATGTCTTTCTTCTTACCTTCCTCTCTCTCTCCCTCCAAATCCATCTCTCTCTCTTCAACCCTCTAAAGTCCTATCTCTCTTCCTTTCTCTCCCACTTGCCTATGTATCTCCCACACACCACTCACTCACTCACTCTCTCTCTATCAAACTTCATCTGGAAACTCTGTTGACTATGTCCCTCCCCCTCTCATTCTCTCCCCCTTTTCTCCATCTAGAGTCCTTCTTTGTCTTTCTATCTCACCCCAAACACACACACTCTCTCTCCATATTTCTCTCTCTATATGTCTTGAACTTCTTCCTTCCCTGTATTTTCCTCCAACTCCATTTCTCGAGCTCCCAATATTTCTCATAAAATTTCTCCTCCTCTCCCTCTCTCCATCTTTCTCTCTCTATATTTCTTGAACTTATTCCTTCCCTATCTTTTCCTCCAACTCCATTTCTCGAGCTCCCAGTCTTTCTCAGAGAATTTCTCCTCCTCTCCCTCTCTGCATATTTCTATCCCTCCCTATATATCTTACCCTTCACTCCCACTCTCTCGCAGTCTAAGTTTCAACAATTTTAAAATACTTTGACAATTAAAATATATTATTTAATTACTTTTTATTTTATTTTGATGTCTTACAAGAATTTTTTATTATTATATATAATACATATTTAAAATGCAAGATTTCAAATGTGTGTTGTACATTTGTTTGGAGGGAAAATGATAATTTTCCATAGAAATAGTTTCTAAATTTTTCAAAAATATTAATGCTCCAGCTACCTCCATCAAAGACACATAGAGCGCTTCATGTCCTCCAATTGAAACTGTTTAGGTTTTATTTATTTAAAGGTAGTTTTAGGTTATTATTACTTCAGGATTTTAAAATTATTATATATTTTATTATGTTAGATTTAAAAAAAAAAGGTTAAATAAAATTAACATATAATGAGTTAGCTTGTATGAGTCTTTTTGTGTTAATGACTCTTTTGTTGATGCTTATGGCATATATCAACCACATTTATTAATGTGGTTGTGCTAGTAATATTATAATATAAGAAATTTTATATCATATTAAAGTTAATAATATTGTATTAATCCAAAATTAATAGTTTTAATATTAACATTAAACATATTAATATTAATTTTTTTATAGATTAATATCATTTCATCATTTAATTTAATAATAATAATAATAATATTCAATTAATAATAATATTAAATTTAATAAGGTTTTTACATGACACTATAACAAAAATTCTAATAAGAATTGGAATTTTAAAATGAGGTAAAAGTTTAATTTTAAACGATTCAAAATCTTTTTATATAGGCTCGATTCTTCCCTTGTTAACAATGTATATGGCTCGATCAAGGGTTTATGAAATCCTCAATTGATCTATTTAAATTTTAAATTTAGGTGCTCGATCGAGCCTCTTAAGTCATAAAATCAACAATTTTAGCTACCCTTCTCCAAATTTTTTTGCAACTCCATTTTGTACCCTAGCAGACTTGGGGCTAAATGTTTCCTTTGGCAGTGGAGTTTATAACATTGGGCTAAATTTTTCTATAGGTGGCGAAGTTTATAACGTTGGATTCATGAAGGAATCCACTATCTAATGACATATGAGTTTGACATTTTCGAATTCATATAATATTTTCCATCTAATTTCTTTTAAAGATAATGTTTGAAATTTTTTTGAACTCTTTTAAAGAGGTTGAATAAAAATCATATTATAAAATATACACGGCGAAAAAATTTCAACACATGTTCCTGAAAATGCAATTGAAATATTACTTTGCCAACTTCTAAAAAAATGTATCTTTTTAGATATAAAAAACAAATTTTTAATATGAAAAACTTAACACTCTATGTTTAGATCATGCTCATATATATATTTTTTAGAAAGTACACATTTTGGACTAAGTAAGGCTATGTGAACACACACATACCTCTTAAGATGTGTGAAAAATTGCAAAGAAAAGCATTTCATTTAATGAGAAATTGACATATTACACAACACTGCATATTTTTTCAAAAACTATCATTAGGAAAACAACATAATTCTCCACAATTTGTCTTTTTACTCTGAATGAAAATTCATAGTGCTTATATGAATTGTGAGGGCTTCAATTCGATAAAAGAGGAAAAACATGAAATTTCATCACCACATTTGACCCGAAAATGTAATTCATCTCCATGTTTTCACCCAAACCTTAGCATTTACAAGTTTAAAAATTAAATCTTTCATGAGAACCTAGGGCTGCATCCAGACCTATTGGTGAAGTGAAGGAAAATGCAAAGAGTATATGGCGCTTTCCTATTGGTGAAGTGAACGAAAATGCAAAGAGTATATGGCACTTTTTTTCACCTTGGTTGACGCCATGTAGTCATCACAAATAACGTGGTATGCAAGTATGCAATAACCTGAACCCATCACTAAGGAATTTGAAGAAGAGGACTGACTTGACAATGGAAATCTTCCCAAACTATAACCATGTTCAATGACCCCTACAAACTTGTAAGTGTTGAATAAAAAATTAGTTACAGTTTCCTCCACTATAAATTACTAATGAAAATGGAAGAAATATTGTTACTCTTCTTAGGATTAAATCCTTACCTACCAAGAGGCTCAAGTGAGATGCCTTTCGTGGTCATAAATTTGTAAAAAAAATAAAAATAAAGAAGAGGATAATTATTCCATGAAGGGTTTCAATTTATAAAGAATTCAGAGTGTTAGAAAACCTCAAGGCTACCTCGACCTTTTACCTAGACTACCCTCATTTTTCTGTTGAAATGGCTAGTGAAATTTCTGCAATCTGAATGAAAGGGAAGGTTAAGATCCTTATTCTGGCAAAGGGTGAGTACCCTGTTAAAATGGGTAAGACGAAAAATTATTAGAGAGCTCAGAGAGCCTCTGTCAAAATTTAAGAAAGAAAAAATAAAGAAATTGTTTAGAGGTTTAAAGAGACTAACGAGATCCTATCTTGTAATATCACGTGCCACTGAGGATGAGATATACGTTTTTCCAAATGGATAAAACCTAGAGATATCCCTCACCAAGACCATGAAAATTCAGTTGTGGTGAGTACTACACTAGGTCTTGAAGCCAGAGAGAAGAGATCCAAACCATTGGGAGATAAATTGCACAACGAGACTTCGCTGGTAAGTTTGGGTAGGGTAGTTACCCTAAACCATTTCCGGTGCAATATATACCATCATTTGCCAAGATGAAATCTGGTTCATTGATTTTGATAGCCTTCAAAATCAATTAAAGCTCCACATGTATTCTTCTCCATGTGAATACCATCGAGTTGTCATACAACTAGACGAGAGTGTGTCCATGAGTTCCAATGATTTGATATCATGCAAATATTAATGACCAAATTTTAAAACCATTGATATATACATATGCTTCATGTAAATCCATGCATTAGAAAAGTGGAACCTTTGGAATACTTATGTATATTTTCCATATTAGCCATGGGACCGAAAGGAACCATCAGTAAATAGTTGCTCATGTATCATGCAGAGTATATATATATATATATATATATATATATATATATATATATATTATGCTTTGTATAAAAGAATATATGTGTGTGTGTGTGTGGTTATTTGTATGTATAATTGGCATACATATGTCATTATCGGTAGAAAAATGAGATTCCTAGGTGTATATCCCCATAACTTATAGTGCAAGTAAAAATATAAGGGGTTTTAAATAAAAAAATTATACAGAAAGAACAATAGTGTGATGGATTATTCTATTTGTAATTATGAGGCATAATTTCCACATCATGATAGGGAGGTGGTAAATTTGTTAGAAAATAAAGATAAAGATTTGAGGTTAATTTTGACATTTATTTTATTGTTAATTTGGGGATGTGACATTTAAGAGAAGAATTCCACAACAAATAAAGTGTTCATAATGAAGAAATTATATAATTTTAAGATGGAAGACGATGCTTTAGTTGTAGAGCACTTAAATGAATTTAATATAATTCCTAGTCAACTTTTATCTATAAAAATCATTTTAGATGATGAGATTATAGTCATCATGCTCATGTACTCCATACAAGATAGTTGGGAGAATTTGATAGTAGATATCAACACTTCAACACTTGCGAGGACCTTCAAGTTTTCTATTGTTAGTAGTAGTTTAATGAATAAGAAGCTGTGGCACAAATTAATTTTAGAAAATAAGGGAGGAGAAACTCTAGCCTTATATGATTATGGGATGAAAGTTGAACGTGATGGATGAGAGAATTCAAAATCTAGAGGTAGATCAAAGTTTAGGAAAGGAAGAGTAATTTTCCATTATTAACGAAAATGTGGTCACATCAAGAGGAATGGTTGGATATGGAAGAAAGAGCCAAATGGGAAAGGGGAGCAAAAGGTAACCCACAACAACAATGACGAGACCACTATTTTTGCATCGAAATGTGAGGTATTAATCATTGTTTCTTATGAAAATGCATGTCTTTATTCTTCTAATGTTGTTATGTTTGTGTTGCCATTGATTTCGCCTAATGGTTATCATGACTCATATGTTTCTATTAATGCATTTTCTATGTATTTCATGTTGTCATTGTATTCAAAAGGTTGTCATGGATTTTCATAAGTTTGTCATGGTGTTAAAGGGTTTGATTATAGCTACTATGTTGTCTCATGTTCACCACTAAAATTTACCTAATAGGTGGATGTCATGACCCAATACTTGCATATAGATATTACACATGCTTGGAGTTATTGCCATGTTTATAAGTGCCTTGATATCGCAGAGGTGTTGTAGAATTTTTCATGATGTATCAAGCACACTTCTGATGCTGAGCTACATGGTTGATGCCACTTGATACAACTCTTGCACTCATGAGTTTTCTCATATACTCATGAATTCTATGTCTTTTATGAGATTAAAAATAGGTTTCAAAGTTCTTTCTAAGAATTTCCAATGTTGGATAAGTCCTATAGATGTCGGAGAAGCTTATCAAGCAGTTTGGTAGTGTTGTAACATTTTTTGACACCTTTGAAAGTTACAAAATATTTTGAAATCTACTAAGTAATTTCTTGGCTATATATATAAAATATTCGTCAAGTTACCACCACCTAAATCCTTCACTTAATTAATCTTCCAAAAAAATCATGTCCTCTAGGAGTCAAAATTGAGAAACATCCCAAACCCATATCTAGCATTAATTTTTATCTAAATTCCTTTGTCCCTTTCTACCTATTCCCAAATCTTATATTTCTTTTAGAAACAATTTTTTAATTCCCGTCACTCCATTTAAGTTTCACCCTTATTATCATATCCCCATTTTTTTCTTATATATGTTTTCTTATGCCCTACTATTATTTTTAGTATTCATCCATTTTCATGATTACCATAATCACATGTAAAAATAATTATATTGTACTTTACTTTTTATCTTATTATTTATCCCCATTATTCCATACTCCACGTATTACTAAAATATTATTTATGTTCATTCAAACATATTTCCCCTCCTCGCATTTCACACATTAAAATACCATTATATACATAAGCTCGAGATGTGTGAAATAATAAATCTATGGTCTTCCGAGAGCTTCCTATCCAACCTTTAACCTATCCGTTGCCCTAGCAAAGTTCTTTCATTTTTATTACCTTTTACATCTGTTCCTATTTCATGTATTGCACCCCCCCTAAACCCACTGACAATACCATTGACATACCACTTACCATATAGATTTGAATTTATAAATGGACCATGGGAGATTATAAAGTTTTCATCGAAGGCAATAATGGAGGGAAATATTTTGTTATGCAATGAGCTTATGGCTGAAAGATTTAGGGAAGAGGAGGCTAGGTCAACAATTGAAATAAATCACAAAGTTTCCAATGTTATAAAGAAATATTTTCTCCATGTGGAATAATTTTATAGAGGTAAAAATTAAATTTTACACAATAGACAAATAAGTATTTTATGCTATAAGGAGGAAATGAATTATAAAGAGAAAAATGCACGTAAGCAAAAAAATTGGATAATTTCTTTTGGGTGAAAGATTTAGGGAAGAGGAGCCTAGGTCAATAATTGAAATAAATCATAGATTTTCCAATGTTATAAAGAAATACTTCCTCCCTGTGGAATAATTTTACAGAGGTAAAACCATGGGAAGAAAAATTGTTGATGGTTTTCATAAATAAATGGGAATTATTTATGAAGCTTCATTTATTCATAAGTATACCAAAAGTGGGAAAAACTAAATATGAAAACAGTGGATGATTTGGGTAAATTATTGTAAATTTATTTTATGAAATTCATAAACAAATAAATTCTACAATGGAGAAGTATTACAAGACATGGTTTTCCAAACTATGAATGTTTTTACAAAGAAAATATTATTTAAGGAAATATTTCAAGATTTCATTTATGAAATTCCTGAGAAAAGGAACAGTTTTATGAGTCAAAACAAGACATGGTTTTATATTTAAGACATGATTTTTCAAAACCATATGCAAGAATTATTTTTATGGAAATATGGAAATATGAACTTATATATTTTTGGAAATTTTTTTATCAAAATATCTTAATCCCAAAAATTTAAGATTTATATTTTTGAAAATTAAAGAGTGACAAAGAATCAATGATTTCCAAATCATTTTCAAATTTCTCGCCAATGGTTAAGCACCTGAAGGATAATTAAGATAATTTAATTATCAAAGGATTTTATGAAAGTACAAGGGATTAATCAATTCTATAAAAAGAGACCAGTCAACCAGATTATGGGCATATTAACTAAGTTTTAGGGAGAAAATTCAACAACCTCCATATTGTGAGGCAAAATATCAATAGGCAGAAGATTAAAGCATATTTGTGACAAAAAATGGGTAACCAGTTTTAAGAAGAAAGGAAATCAATCAACAATTAGTGAGCCAATTCCTAGATTTGGAGGCATAAGACTTTCAAACAACTCTAGATTTCCTATAGTTTTTTAGAGATTATTTTTATTTTGGTTGTTTAGATTTATTCCAAAAATCTAGGCACAGTTAGTTGGGTGTAATGTTCTATATATTGTTTTAGATTCAATATAAAAGGGTTTTCTTTTGATGCCAAAACCCTGCCATTTTTGTAAAGGATTTTATTGCATAATTTATAATTGAAGTATTTTGGCTTTAGTTTCATGGAAACATTTGTTTCTTATGTATGTTTCCCTATGATTTCATAATATATTTTTGCATATGTTCAAGGTAACATAGGAGCTAGGGAAAGGCTAGGTTTGAGTATCAACCTCCTTGAGCACCCATTGCAAAGTTATCATCATTATGGAGACTAGATAATTGAACAATCTCTTTAAAACAACTTCTCCACATCATTTAATTGTTTCCTTTCGTCATCACTTGAACGTATATTTGTTTGGCTATATAACTCTTCTACACGTATCCATTATATCTAGTTAATTAAGTATTCAGTATGAATATTTAATTATCATATATTTCATTTTATTCCTCTACCAAATTCTATAAAATTTATGTTATTTTGTCGAAGCCGGACGTTGGCACTTTGATTTGGACTCTCGAAGAGAGGGATTTATTTCTAAGAATATATTGGATACTCATGAACAAATATCTATAGAAATCATAGATCTTCTCATTATGCTTCATAGGCTATTGTCCAATGACAGTGAACAACATTAAAAAACGTTATGTAACACTTGAGGGAACCCCCTCTGGTTCGAGGGCCAGCTTGAACCTACATTTTGGTCGAGTTGGTTTCTCGGTGTAGTTTCACAGCCAATAAATACCTTAGAGAAATAGATACAACATGTAGAAGTCTGGGTTGAAAGAACTTGAGTTTTCCCTATCATCTACCCCAACTTCTAGGAGAGAGTGTCGTGGGTGTGGTTGTAAGTATTAAGTCGAGATCTTCTAGTATCATGGGTGTGGTTGTAATCCTTTTAGCTAAGTTTTTCTAGTCCAGTCCCTGTGGTTGTGGCATAAAGTAGAAATTATCTACATTCCCTTGCATCTCAAGAGTTTAATTGGTTTTTCTGTTCGTCTTGCTCATGATTTTCCATTAAAAGGTTGGGAAAATGGTAACTAAATTCTAGAAGAATCTCTCTGATTAATTGAATTTAGTGGCAATATCAAGTCTAGGAAACGAATGTGAATCAATTCAATTGTATGAACAGAGTTGTTGAGTGCTCCATCACCTATAGTATTACTAATTTAACTATCTCAGAAAATTATAAATATGAGGATGTTATGAGATTATATGGTTGGTTCTTTCTGAGTGTGTGAGAGTATGCCATTGAGAGGGCATGGAGGGAGAAAATATATAGTTGTATCTTCTCACACATAATTATAGAAATATTTTAGAGTGTTGTATGCAAGAACTTGAGATCAAATTTGATGAAAATATGTAGAGGGTGAATTTCATCACAAAACATGCTATATATTGATTTTATTTTCATTGTTATTATTAGTTGGATGGATTAAGATAATTTCATGGTTGCTATAGATGCATATCATATACCATTTTTTTTTGTAGGTCCCTAATATTTTTATGCATATTAAAATGTTTAGAGAAGAGAAGAAGTGGCAGAAGATAGAGTGTTAGAGAGTGAGGAATTGATATGGATATTTTTGTTGTTGATCTATCATGATTGTGTTGTAGATATTTTTTTTTTGTTGAACTTGGAGTCCAATTTAAAAATGAACGGAAGTGTGGCTCTGAGAGTTTGATAGGGGTGGTGGGTCCTTGCTACTGGTATCTAGCAAAACAATATTTTAGGACATGTATCTCCATCTGCAGTGGTGAATAGTCTAGTGGTAGCTAGGCGAGGCTCATTGTGAGTGGTTGTTTTCAACAAGTGCTGGCTTGTAGAGTCGTGTGAGTAGAGACTTCCTAGATGGTGGATGCCAACAATACTAATCACAGGGATGCTTCCTCCTTGCTACTGTAGGCTAGCTAAATTGATGTAAAAGAATATTTTATTAATGAATATTAAGAGCAACGTAAAAACATCAAGGTGGTTTTTCTCTCGTTGAGGGTTTCCACCAGAAATACTTGTCTTATTGTGCTTGACTACGTTGATTCTTTTCATGGTTTTGATGTGTTGATTTTATGTTGATTTTACATTAATATCAGTTAATATTATTCATGTGTGTGGCCACTTGGTAATCCAATTTTTTTTTTTTTAAAAGTAATGTATTTTCTATCACTATCGATTTACCCCACCTCTTAGTAATGATCTAGTTTCTAACATATAATCATGACAATGATTAGATTTTAGATTCTGGAGCTTCCTATAATGATACACAAATTAGAGAAAAAAATATATCTTATAAATCTAGTAATTTGGGTAAGGTTTGATTGGGAAATAAAAGTATTTATGGTATTAAAGGCGTAGGAGATGTAATAGTAAAGACAAAATATGTTTCCGGTTTATTGTTGAAATAAGTTAGGCATGTGCTAGAGCTTGGAATGAATTTTATTTCCACTAATAAGTTAGATAATGAAGGATAATATCTAGTGTTTGGAAAAGGAACATGGAAAGTTGTTAAAGGAGCATTGGTCATGGTTAAAGGACTCAAGGTATGATCCTTGTATACATTAAGGGAAAATAAAGAAATATTGAATGTCATGTTTTTTGCATAAGATTGAAACTCAACTGATTTATGGCATAAGAGGTTGGGTCACATGAGTGAAAGAGGCCTTAAAATCCATGTCGAGAAAATATTCTTCTAGGAATGAAATCCCATGAACTTAGTCGTTGTGAACATTGCATATATGGTAGACAATGAATAGTTTCATTTATGAGAAGTCGCCATGAAAGGAAAACAAGTATACTAAAATTCATATATTATGATGTGTGTGGGTCATTCGATATTAAGTCTTTAGGAGGAGCCTCATATTTTGTCACAATCATAGATGATGCATATAAAAAGGATTGGGCATATCCCATTAAAAACAATGGTGAGGTGTTTGATATATTTGAAAAATTTCATGTTGCTATTGAAAGAGAACCTAACAAACTATTGAAGTGTTTAAGGATAGATAATCGTGGTGAATATTGCTCAAATGCATTCAAGGGTTACTACAATAGGTTAGGCATAAAGCATGAAACTAATGTCCCTGGTACCACTTAATAGAATGGTACTATAGAAATAATGAATCATACTATTATGGAGAAGATGAGGAGTATGTTGTCCATCTCAGGATTGGAATTTGTCTTTTGGGTAGAAGCAATAAGGACATATTTTCATCATAAATTGATTACCTATTATAGCCTTGTATGGTGGAATTTTTCTCACTTGAATTTTTTAGGATTTGAGGCATTTAATGCATATTCCCAAGGAGAATAGAACTAAATTAGAATATAAATCCATGAGGTGAAATTTTGGTATATGTGGATAGTGAGTTGGGTACCGTCTTTGGGATCCATTTAAAAATAAAGTTACTGGAAGCAACATATTATATTTAATGAGGTATAAATGTTTAAAATGTCTACATGTGATATAGAGGTAAAGGAAATTGTTAGCAACCTTAAATATATACCACCATTGTAAGAATATGGGCTAGAAATTCAATAATGTAACAAATAAGTGGAAAATGATGTTGTAATGTCCCCAACCACTTAGGATGCATAAGGAGGATTTATAGTAGCTAAAGTGGTAAAAAGGGGGACACTTCCTAAGCTAATGAACAATTACTTTTAATTTATAAAGTTAAAAAACCATTGAAGTGACTTTATGAAAATAAAAGAGTAAAAAGATGGAAAATGTGGAAAATGAGTTATAAAAGGAGGAATATGAGGAGCCTATCCTCATTATATCTTTTGTCATTTGAGAAAATAAATTTTGGAGAGCTCTTAGAGAATAGTTTAGAATTTTGGAAACTTGACTTGTAGATTGCTAGTTTCAATGTTGAGACCATACACCCTAGCTAGTTGGAGAGTGGAGTAACTTAGATTTGACTATTGTGCTTCATTGGATAAGAAGATTTAAGGAGGGGAATAGAGGTAACAATGTTATCAGTTGATTTTATCCTCTAATCTTGAGTTTTCTAATATCTATTAATAGGAGGAATTTGTAGAAGATTAAGGGCAAAAGATAAATCATATTCTTATGGTCCAAATTGGGTATCCTCTTATGGGTCGAAATCCAGATCCTAAACTTTACTATGGCTCAAGTTTGACTTGCTAAAGGGATCAATTTCTTCCCCAAAGTCTTGGTCAGTTTTTATAATCTATATTGGGGTCGAGTTTCATAATGGGAGGTTGAGTTCCTTATCTTCTGGCTAGTTGAGAATATTTGCAACTTGGGCATACACTTATTCCATTCTAGGGTGAGTTTTTTGTAGGGGAATCTTTGTGTTGGGGAGTTGAGACCTATCAATGTGAAAGGGTTGAGTTTAGCCACCATTGTTAGACAAGATGGAGCATTTGAGAGGGGTTGGGTATCATTAATTTTTGGGTCTGAATTTCAAGTTGAGAACCTCTTCTAGACAAACCATGAGAACTGAATTATAGGTTGTGGTCCTCATTTTCTTAGGAGTTCGAAGGAAACAACTATTAGAGGTTGAATATGCTCCTATTCATCATTGGTTGCAAGTGGATTTACCATGGGTTTCATTTTAGGTTCCTACGTACCATTTGCAAGATTTACAAACTCTAATATATTTCTAATATAGTGGTTTAATATTGTTAAACCTTTGTTATACAAATCAGGGTTGTTTTCAATAGAATATAGTGGTTCTACATGTTGTTATAAATGTGTATCAATGGTGTTATGATTTCATGAGTTTTCTTTCATTATTTATTGTTGTTGAGGAGACTTTTATAGAGTATATTCCTATTGTGTGCCTATTTTTGGGGATAAATATATTAAAGTACACCTACAACATTTCATGTGCCAATTGTTTGTTAAAATGTCATAGTGAACCAAATCAAATGAACTAAAAAATTTCGTTAGATTTCAAGATATTCCTAAGACAACATCTTACAGTTTCTTGGAAAATTGTGAGGTTTAAGGGGAATTTTCTAACCACAATTTATGAGTTATAAAGAACATTTATATGCCACTTATAAACGGAACTACAAGGTCAGGGAACCAACTCCAATCTCAGAGGAAGAGGAAACTCCTAAAGAAAAAGAGAGGTAGAAGAACCACTTAAGAAGGATAAAATAGTTATTGGAGACAAAGAGAATCAAGAGTTTAACAAATTTCTTAGAGTCCTAAATGACTTTGCTAAAGGCCAAAATGAGATGGTAGATTTGATGATAAACTTAGGAAGCAAGGTAGATTCCACTAGAACTCCATTGTGGGAGAAACATACTAATGACCCTAATAATGGTGAGGGGCCCAATAGTGGAGACATTATCTGTGCACAAACAACAATATAGAACCAAGCCCACATATATAGTAAGACATCTAGACCCACCATGCCATAATTTCTTAGTGAGATAGAAACTAAAGACATGGATCAGAATGACTAGGAAATTACCTTTGTGGATTATATGGCGGAGTATAGGAGGTTGGGGCCATACTTCCAAGCTATCATGAGCATGAGATACTTTTGAAAAATTTAGATGAAGAACAAGCCCAAGGGTGTGACGAAGACAATGAGGGAGAGAAATGATCTCCAAAATACAATAGGGAAGGTGTCTACTATGTGTTTTGATGGGTCATCAAAGTGCTCAGCTAGATCATGGTTCCAAACTTTGGACACCTATTTTCATATATATCAGATTCCTCAGGTGGATGCCATTAAGTTGGCTACATTTCATTTGGATGGGGAAGCCCATGAGTGGTCGTATCATGGGTTACAAACCATGGGCCATGCCAGAATCACCTCATACCCTATTTTCATGCAAAGACTCATCGAGCACTTCAACAAGAAGGATTAGGAGATTCATTTAAGAGATCTCTCTCAACTCATGTACACATGAAGTCCATAGGCATACATATTGTAGTTTTAGAGATTAGCGGTTAGTCACAGACATATTTGAGGCACTAGTGGTGATGCTATTATTTGAGGGGCTATCCAATCCTCTACATGGTTGGGATAAGGATTATCATCCTACCACTTTATGAGATGTAGCCAATAGACCTAGGGTCATGCATGATGTTGTTCCTAAGAGCATAGTCTCTCCTAAGCCTTCCTCTCCAAAGAATAGAAAAAAGGTGAAATATTTTCACAAGGAGTGGATGAGGAGACCCAAAAGGATTTGGAGAAGAAGAACCCATGTTTTAGCTATCAAGATCCTTGGGCACAAGGGAAAAAATGTGTAGGAAATGAATAGGTAGGAAAGGTCCATTATATTGAGGTGTACTCAGAGAGTGACAATGAATATGATGATGAGGAGTTAGAGCTGGAGTAGACATAGGGACAAAGACACTAGATAGTTTGAGGAAAATCCCATGTTATTGCATCCATGTTAGGATTCCTTAGGTATCATACTTTTAGATTCATCAAAGTTCTGAGAGGTAATAAAGTGACAATATTAATTAGTGGTGGGGCTTCCCATAAATTCATAGATGCAGTCATCAATTATTCATAGAGTTTCCAAAAGAGGAGTTCGATGGCTTCACAGAAGCCATATTGGGTGGCCATCAAATGCATTTCACTAGATACACCCACAATTTGAAGCTAAACATGGGGAATTACACAGTGTCAGATGATTTCTTCGTGGTGGATGTTCCCAACAAAAATGTGGTGCTACGAGTGTAGTGGCTTTGTTACAATGCGACGTATACTACCAAATAGAGGAACATGGAGATTGAATTCACTGACTCTATAGATGGAAAGAAGGTGGTATTAAAGGACATGCATAAGTACCCACAAATGATAGTATCATCTAACAATATGAGAGCAATGTTTCAATGTTGTGAAATTGGGTTGGTATTCGAGTGCTTCATTACAGATAACAAAAAATTGGATTAGCCTCAATGACATCCAAACAACATTCAGGTATTACTCTACAAACACCAAAACGTTTTCCCTAACATTCCTCCAGGTAGACCAGCAAACAAAGGTTTTGCACATGTCATAAAGTTGGAGTGAGTGTTGACTATCATAACCATCCCTTATCGACATCCCTAGGTTTACAAATATGAGATTGAGAAATCCATTAAGGATTTGTTAAGGTTGAGCCATATTCACCCTCATTCTAGCCCCTTCGATTATTGACTAGTCATGGCTAAAAATAAGGGTGAAACCTTGTAGATGTGTATTAACTATCGAGCTCTTAACAAGAAGACAATAAAAAATTGGTATCCTATTCCCAAAATAAATGAGTTGATGGATGAGCTGAGGGGAGCCAGATATTTTTTGAAGATAGATATTCATTTGGGCTACAATCAAATCATGGTAGCTTCACTTAATGAGTCTGCAACATATCACAGGCATTCATGGCATACTAAACAATACCCTTAATTTGACTACATATTGGAAAATACATTTAAAAATCACATTATTTAACCCCATACCAATATGAACCCAATACACCTTCCCAATTTAAGAATCCCCTACTTTCACTAGATATTGTAGTTATCCAATTTTTCATTAACATTTTTTATAATCCTATATATTTTTCAATAACTTTGAGCTTCATTTTTTATACCTACCAATGTAAAAACCCTTTACCCCTTATTATATGCTCAATTTATTATGTCATTTTTTCCTCAATATACATCCCTCAATATGAATACATGTGGTACGGTATTTCTACCCCAGTGAAACTCTTTTGCATCAAATATGAGTGCGGGAGTAGGACATCTTAAAGACTGCTTTCATGTGCCATTATGGGAACTACAAGTTTTTGGTTATTCAATTTGGGCTAACCAATGGCCCCACAACTTTTCATCCTACATGAACCATGTGTTCAACAAAAATTTATGGAAGTACTTTCTAGTTTTCTTTAACAACATACTTGTCTACAACAAGACTTGGGAGGACCATCTCATACACTTAGACGAGGTATTGGGGAGTAATAACACTATGCAAAAGATTCCAAGTGTGAGTTTGGCATAACATAGATGCTCTAATTGGGACATGTGATTAGGAGTTTTGGCGTTTAGGTCTACTAGGAGATGATCATGGTAATCATTGAGTGGCCCACCCCAAAGAATGTAACTGAATTAAATAACTTCTTAGGATTTCTTGCATACTACAGGATGTTTGTTAAGGGGTTTTCACTGTTGATGACACCTTTTACAAACCTCCCCAAAATGGTGGCCTTCATTTGGTCCAATGATCGTTAGACAACCTTTGGAATGATGAATTAGGTGATGAGTTCGTACCATGTGCTAGCACTATCAGAGTTCATCTAGTTGTTTGTGCTAGAGTGTGATGCTTCAAGGACTAGAATAGGAGTATTTTTGATGTAGGATCACCACCCCATAGTGTTAGAGAGCCACAAAATCAAGGATTATGAGTGGCATTATTCTATTTATAACAAGGATATGTTTTCCATTATGCATATACAAGCCAAATTCAGGCAATATTTAGTGGTGAATAGGTTTAAAGTGAAGATGGATCATAAAATATTGATATTATTCATGGAATAGAAGGAGTTGAGTGAGAGACAACATAAATGGATCAACAATCTATTAGAATATGATTTTGAAATTGAGTATGTTAATGGAAAATTTAATTTTGTAGAAGATGCCTTTTTCAGGATACCACCCAGTCTCTCAGTCAATCGAGATTACCCAGGATTAGAAGCCACTCATGCTTGTAGAATACTATTAAAAAAAATATTCTTATGAGATTATGTAAGGATTGATCTAAGACGATAGATACAGGGTCATAGATGACATCATCTAGTATAAGAACTATGTCTATTTGGTACCAGAATCACAACCCAAGGAGAAAATCATGCAAGTAACTAATGACTCTCCCCTAGTACGACACTCATGGTACTCGAATACCTGTAGGAAAATAGGAGAGAGATTCACTTGGAAGAGCCTCAAGATGGATGTGAAGAGGTTTGTGAAGGAATTCAACATATTCCAATTGAAAAAATCCTAACATACTTATATTGTGGAATTTCTACAACCACTCTCCATCTCTAATAAAAAATGGAGATAATTTATATGGATTTCATCATTGTGATACCTCAGGTATAGGGGAAAAATTGCATATATGTAGTGGTGGATAGGCTTACAAAGATTGCACAATTCTTTTCCATACCTTCAAAATATTCAGTAGCACAAGTGGAGTTGTTGTTCTTAAGAGAGATCTTATGACTGCATGGGTTGTCAAAGACCATTGTGAGTTATAGGGACAATAGATTTATCGGATACTTCTTGCAGGAATTATTCAAATTTGTGGATATAGAGTTAACACCAAACACTAGTTACTACTAAAACATTGATGGACAAACCGAGATAGTCAACAAATGGCTAGAGGGATACCTTAGACACGATACATCCAACAAATATAATGCATGGGTAAAGTTATTGCATATGGGAGAGCATTGTTAACACCACTTTCCTCATGTCTATTGGAATGACACCCTTCAAATCACTATATGGATATGATGCCCCAACATTTGAAAACTGAATATCTTGAGATAGCCTAACCCCTTTAGCTAAATATTGGCTTTAGGAGAGCTAGGATATTCTATGGGTCCTTAAAGACAACTTGCAAATGGCTCAGAACCAACAAAAAGTATATGTATATAGGCACAAGATAGTCATAGCTTTTAAGTGGGGGACATGGTGTACCTTCATCTACAACGATATACGCAATCATTGCTCAAAATAAAGGGGGCACAGAAACTGAAGCCTAGGTTCTACATGCCATACATGATTTTGAGATGAGTTGGGGAGGTGGCCCACAAGCTAGATCTTTCATTTGGGTGTAAATTCATAATGCCTTCCATGTTTCTTGCCTAAAAAATGCTCTATGCTAGGTCCCCATAATACTAGTGTAGCCTCCTTATTATTATTTTTAATTTAGCCCCCTTATTGTTATTTTTGTGCCCATGTAGCCCCCATATTTTAATTATTGTGCACTATAGAATCCCATTATTGATATTGTTGTGCCCTTACATTATTATTGTTATGTAGTCTCTTGTTATATTGTGACCCCTTAGACTCGTCTATATACAAGGGAGGTCTTGTCATTTGTATCATCCAAATTTTTTTTATTTATATGATTTAAATGAGGTTTCCACTTAAAAGAGGATAATTTTCAAGTCATTGTTCTATCTTTTCTTCTATTTTGTGATCTGGTTGCATAACATTTGGTATTAGAACTTTGGATCCTAGGGTTTTGCTACTTCAAACATGTCATCTTGGAATTTTTGCTAAAAATGGTTTTGTACGATACTTCATAAGTTGAAATTTCAACCAAGTGGAGATAACATAATGGTGAACTTTGTTTAAAACTTTAAGATCTTGGTTTGCTATGTTTTTTGAAATATGGTCTAAATAATTTAGGGTTTTGCATGCTCTATAATCCAGTCTCAAACAAGAAACCTAGGAAAAATCGTCATAATTTTCTCTATGAGCATCAAATTTGAATTTCGTAAAAAGTGACTGAAAGTGCACATACTTTAGTTTTTTTAATATCGTTTTTAGGGTTGAATGTTGAAACAGTGACATGTGGAATGTCATAAAAGTGCACTCTATTGAACAAGTCCATAACCAAGTCATATTGGGATATTGGGCATAATTTTAGCTTGAGAAATCCAATCTTAGTCCAACTTGTGGAGTTGGAAGAAGACACAAGGAGATACCAGAGGATGAAATTTCAGAACCTGTGGAGCCAAAATTATAAAGACAAAACCGTTTCAAGATTGAGCTCCTAAAAGTAAGAAAAATGTGTGTAGTTTTTTTTAATTGCATAACTTTTGTTTGAAGAATTAGCTTGAAGTGATTCCAAGGGAATACTGAAGCATAAATATCAATATTTTGTTCTAAAATGTCTCACAAACAAAATAATTCTACACCCATTAAGCCATTAGAAAGCTCTATTATGATGCATGAAGAGGATGAATTCCAACATGATATATCAAAATTAAGGGACCAAGTGGAACAAATTTCAGTCTCACAAAGAGCAACCGAAGATGAACTAAAAGGGCACATGGATGAATTAAAAGGTGACATCGATGGTTTAAAAGAATAAATATAAGGCGACATGGATGGTTTAAAAGTAGAAATAAAAGGTTATATGAATGGTTTAAAAGCAAACATAGAAGGTTTGAAGGAAGGTTTGATAAAGTTGCTACAATAAGTGCTTATTAATGGCGATAAGGTATTCCATGAAACTCATAATGAGAAAAATAGGAATGTTGATCATGATTTTAGAGACTCTAACTTTGGGTTTAATATCAACCACTTTCCAAAGATCAATATGAGGAAATTTGATGGCAAGGATACAGTAACATGGATACTATAGATGGAGTAATATTTTGATCTAAATCCAACAAGAGGTTCACCTTTAGTAACCTAATTCATTGGAAATGACATTCAGGGTGGAGAGAAATATTGAAAGCAAAATTATGGAGACACGAAAGTCTACAACTCACAATTATAAACATGGAAGTGTTGATACTCCTGGCCTCCCACAACCTACAAGGTTTAAACCATTAAAACTACAAGAAAAAAGAGAAAAAGGGCTTTGTTATAGTTGTGATAGAAAAATACACTAAAGGTCATAAGTGTTCCAAGAAGAAATTATTTTACATATATTTTGAAGAGGGGGAAGAAAAGGAACAAGAAACATGAAAAGAATAGGATATACACCAAGAACCAACTTTGGAAAAAGAAGAAATGAATCCAACCATATTTTGTAATTCATTAGCGGGAGTTAATACTCCTCAAACTCTCAAGGTAGAAGGATATATCAAGAAGAAAAAGGTAATAGTCTTGATTGATTCAGGTAGTACCCATAATTTTATTCATTATAAGATAACCATGGAATTGAATTTCTTTTTATATCCAGCACGAGAGTGTCAAGTGATGGTTACAAATGGAGGAACTATAAATTTCTCTATAAAGTTCCATAATATTAATCTAATCATGGGTGATTATGTATTAAATAGTTCAATTCTTTCCATTCTAATGGGAGGTGATGAGGTTGTACCAGGAGTCCAATGGTTACAACCTTTGTGGATGAAGGCTTTTAATTTTCAAGAACGTTTCTTGAAATTTTTCTCGAAAGGAAAGGAAATTGAATTAATGGGTATCCTAGGGAAACCAAGGAAGGTATTCAACTCTAATGGTGTGAAAAATATTTTGAATAATGAAAAATAGGGTGTAATAGCACAATTATTCTCACTAGAGGTTCAAACATCCAAATCATCCATTTCTCCATATCTGCAAAAGCCTTGGACAATATTTCCAAGTTATTTGAGACTCTAGAAGGCCTCCTTCCTATGCATGATTATGATCATTCTATTCACTTGATTCTAGGAAGTGTTCCTTCAAACATCAGGCCCTATAGGTATCCCTATGACCAAAAGAGTGAAATTGAACATATGGTTGTAGAAATTCTAGAGGTGAGTATAATTCAACCTATCAAAAGCTCTTTCTTTGCTCCAGTAGTATTGATGCACAAGAAGGATGGATCATGGTGTATGTGTCCAGCTTATAGGGAGCTTAACAAGATCACTATTAAAGATAAATTTCTTGTTCATGTCATTGATGAATTGTTGGATGAATTACATTGAAAAGTTTACTTCACCAAGTTGGATCTTCATTCAGGATATCATTGTTGGCTTGTCGGGGCCTGACCCAGGTTTGGAGTTAATTAGCCAAACAAATCCATGTACTGCTAGCCCTTTTAGCAACAATCTACAGAGTGTGGACTAAGGTCTCACCCGAAGTAGTATGGGAGGGTGTTGGAACTAAGTTTCCACACCCTTGAGATGTCTGAGGGTTTGATTTAGTCCAACTGCTCATCCTTGTGCGTAGGTTTCTTTGCGTACTTCCCTGTCCTTCAGGTAGCCCTAGGGGTTGTGGGGCTTCCACGCTGCTGGAGTAGCGCTATGCACTCTTTCCCTAAGTCACACCTGAGATCTTACCTATCTTCCTATACCAGTTAGATATCTTCGTGTAAATAGAAGCCTTGTGTTATATTTATTTATAAAACACACAGATATAACTTCGCATAGCAAATAAATAGTACACTTTCAATTTATACCCAATAATACACTAAACATGAAAAGATACACAGAAAAATAGTAAATTTCTCTTCACCAATTATTCCAGCAGTTATAGACTTGACTTGCCCTGTGCACTAGGCTGAAGGGGTCCGCACACTCAGTTGCGGACTACTAGGCCTCTGTGCACTCAAATATAGATCCTTCTCCTACTCTATGACCCAAAGAAACCATTTACACTTCAACTCAATCTCTTAGCCTCATCATGCTTATTTTCTTTCTACCCGCTATATACTATCTTCTACACTTAGAGCCTCACTTTATTTATATAATCCCATGGTTCGCGGACCATGGGTAGGTCTATCAGGCTGACATTATATTACAAAAACAATTATGGATAACCCTGTGACTCTATTATGACTTTGCGATCTGCACCCACAAATCGCAGAGTCTTTACAATGGACTTGGTCAAAACTTGGGCTTTAAGCCTGAAAAAATACCTTGGGGGGATTCCATGTCGAACAGGCCCCAAAAAAGGCATTGTGACTCACCCTTGATTCACTCTGTCGGTGCGAACATCTTCACGTGGAGTCCCTCCAACTCTATCCAAATTGTTGCAAGGTTGACAGTGCACAGAGAAGCTACCTACTGGATTTCCTGTACGCGTTGTTCCGAGACCATGGTGTCAGAACTGCTTCCCTGCATCCGTTCCTGCATCCCCTGCATTTGTTCGAGCTTGCCTTCAATTGTTTCCATGATGGTGAAGGCCTCATCGATCTAAGGGTGGACACGCACTTTCAGGACTGCTTCTTTGTGTTGTGCCACGTCCACCTGTTCTTTCAGCGCTTTGGCCTGTTACATCCGTGTGAGCCTCTGGGTGAGGGCCACTGTCTGCGCAGTTCCTTTGATGCTGTCATATTGCTTCTAGAGTTCACGCGCATCTGTCTCTAAGTGTTGGATGTTGGTGTCCTCCTCCAGATTCATGAGGACCTCAAATGACTCCTCCAACATTCTAGTGCAATCCCTCACTCCACTGTCGATCTCATCCAATCCTCTTGTAATAATGCTGGCATGTTGTTCTCTTACTTTTGGAGGGGTTGATGGCTATGCCTTCAACCGAAGCTCTACAATCTAAAGGTTCATCTCCAACTGAACCTTAGTCATTTCTTCTCGCACCTCGCATACCCCTTCTACTAGCCTGTGGATGTGCGCCTCTGCTAGTGTATCTACTAGGATGGTCAACTCATGAATGCTTTGACAAGCTTCATCCAGTATTTGTACCAGCTATTGATTTTGCGACACCACTTCGTCGCGTTGTCAGCTTAACTACTCCATGTTGATCTTTTGCTCACTTAGTACTTGCAGTGTGCGGCTCTCCCTAGCCCGCAGTTCTGCAGTAATCCCATCATACAAAATGTATAATGTCTCCTGCGAGAGTGTAGCCATGTTGATCCTGATACCATTTATTGCTCTAATCGTAGGCCTGTCAGCCTCATTTGTTATCACCAGTGCCCCTTCCAGTAGCACTATTGTATTTTTAATCCGAGTGCGCAGCATCTGCTCTGTTGTAGTTGTCCCGACTGCGAGGCTGGTCAAAAGGGTACCAGCCTGAGGAGTGCACGCCTGCAACTCCTACAGCTACGCTCTGAGTGCCCCCAACACAATTTGGTTCTCTTGCGCAAACTTTTGGAGGGCCTCGGAGGTGACATCGCACATTATCTCAAAGATGTCATGTAGATCACCCTTAGTAAGGGTGATCTAGTCAATAGAAAACTTCAATGCCTTGACCTTCTTGCACGGCCCTGTCCGCTCGCCTGCGCATCAGTGCTTCAGTTGTGTTGATGCGGTTTGTGGGTTTATGCCCCCCTCATCTTCCTCCACTCCCTGCCCATGTGAAGGAAAATTTTGGCCCTTGTGCACCTTCTCAGTTTCCTCCTACACTGTTGCTGATGCTACTGCCTTTTTCTATTCCACTGTTGTTTGTGGAGCATCCTGCGCCTCTTGCGCTTCTGCTGCCGCTTCCTCCTTCCTTCTCTTCTTTGCCAATTTTGCCATGCGCAATTTGGCCTCTTCTTTCTTCCTCTACGCTGCAAACTTCTCCTTTGCCACAATGTCTAGAGTGTGCCACTTTGACGTCCATGTCTCTAGTACATCAAAAATTACATCTTCCATGGCTACAAAGGGTAGCTCACTCCATTTCTTATTCGAGTCCTTGTGCGCTTTGATGTATATGTTATGGAGGTTCGCTTTAAACTCTGCAAAACCTTGCAGGCTGTTGTAGATAGTGGGTGATAAGTGTGACTTGTGGTTAATCCCCATTTTGAGGTTCATTTCCCTAAACACCCAGAATATCTTATTGTCGTGGATTCAGTTTGCATCCTTTGTGGCCCAGAACAAAGCGCACTTTGCGGCCTTCGGCAGATCCTTATCAATTGTTGGGAACTGACTGTACTCCAGCAATTCCCCTGCCATGAGCACTATGGATAGTAGAAGTCATGCATAGTGGAACGTTTTGCCTTTTTAATGAGCCTCGTGGAAATTTTTCAAGAACTCCTTGCAAAGGAACGTGAACCATTTAAACTGGACCCCCTCCACGCACTGCTCAGCAAGTCCTACCATCGGCGTGGGTACTTCATCCGCGTAACACTTACACATAACCTGTTATGAAACCAGCTCAAGAAAAGATAGAAAAGATAGATCAACGCCTTAGAATTCAGCCTCTTCGAGGGGGCAACCTCCTTTACATTACATAAATGAAAAATTCTTGGATGATTCAAATGACAAAACCTCCTTTCTATATATAGGAGTCTAAGGAGTCACAATATAATCCAACCGACCTAACAATAATAATATAAAGCCACAAAAATAACAATAGAGGGATTCTATGGGGCATAGTAATAACAATATGGGGGCAATAGGGGCACAACAATATTAATAATGGGTATAAATACAATAGTAATGGGGTAGTCACTAGTATTATAGGGACCCAACATGCCCCTCTTCTTCAAAAAAATGTTGTCCTCAATGCTTGAGTAGTTCTGGATACTTCTGCATAAAATTCTCATCCTCCCATGTGGAATATTTAGCAGATAAGTTCTTACACTTGATAAGGTACTCTGAAATTGATCAATTTCGTAGTTGTCGAGTTCTTTTTTCTGTGATTGCCTCCAGTTCCAATATAATTTTTCCTTCCTCATCAAGTTCTGGCAATATTGTTTGAACTGGGAGCTTGTCGCCTATAACCTTCTTTAAACATGAAACATGGAAAATTGGGTGCAATCGAGAAGCTGCAGGAAGCTCCAATTTGTATGCCATAGTACTAATGTTTTGCAACACCTTGTATGTACCATAATACTTTGGTGATAATTTATTATCCTTCTTAGCTTGCTTGATGGACATTTGCTTATATGGTTGTAGCCGTAGGAATACCCAATCACCTACATCAAAACTTCTTTCACTGCGATGTTGATCTGCCTGTTGTTTCATTCTATTCTGTGCCAACACAAGGTTATCCTTTAAGAGTTGGAGGACTTGTTGTTGATGTTCAATGTGATGTTCCACTACCTGAACCTTAGAATTTTCTCTTAAATATGATGTGATGGATGGTGGTTGATACCCATAAAGTGCCATAAATGGGGTCATTTTTGTTGCTGTATGGAAGGAAGTGTTATACCACCATTCAGCCAGAGGCAACCATTTGACTCATTGTGTCTATTTATCAGATACAAAGCAACGAAGATATCCTTCCAAACATTTGTTTACTATCTCAGTTTGCCCATCAGATTGAGGATGATAAGATGCGTTATGAGCTAACTAAGTACCAAGACAAGAAAATAATTCTGTCGAAAAATTTCCAGTGAAAATGGGATCTCTGTCACTTACAATAATCTTTGGTTTTCCATGTAGCTTTTGAATTGTTTCCATAAATGCAGTAGAAACTGTACTGACTTTAAATGGATGTGATAATGCACAAAAGTGTGCATACTTGGTAAGTCTGTCAACTACCACCATGATGACACTCTTTCCCTCAGACTTGGGTAAACCTGTGATAAAATCCATTGAAACCTCCTTCCAACGTTGGCTTGGAATCGATAAAGGTTGTAATAGACCCAGTGTCTTAATTGTTTCAACTTTATTTTGTTGGCAAACCAAACATTCTGCCACAAACTTTTGAATATCTGATTTAAGGCCATCCCAAAAAAATTCCTTCTTAATCCTGTGGTAAGTTTTTAAAAATCCTGAGTGCCCTCCTAAGGGAGAAGTGTGCAATTCCATAAGAATCTTTTGTTTTAGCTGAGAATTCTTACAGAGGTATAAGCGATCTTTGTGCCATAACGAATCATTTTTCCAGCTAAATGTATCAGACGTACTGGAATCTTGTTGTAATTTTCGAATAAGTGCCCACACTTCTTCATCATTCTTCCATTCCTCCCTTGCTTCATTTATCCAATCTGGTTGGATAATAGAAATGGCGCACAACAATGCTTCCACATCCTCATCCTTTCTTGAGAGTGCATCTGCCACCACATTTTGCTTCCCTTTTTTGTAGATGATTTCAAAGTCATAACCCAACATCTTTGTGACCACTTTTGTTGCTCTTCAGAGGATAATCTTTGTTGTAAAAAGTATTTAAGGCTATCATGATCTATTTTTACCTTGAAGTGTCTTCCCATTAGGTAGGTCGCCATTTCTTAAGTGCATGGAGTATTGCCAACATTTTCTTCTCATAAATAGCTTTGCTTAAAAACTTTCCCTTGATTGGAGGACTTTCAAAATAAATAGGTCTTTCATCTTGCATTAGAACAGCACCAATTCCATTTCCTGAAGCATCACATTCCACAATAAAGGTTTTTGTGAAGTCCGGTGTAGCTAAGATCGATGCTTGGCACATTGCCTCTTTAAGATGTTCAAAGGCCTTTGTTGCTTCCGGAGTCCATGAAAATGCATCTTTCTTCAATAATGTTGTTAGAGGTGCTACTATTCTCCCATAATTCTTAACAAACTTGCGATAATACCCTGTCAACCCAAGAAATCCTCGCAGATGCTTTATGGATGTGGGGATTTTCCATTCCTTAATGGCTTTAATTTTGCTAGGGTCTACCTTAACTCCTTCATGAGATACAATATGACCCAAATATTCCACCTCCTGGACTCCAAAGAAACATTTGGATCTTTTTGCATATAATTGTTTCTCCTCCAATAGTTGTAGCACCCTGTCAACATGTTCAACATGATCCTTCCAAGACTTGTTGTAGATTAGTATATCATCAAAAAATACTAACACAAATTTTCTAAGGAATGGTTTGAAAATTGAATTCATCAAACCTTGAAATGTTGAAGGTGCATTGGGAAGGCCAAAAGGCATGACCAAAAATTCATAATGACCCTCATGAGCTCTAAATGCTGTTTTCGGAATGTCTTCAGTCTTCATTCTGATTTGATGATATCCTGAACGAAGATCCAACTTGGTGAAGTAAATTGATCCATGCAATTCATCCAGTAATTCATCAATGACAGGAATGGGGAACTTATCTTTAATAGTGAGCTTGTTGAGCTCCCTATAATCTGGACACATGCGCCATGATCCATCCTTCTTGTGCACCAATACTACTGGAGCAGAGAAAGAACTTTGACTCGGTTGAATTATACCAGCCTCTAGCATTTCTACAACCATACGTTCAATTTCACTCTTTTGGACATAGGGGTATCTGTACGGCCTAATGTTTGGAGGAACACTTCCTAGAATCATATGAATAGCATGATCATGATCATGCGTAGGTGGGAGACCTTTGGGAGTCTCAAATACCTTGGAATGATTGTCCAGGACTTTTTGGAGATCTGGAGAAATAGATGATTCCGATGTGGAAACATCTAGCGAACATAATTGTGCAATTACACCTCTTTGCTCATTTTTTAGAAGCTTTGTCATACCATTAGAGCTGATTATCTTTCCTGGTTTCCCTGCAATACCCCTTAATTCAACTTCCTTTCCTTCCGTAGAAAATTTTATGAAAATTTTCTTGAAAATTAAAAGCTATTGTACCTAAGGATTGTAGCCATTGGACTCCTAGTACAACATCAACACCTCCCATTGGAATGGAAAGCATTGGGCTAGTCAATACATATTATCCCATGGATATCTTGATATTATGGCACTTTCCAGAGAAATTTATTGTTCCTCCATTTGCAATCATCACTTGACACTCTGGTGCTGGATATAGGAAGCAATTCAATTCTTTTGCTACCTTACAATGAATAAAATTGTGGGTGCTTCCTGAATCAATCAACACTATTACCTTTTTCTTCTTGATTTGTCCTTCTATCTTGATGGTTTGAGGAGTGGTAATTCCTGCCAATGCATTACATGATATGGTCGGATTTATTTGTTCTTCATCTAGGCTTTTTTCCTGGAGTATATCCTCTTCTTTTGACCTTTCTTTCTCCTTTTCTTCTTCCTCTTCACAATCTATGTAGAATAATTTCTTCTCAGCACACTTATGACCTTTAGTGTATTTGCTATCACAACCGTAACAAAGCCCTTTTTCTCTTTTTTCTTCCAATTTTTGTGGTGTCAACCTTATAGGTTGTGGAAGACTAGGGGCAACAACACTTCCGTCTTTATAGTTGTGAGTGGTATGCTTCCTGGTTGCCATAATTTTGCTTTCCATTTTTTTTGCTAACCTGAATGCCTTCTCTAATGAATCAGGTTCCCAAAGGCGAACATCATGTTGGATATTATCCTTTAAAGACCCTATGAACACATCAATCCTATGCTCCTCTGGAATATCTTTTACCCTTATGTTCAATTTTTGGAACTCCTCAATGTGCTCCATTATTGAACCCTTTTGTTTGAGACTTATCAATTGGCTAAAAAAAGTGTTGCTTTTTATATCCTCATAATGTGCTATCAATTCTTCCGTAAAAATTTCCCAAGTGATAAATTGTTTACGAGAGCAAAGCCATTGATACCATACAAACTAATTTGGTTCCAAATATAAATTTGTCATACGTACCTTTTGTATGTTTTGCACATTATTGAGATCGAAGAATTTCTCCATCTGTAATATCCATGTTGTGGGATCCTTACCATCAAACTTCCTCATATCGATTTTTGGAATATGGTGGGTATTTGATCCAACATTAGAGTCTATGGAATCATGATTAACATTTTTTTTGTTCTCATCATGAGTTTCCTTTACTACCCTTTCACCATTAGTGACCCTTTCTTGTAGCAACTCCTTCAATTCTTCCATGCCTGTCTTCAAATATATCTTCAAATCGTCCATCTTAGCTTCAACACCTTTCTTTAAACCATCCATATTAGCTTCTACATCTTTCTTTAAACCATCCATCTTAGATTCTATTCCTTTTTGTGTAAGTGACACTTGTTGCACTTGGTCTCGTAATTTTGCTATATCATGTTGCATTTCTTCCTCTTCTTCATAAGTCATGCTAGAGCTTTTAGGTTGCTTACTAGGTGTTTGCATTTTCTTTCCTTGGGGCATCAATTACTAATAATAATTTTGTACTATGCCCTTTGAATTCCTTCAAACCAAGCTTACGCAAAAATTTAAAAAAAAAACTACACACCTTTTTTCACTTTGTAGAAGCCTGATATTGAATTTGATGTATCTCTGTAATTTCGAATCATCCAGTTCTAAAATTGTGACTTATAGTAGCCTTCTGTGTCCTCTTTTCAATGCCACTAATCTGATCCAAATTGGATTCTCCAAGAAAGAGTTATGTACAATCTCCCGCAGTGACCTCATTATAGACTAGCTGAGTAGATCGAACTTGTATGAAGTGCCATGTGTCACTATTTCGACCTTTGACTCTAAAAAATATATACAAGAAAACTACAGTCCGTCCTTTTTCTGTACCTTCTTACATAATTTCAATACAATGCTCAGAAAGAAAGTTATTATTATTTTCCCCAGGTCACCTGTTTGGAATGTAATTCAGGAGTCTGCAAAAAGACCAACTTCCTCAGATCATATCTCCGCAAATATAGTGCAAAAAGCTCTGAAATTCGGACCCTAGGTTCAGCGCGATTTCTTCTCAATTAGTTTTTTTTTGCAACTTCTGAAATTTCGCAGAAAAAAGGTTATAGCGAAAATGCCACGATGACCTGTTTGGAGCAGCGAAACCCTAGAATCCAAAGCTTTGATACCAAATGTTATGAAACCAGCTCAAGAAAAGATAGAAAAGATAGATCAACGCCTTAGAATTTAGTCTCTTAGAGGGGGAAACCTCCTTTACATTACATAAATGAGATATTCTTGGATGATTCAAATGACAAAACCTCCTTTCTATATATAGGAGTCTAAGGAGTCACAATATAATCCAGCCGACCTAACAATAATAATATAAAGCCACAAAAATAACAATAGAGGGATTCTATGGGGCACAGTAATAACAATATGGGGGCAATAGGGGCACAACAATATTAATAAGGGGTATAACTACAATAGTAATGGGGTAATCACTAGTATTATAGGGACCCAACATAACCTTACTTGCCAATATTTGGGTCACCACTCTTATTGCTTTGTTGTTGATGCTGGATATGGCGTAGCCCCTCTTCTTCTTCTCCAGTTTATATTTCTTCTTCATGGCCTCCGCGATGGCTAGGTCACTTCATTTCCCCTCTGAGATATCTGTGGGGTCCTCTCATTTACACAGAAGCTAGGTAATGTGCTGAATCAAGTGGTCCCTGATGGGGATAGGCTCCTTCAGCCACAAACACCCACCATGCATCAGGAAGAGCAGTTGCTTGATGATGAAAATTGTTATTGGGGCACAGTGGAAATGCGGCACCTAGAGCAAGTTTAGTAGCCCTGCCTTTTCCACTCCCCGCAACCACTTTCACGGCTCTAATTCAGTAACCCCCGCCGCGGTGTTCTACTTAGGCTTCACAAGCTCAGTGGTCTCTAGGGGAGGGAACTTTTCATGGTCGGCGAGATCCCAATCATCAAATTTCAAGCTAGGCACCCATCCCAGGTTCGTGCCCTAAAAAATGATGTCGTCTGGGAGGAGCATGATTTGGAGAGAGCTTTTTCTCTTGTCAAGATCCTTGGGAACTTTAGCCTTCCACTTTCATTAGGGGATATAGGCGGGAAGCTTTGTTGGAGGGTGCACAAGCTCAGTTTCTTCCTCCATGACTTCGTCCTCATCTTCTTCGATGATAAGGTCCTCCAAGTCTTCCTCCTCCTCATCAGTTTCTATGTTAATGACTGTCCCTTTCTCCGCCATTGTTAGCCTAGTGCGCAATGGGTTTCGCGGGGACACACGTACGAGAACCATCGACTGTTTGTCTTTTTTCAGCCTCGGTGTGTGCGGTGATTTATGGATTTCTTCCACAATCTTAGCACCTTAAGGGGCATCCCCCATAGTCAGGGCCTGTGCAGCCTCTTCGGCAGTCATCTCTGTAATTTCCATAACTTACTCAAATGCTGCCATTGTGTCCGACCATAAATCTATCACTCGCATACTCAAGGGCTCAATCAACATTCTGCACAGGTCAAACAGGGCTCTGCTTAGGCTATGCGGGGTATACAACAACTCAATTCATAAATGACCAAGTGTTGTTTGCTGGGAAGCCCCCATATATTTATAGTGCCTTTTGAATTTGAATTCGACCGTTCCCCCCAAATCCGGTTCATTAATGCTCTCTTGGCGGCATATTTTCCCAAATCTTGCCCATAAATCATGTCTTAAATGCCTGTCACCCACTCACTTCGGTCTCAAGTCGACCATGACATTGTGAATAGTGACTTCAATGGTCACTTTCTAGCGAACCCACGCAACAGTGCAGCCCCCCTTGTGCAGTTGCGGACCTTGTGACTCTTTGCTTTTGTGCACAACTCCACTATCGTGCAGCTCTCAAGCAGAGTAGTTTATATTCCCACACCTCCTTTCAACTAGCAGAAGTGCTAAGACTATACTTCCCACGACTAGTTAGGTGGTAGCACCAACTGTGTAGGGTTTCATCCAGTCATGCATCTCTTTTCTTGGAAAATACCCACCTTTTATTGTTACTGGTAGCTTCACGCACTTTATCATATGCAGTGTGCCATCATGGTTGATTAGTTTAGTAATATGCGGTCCAAGCCAAGGAATCATACTGATCAATTCGCGACGATAGTCCCCAAACTTGTCAATGTGATCGTGCACACCCTGTTTTATCACCCTGGTATTCTCATCGAGAAAATATTATTTAACTCATCCTCCAGCTTCTTGACTTCCACTTCCACCAGAGCGCTTTTTTTCTTTAATCACACCCTTTCTTTCGCAAGTTCTTGGAACCTAAAATTACCCTGTTGGATTGCTTCCTCAGATCCCGAGAGTTCTGCTTCATTCGGCTATGTGATCCCTTCTTCGAAGGCTCCATGAATTGTTGTATCAACTTGTGATTCCATGCACAGACTAAGCATTTTGTGCTCTATGGGGATTACAACGTTCTCTTCATACTCTAGCCTCTGAGGTGCCTGCACCATCAATTTCTTGTACACGGTCCTATAAGCCCATAGAACCACTAGTACGCGCAGGTTCCAATCATTCCTTTTCATGTTGTGGACTTTGTTCATTGCTTCTCATACTTTGTTAAAGGCTTCTGCGTGGGTAACCTTCTGCGCACTTGGTCTTTCTATACTCTATGGTTCCAATTGGAGGGGTCGTTCATGCCACTGCATCGCTTGTACATGCTTACTAACCATGAAGACTGTGTGCATCTGTGCAGGTTTTGTACCATATGCTTATATCCATCTGGAGAGGTGGGTGTGCAAACCGTTTCATCTGGAAACCTTTTCTGTTAATCACATCTGAGGCTTTGCAAAGCACATGCGCATCATCCTCCTGCATTTTCACTAGTCCTCAAAGCTTCTTTGGTGCGTACCCCACCACGTCGTGGGCGTAGTGCGCAGTAACCATTTCAAAGCTTCGAAACATTGTTGTTTTTGCACTTCTCTTTCAAATCTATTCAGGATGTCATCCAAATCACTTAACCCATCATACGTAGCCAGATCCTTTACCTTCATCGATACGTAGCAATCTCGTCATCATGTTACAGTTCAGCGTGGTTACCTCGTGTAACCAATTCTGCCATCATTCTATCTCTTCATCACAATCTGATGTGCAGGAGGTTTTGCACTCCCATGAGATTCGTCCATCCGCAATTGGATTCACCCAGTCTTGTTCTCACGTGGTTATCTTGTAGATGCAATCGAAATCGTCATCGCTATTGTAGTTGCGCACGAGCTCTGTGTAGTGTGATCTTTCTACAGGGTTCGAAGGTACCATTACACATAGAGACTTTTTCTCAAAAATCATCTTGCACTTCTTCAGATTGATCACCTCATTCATGTCAGTAGCCCAATCTATTCCTAATGTCGCGGGGTAGGGGTTGTTGTCATCAACAATCTCTATTACTTCGAAATTTGCTAATGCACTTGCTCCTTCGATATCCACTATGATTATCTGCAATCTCCCCATAGGTAGGATCTTTCGTTGGTTCACCATTCGTAGTTGGATAGGAGACCATTGCAGCGTAGGCCTTCCCATGCACTCCCATGTTTCCTTCGGGAGGACGTTCGCATCCAATCCTAGATCCAGAATCTTGGTCCATCTCATATTCTCTAATCTATGCGGCCAATCTCATCTCCCTTCCCATTTGTGTCGTGTGCTTTCCAAGCTTCGGGACTACACGTGGTTCTCCTAGCGCAGCCTTAGCACATCTATTTATGAGTTCCTACAATCCCTTTATAGCCTTGCTGTCATGCAGTAGCTTTATACATGTTTCTAGGAACGTTGTGAACATTGATGGGTCCATTTCTGGCTTGGTCTATGTTTACTTCTTGAAGTGGAGGCATCAACGAAGCTCCTCTTGGTTTCCATGAAGGTTTCCTTAGTGCACTCCAAATCAAACTATGGTTCCTTCATTGGAGCCTTGCGAACCCAAGTACTTTCTTCAGGCTGCTTGCCTTTGTCATCCCTTGTCATAATTCCACTTCGGAGCACAATATTCACATTAGGGTCTTCCTTGCGCAATTCAGACCTCATCATTTGTAGATTCTGGGACGGGGAGGTTGGAGTGCTCCTTTATCACGCAACCTCACTATCAGGGTGGGACAATCTTCTGTCTCATGATCAAAAAATGTACAATACAAGCATGATCTTCATGTTGGATTTGTACAATCGCAGGCATAATGTCCCGACCCTCTGCAATTATAGTATATTAGCTATCCGCGACCTCTTCCTGGTCCTCCTCCACCTCGGCCTCATTCGGGCCCCTAAAATCTGGTTCACGCCATCCCTGCATTCTGGTCAAGAGCCTGCGTTTCAGTCTAAACTTTGTAGGTAGGAGTCCAAACGATCATCAACTCATAACTTCTATAGGTGCACTCATCGTGTCCGACTGATCTACAAAAATTACAGAACGATTGTTGTGAATTCTGTGTGTACTTTTGTAATAATGGTAGTTATCTGTAGCATGCTTTCCTCCTATCTGACAAAGCACACACCATAATGAATGCATCACGCTCGGTCCTTCTTGTGCCTCCAGTCTCAATGGCATTGGTCCTCTCCCTGTGATGTAATTTGCGAACACCGGGCAGTGGTCCTTGTCATGTCCCTGACCCTTGCACATTACACACCATACCTCATCACACACATCTGGGTGAGCTGTCCTATCTTGTTTCGAACTCTACATCTCAAGGCATAAGTTTTTCAATTGTGCGTGAATCTGCTAAACTCTTAGGTTGGGATCCTGTATCGGGGTCTTGTGCAATATCATTTCGACCTCCAAGGCCTCGGCTTGAGTTGTTAGCCTCTGTTGTGAAAACACATTCCTTATATGCGGTGTTAACGATGCTACAAACCATTCGTGGTGTTGTCCATCGATAAACGTCATGTTAGCTTCGTGAATTGTGCATTTCAATCTCTGATCCAACTCCGAAGGGGTCTCGCCTGGTAGCATTGTGATTTTCTTGAATCCAATGATCGACTACGCCTCTGACTTCTGCATGTTAAATTCTTTGTTTAGCGCAGTTTGAATATCTACGATCCCCGCACTCAGATTGTCATTGGAATGCTTAATGTACTAGGTTAGCACGCGATCCTGCAGAGCGTTGACCAACGTCGCTTTCTTTATATTTTCATTGGTGACTCCCTGCACTTCCCATACAACTTTTATCACGAACCAAAATTTGTCTAGATCTCCATTCCCTACTCCCTTAAACATTGGAAACTTTATCGCGCTCACCATATTGATTTGTGGTGGTGGCGGGGGTGGTATGGGCGAAGGTGGGGGTGAAGACAGTGAAACTGGCGGTAGTGTTGGTGGGGGTGGTATGCATGGAATTCTCTACCTTATCAAATTGATCGCACTTCTTGGTGATACCTTTGTGAGCTCTTCCTTTCGTGGAGGTGAAATCAAGGGGTTAGCTTCTAGTTCTGTACCACCTTCATTTCAATAGATTCTCCCACTTCGTGTAGCCCCAAACATCAGTTTATTGGCATAAATCATTTTTCACATAGTAGAATTTTAATCCAAGTGTTTAAATATTTAATGTACTTACTTCGCGGCCCTCTGAGGAAGAGGCGTTCTGCCTTGCTATAGCTGACTGAAGTATTTATCGTAAACTCGGTGATGAATCCTCCCATAATTTGATCAAGCCAGTGATCAACAACGTGTGCAATCTTATCCTCCAATGCTTCTAATATGCGCACCAATTCTAGAGTCCACACAATAGGTTTGTCGAGCTTACACCTTCCTTGGCTATCTACTAGCTTCACGATCAACTTGTATAGCCTGCTAGGAAAAGATACGAAGAAAATTTCATGGATCTATGTGTATAAGTAGTAGCCTAACCACTCTTCCTTTGATAGTGGTGGGTTACTATTCTCCTCCACCACGAACTCGTGAATCTTCCTATCCATCCAATCTTCAATTCCTTTCTTCATTGGATTCCAATGATACGACATCAGACATCTCCATGCAGATCCCAGTCCCAGAAATGAAACCATTTGATGGCTTGTTGGGGCTTGACCAAGGTTCGTAGTTAATTAGCCAAACAAATCCTTGTACTACTAGCCCTTTTGGCAACAATCCGCAGAGCGCACACTGAGGTCTCACCCAAAGTAGTATGGGGGTGATGGAACTAGGTTTCTGCACCCTTGAGATGTCTGAGGGTTTGAGTCAATCCAACTTCTTGTCCTTGCGAGTAGGTTGCTTTGCATACTTCCATGGCTTTCACGCCCTGATATACTTGCCTTCACGCATCCCTAGGGGTTGTGGGGCTTCCACGCTACTGGAGCACAGCTATGCATTATTTCCCTAAGTCACACTTGAGATCTTACCTATCTTCCTATACCAGTTAGTTATCTTCAAGTAAATATAAGCCTTGTGTTATATTTATTTATACAACACACACATCTATGTTCGCGCAGCAAATAAACAATACACTTACAATTTATACCTAGTAATACATTAAACAGGAAAAGATACACAAAAATATAGTAAATTTCTATTTGCTAATTCTTCCAGTGGTTACAGACTCGACCTGCCCTGCGCACTGAGCTACAAGGGTCTGCACACTCAGTTACAGACTACTAGGCCTCTGCACACTTAATTGCAGAGCCTTCTCTACTCTACGACCCAAATACACCCTTTAAACTTCGACTCAATTTCTTAGCCTCATCATGCTTATTTTCTTTCTACCCACTATATGCTATCTTTTACACTTAGAGCCTCACTCTATTTATAAAATCCCATGGTCCACAGACCATGGGTAGGTCTATCAAGCTGACATTATATTACAAAAACAATGGTGGACAACCCTGTGACTCTATTATGACTTTGCACTCCACGCCCACAAATCGCAGAGTCTTTACAACAGACTTGGTGAAAACATGGGCTTTAAGCCCAAAAACATGCCTTGGGGGGATTCCATGCCCAACAATCATCAAATTAGAAATAAGACATAAGACATTCCAAAAATAATATTTAGAACTCATGAAGGTCATTCTGAATTTTTGGTCATTCCTTTTGGCCTTACTAATGCACCTTCCACATCTCAAAGTTTTATGAATTCCATTTTCAAACCATTATAAAATTTGTATTATTTTTTTATGATATACTAATCTATAGGAAGTATTGGAAGGATCATTCTCAACATGTTGATAGGGTGCTCAAACTATTGGAGGAGAAACAATTATATGAAAAAACCTCCCAATGTTTATTTGGAGTACAAGGGGTGGAATATTTGTGTCATATTGTATAGACTTATGAGGGTGTTAAGGTAAAACTTAACAAAATTAAAGATATTAAGGAATGAAAAATCCCCACAACCCTAAAGCATATTCAAGGATTTCTCGGATTGACAAGGAATTATCGCAAGTTTTTTAAGAATAATGGGACAATAGCACCACCTCTAACAAAATTAATGAGCAAAGATGCATTTTCTTGGACTCAGTTTGCAACTAAGGTCTTTGAATATCTTAAAGAGGAAATGTGCCAAGCGTCGGTCTTAGCTACACCAAACTTCACAAGAAATATTTATTATGGAATGTGATGCTTCGGGAAATGGAATTGGTGTTTTTTTAATCCAAGAGGGAAGACCCATTGTGTGTAAAATTCATCAAATCAAGCGAAATTATTTACAAAAACCTATTTATGAGAAGGAAATTTTGGCAATGTTACATGCACTAAAATAATGGTGACCTTATTGTTAGGACCTCACTTTGTCCCCTTTTTACCATATATTTTGCTATTATGTCATCATTTTTCAACCTATATTTAAAGTCCTTGTTATTGCTTTAACCCACTTTTACAAAGGTATACAATACTTCTTCTCATTACTATATGTTTAATTTATTTTACATACAATTACATTACTTTCATAATTTATTGATTGAAATGGATAGTTGCTAAAGTAGTTACCATTGCAGTCTACGTTGTTGAAACAGCCTGAAGACTGCAAGGTTATCATTACAGGCCATGTTGTTGTAACAGTTAGAACAAGGAGAAAGTCCAATTGCTGAAGTAGCCATGATTTTCATTCTAGTTTTGACAGCAACAGAAGAAGATCATCGAAGGCACTGCTACATTGGCTGTAACTACCACATTCCAAAGTCAGCATTACCATAACCATTGTAACAACATTTTGTTAATGGGAAAATTGATTTCCCTATTTTGGTATATTGGGTTAAATATAGGACTTACAATGTAATCAATTGTAATATATGTCTCCTCTTTAAAAATAGGAGACATCTACATTAGAAGGGGAGCGACAGACTGCGGGAAGGTTTAGCTGAAGGAGAAGAACTAGAATCTTTTTGTAACATGACATATTGATGGATGAATAAAATATTGTTCTGAACATTTCTTTCTAGTTCTTGTTTCCTAGGGAATCTTGTGAGAAGGACAGGGCCCACCTTCATCACAAGATTCACCCATTATATTTCTGCAATGCGTTTCTTACCCATACCTTGTTAAAAGTTATGTTTACTGAATGTTGCTTATGAATAATTGCTGAACTATGTTTTTCCAATTGATTGCTGCATTATCTAGTTCATCTACAGTTAATTCATGAGTGTTCCATTGGCAATTGAGTGTACAGAGTGAGTTGGTAAGCATGGTAATTAGAAACAGGTGCTGAAGATTCCTACTTTGGGAATAGGGTCTTGTTCTTTGTTACAGAATAGCTAGTGCTTCCCTTTGCAGATTGATTCCTTTTCATTAGATTACTCTTTTAATGAAATTAAGCATTCTTTGGTAATTGTCTGCAATAGACTGTTTTTGTTGTAACTCAAAGTGGAACTTCAGTTTGCTTAGAGAAAGGTGTTACTAATTTATTTATTACTACAACTTTTATTGCTTTTGAGATTGAGCACATACAGTGCATAGTTGCCTTTGAAATAAACAAACTTCCCTGGGTTGACAATTTATGTAGCTGTTAGTTGTTTGGATTAATAAGCAATTAAAGTGACCAACACTTACCTAATGGGAAGATGCTTCAAGGTGAAAACAAATCATGATAATCCTAAATACTTTTTGGAACAAATATTATCTTCAAAAGAACAACAAAAATGGATCACAAAGATGTTGGGTTATGACTTTGAAATAATCTAAATAAAAGGGAAATAAAATGTTGTTGCATATGTACTCTCAAGAAATGATGAGGATGTGGAAACATTGCTTTGTGTCATTTCTATTATCCAACCTGATTGGATAACTAAAGCAAGGGATGAATGGAAGAATGAAAAATAGGTGTGGACACTCATTCAAAAGTTGCAGCAAGATCCCAATACATTTGATACATTTATATGGAAAAATGAACCATTATGGTACAAAGATTGCTTATATCTATATAAGAATTCCTAATTCAAACAAACAATTCTTTTAGAATTGTACACCACCCCCTTAGAAGGGAACCCAGGATTTTTAAAAACTTACCACAAGGTTAAGAAGGAATTTTTTTGGGATGACCTTAAATACAATATTCATATGTTTATAGCTAAATGTTTGGTTTTCCAAGAAAATAAAGTTGAGACAATGAAGACCTTGGGTCTATTACAACCTTTAGTCATTCCATGTTTGAAGTTAGCATTGTGGGGAAGTCTCATTGGATTTTTATCGCCAGCTTACCCAAGTCCAAAGGAAATAGTGTCATCATGTTGGTAGTTGATAGTCTTACCAATTATGCACACTTTTATGAATTATCTGATCCTTTTAAAGCCACTACAATTTCTACTGCATTTAAGGAAACAATTCAAATGCTACATTAAAACCCAAAAACTATTGTAAGTGAAAGAGATCCCATTTTCAATGGAAATTTTTGGATAGAATTATTTTCTTTTCTTGGTACTCAATTGGCTCATAACTCATATAATCATCGTCAATCTGATAGAGAAAACAAGATAGTGAATAAATTTTTGGAAGGATATCTTCATTTCTTTTTATCTAATAAACAAACACAATGGGTCAAGTGGTTACCTTTGTCCAAATAGTGGTATAACACTTCCTTCCATATTGTGCCAAAAATGATGCCATTTATGGCACTTTATGGATATCATCCACCATCCATCACATCACCTTTAAGAGAAAATTCTAGGGTTGAAGCAGTGGAAGATCACATTGAGCATCAACAACAAGTTCTCCAAATCTTAAAGGATAGCCTCACTATGGCGCAAAATCGAATGAAACAACACGAAGATCAACATCATAGTGAAAGAATTTTTGATGTAGACGATTGGGTATTTTTATGGCTAGAATCATACAAACAAATGTCCCTTAAGCAAGCTAAGAAGGATAATAAATTATCACTCAAGTACTGGTCCTTACAAGGTGTTGCAAAATATTGGTACTATGGCATAGAAATTGAAGTTGCCTACATCTTCCTAGGTACACCCAGTTTTCCATGATTCATGCTTAAAGAAGGTTATCAATTAGAAGCTTTGAGTTCAAACAATATTTCCATAACTTGACGAAGAAGGAAAAATTATATTTGAGCTTGATGCACAGTCTTGGAAACAAGAACCCAACAACTACGAAATCATTCAATTTCAGAGTATCTCATTAAGTGGAAGAACTTATCTGTTGAATATTCTACATGGGAGGATGAGCATTTTATACAAAAGCATCCAAAACTACTCAAATGTTGAGGACAAGACCTTTTTTTGAAGAGGAGGGGCATGTTAGGTCCCTATAATACTAGTGTAGACTCCTTATTGTTATTGGTAATTTATCCCCCTTATTGTTATTGTTTTTCCCATGTAGACTCCATATTGTTATTATTGTGCCCCATAGAAGCCCATTATTGCGATTGTTCTACCCTTAAATTATTATTGTTATGTAGGCTCTTATTATATTATGACCCCTTAGACTCCTATATATACCCTAGGACATCATGAAGAAGGGGAGATTGTTTTGGTTTTGGAGGAAATTTTGGAGGTAAGGGAGTGGAAGTTAAGTAGTAGGACCATGAAGGAGTACTTGCTAAAGTGGAAGGATCTAATAATTTTTCATTTATGTGATGTAAAGGAGGTTGCCCCATTGAAGAGGCTATTTTTCAATTTATTGATCTATATTTTATTTTGTTTTGTGATCTAGTTGCATAACACTCTGGGACATCATGTAGTTACTTCTTCTGAGCTTGCACCCTTAGATGAAGAAGGGGAGTTGATTTTGGTTTTGGAAGAAATTCTAGAGGTAAGGGAGTGGATGTCAAGTAGTAGGACCGTGAAGGAGTACTTGCTAAAGTGGAAGGATTTTCTTGTTGAAGATGCCATTTGGAAAGGTGAACAAGTGCTTAGTTGCCCAGACTTGAAATTGCTTGAGGAGAAGAAATCTTGTGAAAGGAGGACTATAATGTCCCCAACTGCTTCGGAGGCATAAGGGGTAGTTCTGCTAGTGTAATAAACTTCTCGTAGAATAATCACAAGAAAAATTAACTAATGGAACATCATTCACCTAGGAGAAACATTACAAATGCTAAAGTGGTAAAAAGGGGTCATGTACTAACATAATGAAAAGTCACTTTTAATTTATAAAATGAATTAGAAATTAAAGTGAATTTATAAAAATAAAAGGGTAAAAAGATAGAAAAATTGGCAAATAACTAATAAAAACGAGAAAATTAGGAGCCTCTCCTCGTTCTAGATTTTGTCATTTGAGAAAAAGGAAATTATAGAGCCCTTGGAAGAGAGTCTATAGCTTTTGAAACCCTAGGATAAATAGTTTCATAATTGAGATCATACAACCTAGCTAGTAAGAAAGAGGAATCACTCAGATTTCACCATTGTGCTTTATTGGAGAAGAATATTTAAGGAAGAGAATGGAGATAAGAATTTTATTAGTTGATTTTATTCTGTAATCTTGAAATTTCCATATATCTATTTGCATGAGGAGTTTTAGTTGATTTTATTCTCTAAACTTGAAATTTCCATATATCTATTTGTATGAGGTATTTTTTGAAGATGAAGAGACAAAGATAAATCATATTCTTGAGAGCCAAAGTGGGTATCATCTTGTGGGTCAAATTTCCATGTTTGAGATTTATTATGAGTTGATTTTGACTTAACGAAGGGACTAAGTTCTTCCCCAAAGTCCTAGTTGACTTTTTTCATCTATAGTTGGCTTGAGTTTCATAATGAGAGGTCGAGTTCCTTATCTTCTAGATAGCTAAGAATATTTGTGTCTCGATCATACATTTCATCCATTCTGGGCCAGGTTTGTTTTGGGTAATGTCTGTGTTGGGGAGCTAAGGTCTATCACTATGAAAGGGTTGAGTTTGTTAGATACCTATACCAATAGGTTTCATATTTCATGATTGGCAAAGAAAGTTCCAAATATGCTCTGCTTTGGTGATGCAAAGATCCCATATTTTCAAGAGAAGGTAATATGTGTACATAGCTTGATGTTAATTCAATTTTGGATGGATGGTCCAACAGCCTAATTTGGATCATGCCATGCCTCAATTTTCTTTTATAGAATAGAGAAAGAAGTCTGTCCAAACTGTCTAATCTTGGCAAACCACTAGTTAGGTAGAGAATTAAGGTTCCCAACTACTTAATCTGGGGCCTTGGAAGCAATAAGGGTAATTCTAGATAGAAAATCAAAAAGAAAAAGCCAAAAGAAAAGAAAAGGCACATGAGGGTCTGCAAGTCTAAATGCACCCTCCATGAAGAGACAAAAAATGCTAGGCAAGTAGATGGGTAGGTAGATGGGGTTGCAGAAATGTCATTCCTTTCAACTGAATTTTGCTGGCCTAACATAAAGGAAGCATCAATGGATAAGAGAAGCTCCTCTTCCCTATCATTTGCATCAACACAATGGAGCATGTCTAACCTCCTAATCTACCCCCTCACATTCATTGCTAACATCCCATTGCCAGCCATGTTCATGAAAGTAACCAAGGTTTTGGGTTGGTTTTTGTTTCTTTAAAAGCCACATTTCTTGTCTAAAATTCTTTTCATTTTGATCTACTCCCTAAACTAAGTTGATTCCACATACAACTTGGTGTTTCCACTCCTCATCCACCCCTTCCACTCATATTAACCCCTAACTTCTATTATTTAACTCCCAATACCCCCTATTCCCCTTATTACTATGTAAATTGTACAAAAAACCCCAACATACCTATGTATCCCCTTCCCCGAGCATTATATCTCTAAGTTTGGTTTTAAACGGTTTAAGCGCTAAAACCATTGAGCGCGACCCACAGAGCGCCATAAATTAATCCTGGGATTAATCCAAGATCCGTTTGGATTAATAACCTTAATCCGACTTTATTAATAAACCTCTGCATAATACATTTCGCCCGTAACACAGTTGAAAACCCACATTTCTAATGTTTCCGCTGGGCGCGAATTTCACAAATAATAATGTTTTATTGGTCCAGCCCAGCCCTACCGCCCGACCACCTCTGCCTCCCGCCAGCCGTCGAATCTGGGCTTTCCCATCCGATGGCCCTTATCAATTTCGGAGCGGCCCCGATGTACTACAGTTAGCTTCCGAAATTTGTCAGAGGGTGACGTCAGGCCTCTGCCACGCGTTGCCCCCAAATTGTATCGGGCCGCCCTCTGACAATCCCGCTTCCGTATAAAGAGCGGTGCAATATTATACCTCTTACCGTTTCCGGTTTTCTGCTGACCGGTCATGCCAGCATCACGCCACCTCACCACCGCGTCAGCGCCCCCGCCCGCCATCGCTCTGACGTGTCCTCCACCTCTGCAGTCCCCGTGGATCACTCACAGGCTGCCATGTCACCCGATGACGTCATGCTGACGTCACCCGACCTTGACCCCACCTGATGACATCATGCTGACGTCATCCAAAAAAAGCACCAAAATCCCAAAAAGTCCATATTTTCGCCGAAAATCGTGTTTTTGTCACTTTTGTTAAAACAACTATTGCTCTGCTTTGCATGCATTTTATGAACAATCCATCGCCAACCTGCAGAAATCGACCCAAAGACCGTGGGTGCTTCCAATCCACCTGCATTTGTAGCCATTGCCGGCAATTGAAGAGGTATTTATCGATATCATTCCCTCCGCGCCTGGTTTTGTCCATTATTGTCCGAAGATAGCATAAAAAGAGTGAGAAAACATTGTATTTACCAGCAAACCTCCAGTAACATGTGTCCATTTCCAACTGTTGGGTTGGAATTCCTCTCCAGAACCTGCGTTTAAACAAATTCCTTGAAATTCACAGTTAGTTCGCGCATTTGTGAACTAAGAACCCGAGCTGCACTAATTCACCGTGAAGAGAGTTTTTCAGGCCAAGCATTTGCTCTATCAGTGCTCTGTGCAGTATTTCAATTGCTGTCACTGCCATTTACCCTCTGTTCCCTTGTAATTCACCTCTCTGTTCCAAGAAATACTCCTCTGTGTTGCTCTGTTCAGTAACACCACTTCTAATACAAATCATAGTACTACTTAACCATGGATGCACCAGTAGCACCTGTGGCCCTAAATATTGCTCCATTGAATTCCCCTCAGAGAGAGTTGGAGTGGAAAGCATTAGCAGATCTAGATTATCAAATATCAGAGGAAATGCTAATGCATAGCAAGTACCACATTCACTTGCTAAATGAATTGAAGATTAAACATGAGAGTGGAATGGATGTATTGGGCATTTGGGACTCTTTCCTCCCTATCTTCAAGCTCCCTCAGGTCAACCAGTTTCCTGACCTAATCCACCGATTTCCTGACTGCTATGACCCCACTCAGAGGGTTGTGCTTGACCCTTCAGGCTCAGTTGTTTTTTATATCACCGCTGAAGCCATCAGAGAGATGCTACACTTCAATACTGATAAGAAACTAGTTCCTTTATCACTGGTAGATCTGATAAAGCAAGGAGCTAAGCTGATGGATGCTCAGGTCACCAAGTTGAATCAATTGTAAATTGACTCTGACACCGTGCACTACCCTCCCATTTCTCATGTATACCTCAACCAATTGGGCAGAGACCTTGTAGACATGATTAGTCCCATATTGGGCTATAATTCAATAGAATTTGTTGATGAAAATGTGCTGGTGATGATGCTTATGTTTTCCCCTGGCAAGTCCCCAATCTGTTATGACTATGCCACTTACATAGCCGATAAAATACATGAGCAATTGATGAACTTAGCAAGGGAAAGGGTGTTCAGATACACCTCCTATATCTACCACTTAATTTTATATTATCAGCATGAAAAATTTCCTTTTCCTGTGAAAAGAGTGGATGCACAAGGCAATCCAAGGTCAGTGGTTTATTGGTCTTCTGCCTTCCACTGCAGATCTTGTTCTCCATACACTTATTGTGAGTTTATAGACCTCTTCATCCACCCAGCCATGTCTCTGCTTCTGAGCTCACCTCCTCCAAGACTAACTGATGAGATGCAGAGGATTCTTCAGTTGTCTAAGGTATACAGCATTGGGGATTGGTATTATTACCAAAACCACACAGTCATTAGAATATATGGGTGTGAGTTGCCCCCATACAGATTACCCAAATATGTGCCTATGAGATTGTTTGCTCTCGAGTACTTCAGGCAATTTGGGAATGCTGATGTACTCCATTTTTCAGGCAAGGGCAAGAAAGCATAGCTCAAAGTTAGAAACCAATTAGGCCACTTCATTTACAATAAAAGGGAGGAAGGTTGGCAAGAGGTAGATAGAATGCTAGAAGCCCTTGGCTTACAGACCCGCTTCCTTTGGAAACCATATGACCCCAATGATTTCATAAGTTTAAGAAGGGTCAGATATAGGTTGGCCAGTTATGACCACATAAGGTTGCCTCACATAGAAAAATATGCAAATCAACTAAAGTGGAGGGAAGGCACCTTAGAGGAGCCTGCCACACAAGAAGAACTAGGTCAAAGAGCAGTAAAAAATCTTGAAAAGTTGGCTGACTTAGAGCTTTGTTCACAGGTATTTTCTCTCGCAGGCATTCAAGTGGGAGCAGCTGCCTCATCTTCTACAGCACATCAGCAAGCAGCCAAAGCTACTGATCAGGCTTCCAGCAAAGGCAAAGAAAAAGAGTGGCATCCAATACAACTGCAAAAAGAACAGCAAAAAGAGGGGCAGCCAATACAGTAGCAAGAACAAACAGCTGAACCCCCAATATCCACCGAGCAACAGGCTCAAGAGAATGTGCCTGCTAGGCAAGAAAAGACAGTGGAGGCCTCAGTGCTACAAACTCCACAAAAGGAAGAAAATGGAAAAAAGAGGGATAGAGAGAAGGAGACTCCCCTCACCACCTCCACAACCCACGGGGAGAAAAGACACAGAATGAATCCCCTCTCTGAGGAAGAAATGCCTATTGGGCAATCTCTGGGCATGGGCCCACCAAGTATGGAGGCATCTGCAAGTTCCTTTTAGCAGGAACAGGAAAGAATAGTTGGAGGAGAAGTCAGCTCCTCAAGCCAGCAAAGGGGAGTTGAAATAGGCGTCAAACAACAGTTTATTGATATTAAAAAGAAGAATTAGCCAATAAGGATACAACTATACAACCACTTATTGAAGATGGCTCCTACAAACCAGCAGAGATTAATGTCTGCATATGATGTACATGAGGGCAAAATGGTAATGAGTCATTTCATGCCAACCATGTTGCAGCCACAGTCTGCAGCTGATTACATAAGGACCAACCTTGAGGCCCTTGCAAAGGACATCCACCCTATGGATCAAATAGAATTGCACAAGCAAACGGGTGAGATGGTATATGCTACCCTTGCAGACAAAACATTGGTGAATTATAGGCTGGAAAATAGCCTAAACAACACAGCTGCGCAACTTGAGTTGGAGAAAGCATCCTCCCAGGCAAAGGACAACAGAATCAAAGCATTGGAGGATATCATTATAGAGCTTGGGCATGATCCCAAGGACACCAAAGCTATACAAGCGCTGTTGAAACTAAGAGATGCAGATATGGTAGCGTTAAGAAAAATGGTTAAGATCCCAGCAACTTTTCATCCTCAAACAGGAGAAGTGGCCCAGCTAAGGCATGACCAAGATGCAGCAGCTATTCTAGTATCATTATACAAACAGCTGATCCAGGCACAAGAGAAACTGGGAGAATCAGAGGCTGCACTGCAGGCAGCCCTGCAACAGAAGGAAGGAGGTCAAACATCTCAGCCCCCTCCACAAATAATCAACCTTGAGGAACCTCCTCAAACTACTGCTCCTCCTACAGAACAGACAGCGCCATCTACATCAACACTAGCACCAACAATAGAGCAGGCTCCAAGCCTTGATATGAAGAAGCTGAAGAATGAAATTCAGGCTTTAGAAGCCCAAATGGCAGAATTAAATGAAGCTAGGGACAATTTGGCTAAGCTCAATGAAAAATATGACAAGTCAAAACAAAGCATAGCTGAAAAGGGAAGAGAAGTCAAGGCTCTCAAAGAGAAGATAAAGGAGCTGGAGAAAGAGCTTACACTTGACAAAGTGGTGGCTCAGCTCAAGATAGTTTTATGGGCCAACATTGGCCAATTAATTACAGACCAGTTGTAGTACATTGAGACTATTCATAAGAAAACAGAGCTCATAGCCAAAGCACACAAGGAAGTGCAAAGATCAAGGGCATCTCTAGGAAATATGCCTGAGATAGCCAACAGAATGATCAATGTGCTCAATAACCGCACAGGTCCTCAGCTGGCAGGAATGGGAATCTCCAATAGAACTGAAACCATCCAGCTGATAAAGAGGGTCCTCACATTGAGAAGCCTGGTACAAACATTAGATAGAAGAAGCCAGGACATGCAAACAGAAGTCAACAGGTTCATGGACAAGTTTGCAGCACTACAAAGCAGAGGTCTTCCTGGCTTGCTGAACAGTGTAGGGAGACTGCTATCACATGAGAATTATGCAAAAAGGGTGAACACATTTGCAACCAATCAGATCACTCAAGGATCAAGTACCTTAGAGGTAATAGGCCCAACAACTGGGCAAAGTCTCTACGATAGAGTAGAGAACTTATTTTTTATTATGAATGAGATTAGACATTTATTTGAAGTGCCTCCAAACTTCTACAAGTACACAGAGGAAGATGAAAATTTAGATGTAATTTTAAGGCATCAATTGCCTACACAGGAGTGGTGGACCAGAATGATACAGATGTTGTTGTAAACAGGGAGGTCTTTTCATCAAAAGACATAAGTCATCACCTTCAGAAAAAGTGATGCACACAGTATGATTAGAGAAGAGTGGACTGAGCCAACTCAGCAGAAAGATTTGGCCACTAAAGCAACACTGACATCTACAAATAACAGGGCCGAGAAAGCTACAGCGTGACAAAGCATAAAGACACATCATTCAACATTTATGCAGAACGCTCAAAGCGACTCAGTGGCCTCCAAAGGTCAAAAGGATTTCTGACAGAATTAAAGAGCATTCATTTTGTATTTACAGCAGTAATAACTTCTTTATCTGCTATTTTGTAAAGTTGGTGAGCGTATTTAATTATCAGATGACTCAGCGGTTCAGATATTTTTGTAGAATCGATTGTATATATTCCCCCTCGCATAATCTTGCAGGGGTTGTTGTTACTTGTTCAGAAAGAGAACGCAACTGTATTTTTTGGAGAGATAATACAAAGGAGCTTTCGGAATTTCGGAGTGTGTCTTTTCTGATGTATACTGTGTTGGAACTAATGAATGCTGTGGAATTCTAGTGCTATATTTTGATACAATAAGTTTCTCTATCTCTATCTGTGTTAAATTTTTATTTATTTCGTTTCTCATGTATGTGATCTAATCTTAACAAGAAAGTAGAAGAATAACTCAGGATTTGTCCATGGAGACACCCTGAATTCAATATTTCCTTGTTATAAATGTTTTCCTCAGGTTTATCTGTTAAATTGGAATTCTTAAATGCTCCAAATTACTATAAATCTTTAACAGTTTCTGTGCAGTAATTCTTAGATGCTACTGAATAGAATCTGCTCTTTTTCAACTTGCAGTCAGACTGTGTATAAGTTTCCATTTCACTCTGTTTCATTTATAAACCAAAAATTGTATCATGCATAGCTGTCTAGCTCTACAGTAAATCTTTCTCCATCATAGACATCAGGACCTACTCAAATTTCTGACTCCATATGCCCAATGGTCTAAAAGGTCCCTCCAGCATTTCATACCCTTCTCAAAACAACAGTTCACAACCAAAACCTTAAAAACAAAAGCTGAATTCACAACTAGACTAAAATATTCACAAACAGAGCTAAAACTTAAAGAGAGAGCCCTCTCTGATTATAGGTAGGCTGGACCTATAATCCAAAGCTTGGTTAGTGGTTACCCCGGCCGTATTCCCTTGGGAGTCAAAGGGAACAACCTGGGTGTTAACAGAGTTAAACCACCATTGTTGACCAATTTGGAGCTGTTGAGAGGGGTTAAGCATCATTAATTTATGTGTTTTAATTTCAAGCTGAGAACCTCTTCCAAATAGGCCATGAGCACTGAAGTATAGGTTGTGCACCTCATTCCCTTATCAATATGAATGCAACAATTGGAGGTTGAGTATTCTCCTATTCATCTTTGGTTGCAGGTAGAGTGAACATGGGTTTCATTTCAGGTTCCTCTACCCCATTTACAAGCTTTGCAAACTGTCACTACAAGAAAAAAGGTCATTAGTGAGGGTCATGGCTGTGACGGACCTTCAAGGTCCGTCATCAATGTCGCATATGGTGACGGTCTTTAAAAAAGTGTTGTTGTAAGTGTATATAGTGATGGTCCTTTAAGATTTGTCACTAAAGCCATTTCCAATGACACTTTTGGTGATGGTCGTTAAAGGTCTGTCACTAATTCTCTCTTTGGTGACACTTTTGGTGAGGGTCATCAAAGGCCCATCACTAATTCTCTCTTTCGTGACACTTCTAGTGATGATAATTTATTGACCATCGCCAATGATCTTTTTGGTTACTTTTGGTGATGGTCAATAAATGTTCTTTATCATTGATCATTCCAATGAGTTTTTGATGATGCTTCATGTCTGTGACGGACCTTTAAGGTCCATCACCAATGTCATATATCATGACGGTCTTTAAAAATCGTTGTTGTAAGTGTATATAATGATGGTCCTTTAAGGTTTGTCACCAAAGCCATTTTCAATGACACTTTTGGTGAGGGTCGTTAAAGGCCCGTCACTAATTCTGTCTTTGGTGACACTTTGGTGAGGGTAATTAAAGGGCCATCACTAATTCTCTCATTCGTGACACTTATAGTGACAATCTTTTATTGACCCTCACCAATGCTCTTTTTTATTACTTTTGGTGACGGTTAAAAAATATTTGTCATCATTGATCATTCCAATGAGTTTTTGACGATGCTATGTACCTATTACTATATTTTTTTTTTAAAGATAACTATTAAAGACCATTGTTGTCGAGTCTTTTGCATTATGTGTTCAAGGTCATAGTGGTTATAATCAGTCGATTTGTTAAGAAGTAATTACTGTGTATAATTTCCCTCAAGTCATAAGAATATAGTTTTCGTATGAGCCAACACATGATTCATCTCTATTAAGATTATTATCTAGAAAATTTCCTTTAAATAAAGTTGTGTAGGAACTATATTATTTAATACATCATCAAGCTCTATCAATTCTATTAATGAGAGAGACCTAACACTCCTCAACACTCATGGCACACCTTAACATGCTTTGGAATAGTACACTAACATTCCTTGACACCTAACATGTATTGGAACATCTTTGTACCTCGAACATCTTTGTACCTAGAACATCTTGCCATGAGTAGGATGCCCAAGCACATGTTTGCATGCCCTAGCATAGCATAACACTCCCCTAGCATGTGTTGTCATGCCCTGTAGTCCCTAGCATGCCTTGGATAAACTTGGCATAATATTGCATTGAAAAACATTAGCACTTGGCACACATTGGCACTTGGCATGTATTGGACATATTATTAACCCTCTTATGTGTTCATTTCCTTGAAATTTAGTTTCGTTATTTCTATTGTTTCCTTGAAACTCCTTGACGCATATTGGAAATATACTTTGGAACCCTGCACATCCTAGCATGTCTTAGCACCTAGCATGCCTTGACACTATTTGGCACATGTTAGCACACCCCGGAACTACCTAGCACACTCTAGAACTTCTTGACATGCCCTGATATTCCCTAGCATGCCTTACCCATGCTTAACATACCTTGTCACTCCCTCCTTGGCATGACAACTAGCACTCATTAACACTCACTTACACACCCTCATATTCATTCACTTCCATGCATTTTGACCTAGTGCTCCCTTTTGTTGTCCTAGTACTCCCTAACACTCCTCAGCATGCATTTGAAATCTCTATCACACCTTAGCACTCTTTGACATGCTATGCCACTTCATAGCATGCATCACACTCCCTGACACACATTGGCACTTGGAAAGTCTTAGCATGTTTGGCATACGTTGAGATGAATTGGTATGATTTGGAATGGTTTAATATTAAAGTTATTTGAGATCAATTATTGGAAAGTAGATGAGAAGAAACAAAGGAATATTTGGCACTTAGAATGCATTGACATTGGCACTTGGCACCTAGTGTTGGTGTGCCTAACATGCCCCTCATGGAAAAGGTAAATTGATGACTTATTAACACTATTATGTGTTCATTCCTTATAGTTTAACTTGTTCCTTCCTTTTGTTGCCTTGACAGTACCTAGAATGCATTGTCACACCCTTGCACATCTTGGCATGCCTTATCACTTGGCACATCTTAGCTTGTTTGACATGTCTTTGTACTCAATTGTTGAATTGAGGATTCTGGGACCCATAATATTTATAAGTAGAACTTCGGTGTAAATCACATAAAGAGAGACATTCGTCGACGCGTTTTGAACCAACCAGTGTGGCTCATCGTCAGGACAAGTTGAAGAAACAGATCCAGCTTTGCATGCTAAATAGTCTGAGCAGAGCCTCCAACTGCTATCTTGATCAACGGCTATGTCTTTGTACTCTCTGTTGAATGTTAACATGCCCTAACACACCTTGGCAGTCATGACCTCACAACTAGCATTACATCTTTCCACGACCTGGGAACCTTACATTCACTAGAACACTTTGGCACTCCCTAGTTTTCATGCCCTCATAGATAACCTTACTTTTTCTGCAACTTGGAAACCCAACCAATTCATTAGCAAAACAATATTGTGCCAAACCCAAAGTCTACCTTTCTTTGAAATTGCTTTTTCCACGTCTTATCACAACCATAGGCTTGACTCCAGCAAGTCCTATTCTGAACTTCACCGAAAACACTTCATCCTTTGGGCACCTGGAATTCACTCCTTGGCACACACTCTTATTTGTTCATTTCCAAGCATTTTGACCTAGTTCTCCCTTGTGTTCCCCTAACAATCCTCAACATCCATTGACATTGTCTACAATGTGTTAGCACACCTTTTCATTCCTTGGAATGCCCTAACACTCCTTAGCTATCATGCCCTCACAACTACCCTTACTTTCTTTTATACTTGGCCAAAACACAACCAATTCCTACCCCGACTACAACAACTTAACCAAGTTATAGTTACTACAACTAGACTATGCCTTGTTCACCTAAGAACTACTTATAACACATCTTAGGCTACTCATGTCCAATCTAAAATCATCCCACTTAACAAGTTACCAAGTCAAGGCTCATGTCCAACCATGGACATAAAACAACTAAGAAACACAGTTTACATCTTCACATGAAATAGCACCTAGCATGTCTGACAATCCCTTAGCCCTATGTGGTGTGTTTTAGCATCCCCTATATTTCTTGCAGGCATGCTTTGCACTCCCTAGCACACCCTATCACTCCTTGACCTGTCCTGACACTCTAGCATGCCTTGGCGCTGCCTAGCATATAACCTTGTCACTCCCTCCTTAGAACACTTGGAACTCATTGACACTCCCTATCACACACTCTTATCTCTTCATTTCCACGCATTTTGAACTATTTCTCCCTTGTGTTTCCGTGGAACTCCCTACATTTGCTGACACACATTGACACACCATGGAACATGGCACATCTTGGTATGTTCCCCTGACACTCTAGCATTCCTTAGCACTACCTAACGTATCTTGTCGCTCCCTCCTTACCACACCAAGAACTCACTAACACTCCCTGTCAAACACTCTTATTTATTCATTTCCATTTATTTGAAACTAGTGATTCCTTTTGTTTCCTTGGCACTCCATAACACTCCCTGGCATGCATTGGCACACCCTAGCACCTGGCACATATTGGCATGTTTCCCTAGCCTCTAGCATGCCTTAGCACTGCCTACCATACCTTGTTACTCCCTTAGCACACCTGTATCTCACTGACACTTCCTCTCACAAACTCTTATTTTTTCATTTGCATGCATTAATTTGACCTAGTTCTCCCTTATGTTTCCCTGGCACTCCCTAATGCTTCCTAGCACATGTTGACACACCTTAGCACCTCGCACATCTTGGCTACATGTCTCCCTAGAAATCTAGCATGACTTAGCACAACCTAGCATAACATGTCATTCTCTCCTTAGCACACTTGGAACTCATTGAAACTTCGTGTCACAAACTCTTATTCATTCATTTCCATGCATTTTGACCTAGTGCTCCCTTATGTTTCTCTGGCACTCCCTAACACTCCTTAGCATGCATTGGCACACCTTGGCACTTGGCACATCTTGGTATGCTTCCCTAGCACTCTAGCATGCCTTGGCAGTACTGCATAGCATACCTTGTCACTCCCTCCTTAGCACACCTAGAACTCGCTCAATGTAATGTTCCAAACTAGGAAAAATAGTGCTATGCAAAACGAACAATAAAAATAATGCCATAAAATTAAATCAAACCATCATACCACAAAATTGGCAACCAAACTGTGTTATCTACTCATTTTATTAAATGGGAAGAGGTGTACAACAAGGTGTTGGAATGTGTGCACCTGGGCTTATTCTAGACAAACTAACAAAATCCCAAAATGAACAATGGAACACCCTCCTCAAATCTGTTGGTAATACGACCTAAGAGCTACATTGATACTAACCAAAAAGGTGTTGCTGCCCGAAATGATTTGTCATTAGAGCCTTTCCTGTTGCTCAGAAAATTTTGGGAAATTAATCCCAGCCTCTATGAAAGAAACCCATAATAACACACGAAGGAATTGGCCAAATGTTGACCTCGAAATTTTGGCCCAAATTCCCCTCAGCTCCTCTAGGTGTTGGCTGAGTTGGGACCCATGTTTGACACCTCTAACCTACCCAGAAAATTCTATAAAATTAGGAGAGTGATCCTTGCCCAAAACCCAAAAAAACCCAGAAAGGGTTTCCTTTGATTCCAACCTTAACAAATTGACGCTTCATAGCTTGTCCCTCCTCCAATTTCAAATTATGTTGTTGTGACTGATCATGTCAATCTATACTCTCCCAACTCCAACAATCCTCCTCAAATGGCCCTCCAAATGATCTCCTACTTCTCCCGGCTAGTCTTAGCTCTACAAATATTCCTTCCTCCAACTCCCACGTGAGCCTAGTGAGGGCTCGCTGTGCAGGCCTAGGAAACTGTAAATTGAACTGTTCCAATGCCGCAACCTCTTGATCCAAAAATATCCTAAAAGGTTGATCCTCCACTGTAGCTCCAACGCCCAAACTCCCCCAGTAGTTGCTGCCTGGATGAACCGATAAGCAACACCTACATGTTCCCCTTCTGCATCTTCCAAAAACATGAACTTGCCGAGACAAATGCTAAATGATGTGACTGTGAAACTCCACTAGCTCTCCTACAAGGTAGTATGAATTCCCTTCCTAGGGTGGCAGTTGAAGTCCACGAAAGCAAGGGTTTAGATCTCCGCTTGGAGACACTCGTGTGATAAACAACACATTAGCCCAGATAAGTAGCTTGAGCAACTAAGGTTGAGTTCAATATGTCAAAAATATACCAAATGAGGCTAGGCCCCCTCTATTTAGAATTTGTGGGCCTCCTTTCCCATGTGGCCCCCATCCAACTAGAGATTTGACTTTCCCTCCTTAGTCATTTGAGGTTCCTTCTAAGGTGGTGCATATTTCCTCATGTGGGTGGCCCCCATGTTATGCCAAAAAAACATTTTGGCCCCTTTTCCCTTCCTAAGTCTTTCCCAAAAATCACAGGGGTCCCATGGCCTCCAAAATTATCAAAATTATAGAACAAATAAACCTATAACAATTTAATTTCAGAAGGGACATTACACTGACACTTCATTTCCATGCATTTCAAACTAGTGTTCCCTTGTGTTTCCTTGGCACTTGGCCCTAACACTCCCTAGCATGCATTCGGGCCACACCCTAGCACCTGGCACATCTTGGCATGCCTTAGTAGTTGGTTTGTCTTAGCATGCCTAACATGCCTTGGAATTGTCTAGCATGTGTTAGTTCTCCCTGGCATTCCCTAGCACACCTTGGCACTACCTGATTCTCATGCCCTCATAGATATATTTACTATTTTTGCGACTTGGGAACCCAACCAAGTCATTGGAAAAACAATGTTTTGCGAAACCCAAAGTCTCCCTTTGTCTGAAACTACTTTTCCCAACTGCTTATAATTGTAATTATAGGCTTGCCTCCTACGATTCCTATTATGACCTTCTCCTAACACACTTCGTCCTTGATGTTATCACCCAGGTTGTTCCCTTTGACTCCCAAGGGAATACGGCTGGGGTAACCACTAACCAATCTTTGGATTACAGTTTCTAGCCCAACTGTAATCAGAGAGGGCTCTCTATTTAAGGTTTGTCTCTGTTTTCTGAAGATTTTAGGCTAGTTATGATGTTCAGTTTTGTTCAAGGTTTTGGTTGAATGATGTCCTTCAATACCTAAGGTGGAAATCTTCATACAGTATTAGTGCATTGGGAAATGGAGTTTGGGGCTATAGGTTGTTTGAAGTATTGAGTGAGATTGTTGAAACTACAGGGCCATTTAAACATTTCATGAAACAAACTTGAAATAGTGATGATGCAGTGTGTTTAACCAGTGAAAAGCAATTAAGAATTTTCCACTAAGCTATGGGTGTGAGAAAGAGATATACTGCACAGGAGCAGACTTGAATTCCTGAGCAATAACCACTGTGAAAGATATAGTTTGAAGATGCAGCAATTAAGAATTACACCTTTATAACTATAACTGAAGAAAACAATTATAACAACGAAGATTGAGTTCAGGGTATTCTATGAATAAATCCTAGAGCTATTCATTTTCTCTGCCATTAACTGTGAAACATAGCATATGATTGGGTTATGAAGAAGTAAATAAAACACATAACGAAGAGTTTACAGGAAACTTATTGAGCCATGAAATACGCAGGAATCCTGTAGCATTCAGCAAACACACTACAACGCCTCAGACAACGCAGAACTTTAGAAATTCCATCAGCTTTGTATTAATACTCTGAAAATTTACAGCATAAGATCTCTAGAAGAGAAAATCAACAACCCCTGCAAGCTTATGCGAGGGGGAATATATACAATCGGTTACACAAAATATCTGAACCGCTGAGTCACTTAAGAAATAAATATGTTTACCAACTTTACAGAATAGCAGATAAGGAAGTTATTGCTGCTCTTAATACAAAATGAATGCTCTTTAATTCTGTCAGAATACTTTTTCACCTTTGGAGGCCACTGAGTCGGTTTAGCGTTCTGAATAAATGTTGAATGATGTGTCTTTATGCCCTGTCATCCTGTAGTTTTCTCGGCCCTGTCATCTGTAACTGTCAGTGCTGTCGTGGTGGCCGAATCTTTCTGCTGAGTTGGCTCATTCCATCTTTTTTCAATCATACTGACTGTATCAAATTTTCCTGTACATCATGACTTATGTTTTTGATGAAAAAACTTAATGAGAGCATCTTTTTCACAGTATCATCTGTATCATTTTGGTCCACCATCCCTGTGTGGGAAGTTGATGTCTCAGAATTACATCTAAGGTCTCATCTACCTCTGTATATTTATAGAAGTTTGGAGGCACTTCAAACAAATGCTTGATCTCATTCATAATAAAAAATAAATTCTCTACTCTATCATAGATATTTTGCCCAGATGCTGGCCCTGTTTCTTCTGAAGTACTTGGTGTTACAGTGATCTGATTTGTAGAAAATGTGTTGACCCTCTTTGCATAGTTCTCATGTGAAAGTAGCATACCTGCGCTGTTCAGTAAGCCAGGAAGACCTCTGCCTTGTAGTACTGCAAATTTGTCCATGAACCTGTTTACTTCTGTCTGCATGTCCTGGCTTCTTCTTTCCAGTGTTTGTACCAGGCTTCTTAATGTAAGGACCCTCTTTATCAGCAAAATAGTTTTAGTTCTGTTGGGAATTCCCATTGCTGCCAGCTGAGGAACTGTACGGTTGTTGAGCACATTAATCATTCTATTGGCTACCTCAGGCATGTTGCCTAGAGATGCCCTTGATCTCTGGACTTCTCTGTGTGCTTTTCCTATGAGCTCTATTTGCTCATGAATAGTCTCAATATATTGCCACTGATCTGTGATTGATTGGTCAATGTTGGCCCATAAAACTGTCTTAAGCTCAGCCACCACTTTGTCAAGGGTGAGCTCCTTCTCCAGCTCCTTTATCTTCTCCTTAAGGGCCTTTATTTCCCTCCCTTTTTCTGCCACATTCTGCTTTGACTTGTCATATCTTTCATTTAGCTTAGCCAAATTCTCCCTGGCTTCATTTAACTCTGCCATTTGGGCTTCTAGGGCCTGAATTTCGTTCTTCAGCTTCTGCATGTCAAGGCTTGGAGGCTACTCTGTTGTTGGTGCTGGTTCTGATGTAGATGGTGCTGTTTGAGCTTTCTGTTCTGTAGGAGGAGCAGTAGTTTGAGGGGGTTCCTCAAGATTGATTATCTCTGGAGGGGGCTGAGAAGTTTGGCCTCCTTCCTTCTGTTGTAATGCTGCCTGCAGCGCAGCCTCTGACTCTCCCAATTTCTCCTGTGTCTGGATCAGCTGTTTGTATAACGATACCAGCATAGCTGCTGCATCTTGGTCATGTCTCAGCTGAGCAACCTCTTCTGTTTGTGCGTGAATAGTTGCTGGGATCTTAATCATTTTCCTCAATGCTGCCATGTCTGCATCCCTTAGTTTCAATAGTGCTTGAACAACCTTGATGTCCTTGGGATCATGCCCAAGCTCTATAATGATGTCCTCCAGTGCTTTGATTCGGTTATCCTTTGCCTGGGAGGAAGCTTTTTCCAACTCAAGTTGGGCAGCTGTATTATTTAGGCTATTTTCCAGCCTAAGATTCACCAATGTTTTGTCTGCAAGAGTGGCATACACCATCTCACCCATTTGCTTGTGCAGTTCTATTTGATCCATAGGGTGGATGTCTTTGGCTAGGACCTCAAGGTTGGTCCTTATGTAGTCTGCAGCTGACTGGGGCTGCAACATGGTTGGCATGAAATGACTCATTACCATTTTGCCCTCATGTACATCATAGGCAGACATCAATCTTTGCTGGTTTGTAGGAGCCATCTTTAACAAGTGATTGTAGAGTTGTATCTTGATTAGCTCGTTCCTCTTTTTGATATCAATAAATTGTTGTTTGATGCCTACTTCAGCTCCCTTTTGGTGGCTTGAGGAGCTGACTTCTCCTCCAACTATTCTTTCATGTTCCTACTAAAAGGAACTTGCAGAGGCTTCCATGCTTGGTGGGCCCATGCCCAAAGATTGCCCTATAGGCATTTCTTCCTCGGAGAGGGGATTCATTCTGTGCCTTTTCTCTCCGTGATTTGTGGATGTTGTGAGGGGAGTCTCTCTGTCCCTCTTCCAATTCCTGTCCTCATTTTGTGGAGTTTGGAGGACCGAGGCCTCCACTGTAGTCTCCTGCCTAGGAGGCAGAGTGTCCTGTGCTTGCTGCGTTGTGGATATTGGGGCCTCTAATGTTTGTTCTTGTTGCCCCTCTTATTGCTGTTCCTTTTGTTGTTGTACTTCCTGCTGTTGTTGCACTTCTGTGGGAGCTAGTTGTTCTGGCTCCATTTGTTTCTCTTTGCCTTTGCTGGAAGTTTGATGAGTAGTTTTGGCTGCTTGCTGATGTGCTATTGAAGATGATGCAGCTGCTCCAAGCTGCCTTTGGTATGAAGAGGAAACCTACCCACAAGTTTCCAAGTCAGCCTCTTTCTCAATATTTTTTGCTTCTCTTTGTAGCATTTGCTCTCTATTCATTGGCTCTTCTAGGGTGCCTTCTTTCCAACTTAGTTGATTGGCATATTTCTCAATATGAGGCAATTTAGTGTGAGCATAGCCACCCAATTTATGTTTTATCCTTCTGAGAAAAATGAAATGATTAGGGTCATAAGGTATCCATTGGAAACTAGTTTCAAATCGGAGGGCCTCTAGCATGCCATCTGCTTCCTTCCATCCCTCCTCCCTTATGTTGTAAAGGAAAGGGCCTAGCTGGTTCCTGACTTTTAGTTGCACTTTCTTGTTTTTACTATGGAAATGGATCATGTCTGTATTTCCAAACTGCCTGAAATACTCCAAGGCAAATAGTCTCATAGGGACATATCTTGGTAGCCTATAAGGGTCCAACTCACAACCATATATTCTGATTACTGTGTGGTGTTGGTAAAAGTACCAATCACCAATGTTGTAGGACTTAGATAGATGGAGAATTCTTTGCATTTCATCAGTTAATCTTGGAGGAGGAACACCATATAACAAGGTCAAAGCTGGATGAATGAAGAGGTCTATGATTTCACAGTATGTGTATGGTGAGGAAGAGGTGTGATGAAAAACTGAAGTCCAAAACACAACTGACCTTGGATTTCCCTGGGCATCAAGTTTCTTGAGAGGAATAGGGAAACGGTCAGGTTGATAAAATAAGAACAGATGATATATGTGTCTGGTGTATCTAAACACCTTCTCCCTTTCTAGATTCATCAGTTTCTCATGAATCTTGTTTGCAATATATGTATGATAATCATAATGCACAACAGGAGGCTTTCCAGGAGAAAATATGGACAGCATAGCCATAATGGTGTCATCAACATCCTCAGTTCCCTTGTAGCCCAAGAAATAGCTGGTCAAATCTACAAGCATTTTGCCCAAGTCATTGAGGTATGGATTTCTAATAGGAGGCGTCCTCACAGTTTCAGAGCCTGGTTGTACAAATAACTGATTGATTTTGATGATCTGGGAACTGGACAGGTTGCCCCCCTTCTTTAATAAATCTAGCATGGAGAGAGGAGTCAATGGTCTTGCAGAATGAAAGTGCAGCATCTCATTTATGGCCTCAGGGGTAATATGAAACAAGACTGAGCCTGTGGGACTGAGAACAACTCTTTGACATGGATCATAGCATTCACAGCATCTATGGATCAAGTCTGGAAGGGGATTGACTTGAGGGAGGTTGTAAATGGGCAAGTTGGAGTCCCAAATCCCTAAAATATCAACTCCACTGAGGTGTTGGGCCTTTAACTCATTCAGCAGATGGATGTTAAATTTGGAATTCATTGAAAATGAGTCTATCATCTGATAATCCTTATCCCCCAGGGCCTTCCATTCTAATTCTCTTTGTGGGGCATTCAGAGGTTGAATATTCAATGCTATTGGTGTTTCCATGGCTAATAAGGCCTCTGATTTCTATGTGAAGTGGTTTGAGTGAACAGAGAAACACAGAGGGGTATCTTTACAATAGAGAGGTGAATTGCAAGGAGCAGAGGGTAAATTGTAACAGCAACAATTGAAATACTGCATTGAAGACTGATAGAACTAATATCAGGACTGATTCAAGTGTCTCCACGGTGAATTATTATAGTTTCGGGGTCTAAGTCCACGAATGCACGGACAGACTGCAGGTTTGGTGAAAACTTGGACAAAGAAGGCTCTGCAGGTGAATTTCGATTCAACAGTTGAAAATGAAGGCCAACCACCGGGGATTTACTGGTAAATTCAGTGTTTTCTTACTCTTTTAAGCTATCTTTGGACAATGAAGGATAAAACCAGGCACAGAGGAATGCTTGGGATAAATACCTGGTAAACTGTCGGCAATGGCTACAAGTGCAGGTGGGATGGGAGCACCGGTGGTCTCTGGGTCGATTTCTGCAAGTTGGCAACGAATGAACGTAATTTGCATGCAGAGCAGAATAGTTCTTGCTTTTGCAAAAAGTGAGAAAAACCACGTTTTTCGACAAAAATATGGACTTTTGGGATTTTGGCGCTTTTCTGGATGACGTCGGCATGACGTCATCAGGTGGGGTCAGGGTCGGATGACGTCAGCATGACGTCATCAGGTGACGTGGCAGCCTGTGAGTGGTCCACGGGGATGGTGAGGTGGCGGACAGGTCAGAGCAGTGGCAGACAGGGGCGCTAACGCGGCGGTGATGTAGCAAAGATGTGGGTCTGACGTGGTAATGACGTTGGCATGGCGGGTTCACACAAAACCAGAAACGGTAAGTGGATTTTCTCGGACCGCTATCGATATGGAAGTTGTTTTGTGAGAGGGTGACCTGAGAAATTGTGGGGGTGACACGTGGCAGAGCCCTGACGTCACCCTCTGACAGTTTCTCGGGTGCTACCTTATGGATGTCGGGCCCGACCCGATATGCATGTGGGCCGTCGGATGAAAAGATCCAGATCCGATGGTCGATGGGTCACTAAGGTGCCAGGACGATACGACAGCGGGCGGGGATTAAAATAATATTTTCTTTGGAATACGCGCCCAGCGGGGACTTAGGAGTTTGACGGGTAATATGGGATTTTCAATGCAATTTTTTATACAAATGTGTATTTGCGCCAAACTTTGGATAAAGCCGAAAAGTGGGTTTTTGATGTATTTTTGCAAATAAAGCGGGTTAGGGGTGGAAATGGGGTTTTTTACAAGGTTCTTTTGCAAATGAAGGGGCAAATGGTTTAAATGATTTCTGAAGGGTAAAGAGGGGTAATGCTTAGGCTGTTAAACTGACCAGAGGTCAATTTAATCCCTGAATTTGAACATATGGCTATAGTGCCAAAGGGGAAGGGAATATTTATACATTGCTTGGGATTTATACACCATAGTGTTTATAATAGTAGGGAAAAAGGGGAACATAGGGGATTTAGATAATAAGATTTTTTAGAAGTTAGTATGAGTGGAGGAAGGGGGTGAGAGGGTGAAACACTAAGTTTTATATGAAATAAACTTAGTTTAGGAAGTAGAACAAAATGAAAAGAATTTTAGACAAGAAATGTGGCTTTTAAAGAAACAAGAACCACCATAAGACCTTGAATTCTTACATGAACATGGCTGGCAATGGGATGTTAGCAATGAATGTGAGGGGGGAGATTAGGAAGTTAGACATGCTCCATTGTGTTGCTGCAAATGATAGGGAAGAGGAGCCTCTCTTATCCATTGATGCTTCCTTTAGGTTAAACCAGCAAAATTCAGTTGAAAGGAATGACATTTCTGCAACCCCATCTGCCTACCCATCTGCTTGCCTAGCATTTTTTGTTTCTTCATGGAGGGTGCACTTAGACATGCAGACCCTCATGTGCATTTTTTTCTTTTGGCTTTTTCTTTTGATTTTCTATCTAGAACTACCCTTATTGCTTCCAAGGTCCCAGATTAAGCAGTTGGGAACCTTAATTCTCTACCTAACTACTGGTCTGCCAAGATTAAACAGTTTGGACATACTTCTTTCTCTATTCTACAACAGAAAATTGAAACATGGCATGATCCAGATTAGGCTGTTGGACCATCCATCCAAAATTGAGTCAACATCAAGCTTATGTACACACATTGTCTTCTTATGGAAATATGGGATATTTGAATCACCAAAGCAGAGCATATTTGGAACTTTCATTTTCCAATCATGAAATATGAAACCTATTGGTGTAGGTAGCTAACAGTGGCTCCACATGGGGATGGTTTTTCCATTTGAAAGACCAAGAACAACAGGTCAGAATGCCTTGGTCCATGAGTTCTCTTACCAAACTTGGAGTACTTCTTTTTGAAATCTCAAAATTGTGCTCTTCCCCTCTTGGTGCATCTCTGAACTTATTTGCCTTTTGCTGATAATTCAAAAAACTCGAAAAACTGCATTCTTTACATGTTAACAGAAAGTAATATATACTCTTGAATATGTACAATGGAAACTTAGGCTGCACTCATGGATGGTAGTCAAAATAGTGCTTTAACATCCTACCATTCACAGGACCTTCATCCAAATCATCTTCATCAAGACTTTAAAGGAAGTAGGTGTTGTTTCCTTGTACTGCTTGAACAACAAAGGGTCCTCTCCAAAGGGAATCAAATTTTCCGTGTTTTCCTTTATCTTCCCTTCTTGAATCCCACTTGAGGACTTTGTCACCAATGTTGAAATATTTCGCTTTGGTCCTTCTATCAAAAGCTTTCTTTAAATTTTCTTGTAAAACTTGAACTCTGCTATAAACTTGGTCTCTAGTTTGCTGCTAACATATTATTTGATTGATCCTTCTTTGCATGTCATTGGGCTCAGCTTGACTTTCTTGAAGTAGTTTCATAACAGGAACCCCTAGTGATGAAGGAAACTTGGCCTCTAATCCATAGACTAATTCATATGGGCTGACCCCAATTGATCTCTTGGTTGTTAGTTTATCTGCCCATAAGGCATTGACCAGCTTCTTATGCCAATTCTTCTTATTTTCTTCCAACACCTTCTTTATGATGTTTACAAGGCTTTTGTTTGATGATTCAGCTAGGCCATTTCCTTGGGGATAGTATGCAGTAGAATGGCCCAAGGTAATGTGAAATTTGTGGCAGAAATTCACCATCTTCTTAGATCTGAAAGCAGCAGCATTGTCTGTTATTATCTTATCAGGACAACCAAATCTAGAAAGGATATTGGTCTCAAGGAACTGAATGATAGTGGAATCATTTGCTTGTCTACATGGGATGGCCTCAATCCATTTGGTGAAGTAGTCTGTGGCTGTGAGGATCCATCTATGTTGGCCTGAAGATGAGGGATGAATTTCCCCAATGAAATCCAAGCCCCATTGTTGAAAAGGTCTCTCTGTAGCAATAGGCCTCAAAGGAAGTGGCAATAACTTTCTCTTTCCCTCAAACACTTGGCATTTATGACATGAGGTAGTAAATTTTTTAACATCAGAGAAGACAGTGGGCCAATAGTAACCAGCCCTCAATATCTTATCCACAGTGGACTTCCAATACAAGTGTCCACCACAATCACCTGCATGAAATTCTTTCATGACATTGTTAGTCTCATTCTCAATCAAGCAGTTTAACAGTATACCCTCATGGTTTTTCCAAAGTAAATTGCCATCCATGACACAAAATCTTGAAGCTTTCATTTTTAGGAACCTACATTTAGTTCTGGACAATCCTGGGGGAGCACACAGGTTTTGCAATATATAACAGATGTCAGAATACCAGGGAGATTGTTCAAAGGCAACAGTGATCTTTGGAGTCGCCAGCTCCGTTTCACTGTCCAGTTGGTTGATGTCTAAAGCTTGAAAGTTTGCCTCTGTCATTAATTTGGCCAAACCTTGCCCTTTTATCAGTTTTGTAGGTTTTATTTCAATATCCAATTCCAAGATGTTGGCAATCCATTTGCCTCTTCTGCCGTCTAGGTTTTCTTGGGTGAGTATGTCTTTCACAATGCGACTTGGCACATAAGCTATAACATGGGAGTATAGGATATAAATCCTAAATTATTTAATAGCCTTGACCAAAGCATATGCTTGCTTTTCCATGATCTGATATTTCAGGGTGCATCTCTGAGAGCTCTACTAAAGAAAGCAATAGGTTTTTCATTTCCTTAGTCATCTTTATGTAATAAAACAACAGCAATAGTATGCTGGGAGGCAAAAGAGAAAATGATAAATTCTCTGTCGAATTGAGGATTTGTCAAGACCGGTGTTTGGGTAAGGGCCAATTTTATACCTTCAAAAGCTTGATTTGCTTCTACCGTCCATTTCACTTTTGAATCCTTCTTGAGCATGTTATTTAGTATTTTGATCAATTCTGCTAGGTTTGGGATAAACCTCCTTAAGGAGTTAATTTTTCCCAAGAAAGCTTGTAATTCTTTGATGTTTCTTGGGTGGGGCATTTGTAAGATAGCTTGTATACTGTCTGGGTCAATTCTAATGCCATCCTTTGAAATGATGTGACCTAACAACTTACCTTCTTCCAAATCAAACAGGGATTTCTTGGGATTTAAGGAAATTCCATATTTCCTACATGTTAAGAATATTTGTCTCAAATGCTTCAGGTGTTCTTGGTTAGACTTTGAGAAGGATGTGAGGTCATCTAAATAAATAACAAGGAAGTCATGAATCTCCTTGGCAAAAGCAATATCCATTGCTCTCTGAAATGTAGCCCCTGCATTTTTCAATCCAAAAGGCATTTTTACATATTTGAAAGTTCCCCATGGGGTTGTGAATGTGGTTTTGTCTTGATCATCAGGGTGTACTAGGATTTGATTAAAGCCTGAGAATCCATCGAGTAATGAGATCCTTGAGGCCCCTACCACTCTTTGGAGAATGTGATCCATCTTAGGTAAGGGATAATTATCCTTGAGGGACACTTGGTTCAGGTTTCTAAGATCAACACAAAGTCTTATCTCACCAGTTTTCTTTCTTGTGGGGACCAAATTTGAGATCCAGTCTGAAAACCTAATTGGTGCTATGATGCCAGCTTTAAACATTTTTTGCAGCTCTTTTTCAATTGAAGGGAGAAGCATGGGATTGATCCTTCTCAATTTCTGCTTAAATGGCTTTTGATTAGGCTTGAGAGGGATAGTGTGTTGGATAATAGAGGTGTCATAGGATTTTAGATCCTCATAACCCCATGCAAAGACATCTTGAAACTCTTTGAAGAGGTCAATGTATTTAGGCTTTTGATCAGGAGGTAAGGATGCAGACAATTTTATTATCTTGGGTTTCTCAATGGTTCCAATGTTGCATTCCTCAATGGCAGCATTAAGGGGCTGCATCTTTGGTTTTCTAGGGATGTCATTTGAATCAAAAATGTCCTCCAACGGAGTTAGGCCTGTTGGAAGAAAATTGTCTTTCAGCTCTATGATTTCAGCCTCTGCACCAGCTGTTTCTTCACAACTGATTTGTTGAATTTCTTGTATGTTGTCTTTGTTAAAAATTGTTGGATGTAGCATTTGGTTAGCTGTTTTGGGTGATATTGCCCTGTGGTTCTGTTCACTAAGTATTTGTGATTGACTTGCTCCCTCAGTGTCAATGTTTAGTCCTGCAAATTCTTGCTGCAAGGTTAAGAAGTTATTTATTTGTGTATCATCTTCAAACACTTGCCAGTCTTTAACATTGTTTGGGACAGAAGGTCTGTGTTTTACCTCGGCTGTAAAGCAATGGCTAGGTTCAAAGGGTAGCTTGCAAGTGCTTGCAAATGTGGCGAAAATATGAGCATGAAGATTATCGGTTCTAGAAATTTTGGTAATTTGAAATTCAGTGAAGGAACTTAGTATTTCAGCAGCAGCAGACCTCTAAGATCTCAATCTTTTGTCATTAGTGACAAAATTCCCCTTTACTTGTTGGATAATTAGGTTTGAATCTCCCATGATTGAAACTTTTGTGGCTTGTAAGGATTTTACTAGCTTGAGGCCTAGTAAGAGAGCTTCATATTATGCCATATTGTTGGTGCACCTGAAGTTTAACCTATAGGCTCGGCCTTCTGCATGCCTGTTTTGTTTATTATGTATCCAAACCCCTGCTCCTGCCCCTAATTTGTTGACTGACCCATCAAATTCAAGAAACCATAGGATCTCTTGTTTTAGGGGAGGCTTAATAGCTTCTCTGTAATCTGGAATTGTGAGTTGAAGTTCTGGTTTTTCACTTAGTTTATCTTCTAGGACAGTCTCATCCCTTGATTGGACCAGCTTGATTTCTAGAGCAGCAGCTTGTTCATTAATGTCCTGATCTTGTTTGAGTGTCTTGGTTTCATCATTTGTAGGACCTGTATTGTCATTGAAGAGAATATATGAGTCTATGTCAGAATGGACAGCATATATGGGAAAGTTTTGAGGTTTTTCTTCACTGCTGACCATGTATTTCATGAGGGTTTCTCTGTATAGTCTCTTTGGTTGCCCAAAGACAGAGATGGTGGCATAGGACATATCTAGCTGCAAGGAACCATGGAGATTAGCCCCCCATGATCTTGATAACAACATTCCATACTTGGGTGGGATATCAGCAACTACAACATCCATCAAGATAGTCTTGTTAGGGTATTGGACAAGTGACACACAGAGATCCTTTATTAGGCCTAAACACTTAACTTGGCTGGAGTCAAATGAGAATAGGTCCTTATATGGTCTTGTAATATCTAGATTCAATCTTTCCATGACTCATTTAGGCATCAAGTTGTGAGAGGAACCTGAGTCAAACATTGCATTGTGTAGTACCTTATCATGAACATGCAGGCTGACATAGAAAGGTAAGATCCCTGTAACTGCTTTCTTTCCATCAACCTCTGGACTGAAAAGCAATTCTGGGGTGTCATCCAACACATTAACATCATCTTTGTTATCAGTAAGTTGAAGGGATTTCTTGATTTGCTGTTTGTAGATGTTATGTTTGGCCAACTCTGAGAGAGGAATGGCTATCTTCAATTTTCCAATTTCAGCTTCTAAGTCAAACGGTCTTTCAGATGGGATCTTGGTGTTGTGGGTGACAGCCTTTTCCTTGTTCACTAAGTTTTCTTCTTGATTCTTTTATTGATCTTGAGGCTTGTCCTTCTTACTCATCTCTTGAGGAGTGTTACTTGGATTAGGCTGCAAGGGTGATGTAGCCATAGGCTGTTGTTTTGAGGGCAATGGTTCAGTAACTTCTTGAACGGTTACTTCATTTGTAACTGAATCAGTTGTGTCATTTGGCTCTGTGACTATGGCTCTTTTGGGCTGCTGGCTATCCTTTGCTTTTTCAGGTTGTGTTACATTTATAGTTCTGCTTCTTAGCTTGTATTGCTTATGAACTTCATAAATAGTTGTGTCATAGCCTTGTTTAAAGTCAAATGACTCACCTGACCTGGTTTGGAATTGCTGAATGTCATCATCCTTATGATCTTCTTGACTCAGAAAAACTTGCTGCTCATCATTCAGGCCCATCAGGTTAATGTGGGTGTCATCTGTTTGCTCATTCGAAGTGGATGCCTCAGTATAGTTTTCCTGGAAAGGAGGTCTTATGTCTGGATCAGAACCGGCCTTGCCAACGTTTGGGTTTTGATTTCTCCTAAAATTGGGATTCCTGATAGGGTTATTTTGTGGTGCTTCCCATGATGACTTTCTCTCAACTGATTCTACTCTATCACCCAATCTCTTCATACTAGTGAGTATTGCATCCAGTTTTTGATCAAAGGCTGAGGGTTCTTCTTTGAAGGTGGTTCTATTTTCCAATCTTGCCCTGTTTCTTTTGGCAATCAGGTTAGCCTCTATTGTGACAGCAACCTTTTGGGCATCTTCAAGGGTTTCAGGGGCTCTTTCCTTCAACTGATATGCCATATCAGGGTCAAAACCATCAGGAAATTTGTACAAGGCTAAATCGGGAGGAGGTATTAAATCTGTGGTATTGTGTTATATACATTGTTGAATCTTGCACAATACTCCAAAACGGTCTCTTGAGGACCTCGTTTGATTGTATCATATTCACCAAGTATGTGCAGTGGATCTTTCTTTTTCTCCCATCTGTTAGTAAAGGCTTGGTAAAGCTCATCGGTTGTGATGGTATTTGCAGCCAGTGATCTAAACCAAGTTCTTACGTCCCCTATCAGGCTCTGAACAAAGATTCTCATTCTCACATTGTCATCATCTATTTCATAGTTCTCGAAATGGTCTTGCATCCTTTTGGCATGCTGAATTGCTGTGAAAGGGCCAGTGGAGTCAAAATATGAGATTTTGGATTGGTAGTCCTGAGTTAGAGCTGCAGCATTAGCAGGCAACTGCAGGGGTGCATATCTATTAGCCATATTTGCAGGATTTATAGGATTGACAGGGATAACTGGGATAACATGAATGACTGGTACAACAGGGGTTATGGGAACGGTAGAAACTAGAGTGTTGGTCAAGGGAATATGTGCAGTGGATGGAGGTGTGAAAGGAGGGCTTTGAGATGTGGATGGTGAACTGGGGGAATCAGGGGTAGACCGAAATAGAACCTTGATTGGAGTTGGAACAGGGTTTAGGTAAGCTGTCTCAGGACTCAAATCAGCAAGAGTTTCCTGTCCTTGCTGCTTCCTAATGATTTTAGGGATTGTATTAGGATTTTCAAAAACATTTGGTGGATTGGGGTCAGGATTTGACCTTGTATATCGCGGATTCTTCTTGGGAGCCAGATTCTGAACTTGTTTTTTTTTTTTGAGTATGTTTTTGGAATATTTTTGTGTCTACAAGGGCCAGACAAGATTTTGGAATGGCTGTGTATATCTTAAAGCTATCATGAAGATTTACTGAAGCAGCTTTAAGAAATATACAAAAATTAGAAAATCTTGAGGAGCTCCCTAGTGGAGTCGCCAATTATGTTATCACCCAGGTTGTTCCCTTTGACTCCCAAGGGAATACGGCCGGGGTAACCACTAACCAATCTTTGGATTACAGTTTCTAGCCCAACTGTAATCAGAGAGGGCTCTCTCTTTAAGGTTTGTCTCTGTTTTGTGAAGATTTTAGGCTAGTTATGATGTTCAGTTTTGTTCAAGGTTTTGGTTGAATGATGTCCTTCAGTACCTAAGGTGGAAATCTTCATACAGTATTAGTGCATTGGGCAATGGAGTCTGGGGCTATAGGTTGTTTGAAGTATTGAGTGAGATTGTTGAAACTACAGGGCCATTTAAACATTTCATGAAACAAACTTGAAATAGTGATGATGCAGTGTGTTTAACCAGTGAAAAGCAATTAAGAATTTTCCACTAAGCTATGGGTGTGAGAAAGAGATATACTGCATAGGAGCAGACTTGAATTCCTGAGCAATAACCACTGTGAAAGATATAGTTTGAAGATGCAACAATTAAGAATTACACCTTTATAACTATAACTGAAGAAAACAATTATAACAGCGAAGATTGAGTTCAGGGTATTCTATGAATAAATCCTAGAACTATTCTTTTTCTCTGCCATTAACTGTGAAACATAGCATATGATTGGGTTATGAAGAAGTAAATAAAACACATAACGAAGAGTTTACAGGAAACTTATTGAGCCATGAAATACGCAGGAATCCTGTAGCATTCAGCAAACACACTACAACGCCTCAGACAACACAGAACTTTAGAAATTCCATCAGCTTTGTATTAATACTCTGAAAATTTACAACATAAGATCTCTAGAAGAGAAAATCAACAACCTCTGCAAGCTTATGCGAGGGGGAATATATACAATCGGTTACACAAAATATCTGAACCGCTGAGTCACTTAAGAAATAAATATGTTTACCAACTTTACAGAATAGCAGATAAGGAAGTTATTGCTGCTCTTAATACAAAATGAATGCTCTTTAATTCTGTCAGAAGACTTTTTGACCTTTGGAGGCCACTGAGTCGGTTTAGCGTTCTGAATAAATGCTGAATGATGTGTCTTTATGCCCTGTCATCCTGTAGTTTTCTCGGCCCTATCATCTGTAACTGTCAGTGCTGTCGTGGTGGCCGAATATTTCTGCTGAGTTGGCTCAGTCCATATTTTTTCAATCATACTGACTGTATCAAATTTTCCTGTACATGATGACTTATGTTTTTGATGAAAAAACTTAATGAGAGCCTCTTGTTCACAGTATCATCTGTATCATTTTGGTCCACCATTCCTGTGTGGGCAGTTGATGTCTCAGAATTGCATCTAAGGTCTCATCTGCCTCTGTATATTTATAGAAGTTTGGAGGCACTTCAAACAAATGCTTGATCTCATTCATAATAAAAAATAAATTCTCTACTCTATCATAGAGATTTTTCCCAGATGCTGGCCCTGTTTCTTCTGAAGTACTTGGTGTTACAGTGATCTGATTTGTAGCAAATGTGTTGACCCTCTTTGCATAGTTCTCATGTGAAAGTAGCCTACCTGCACTGTTCAGTAAGCCAGGAAGACCTCTGCCTTGTAGTACTGCAAATTTGTCCATGAACCTGTTTACTTCTGTCTGCATGTCCTGGCTTCTTCTTTCCAGTGTTTGTACCAGGCTTCTTAATGTAAGGACCACCTTTATCAGCAAAATGGTTTCAGTTCTGTTGGGAATTCCCATTGCTGCCAGCTGAGGACCTGTACGGTTGTTGAGCACATTAATCATTCTATTGGCTACCTCAGGCATGTTCCCTAGAGATGCCCTTGATCTTTGGACTTCTCTGTGTGCTTTTCCTATGAGCTCTATTTGCTCATGAATAGTCTCAATATATTGCCACTGATCTGTGATTGATTGGCCAATGTTGGCCCATAAAACTGTCTTAAGCTCAGCCACCACTTTGTCAAGGGTGAGCTCCTTCTCCAACTCCTTTATCTTCTCCTTAAGGGCCTTTATTTCCCTCCCTTTTTCTGCCACATTTTGCTTTGACTTGTCATATCTTTCATTTAGCTTAGCCAAATTATCCCTGGCTTCATTTAACTCTGCCATTTGGGCTTCTAGGGCCTGAATTTCATTCTTCAGCTTCTGCATGTCAAGGCTTGGAGACTGCTTTGTTGTTGGTGCTGGTGCTGATGTAGATGGTGTTGTCTGAGCTGTCTGTTCTGTAGGAGGAGCAGTAGTTTGAGGGGGTTCCTCAAGATTGATTATCTCTGGAGGGGACTGAGATGTTTGGCCTCCTTCCTTCTGTTGTAATTCTGCCTGCAGCGCAGCCTCTGACTCTCCAAATTTCTCCTGTGTCTAGATCAGTTGTTTGTATAACGATACCAGCATAGCTGCTGCATCTTGGTCATGTCTCAGCTGAGCAACCTCTTCTGTTTGTGCGTGAATAGTTGCTGGGATCTTAATCATTTTCCTCAATGCTGCCATGTTTGCATCCCTTAGTTTCAATAGTGCTTGAACAGCCTTGATGTCCTTGGGATCATGCCCAAGCTCTATATTGATGTCCTCCAGCGCTTTGATTCGGTTATCCTTTGCCTGGGAGGAAGCTTTTTCCAACTCAAGTTGGGCAACTGTATTATTTAGGCTATTTTCCAGCCTAAGATTCACCAATGGTTTGTCTGCAAGAGTGGTATACACCATCTCACCCGTTTTCTTGTGCAGTTCTATTTGATCCATAGGGTGGATGTGTTTGGCTAGGACCTCAAGGTTGGTCCTTATGTAGTCTCCAGCTGACTGGGGCTGCAACATGGTTGGCATGAAATGACTCATTACCATTTTTCCCTCATGTACATCATAGGAAGACATCAATCTTGGCTGGTTTGTAGGAGCCATCTTTAACAAGTGACTGTAGAGCTGTATCTTGATTGGCTCGTTCCTCTTTTTGATATCAATAAATTGTTGTTTGATGCCTACTTCATCTCCCTTTTGGTGGCTTGAGGAGCTGACTTCTCCTCCAACTGTTCTTTCATGTTCCTGCTGAAAGGAACTTGTAGATGCTTCCATGCTTGGTGGGCCCATGCCCAAATATTTCCCTATAGGCATTTCTTCCTCGGAGAGGGGATTCATTCTGTGCCTTTTCTCTCCGTGATTTGTGGATGTTGTGAGGGGATTCTCTCTGTCCCTCTTCCGATTCCTGTCCTCATTTTGTGGAGTTTGGAGGACCGAGGCCTCCACTGTAGTCTCCTTCCTAGGAGGCAGAGTGTCCTGTGCTTGGTGCCCTGTGGATATTGGGGCCTCTAATGTTTGTTCTTGCTACCCCTCTTGTTGGTGTTCCTTTTGCTGTTGTACTTCCTGCTACTGTTGCACTTCTGTGGGAGCTAGCTGTTCTGGCTCCATCTGTTTCTCTTTGCCTTTGCTAGAAGTTTGATGAGTAGTTCTGGCTGCTTGCTGATGTGCTGTTGAAGACTATGCAGCTGCTCCAAGCTACCTTTGGTATGAAGAGGAAACCTGCCCACAAGTTTCCAAGTCAGCCTCTTTCTCAATATTTTTTGCTTCTCTTTGTAGCATTTTCTCTCTAGTCATTGGCTCTTCTAGGGTGCCTTCTTTCCAACTTAGTTGATTGGCATATTTCTCAATATGAGGCAATTTAGTGTGAGCATAGCCACCCAATTTATGTTTTATCCTTCTGAGAAAAATGAAATGATTAGGGTCATAAGGTATCCATTTGAAGCTGGTTTCAAATCAGAGGGTCTCTAGCATGCCATCTGCTTCCTTCCATCCCTCCTCCCTTATGTTTTAAAGGAAAGGGCCTAGCTGGTTCCTAACTTTTAGTTGCACTTTCTTGTTTTTACTATGGAAATGGATCATGTCTGCATTTCCAAACTTCCTGAAATACTCCAAGGCAAATAGTCTCATAGGGACATATCTTGGTAGCCTATAAGGGTCCAACTCACCGCCATATATTCTGATTACTGTGTGGTGTTGGTAAAAGTACCAATCACTAATGCTGTAGGACTTAGATAGATGGAGAATTCTTTGCATTTCATCAGTTAATCTTGGAGGAGGAACACCATATAACAAGGTCAAAGCTGGATGAATGAAGAGGTCTATGAATTCACAGTATGTGTATGGTGAGCAAGAGGTGTGATCAAAAACTGAAGTCCAAAACACAACTGACCTTGGATTTCCCTGGGCATCAAGTTTCTTGAGAGGAATAGGGAAACTGTCAGGTTGATAAAATAAGAACAGATGATATATGTATCTGGTGTATCTAAACACCTTCTCCCTTTCTAGATTCATCAGTTGCTCATGAATCTTGTTTGCAATATATGTAGCATAATCATAATGCACAGCAGGAGGCTTTCCAGGAGAAAATATGGATAGCATAGCCATAATGGTGTCATCAACATCCTCAGTTCCCTTGTAGCCCAAGAAATAGCTGGTCAAATCTAAAAGCATTTTTCCCAAGTCATTGAGGTATGGATTTCCAATAGGAGGCGTCCTCACAGTTTCAGAGCCTGGCTGTACAAATAATTGATTGATTTTGATGATCTGGGCACTGGACAGGTTGCCCCCCTTCTTTAATAAATCTAGCATGGAGAGAGGAGTCAATGGTCTTGCAAAATGAAAGTGCAGCATCTCATTTATGGCCTCAGGGGTAATATGAAACAAGACTGAGCCTGTGGGACTGAGAACAGCTCTCTGACATGGATCATAGCATTCACAACATCTATGGATCAAGTCTGGAAGGGGATTGACTTGAGGGAGGTTGTAAATGGGCAAGTTGGAGTCCCAAATCCCTAAAATATCAGCTCCACTGAGGTGTTGGGCCTTTAACTCATTCAGCAGATGGATGTTAAATTTGGAATTCATTGAAAATGAGTCTATCATCTGATAATCCTTATCCCCCAGGGCCTTCCATTCTAATTCTCTTTGTGGGGCATTCAGAGGTTGAATATTCAATGCTATTGGTGTTTCCATGGCTAATAAGGCCTCTGATTCGTATGTGAAGTGGTTTGAGTGAACAGAGCAACACAGAGGGGTATCTTTAGAATAGAGAGGTGAATTGCAAGGAGCAGAGGGTAAATTGTAACAGTAGAAATTGAAATACTGCACAGAGGACTGATAGAACTAATATCAGGACTGATTCAAGTGTCTCCATGGTGAATTATTATAGTTTCGGGGTCTAAGTCCACGAATGCGTTTTTAGACTACAGGTTTGGTGAAAACTTGGACAAAGAAGGCTCTGCAGGTGAATTTCGATTCAACAGTTGAAAATGAAGGCCAACCACCGGGGATTTACTGGTTAATTCAGTTTTTTCTTACTCTTTTAAGCTATCTTTGGACAATGAAGGATAAAACCAGGCGCAGAGGAATGCTTGGGATAAATACCTGGTAAACTGTCGGCAATGGCTACAAGTGCAGGTGGGATGGGAGCGCCGGAGGTCTCTGGGTCGATTTCTGCAGGTTGGCAACGAATGAACGTAATTTGCATGGAGAGCATAATAGTTCTTGTTTTTGCAAAAAGTGAGAAAAACCGCATTTTTCGACAAAAATATGGACTTTCGGGATTTTGGCGCTTTTTTGGATGACGTCAGCATGACGTCATCAGGTGGGGTTAGGGTCGGATGATGTCAGCATGACGTCATCGGGTGACGTGGCAGCCTGTGAGTGGTCCACGGGGATGGTGAGGTGGCGGACAGGTCGGAGCAGTGGCGGACAGGGGCGCTGACGCGGCGGTGATGTAGCAAAGACGTGGGCCTGACGTGGTAATGACGTTGGCATGGCGGGTTCACACAAAACCAGAAACGGTAAGTGGATTTTCTCGGACCGCTATCGATACGGAAGTTGTTTTGTCAGAGGGCGACCCGAGAAATTGTGGGGGCGACGCGTGGCAGAGGCCTGACGTCACCCTCTGACAGTTTCTCGGGTGCTATCTTACAGACGTCGGCCCCGACCCGATATGCATGTGGGCCGTCGGATTAAAAGAGCTAGATCCAACGGTCGACGGGTCACTAAGGTGCCAGGACGATACGGCAGCGGGCGGGGATTAAAATAATATTTTCTTTGGAATACGCGCCCGACGGGGACTTAGGAGTTCGGGGGGTAATATGGGTTTTTCAATGCAATTTTTTATACAAATGTGTATTTGCGCCAAACTTTGGATAAAGCCGAAAAGTGGGTTTTTGATGTATTTTTGCAAATAAAGCGGGTTAGGGGTGGAAATTGGGTTTTTTCAAGGTTCTTTTGCAAATGCAGGGGAAAATGGTTTAAATGATTTCTGAAGGGGAAAGAGGGGTAATGCTTAGGCTGTTAAACTGACCAGAGGTCAATTTAATCCCTGACTTTGAACATATGGCTATAGTGCCAAAGGGGAAGGGAATATTTATACATTGCTTGGGATTTATACACCATAGTGTTTATAATAGTAGGGAAAAAGGGGAACATAGGGGATTTAGATAATAAGATTTTTTAGAAGTTAGTATGAGTGGAGGAAGGGGGTGAGAGGGTGAAACACTAAGTTTTATATGAAATCAACTTAGTTTAGGAAGTAGATCAAAATGAAAAGAATTTTAGACAAGAAATGTGGCTTTTAAAGAAACAAGAACCACCATAAGACCTTGAATTCTTCCATGAACATGGCTGGCAATGGGATGTTAGCAATGAATGTGAGGGGGGAGATTAGGAAGTTAGACATGCTCCATTGTGTTGCTGCAAATGATAGGGAAGAGGAGCTTCTCTTATCCATTGATGCTTCCTTTAGGTTAAACCAGCAAAATTCAGTTGAAAGGAATGACATTTTTGCAACCCCATCTGCCTACCCATTTGCTTGCCTAGCATTTTTTGTTTCTTCATGGAGGGTGCACTTAGACTTGCAGACCCTCATGTGCCTTTTTTTCTTTTGGCTTTTTCTTTTGATTTTCTGTCTAGAGCTACCCTTATTGCTTCCAAGGTCCCAGATTAAGCAGTTGGGAACCTTAATTCTCTACCTAACTACTGGTCTGCCAAGATTAAACAGTTTGGACAGACTTCTTTCTCTATTCTACAACAGAAAATTGAAACATGGCATGATCCAGATTAGGCTGTTGGACCATCCATCCAAAATTGAGTCAACATCAAGCTTATGTACACACATTGTCTTCTTATGGAAATATGGGATCTTTGAATCACCAAAGTAGAGCATATTTGGAACTTTCATTTGCCAATCATGAAATATGAAACCTATTGGTATAGGTAGCTAACACTTGAGACACCTGGAATTCATTGACACTCCTTGGCACACACACTTATTTGTTCATTTCCATGTATTTTGACCTAGTTCTCCCTTGTGATGCCCTAACACTTTCTAACATTCCTCAACATGCATTGGCAATGTTCGACATGTGTTAGCATGCCTTTTCATTCCTTGGCACGCCCTGACACTCCTTAGCTATAATTCCCTCACAACTACCCTTACTTTTTTGGGACTTGGGAACCCAACCAAGTCTTGCCTCGACTACAACAACTTGACCAAGTTATAGTTACTACAACTAGACTATGCTTTGTTCACCTAAGAAATGACTATAACTCATATTAGGCTACTCATGTATAATTTCAACTTATCCAAATTAACAATTTACAATTTACCATGTCAAGGCTCATGTCCAACCGTGGCCATAAAACAACTGAGCAAATAGTTTACATCTTGACATGCCATAGCACCTGGCACATCTAACAATCCCTTGGCACTATGTGGCACATGTTAGCACCCCCTACATTCCTTGGCATGCTTTGGCACTCCCTAGCACTCCCTAACATGCCCTGGAAATCTAGCATGCCTTGGCACTGCCTAACATATAACCTTGTCACTCCCTCCTTAACACACCTAAAACTCACTGACACTCCCTATCACACACTCTTATTTGTTCATTTGCATGCATTTTGAGCTAGTTCTCCCTTGTTTTTCCATGGAACTCCCTGACACTTGACACATCTTGGCATGTCGCCCTGGCACTATAAAATTCCTTGGCGCTACCTAGCATACCTTGTCACTCACTCCTTAACACACCTAGAACTCACTGACACTCCCTGTCACATACTCTTATTCATTCATTTCCATGCATTTGAAACTAGCGCTCCTTTATGTTTCCTTGGCACTCCCTAACACTCCCTAGCATGCATTGGCACACCCTGGAACTTGGCACATCTTGGCATATTATTGCCTTGGCCTCTAGCATGCCTTAGCACTACAAAGAATATCTTGTCAGTCCCTCAGCACACATGGAACTCACTGGCACTTCCTATCACAAAATTGTATTCATTCATTTCCATGCATTAATATTTTGACCTAGTGGTCCCTTGTGTTTCCATGGCACTCTGTAACACTTCCTAACACACATTGGCACACCCTGGCACCTGGCACATCTTGGTCAATGTTGCCCTCGCACTCTAGCATGCCTTAGCTCTGCCTAGCATACCATGTCACTCCATCCTTAACACACCTGGAACTCGCTACACTCCCTGTCACACACTCTTATTCATTCATTTCCATGCATTTTGACCTAGTGCTCCCTTATGTTTCCCTACCAGTCACTGTAGAAATTCTCACTGTAGATCACCTGATAATGCAATATACTAAAGCAAAATACTTGATCTACTTCTACTATCAAACTTTGCGGAAGCTTAATCAATTTGAGCAAGATCAAATAGAACACATATAACAGATGAAGAAGAAAAAATCACACATGAAACACAAAAGAATACTCTTGGGAAAGCCTCGGTTAAAAACCCCACTATCTATATTATCATACAATGAAAATATCTCAGGATTGCACAAAACTTTAGCTCTCAAGCTATCCAGCTCTCAGTATAATCCCTCACACACTGCTCTGACCTCTTAAATAACTGCACAAACCTGAAGGATATGATTCCTTCTGCATGGATGAGTTTCCTTTATAGGAAAATTCCTCCAACTGATAGTACATTTTCCCTTCCTTTAATCTCAACTAGGCCTTTCTCTGAACTAACATGCATGAGTAATTTATGAGAGAATATTCAATTATCTGGAGAACACTAGTTGCATGCATGCATTCATTAACTGACTGAACTCACAATTAGTTCCTCCAACTGTTTGGAACTAATTTAACTGGACTTAACTCAGTTAACTAAGCTAACTAATTACAAATAAAATACAACTCATCCTTATCTCCTTAATTAATGGATAACTTCCTCAATCAAAGGGATAAATGTTGCATGTCTTCACATAGACTTCATGTTTGATTTTCTCCAACTAATTAACTCAATATGAATTAATTAATCATTTTTCAAATAGTTAGTGAGACTAAATTCAACTTTTAATTCTCAATTTTAATTCAGGGACTAATTAAAATTGGAATATATCCTAAAATACTATTTATAGCAATGCTATTTTTAACATTTCTATTTTTAGTATTTCTTGTTGCTATTTTCAACACTCACTAATACTCCTTAGCACGCTTGGCACACCTTGGAACTTGGTACATCTTGGCATGCTTCCCTAGCATTGTAGCATGCCTTAGCACTGCCTAACATACCTTGTCACTCCCTCCTTAGCACACTTGGAACTTGCTAACACTCCCTATCACACACTCTTATTCATTAATTTCCATGTAATTGAAACTTATAGTGCTCCCTTGTGTTTCCTGGAACTCCCTAACACTCACTAGCATGTGTTGGCGCCACACCCTAACACCTGACACATCTTGGCATGCCTTAGCACTTAGCATGACTTGGCATGTGTTGGCACGAAAATGGGAATAGGGAAGAGACCCTAGGTTCAGGCACAAGGGGCCAACAAGGCTCCGTTCTAGTCTAGAAGAATGTCAATATTTTCACCTTATCCGTAGAGTGTAAGGAGTCTCACCCGAGGCGTGCTATGATTGAAGTGTGAGGGGGTAGAATGAGGCACCAAGGGAACTGCAACTCGTAACCGATCTTAACTCATAACAATCAAGCACCTACTATGATCCGGACTTAAACAGGAATGCAAGAAATTTCAAAGATAACCATAAACACAGATATGAAGCGGAAATAATACTTCATTTCATTAATGTAAAAATACTGAAATATGCTTACAAACAGTAATGGAAATAAACTAGCTAGGGCGATGGTAGCTTATCTCTGAGAAGAGATGTGGTGGCTACATGCCTCTGAAATGTTCTAAACTATGTTATAATGAGGCTCGAAGGCCTATTTATTGTTGAGAAACATTGAAATACCCTTCACATCCCAAAACCTAACCCTAGAAGATGAAACGCCAAATTGTGGGCCCCGTTTGGGTAAATTGGCACATCAATTTCCCGGGGTCGTAACTTTAGCATACGATCTCCGTTTGATGCGTACGATAGCTCGTTAGAAAGATCTATCCGAGTAATACCACTTTGGGAGGAAACATCAGTCCATGGACCCATGTTGCCCCAGATTTCCCAAAAAAATGTCGTTTAGGGCCTCAAAACGGCTCCGGAAGTTCAGGACCCAAAAAACTGCTAAAAAATTAAATTGTGCTACAATTAAGGAAACTGAAAATGTTGAGAGAAACAATGGTGGGGGTCCAAGTGGACTTGGTAGGTGGCCACCAAGATCCACCTGGATCATTTCTCCCCCCTTAGGAAGCAATGGTCCCCATTGCGTCAAGTTCCTCCATGAGATGAGGAAACTTTTGCTGAACTTGGTCCTTGGTGAGCCACTTGCCCTGGTGAAGGAGTTGACCTGCTTTGACAACTCGATATAGTTGGATATTCTGTTGGTGAGTGTTCTTGATCTGTGTGTCCATGATCTGATCAGTTGTAGCTTGTTCCATGCAATCTGGATTTAATTATGTGGGTGTGAGCTGTTCTGCAATTTCAGATGTGTCTAGCAATGGTGGAAAGTATGGTCGAAGGCGGTCCACATTGAACACTGGGTGTAGGCCAAGGAATGGGGGAATGCTGAGCTCAAATGCATTGCCTCCCATAGCCTTAGTAATGGTGTAAGGACCATATTGGAGTGGTCTCAGTTCCCGATAGGCTCCAATAAGGCGTTCCTTTTGCAAATGAAACCAGACTTGGTCGCCCACCTGAAACTTGTGTGGTACCCTTGTGGGTGAGGAGAAGTTGTTCCTGTGTCTTGTCATGATTGTATCCCCTTGTTGATGTTGTTGCATGGAGGAACCCTTCGCGGGGGTCATGGATATGATGACAATCTTCCCCTTACTTTGGGAGTGAACCAAACAGATGAATTTCCTGGTCTGGGAGATGAGCTTGCTGCCTTTCTTAGTGGTGATCAAAGATGTGCCAGTAGGTGGGGCTACCTCCGGTATCCTGTATAATGAATTATTCAAAGAAATAATGACAGCACGAGGCCTTGACTCATACACAACATGTCACCTCCACAAGTATGGTTGGCCTAGTAATACATCACAAACATCCAGAGGTGTAACATCACATAATACCTCGTCTGTGAAGGGCTTGATGTTGTAGGGAAGGCGACACTGCTGGCGAAATTTGAGATCTCGTCCTTCATGAAGCCATCCGATACTGCACGGCTCGGGGTGTGGTGTAGTTGGTAGGCCCAACTGCTTCATGACCTCTGCTGAAACGAGGTTCTTTTGGCTGCCACTGTCGACAATGAATTGTAGCAGCGAGCCCTTCACCCACATCTGTGAGTGGAAAATACACTTCCCTCCTTTGGATCTTCGAGCTCATTTTTCTGGATCTTGGCGGTGGCAACAGTGGCATTGGGATCCGCATCAATGATCTTCTTCCCTTTGCCATTCCCCTTGTCGGGTTCTAGCTCAGGGTCGGAACATGCATCTAATTCGGAAGCCTTCAACTCGGCCACCAACGACTGCTTGGTCCAGCACTCACTTGTGTTATGAGTGGGACTCTTATGGAACTCACACCACTTTCCTATGTCCTTCTTCGGCTTCATGGTGTTGTTCTTTTCTTGCGGATTTGACGGGTTGTCTTGGGTCACCCCGCCTTAGATTTGTCCTTTGGGCTTCAGATTTGTAGATCCAAAGTCTCGCTTCTTCTGTTTGAACTTTTGCTCGATTTTGACAGGGTATCGATATGCCATGCCGAGCGAGGAGATGTTCAGGAACTCCATCTCTTCCTGGATATATTTGTGTAGGCAGCCGCGGTATTTGAGTACCAGATGCAGCTCAGAATCTTTGATACCCAACTGTGTGCGAAGGGTATGAAAAATGTTTGTGAACTCTGGCACATCTTGGTCTCGTCCCTGCCGCAGTGTGGTCCATTTGATGTATATGTCCTCATAGCTTTTGACAGGGTAGTACTACTCCTTGATGGCATTCTGGAAGTCATTCCAAGTGGGTGTGGCTGAAAATAGTGAGCCTGTACTTTCATCCTTCTACTCACAGTAGGTTTCCCACCAGTCCTTGATGTGGGGGGCTGCTTTGAGAAGAGCGAAAACAATCTTTTCCCGACTCGAAAATTCATGAACAGAAAAATAACCCTCTAGCAGATTTAACCATTTATCTACGGCATCTGCGTTTATCTGACCCTCGAATATGGGGATTTCAAAATTAACTTGTACCTTAAAGGGCGTGGCATTTCCAGAGTAGCTGCTAGAAGCCGGTGCGTCACTTTTGGGTAGCCGCTGAAGGATTTGGGCAAAACTGTCCATCATCCCGTTCCGTTGTCGCTCGAGGGTTTCTTCGAGAAAATTTTTGATAGGATCTCCTGCCCCCTCGCCTTTCTTTTCATCCGACATAGGAGGCCGTCGGGACTTGCGAGGCTGGTCTCGCAAAGGTTCGACCAGTTCAAGCCCTAACTCCTTATATCCCTCCCTCGTTGGGGACATGCAAAGAAAAACAGAGAAAAAGCAGACTGCTTTGATACCACTAATCCAGACTTAAACAGGAATGCAACAAATTACAAAGATAACCATAAACACATATATGCAGTGGAAATAATACATCATTTCATTAATGTAAAAATACTGAAATATGCTTACAAATAGTAATGGAAATAAACTAGCTAGGGTGATGGTAGCTTATCTCTGAGAAGAGATGTGTTGGCTACATGCCTTTAAATTGTTCTAAACTGTGTTACAATGAGGCTCGAAGGCCTCTTTATTGTTGAGAAACAATGAAAAACCCTTCACATCCCAAAACCTAACCCTAGAAGATGAAACGCCAAATTGTGGGCCCCGTTTGGGTAAATTGGCACATCAATTTCCCGGGGTCGTAACTTTGGCATAAAATCTCCGTTTGATGCGTACGATAGCTCGTTAGAAAGATCTATCTGAGTACTACCACTTTGCGAGGAAACATTGGTCCATGGACCTATGTTGCCCCAGATTTCCCAAAAAATGTCGTTTAGGGCCCCAAAACGGCTCTGGAAGTTCAGGACCCAAAAAACTGCTAAAATAGTAAATTGTGCAACAATTAAGGAAACTGAAAATGTTGAGAGAAACAATGGTGGGGGTCCAGGTGGACTTGGCAGGTGGCCACCAAGATCCACCTGGATCATAATATAATCCAACCATACTATTCTACTCACATTACATTAAGAAATCATAGAACATATAGACAAATATTTAAATTTTTTAAAGAACCAGTATAGAACTCAACAATACATCACAGGTGCAAACTATCTCTTTCATTATGCTTCATAAGAAGAAATACATAAATAATTTCATAAGGTTTGAAGCCTGACCATCAACAACAAGAATGGCCCAACCCATAGATCAGAGACCAAGAGAGCAAGGGTGTACCCGCCTTTTGCAACTCAGGAAGGTTGTATTGATTTATGGCTCACTTGGTTCATCAACAACTAGTAATCACCAACCCTTTCCCATCCTTTCTTCTACCTTTTATCCTCTGCTCCGCACCTAGATTGCTAGTTCCACTTATTTCTTGCTTGGTTGACTCTGCATTTTCTCTCTACTTTCTCAACTACTCTTTCTCTCCCCCAACACCTTTCTGCAATTGTCAGACCACTCCTGGTTCTTGTTCCCCCCCTTAGTTGTCCACTCCAGTGCAACTCGAATGGTCATCCCCACCACCTGTTCCTGTCTTGTCTTCCTGCAAAAACTCAAAACGAAGGCCCCAACAACATGCCTAACATGCCTTGGAACTTTCTAGCATGTGTTAGCACTTCTTGGAATTTCCTGGCACATGTTGGAACTCCCTAGTTGTCATGCCCTTATAGATAGCCTTATCTTTTTTGTGACTTGGGAAACCAACCAAGTCATTGAAAAAATAATGTTGTGCATATCTCTAACTCTCCCCAACACTCCTTCGCATGCATTCACACTGTCTAACATGTGTTAGCACGCCTTTTCATTGCTTAGCACACCCTGTCACTCCTTAGCTATCATGCCCTCACAACTACCCTTACATTTTTTGCAACATGGGAACCCAACAAAATCTTGCCTCAACTATATTAACAACAACTTGACTATAACAACAACTTGACCAAGTTACAATTACTACAACTAGACTATGCCTTGTTCACCTAAGAACTTCCTATTACTCATCTTAGGCCACTCATGTATAATTTCAACTTATCCAACTTAACAAGTTACGAAGACAAGGCTCACATCCATCCGTGGTCATAAAATTAAACAACTAAGGAAAAAAGTTTAAATATTGACATGCCATAACACCTGGCACACCTAATAATCCCTTGGCACTATGTAGCATGTGTTAGCATCCCCTACATTTCTTGGCATGCTTTGGTACTCCCTAGCACATCCTAGCACTCCCTGACACTTAGGACACCTCATACTCACTAGATAACACTCTCTGTCACACTCTTATTCATTCATTTCCATGCATTTGAAACTACTGCTCCCTTGTGTTTCCCTGGAACTTGGCCCTAACACTCCCTAGCATGTGTTGGCGCCTGGAACTTCTTGGCATGCCTTAGCACTTGGCATGTCTTGGCATGCCTAAAATGCCTTGGAACTATTTAGCATGCGTTAGTACTTCCTGGCATTCCCTTGAACAACTTGTCACTGCCTAGCTGTCATGCCCTCATAGATAGCCTTACTTTTTTTGTGACTTGGGAACCCGACCAAGTCACTGATAAAATAATGTTGTGGCCAACCCAAATTCTCCCTTTGTCTGAAACTACTTTTTACACACCTTATCACAACCATAGTCTTTCCTCCTGCAAGTACTATTTTGAACTTATCCTAACACACTTCGTCCTTGGGACACCTGGAATTCACTAACACTCCTTGGTACACTGGACCCTTATTTGTTCATTTCCAAGCATTTTGACCCAGTTCTCCCTTGTGACGTCTTGGCATTCGATAGTATACCTTTTCACTCCCTCCTTAGCACACCTTGAACTTTGTTGACAATTCAATTCCATGCATTTGAAATGAGTGCTCCCTTGTGTTTCCCTGGCACTTGGCCCTCACACTCCCTAGCAAGCATTCACGCCACACCTTGGCACTGACAGTACATCCTAGCATGCCTATCATGCCTTGGAACTGTGTAGCATGTGTTAGTACTTTACTTGTAAATAAATAAAAACATCATTTCATTAACAGAGACAACTAATTATTTATGTGTGAAATTAAACTTAAGATCTATAATTGATTGGTAATTTTACCTGAGGATATGTGGAAGACATCCTTCAATATGTGAGAAGGGCTACTTACATGGCCACTAATGTCATTAAGTGTTACCAATTATGGCCTTGCAACATTCATGAGATGATGAACAAAGTTTTACAACCACATCTTTACTCAACTGTAATTGTGTACTTAGACATATTACTTTTCAGCTTGACCTAGGATGAATAAACCGTGTTTGCAGCACGTGACACGTTATTTGTGAACATGAAGAAGTGTGCATTTGGGTAGAAGAAGTTTGATTATTTTGGATTTTTGTGAGAACCACGATTGACTAAGCATTGATCCAATGAAGTTTTCAACCATTGTTATTTGGCCACCACCAAAGATCAACCTTGACCTACAATATTTCGAGGAAATGGTGAACTATCTTAGGAATTATATTGCATAGTTTCCCCATGACATGCATGCTCTCAATGATTACAACCTCCTAGAATATGAAATCAAAAGATTACTTTTTTTTTCTATAGCTTGTTTTGAGATATCCTAACATAGATCACAGTTTTTATTCCTACCTTTGCAACTATCAGTTATCACTTCTAGCCCTTCGAGGAAGTAGCTTTCGTCAATGAATGGCTACATAATAGGGACCCTACAGGCCAATCATTCATGTCATCTATGTAGTGCCCACACGACACAAACATTCGATGGTCTATCATAGTCAAACACTCTATCATGGGTTTCATATATACCCAACCTATGACAACGAACTGCATTCTATTACCGAAGCTTGTAAGCAGTGGAAGAATTATATTCTGCCAAAGGAAATGGCCATCCACGCTAGTTTTAGGCCTTTGCCTACTCTAGATAATCCTTGGGTGTTAGTGACCATGGATTTTATGTCATGTTTTCCCTCAACCAAGCATGGTAAAAAATGTGTTTTTTGTTGTTGTTGATCGCTTCCTTAGGATGGGAATTTTGGTATCCTGTAAGAAGATTGTCCCAACAAAATCCACTCATGAGCTAGGTTCACGGAATAACACATGAAGACACCTCCCATACTTGGAATGAGGTAAGCAAAGAAACCAATTTTGAGGAACATATCCAACAAATTCAACAATGAGTTCATGATACTTTGTAGAAAGTTGCCAACTCCAAGTACAAGTAAATACACAATCCATTGGGTTCCACATAAGTTTCAAGTTGGTGACAAGTTATGGTTGGACTTACATAAAGAGAAATTGACAAACTCCCATAAAAAGCTCATATCACTTTGATACAAGCCTTACACCATCACCAATGCTATGGGTGATAATTCTTTTGAGGATAGTCATAGGATGATTTATATTACTTCAAAGGCATATCTTAGGATGATTTATGCTTGATGGGGTGCATGTCTAGAAAGAGTTCCTTTAAGAGAATGAAAAAGATGATCACACTATTACTGACATAAGTAATTGTGATAGTCTACTTGAATGACATTAGGTAACTACATAAGAGATTTTAAGAATGATATTTTTAGGGTTTATTTTATATCAAGGTATGTGTATCATTATGTTTTTTCCCAAAGAATTTACATATGACTAAATTTTTTAAATAGTACATCACTTTAATATTATTTCTCTTACATGCTCCGAGGTTATAATTCAAAGCATCATAGGTATTAAAACTCACAAAAATCTTGTTTTTTTTCTCTAAATAACTAAAAATCCTAGTTGTTCTACTCCTAATATTCAAACTTGCACTATTGTCAAGACTAATTCCTCTAATTCTTATTGTTCCTCCATAAGTAAGTTGTCTACTAGGTGAACTTGAGCCATTATTAACAAGCTAGTGTAGTGTTACCTAATTGTATTTAAGAAGAATAAGGGGTGGAGTTGGTATGAGGCCAACTTTTCTATTGTCTAGTGCCATGCCCATTACTAGGTTCTCATCCTCCCTTAATAGTTGGGACACATCGTTGCCCTTAAGATATGGTTACCCATTAGTTCATTTGATTCTTTCTCAGCCACAATCTCATTCTACATTTCATCCAACCTGTCACTTTGTAATTACATATCTCCATAGTATTCATCAAAACTCATTGACGTGCCTTTACTACTACTCCTTATTGAGATATATTTTATCATCAACCCTTTGTTTCAAAACCATTCGTTGGCCAACTCACCTTCCCATTCAAATTCTCCAACTCTCTCACCCTCACTTCACTACTTCCCTCCTCTCTAATCTCCTTTTGCAACTCATTATTTCCTTCTTCATTTGCTGACATCTAGTTCAATCACTACTAATTAGTTATCTCTACTTCCTCAAAGCTTGTTAAACTTGCTCTTTAGCTTTTGTGTCCTCCACAACCATTTGGTCCTTTGAATTCTCATCTTTACTAACCCCATTGTAAGCCATTCCTTAATGCAAGCTTTTACACCACCATACTGAGTGAGTTAGTAAGAAACAACATTTCCTTCACCCACAACGTTTTTATCCATATAAAATTTATATTCACCCATCTCTTAAAATCATATCCTTTCTTTTGAGTACAACTAATATAATTCTACTACAAACTAAATACATTGTATACTTCTATTATAGGCTTCCCAAAAGAATATTTGCTCATAAACCATGTGATGGCCACGTTCCAAAGTTGTCTGCTCAGTAGTAATGTGGGGCTTCATCAAGCACATGCAACCATTCACACAAACTTGATAAAAAAACTTGTATCCCTAACATTTTAAATTTTAAAGATGTCATACATGAATGTAATTGAACTTTTCCATTTTCTAACAAAGTAGTGGCGCCCTTCTTGTTTTTCTTCTCCATGGCTACTTTCAAGTCTACAAGATTCACAGTATGACAGAAGATACATCTTCGAAAGTTACAGAGTATTTCATACATGAATTTTTCCTTTCTCTAACAGAGCAGTGGTGCCATTCTCATTTTTCTTCTCCATTGCTACTTTCCAGCCTGCAAGATTTGCAGTATGACAGATGATATATCCTCGAAAGTTAAAGAGGATTTCAAGGTTACGCTGGATGTGGGTTCGAATCCCAGAGCCACAACGACGGTTAGGCAAAGGTACCATTTTGATCTCATTCCTCATTCGATACAAGGTTTTTCCCTCCTCTATACGGGTCCATTTATTCCATTTAGAAAAATAACAGGGTTTTCCTAAGTTCTTTAAATTAAATTTAGGGTTTTGCGAGTTTTAAAAATTAAATTTAGGATTTCTCTGAGCTCGTTTGTCTCCCTTTTTCGATGGGTTGAGCATTTTATGGAAGTTTTATGTGTAAAGAATCATTGTCAGGTCGATCTCCTTTTGCAACGGGATCATTTGTTTAATTTGCAGGGTGACCGTGAGAAAAGAAAACATGTACTAAGTAGCTATTGCCAGAAGTTTTCTGAAAAATTATCCTTGCAATTAACCTTGGGTAATTATCAACACTTGCAATTATTCCTAAGCATGCATCCTTCCAGAGATCTGCCTGGCTTAACTTAGATTGAAATCCTCATGCATGAGTGTCTAGGGAACTATCCCTTTTAACAGTGCATGTAAAACTAATTAAAGAAAAAACTCAAAATTAGGACTAAATTGATAATTTAGGAAAACATATAATCTAGAAATTAAAAAAGGATGGTGTGTTCATGCCAAAACAATGCATGTGCCCTCCATCTCTCTATCTCCTATATAATTGCTATTGTGCCTTCATAAATGCTCTACGGACTACCAAAATGATGGTTGTTGTACTACTGTACAATACTCTGCTGGAACAAGAAAGGTTTTGTAAGCTACATATAGCTAAACTAACACTCTGGTGGTGGAAGTCCAAAAGAAATTTTGAATCTATGAATTAGCACTCCAATTCAACCTTATAACAACTCTGAATCAACACTCTGATATACTGAGGAACACATTCAAATCAGCTTTAAGAAGCACTTTAAATTAATCCCAAGATCAACTTAAAAAATCAATTCAAGAAGCATTCTGGATCCCAATCAATCAAGAAACACCCCAAATCAGCCCAAGAAACACTTCAAATGAGAGCTCCTGATTGCCATTAGAAGAGCTCCTATTAAAAACTCTCAAGTATTTGCCATAACTACAAATTTTTCATAAGCTCACAAATGTTCTATGAGAATCCAAAGGCTGTGATGCAAACTAAAAGGCACGGTTGTTCATAAATAGGTTAGGATTAAGGTTTAGGAAGGGTCAATCACTCCTTTTTTTAAAACTTTTTTTGGGAGGAAGTGTGGGTCGAATACATTAAAACAAAAAAAAAAAAAAAATGATGCCCCGTCTTTAATGTAAAAGAAATGCTAGTGTAAAGATAAGATAGTGTAGATCCATCTTAATCTCAGATCTATAAATGTTGAGAGGATATCACATGTTTTTATTTTTATCCCTTGCAGTTCAAATAGATTTGAGTTTAAGAAAGATCTATTCTTGATTTCAAAAAAATGTAAGCATTTGATGTTGACATCCCTAGCTGCAATGAGAATGTGGGTGCCTAACAAGCATGGAGTTACTTCTGTGCTTTGTGCTTAGACCCCAAAAAACCCATATTAATATAGGGCTTGCATTTAGAATTTGAGCCCTAAAACTTAGTAGAAATTTATCTTACAAGAATTATATTAAAGATAACACTTGTGTTGATCTAGGCCCTAGGGTACATGATTTTGTTTTGTAACTAATTTTGTAGGAAATATATGCATATGTATACAAAAACACACACACACATATATATATGTATATATGTATATGTATATTTTTTTACCATGTAACAAAGCACCCCACCCTCAAGCCCATGGGCAAGGGTGAGATATTCTTTAGGGCTCAAGGCCATACAACAGTAAGGCTTGAAGTCATTCCATTAATATATTGTTTATGAGCTTAGCATGTCACTTGCCGGAATTGAACATGGGGTGAGGAAGATAACAATAATTCCTTTGAACCACCCTAGATAAACCCAATTGACATTTTATGTCATATCTATATATATATATATATATATATATATATATATATATATATATATATATATATATATATATATATATATATATATGTATGTATGTATGTATGTATGTATGTATGTATGTATGTATGTATGTATGTATGTATGTATGTATGTATGTATGTATGTATGTATGTATGTGTATGTGTATGTGTATGTGTATGTATATATATATATATATATATATATATATATATATATAGAGAGAGAGAGAGAGAGAGAGAGAGAGATGTCAGTTGTAAGAATTGAATTGGTGGTGGGGAAGATATTAGTCATTCCTCCCAACCACCCGAGATGTACCCAATTAACACGGTACATAATATATCTATATATATTTACTCCCAAGGAAAATCTTGTGGGGAAATCCAAGGGATGCTTCCCCACCTTTACACATGGTATCCTTAGTAAAGTCATTGGCATAGACTAGTCCACCTTACTGAAGGGAATTCTATGCGAACACTTGTTGGTAGGGAAGTAACCAAATGGTCAATTCTAGCAACAACTGGTTGAGCATATGCCTTGGGCTTACACATACACACGAATGATGAAATAGAACTAGGCTACTAAATAGATATGAACTTTTAGAAATAATAATGTTCCAAGTGATGTAAGATGTGTGACTCTAATAATTAGCGAAGAATGGCATCACCAAAGGAATTTGTGCATAGGTATACTTGAGATTCTCAATGAGAGTGAAATGAAGCATGAAATGAGACAATTAACTTAGGTTAGGATTTATTACTTAGGTCTTGCTTCTTAGATGAATGGGATCCATGTTATACAAGTGGCATTATTTATTTTTTCGCCATTTTTTACCCCAATTAGAAAGCTACAACATGAGGGATGTTTATGAATTTGTGCATAGGTATACTTGAGATTCTCGATGAGAGTAAAATGAAGAATGAAATGAGATAATTAACTTAGGTTATGATTTATTACATAAGTCTTATTTCTTAGTGAATGGGATCCATGTTATACAAGTGGCATTATTTAATTGTTTGCCAATTTTTAACCCGATTAGAAAGCTACAACAAGAGGGATATCTATGAGTTGAAAAATTGAGGGATGTTGGGATAGTCCCCAAAAATTATAACTCCATGATAGCATCCCCACCTATTTCAACATGTTTGCAATGTGTACCAATGTTCATGCAATGCTGGCTTAGTTGGGACCCAAGGTTTAAATGTAGGGACACATACTTGTGCAACATAGCAAAATAGTTATTATCTTTGGCTAGACATGACTAAGGTCAGATCCTAAACTTCTTGGATGGGCTGATTGGGTACCCAAAAAGTCCCTTAAATTTCACCATGAATGTGGGGATGGTCCCCTAAAAGTGCTTGGGTCCTAGACAGTATCCCCACCCATTTTTGGGATGTTTTCAAGGAATATAGAAGTGTTAATTTTGAGTTAACATGTTCTTTGCTTCAGTTAGTTACTTCATCCATCCATTTTCCCATTAATCCATTAACAATCACATATAGTAATTGATGAAAGAACATACATGATAAATGCTAAAGACAAGCCAAGACAGAAGGACAAAAGAATATGGCACAAGCAAGGGAAAAACCCCAAGATGGGGAAAACCTTGATCAAATATTCTTATTATTAACCATCAAATGTTCAACAGAGAGAGAGAAAGAGTACAATGATTTAAAGTCAATAATGACTTGCCAAGATGAAGATCCTATATCAAAGCCCTTAAACACGAAGATGACTCAATCAAATGGAAACTTTGGCACCAAGGGCTGGAGTCTTCTACTCTGCAGTTCTGAATACTAGTTAGGGCACAAGCATAGTCAACTACAACACGCTTTTCATACTCGATAGAACTTCCATGAACTGTGACCTTCCTTCAAACAAATATTGCAAAAATTAGATGCCCCTTAACCTCCTAAGATTCAAAAACGGACCATACAGCTCGCTGATAAAAAATAACAGACTGCGACCTTCCTTTAGAAGATAATCGACATTCTAAATAGAGATTGGTATGGCTGGAAGTGGTCTCCACATTTCAGCATCCTCCTCATTGAGCCCAAGATCTCTGGTAGATCGCAACTCTTGTTTCCAGATTGTAGTCATCTCCTGGTCTGCAACTTGATTTAAGGTATATATCCATATGTTTCTCAGATGCTGAATGATGTGAGGAGGAATCCTGGAATTATTGTCATTACCAATCCAAGAATCCAAGGCCACCTGAACATTTGAGCCTCTTCCAACACACCAAAGCAAGCCAGTTCCCTATCAAAGTAAAAACATGTGATAGTGCCTCCAAGTCAAAGATGTTATGAGAATTTTTAATGGAGCTTCTAATCCAAGCCTCCAATAAGGTTGGATATATGTATTTTTCCTTTACAATAGAACACCAAAACCCTTTACCTTGTAGAAGCCTCTAGGCACTCTTTGTTGCCAATACCTTGTAGAAATGAAATATTTTTTTAAGGCTAAAGCCCCCCAAGGCATTTGGGATTGCTAACTCATAGTGAATCTATAACTGAGTCTCCTGATTGACTCTATTACTTCTTTGGGAATCCAAGAAAGGGAGGACTAATAAAGTGGAATGACCTCAATAACTGATTTGACTAATAGCAGCCTTCTCCCATTGGAAATCCTTCGATTGTACCAAACAATCAAGTTTTTCTTGACCTTTATACCTAACCACTGCCAATTATTCTTTTGTTAATTGTTTGGTTTAAGGGTAAAGCCAAATTTCTTTAGACTATTATCCAACTTTAGAAATTATCGAGGAAAGAGAGTATTGATGTACTCTTGATCTTCACTAGATAAACCTGCAAAAGAGATGTGATATTTCTCCATATTGATCTACATTCCTGAAGCAAAACAAAAAAGTTCTAAAATATCCTTTAATTTTGTTGCATCCCTTCTTTTTCCTCCCAATAAAATCAAATATCATCAATAAAGAGGAAGTGTGATAGTATACAGGAATTTCTAGTTTTTACCTTCCAATCACTCCAGTTGAGTGCGCTCTTTCAAGGCCCTAATTAATTGTTTTGCCACCAAGAGGATTAAATGAGGAGAAAGTGGACAACTTTTCCTAAGACCTCTCTTAGGTATAAAGAAAGGGGTTGCAGATCCATTTATAAGTACAATATAAGAAACTAAGGAAATACAGTTTAATATCCAAGTCAGAAAAAGGAGCTTCACTCTGTCATAATCCTTTGAGAGATCAACCTTCATTACCATATCCCTCAACTTTTTAATCTTAATGGAGTGCAGACCTCCTTTAGCAATTCCAACTTATTCATGTATCTTTTAGCCCTCTAGAAAATTGAATTGTTCTTCAAAAATAGTGTTAGATAAATTGGTCTTAGTCCTTTGGGCAATTAATTTTGTGATGATCTTATACAATTGCAAAGAGAGATCGGTTTGAACTAATCAATAGAGAGAGGGTTTCTAGAGTTTGGAATAATTATTATAAGTTGGCATTAAAAGCTGTTAGCATCTTGTCAATAGATCTCGATTCATTTACAAGCCTTCTCAGATCTTTTCCCATGAAGTCTAAGCATCCCCCAAAAAAATTACAGGGAACCCATTAGGACCTGGAATTTTTTCTTTTAGTAAGTTGTGTACTAACTCTAGGAGCTCTTTACTCCCAACCTCCTCCATAAGGGATTAATTATCCTGAGAATCAACAGAATCAAGAATAAAAGATGATTAATAATTTATGCAATGGGAACTTGTCCTTTTTCCTTGTAGTTTTTATCAAATATTTGAACACCTACTGCTTCAATTTTAACTGCTACAATCTATTATACTTTGATGCTATTGTTTTCAAAATATATAGAATAATTTGGTTGTAAAAGGTGAGTTCTCATGGTAATTACTTGTGAACTTAGTTGGATTCTTATTCAATTAGTTGTGTTTCTTTTCTTCATCAAGCAATTACCAAAATAAAAACATGAAGATCACCAGAGACAAAACACAAGATATAGGCTTCCACCCCAAGGAAAAATCCTACAACTAGGCAAAACCCAAGCAATCCTCTTCTTCTAGAGTCATATCAAAATGGGATATCAAGACCAAGACCAATACACTTTGATCCATAAGATCCCCAAGTCATCTGTCCTTCCAAGTCATAGTCAAAATCAAGCTTCTTCAAAACTTCGACCATCCTTCCATGGAAAACTTCACATATCCCAGCCACTACAACTTGCATACTTCATCAGAACATCAACCCAACTTGTTTCCCTCTGTAAATTGCAATTTTTTACAGATTTCTAGCTTCATAAACATCATCTGCACACACAATAACATCTATGAGATTCCACAAACTAGTTGAGAGGAGAATGATATTTGTTATGTTTATGGACATAACAATGACATGACTGTGATGAAACTGTGAAGAGGGGTTTAGTGCATCAACTTTTTATTGTTTCAAAAAGGAAGCACACATGTGTATTAACTATTAACATTTTGATTATTTTGTCAAGAAAACACAAATGTTCATGAATCTTTTTTTGAACAGGTATTTGTAGTTTTGTGGGATACACATGATCTGGGCACTTAAAGTCTTGCAGGATATGTTTCCTAGGAGGATCTTGCCAGATCTGGATATGATTGGTGGATCTAGGTTGCTTCCAAGGCATATTCTGCCACATTTGGATTCAATTTGCAGATCCAGGTTACCTCCAAGGCAGATATGGTAATAAAGTATCATATACATCGGGAAAATGCCCTTCTATGATAAAAGGGTGATGTGACGTGATGCTTCAAAAATGAGAAGTGGGAGTAACTTGGACAATCAAAATTTTGGATTTGGGGAAGAACAAGGGAAAAATGTGGACAAACTTGGCAAAGACTTGGATAACATTACAAATATGTATAAGATTTCATTTTTCAATTGTGGTTGAGGGGAAATTACCCCTAGGGTCCTTTGGGTTAAGACTCTACCAGACTGAAAATTGCTTATTCAAAGAAACACACACACAACCATTATCTTTACTGTAAGCAAATTCTAATGTTGAGGGTACGTACCTAAGGTCCTACATTCGAGAAGGCATTTAGGGTCCAAACCCTTCTTGGAGTTCCCTTCTTCTCCTTTGACCTGTAAAACAAACAAATCAAAGAACACAGTAGTACATGGACAAATACTTATACACAAACCATCTTCATGCTATAAAGTTAGTTATAAAAATCTTTAAGTAACTACTTGCATAAGAATTCAAGACAAGAATCTCATAAGCATAAAGAAAGATTGTTTCGGGAACCAAGACGTGTTTCTTTATATAAAGGCAAGTAAAGTACATATAATGGAAAGATTTCACCTGAAACACCTTCAGCAGGCTCCAAGCAAAGCTTCCTCCCGGATTCGTTCCAGCCTCAAGCCTCCAATAAGAGCTCCTTTCAAGTCTTACTCAATGGTGATATAAAGGATGAATGATCACCAATACACATGGAAACAAGGGTTTCCTATGCAAAGTGGGGGAAGTGCAGAAAGCACCAAGGACTTCAGACTTGGTCTAAGGGGAAAATCTCAGCATAATAATCTTGCTCTCTTTTTCTCTCTCCTCTCTCTCTCTTAGGCCTTCCCTTTGATGTATTTTTATACCATCTCCAAAGTAGTTTTTTAGTTAGGAGTTGGTTGGGAACAGTTCGGCCACGGGCACTAACAGGTGATCAGCAGGTAAAACCCGCGATCTCTGCCCGAAAATAAGGAATTATTTATTTTTTTAAGTGTTTTAATACATACACACGGGTTGGGTATACACAGACCCGCGTGTACACGCGTTTAACTCAGGGCAATATCGCGTATAGGGGATAAAACACTGTTTTTTAAATTTTAGGACTAGGTCTGGAAGGAGGGGTTGCCCTAGGCCATGAGTGCAGCATCACAAACCATAAGAGTGAGATTTGGAGCTATAATAGATGCCCCCTGATATATGAGGTCATAAGGGGAACATGATGGCCGAAATATATTATGTAAGTACATGGAAAGGAAGTCTGTCGAGAGACCGAGGAGGACTTCACCAGAATTCAGCCTGCAAAGCCACCAAAAGGAGATCAGAAAGAAACACTGTCTGAGGCGGGCATACCCATGCTCAGAATAAGTAAAGCATGTCCGCATATCAAGTACAAGCGGATCCACTAATTATAAATGACTGGAAAATACATAATGGATCATCTGATCATAAGGAGCAAGTACATGTCTGAATATCACATATAAGACTGTCAATGATGCTGAAAGATGCAATGGATCACTTGATATCAAAGACTGATACCAAAAGGTAGCAACTGAACATGATGGAATAGGATGGTACTACACTGCAAACTCAGGTGCCAGCATATAGAATGTCGCCATGACTGACTGCAACATATAAGGTGGAGTGGTATCAACTAGCAGCAACAGAAGAAACTGTCAAGTGAACCAATGAATGTTGATACAACCTGAGGTCTTCATCGACTGCCGTGGTACATTTCTACGCTATGGGAATAAATGATCTGAAGTCGACCGTGTGAGAAATCGTTTGATTATCGGTCATTGATGTAAACCGTTAACAAACGCAAGACTACTCACCGATAATGATAATGAGCGTCAAGGTACCCAGTACAATCTAACAAGTGTGAATAGATGAGCTGAAGTCGAACACCTATAAGAATCTATCGATCAGGAGACAATGATGGTTTCCCACTGTCGATAGCGAAGGATCTGCCACTAATGACTGCAAACCCCAAGGTACTGCCAAATGGACCCTAGATCTTTGCCCGAGAGCAATGAGTCGGAGTCGATAGGGAAAGATCCGCTAGAAGGAAGGCATTAAGGCATCCTCCATCAATCTAGCACGAGTGTAACCCATAGGCCAATAATGTGGAAGGAATCGGACAAAAAAGATGTAGTAACCCAACCGAAGTACATTTTCGGCGTACACAAGATGTGGCTAGCGCATGGCAGAAACCCTTTGAACCAACCAATAATGAAAGCTGACACAGAGGCAAGGTATCCACCAATAGGGTCAAATGGAAACCAAGGTACTGCACGAATCCCAATGTGTGATAATGTATGCTGATGTCGAACACAAGGGAAACCACTCAGTCAAAGACCCATGATACTGATCGATGCTGAGAACAAGGTGACCTATCAATAATGAAAATAGGGCCAGGGTGTGGCTCTAGGCCTGTCCTTAGAGCAAGGTGTCGTCGTCGATAAGGACAAGACCCGCCAGCAAGAAGTCAATGGGGACCTTCTCAAACCAGCACGAGTAAAGGACCAATATAGCTGATGTGATGATAGACATGATACTGATAGCCAGGGATGGCCGACTGAAAAATGAGTCAAGAGACACCGCAGAAAGGCCGACTCAGGCTAACTTCCCTTGAACAAAAGCACGACTCAATGTGACTATGTGGTAGCATATGATGACTCTGTATAAGTTCGCCATGCAGGAGGCACGAACGAACCCTCCATATGATTGGAAGAGATAACCAATCGGGGGAGAACTGACTCAATAACAAGGTTATGGCATACCTAAGTCAAACTAAATCCCACCCATGTGGAGGAGACTTTGTTTTGAGTGCTTTGTTCAAGGGCGACACGACTGACTCTAGATGCCAACAATAAATGGAAATAATGTCCCTGTTCCCGCTCTTTTTTTGGAATATTTATTTTTTTTGTCTTTTTCTGATAAGCCGGAAAAAGAATAAAAGAATGCTTTGGTACAGTGGAAAGAATGAGTGTCGGTGAAACAGATGATCTAGTTCCTGGGAAGGGAACGTTCCTATGCTCAATGCAGGGAGGTGAAAACTGGTCAGTGACATTCAGAGGTATGTTCTTTCCACGGATCTTGATATGTCAAGCTGCAGAAGTCAAAGGTATGCAAGGTTGATTTTGCAGATGTCATGGTCAAAAGTTGGCTTAAACACGAGTCCAAGTGAAGCCGGCTCTAGGCGAAAAGGTGAAAATGGTCAACATGCAATGCAGTAGTACAACTCAACACAAAGGAGCCTCTAGGGTATAAGGCCAGAACAAAGCAGAGAAGCTAAGAGGAATGAGTTTTCAACGCATAAGTCATGGCGGGACTGAAGAGGACTCCCGAGCCTAGAGATGAAAAATCAGCATGAGTGCCAAGCGACAAAAAGGTACTAACTAGCGCACCCATGATAAGGTAGGCTCTACCACACAAGTCATGATAATTCTAAGCAATGAGAAGTTTCCGCACCATAACTTGGTGGGGTCGATCCTAAGGCAAAATGGAAAAGGAAACTGATAAGTGCACAATGCAGGTGGAAAAACCTAACCTATATGCCAGTTTCGAGAACCAATACCTGTCAGAACGGACCAACCATAAACTTTGAAAGGAGAAATCTTCCAAGTTCTGTAAACATAAATAGGAACACTAGACATGAAGTTAATACATCCCACATATAAACTTCATATAAGATCTTGTGTTATAGAATACAAAACTTGAAAATGCGTACCTCATATATACAATATGGTACAGGGAACCACACAGCCTTGCGGCTTATGCATAATAGTTCTTCTGGACAAACCCCTTGCAGGGATCGGACCAAGGACTCCTTTGGTAGTCATAACTCATGGCTTCAAAGAGTTCCTCCTGTGAAGGAAAAACAAGATCTGAGAAATCATGAGAACTACAAGGATTAAAAGAGGGAATTAAAGGGTCCCATGTTCCTATAGGAAGAATCTCTCGGTCAACTGCCGGGACTAAGTCCCAAGAAGGAGAATAATAGGTCAAAGGATCCTTCTCAGAAGCAATTGAACATTGAGGACTCAATGCCACATAATTCACCCGTGGCGGGGTAGAGTCTACTTGAACACTTGGAACAAACCAAGGGGCATTCTGCAGTAAAGTCGAATTAGGGTGGTGATTATCAGATGCAAGCTGATCAATAGTGACAATATTCTGGTTATGAGGAAAGCACATTACTCGAAAGAGTGAAGACACCGCATCATTCATAGCATAGACATAATCACGCCCAAGTAGCATATTAAAGTCTAAAGGGCTATCAATCACCATCATATCGATTAAGATAGTCTTCCCACCTAAAGTGATAGTCACTTCAGGAAGAACACCCATAGATTCACTAGGTCTTCTATCATAGGCTAACAACTGACTCTGAGCTGTAAACAACTTTGGGGAACCCAAAGCTTTCCAAGTCAAAGAGGATATAATACTTGCAGAGGATCCTTCATCCACCATACATCGATAGACATTTGTGGAATTCACTTTGACCTTTATTTGAAAAGGTGCAGCGGAAGGAAGACGAGGCTCAACAAGGCTATCCCAATCAAAGGAAACACTCTTAGCACTTGGAGGGGGAACATTCGAAGTAACCAAAATGCCCCCTATACTAGAAGACTCTGTACTAGAGATCAAACAAACTCTTTTGTTAGGCACTTCACCCCCCAAAAGAGGAGTGTAATCGGCCAGCGATTGCACTGGCTTTACCACATTATCAACCAATGGTTGATGGGATTGATGAGAAACCATATCAAGTGTAGGAGTAGAAGTACTTTCAGACTCGGACCATATCCTTTGAACCTCTGGAATACCAGGGCATAAATGAGTAAGATGGTCTCCCTTGCATATCTTACAAGGGAACTTAGGCTTAAAACTTCTACATCCCGGTTTCTTATCAACTTCCATTCTGCCAACATGAATAGCAGTGGTTTGCGGAGAGTCATGAACATGACTTGCAGAGGTCGGTGACTCTTTGCTAGTATGACTTGCAGTGACTAGACTCATGCCCCCAGCATGACTTGCAGCGGCTGAAGACTCATCTTCAACATGACTCGCAAAGGTTGATGATGAAGTGTTAGTGTGACTCGCAGTGACTAGACTTGTGCCCCCAGCATGACTCGCAGTGGCTGAAGGTTCATCTCCAACATGACTCGTAGAGGTTGAAGATGAAATGCTAGTGTGACTCGCAGTGACTAGACTTGTGCCCCCAGCATGACTCGCAGTGGCTGAAGGCTCATCTCCAACATGACTCGTAGAGGTTGAGGATGAAGTGCTAGTGTGACCTGCAGTGACTAGACTCATGCCCCCAACATGACTTGCAGCGGCTGAAGACTCATCTCCAACATGACTGGCAGAGGTTGAGGATGAAGTGCTAGTGTGACATGCAGTGACTAAACTCATGCCCCCAGCATGACTTGTAGCGGCTGAAGACTCATCTCCAACATGACTGGCAGAGGTTGAAGATGAAGTGCTAGTATGACTTGCAGTGACTAAACTTGTGCCCCCAGCATGACTAGCAGTGGCTGAAGGCTCATCTCCAACATGACTGGCAGAGGTTGAAGATGAAATGCTAGAATTATTCTTCTTCTTTGACTTCCTCTTTCTCCTCTTTTTAGATTTCTTGTTACAAGAAGGAGGCGAAGAAGGAATCCCAGATTTCTCTTTGAAAGAAGATGAACAATTAGCACCCATGTGATGCCCTTGAAATAAAGCATTCAACTGAGAGGCTTCAAGAGCATTTGGAATATTCGGAGTGGACCACAGCCAAACGGGTAGTCCAACATTCAACCCAGGAATATTCAAAGTGGCCATCAAGGGAGTACCAACGTTTCCAAAGAAAGGAAAAGCACAAGGATCCCCTTTTGGGAGGGCACCTTGGTTGGTTTCCACAGGAATATTGGCCATATCTAACTGATCCAAAGACCCTTTCCCTTGCGGGAATATAGAAATAACTCTTCAAAGAATATGGGTAAGCAACCAAAACCTTTGCCCTTGAGGAGGTAACTCCACAACTTCTGAAAGAACGACCAAAAGCATTTCAAGATTGGTAGAGTGGTAAGCCAGTCACTCAGACCACAAAGTCCAAAGGTGACTGGACAAAAATACCTAAAGCCAACTATATACAAGGAGAAAAGAGCACACACTATAAAGTCCCTAAAGATATCAGCCAGTCAAACAACTTCCAAGTATTTCTGCTCCGGGTGATGAGGACTGTACACCAAAATACAAGAAACTGGAGTCAGGGGCCTTCCGAATATAGTCTGGGATAATGACGGCCCAACCCTATCAGCGAAGGTAACAGAGGAAGTTACGCTGACCTCCTAACAACAGCCTGCGCCGGTGCAAGCCCCCAAGCTTCGAAAGGGTGCCCTCCAGTAGTACTGTCGAGAGTGATGCAACGTCAACCTCAGGTGCCACGGGATTCCCCTCCACAGCCACCTGTGTAGATCCCTAGGAGAGGCAACTATGGGTACCAACTCGTCGCAGAAGCCAGGCGGAACAGTCTTGAGGTAAGTTCGGACAAGTAGGAGAGGGGGTATCTCTCTTCCCTATCTTCACAGACCCTCGTGCTTAACTCCCAGATCCGGAGCTTTCCTGGTCTTCCTAACGCTATTGGATTTTCTGTCGTTATTCAGACTCCTATGTTTGACGTTTATATGACCTTGGAGAGTTAACTCTCCACTCGCCTAATCCAAGGTCCTAAAATCCTAAACTTGTTGGTGTAACTGACTAAAACAAAAAGTTCTAGTGGATTTTAATTAGCGCTTGATTTTATTAGGCTGTTCTTTAAGTCACAAGGTAACGGAAGTGAAACTTGTGGTGTTTTTTGGACGCAAAAGGAAATTAATAAAACTTAGCTACATGCATATGCACTTTTTATTTTCGATGAAGAGAAATTTCTATGAGGTTCAGAGGTACTTCTAATAAAACAAAGTTTTTTGCTTTCTTTTCAAACTCCACACTCACAAAAGCTAACAAAACTATGCATGCCTAAAAAGGGGATGCAAAGCTATGCTAATGCAAGAACTATATGTGAATGCAAGATTTTAAGACCACTCTAAAAACAAAGAAGGAAAGTTGCTCACTTATCAAATTTGTCTTGCCACTAAAATTCTTAGATAGAAGATGATGTGCTACCAATCATTTCGTCCAAACAATAAAAACAAGCTCTAAGATAAATATAAAGCACTTTCACTTCACAAAAAAGGAAATCAAATGAAAGCAAGTTTAAGAAAGTGAAACTTAAAACTTTCAAAAGATTCTCTTTCAAACAACAAAGAAGTCTTTTTCAAGGAATGCTCTCAAAAATACTGACACCAATGATTGATGAATAGGCAGCCAAACACTTTTGTGAATTGACACCTTTCAAATGATGAAAACCCAAGAAAAATAAATGCGTTTGAAATCGCTCATGACAATGAAAAGCAGCAATGAAAGTCCAAAAGATCAAAAGACAAGTTTCAAGAAAATTGTAACAAACAACTTTCTCGAAACAAAGGAGCAAATGGTCACAAAAATGGTTTCGTTAAGCAAACAAAAGGGTCACCGAAACAAAATGAACACAAAGATCGAATCCAATCTTCCTACTCTGCCAAAACAGAGCAGTCAAGATTCTTAACCAGAAATCTTGTATGTCAAAAAACAATGACGCTTGCAATCAACGAAAACAAGACTAATACTCCTTATAGCTAGAGAGAGTTCAGAACAAGATGCCCCCTGTTAAACAAAGGACTGTTACTGGAAAATGACTGCTTCAAACTGACCCAAACCACCAGACAAACATTCAACAAAAAGAAAATTTATAAATCTTGAAAATTATATAATATACGCGCCTGCAGTGATGTGCAGAATGCGTGTACACGCGACTGTAACTGAGGAAACCTGCGTATACGCGGGTTCACTTAGTTCAACTTGCGTATATACGCTTCTGTAATCCAGAAAAACAACGTATCTGAAGATTTTCAAGAAAAATAAAAAATACAGACTGAAAAAACTGGAAAAGCTTAGAGTTCAAGAACAGATCAGACAGTCAGAGCCAGCAAACAGAGAGGCTAAGCCTTGATTGGCTTGAAGACTACCCAAACTAGGAACAACAAGAGTGTTGTTCCCCAGCGGAGTCGCCAATTCTGGTTGAGGGGAAAGTACCCCTAGGGTCCTTTGGGTTAAGACTCTACCAGACCGAAAATTGCTTATTCAAAGAAACACACACACAACCATTATCTTTACTGTAAGCAAATTATAATGTTGAGGGTACGTACCTAAGGTCCTACGTTCAAGAAGGCCTTTAGGGTCTAAACCCTTCTTGGAGTTCCCTTCTTCTCCTTTGACCTGTAAAACAAACAAATCAAAGAACACAACAGTACATGGACAAATACTTATACACAAACCATCTTCATGCTATAAAGTTAGTTATAAAAATCTTTAAGTAACTACTTGCATAAGAATTCAAGACAAGAATATCATAATCATAAAGAAAGATTGTTTCGGGAACCAAGACGTGTTTCTTTATATAAAGGCAAGTAAAGTACATATAATGGAAAGATTTCACCTGAAACACCTTCAGCAGGCTCCAAGCAAAGCTTCCTCCCGGATTCGTTCCAGCCTCAAGCCTCCAACAAGAGCTCCTTCCAAGTCTTACTCAATGGTGATATAAAGGATGAATGATCACCAATACACATGGAAACAAGGGTTTCCTATGCAAAGTGGGGGAAGTGCAGAAAGCACCAAGGACTTCAGACCTGGTCTAAGGGCAAAATCTCAGCATAATAATCTTGCTCTCTTTTTCTCTCTCCTCTCTCTCCCTTAGGCCTTCCCTTTGATGTCTTTTTATACCATCTCCAAAGTAGTTTTTTAGTTAGGAGTTGGTTGGGAACCATTGGGCCACGTGCACTAACAGGTGATCAGCAGGTAAAACCCGCGATCTCTGCCTGAAAATAAGGAATTTTTTTTTTTTTTAAGTGTTTTAATACATACACGCAGGTTGGGTATACACAGACCCGCGTGTACACGCATTTAACTCAGGGCAATGTCACGTATAGGGGATAAAACACTGTTTTTTAAATTTTAGGACCAGGTCTGGAAGGAGGGGTTGCCCTAGGCCATGAGTGCAGCATCACAAACCATAAGAGTGAGATTTGGAACTATAACAAATTGAATTAAAACTTAAACCCACAATAAGTTTTCCCTCTAACAGTGCATGCTGGAATAATATTCTCACTTGGAGAAGTGCAGTTAGCAACCTTGTGTGAGAATAATCATTTTATTTCAGGGTTTGGACGAAATTTTTTGCTCTTGCATATCATATTCTTTCTATTCCAATCTTAAATGAAAAAAACACTCATTTTTACTCTTGTTAACTTTTAGCTGCAAAGCCTCTCTTATTAGTTTTTATCTATCAAGTGCCTTTATATAGTTGTTTGAATTTTTTTTAATAGGGATGATCAATAAAATTAAAATATGTAGAAAGTAGGAGTTACAGGTTTGAGTACGGTCAGTGATTCCATTTGTGAAATTATTTTATGACTGATTATCTATTGTTGACAGGCCAAATTATGGATCAGAAAGTGAGATGGAAGATGAAGCAACAACAGTGAAACTTGTGAATGGTTGCGGTTGAGTAAATAGAACATCTACTCAAATTTCTGTGAAGCTTCATGAAATAGGACTACGGGTGACTTTGCAACTCCTGAAAGTTGAAGAAGGCCTAAGTTCTGGAGCTATCATCTTCCATGAATTTGGTTTGTTGCTTGCTTCCCTTTCATTTTTTCTTATTTAGTGATTCCATATGATGTTGAATGAATAAAGACTAGAATGAATAATAGGTATGCTTGTTCTCATTTTCTAGAAGAAATGACCTTTATCTGTAAAACCAGGTTAGGCCATAAACTGGCAATGGTTCAATCCATAGCCATGAGAAATTCTGGTTATTTTTAAGAACTTGTTTCATTCGATGGAGAAAATAGCTTTTTGAATTTATCTCTAGGCTCAAGTTATTTCTCTCAACTTTTATCAATATTTATCCTATTTAGTGTGTGCTTGGGTGCAGTCAGTGACCAAAGTCCACATTTTCTATTATTGATCCTCTGTAAATTTGAGAAATTTCTAACACAAGATTGTTACAAAGAAAATTGATTGTGGGATAAGCATCTAGGTGCTAGGACTCCCTTCTAGTTTCTGTATAATGTTAGATGATGTGAGATGACCAAACCGTTTTTTATTTAATTTGCAAGAATTCTGTTGAATGGTGATTGAAAATAACTATGTACATGTTTAATCATTAGCTTTTGTATGTTTGACAACATCACAAATAGGGATCTTGTTTTATTATAAACACAGTGAAGAGAAGTTCAATATCATTTATGTACATCTACTTCATATTGTCAATATAGTGAATAAGCTTCTTTTTTTCTTGGATGCAGTTAAAAAACACCTGAAGAGGTCAAAATGTTAAGAGAAAAGATAGAACAGAGAGAGGAATTATGGAAACAGAGGAGAGTTGAGCAGGAAGCAAATGTTCATCGGAAGAAGTACCATAACCTTTACAACATGTGTTGTAGTTGTCAAACATGGGGATTTTATGCCATAAAGGTTTTCAATGTTTGGTGTAGTAGTCTTACTGGCATCTGTCTACATATAAAAGTTTTTAGTGTGTGGTGTAGTAGTATTTTGGCATCTGTCTATATCAGGACATCTGGATATCTTGTAATTGTCTTTCTGGCACAAGAATATTTTTGGAGCTGTCAAAGGCATTTGGTTGGCTTCCAGGCACCTGAAATTAGTAGTTATATGTTGCCAGGACTCAGAACACTAGGTATTTTGAGTTTCTACGTTGGAGGTAAAAGAATGAATTCCTACTGAGAAGGCCACAATTTTGCAGATATACAACATTTGGCTGAAATGGTGGTGAAATTTATGTGCCTTTCAGTGAACACATCCACTAGATTTTTTGTGGAAGAATGTTGTTGGTCCCATTAATTTTCATTTCTTTGGATTAAGTAGACAATGTTGTGAAATTGTAGACTTGCCAAGCAAGCATTAAAGCAAAATCCAAATTGGATGAATCCTCAAGAAAGGCTTGGTAAAGCCTCCAACTTTTTTAAAGTAGAAAGATTCGTCATGGACTCTTTCTCAAACATGCAACTGCTTCAATAAAGAAATAAATAATATTTTAGATAGTTACAACTTCTCAAGACTTCTACAAGGAAAGAGCCAACAACAATAAATTAATTAATCTCCAACCAACTTCACATGATTAAATACGATGCAACCAACTCCCCATATGAATGTGCAAGATGAAGTGGTCAAGTCTTGAAATAGTAAGTCGGCAACCTCAAACAAAACGAATCCAGGGAGATAAGGGCCAATGAGCTTAATGGACTGAGTAGAGGAATGAACTACTTTTCTTGGCCAATGGACAAAGTAGAAAAGAAAGATAATTGGGGGTGCCATCCATTTACACCCTCTAGCCATGGTCTGAGTGAGCATCCCTCGAACTTCAATCTAGTTTTCCAAGCCTTTAATATTATTTCTTTCCTCTGGTCTGAGCATCAATCCAAGATAATTTAGTTGGAAAAACATATTTAGGTAGTGCCCTCCTTTAGTATCCTATCCTGAAGCCCCAGTTGCATTGTTTAAAAGGAAGGTCCATGATGCCCCTGTTGAGTAGAGCTTCACTCCTGCCTGATAGTAACATATCAAGATTGGTTAGGATGTTCATGGTCCATTATAATGGGCATTTCCTAGGATGATCGTGGTCCATTATAAAGCCACTAGATAACACCTGTAAAACACCTTATCACTGCTCAATGATAAAAATCTATCATAACCACTAGCTTCAACCCTTTTCAAAATTCCCTTAGGTATCTGATATACAATCGGAATTTCCATATCCCATTGCTGATGATGAACAATCTCATCTTCCTTGACCTCGTCCATAGTAGACCCAATTGTCAACCTAGTATTTGAGATCAGTGAAATAGGATTTTTTACCGACTCCTAAGTTCAATATCTCATTAAAGTATTTAGATTACCAACAACCATATTAAACAAAAATTAAATTCATTGGTTCCTATAATTGTTTGAGACATCAAATATCTAACTGGTAAATTCATAGCTCACTACATTCAACGCTCACTACATCGGCAATAAAAGTGCTCTCCCCATGGTAATTAAAATGGTGGGATTATCTACAACGTGAAATATTTTGTAGATAATATTGTCTCCGTGACCAGATCAAATTCTTCCTTGATGCAAAATTAAGGTAATAAACTTATTGGTTGCATGGGTCAAAGTCCTCTATCTCACATTTTAGGTTCTTTGGATAGAGTGCATGAACCCACTTGTATCATAAAAGACATGATATATCACCTGTCTGTTAGACAACTCATAGGACTTTGGTTGGCTACTATGAAACTTTTCAGGGGTACCATCTCTATGTCCCTCCCTCTCACCAAGTGACTAAGCATCATGATGCTATCTTTGATGAGCCTTTTCATGATGACTACTAGGATCTCTTCTATAGCTCCTTTCCGGTGATGACTCTCAGCATGTGTCCATGGAACATACCTCTTCTTCTCCTATTGGGTTGCTTGTTGATGACTTCCAGCTGGTTGTAGTGAACCTTTCCTCATCTCCATCTTGTGTTGGTCCACCTTTACAAACTCCTTCGAATTCATCCTTTGTAGTTATTGAATAGTCTATGGGGAGTCGGGACTAAAAGGATTACTTCATCATCTAGTCCATCCTCTCCTGTGGATGTTTCTTCCATCCTTCCCTTACTAGATGAGGTCATCATTGTTGGTACTTCATCTTGAGGTGTACAACCTAGAAATGCTTCTCCTTCCAGAATGTAGTGATGCCCAGCTTTGAGATGATATTGTTCATGTGGATGTACAACAGTTTGATGAATATGGTAATTTCCCTCTACTACATCGTCTCCATATTTTCATTGATGGTTTGTTTCTTGGTGATCTCATGCTTCTTATTCTAGGTTGATCTTGGTGATGCATGGACCTTTCATGTTGATGTAGATAGTTTGTCTTGATGCATATTTTCTTTCCACTCATGGTTTTATGGATCATAATAACATTTTCCTGGACACATGAATCAATATGTGTCATGTTATGAGGATGATGTGCTCTCAAAGTCTGTCTGTGTTTTGAAACTTGTCCACAGTCCCAAAGGAAAGATGACTTAGCACTTGCACACATGTTGAGATTATTGGCAGCAGTAATGGGACCACAAACATACATAGTTTGGAAGCTCTGAGCTCATCATTGTGACTGGAAAATATAGAAAAGGATAAAATAGTAAAATATGACCAAGCTACTCATGCACTGGCTTTTAAATCAAACTGGAATTTATGATAATAAAGATGTTGTTAGGCTAAGTGGTGTGTTCTTTGTTAGCAATTTGTTATACACTAGCTAGTGTTGTTCCATTTGATATATGGGAGAGAAATTCATTTCCAGCAACAAATAAGAATATACTTTATGACAGTGAATTTGAAAGGACATTGGCATGAATTTCACATGGATCTATTCACTTAGTAGCCTATATCCAAATAATTACAACAACATTCATTCTCAGGTCTGATATTATTGCATGTCCAACAGATTTTTCCAAGAACTAAACAGATACATAGCTTTTCATGGAGGTTTGACATCCAAGAATATTTACACTCCATTTGTAAATCATTATGCAATCGTAGTGTTCATCATATAATGTTACACTGTAGCTACACAGTTTTGTATTGATTGGGTCATAGGATTGAACTCTATCGCAGTTGTTTTGACAATTACAAGTTACTGTGATTTCTCATATTTCTTCGATCCTTTCTATTCTTGTAGCTCATTCTTTCGTATCCAAAATAAATGTACATACAAGCCTATCTCTATCTTAATATGCATAATCTCTTTTGGTCTTGTTGTCCGCCTATTTTTCTCATATGTTTTGGGTTTCTTGTTATGTATCACACTATAACTCTTAGGTAGAAAAGTTTTGTAGTGTCCCTTAACACACTTTTCCACATTAATGCACGTCTGTAATCCTAATTTCTTCTCCTTGGTTGAGTCTGATGCAATTCACGAACTAGGTCTCACAAAATTTGATTCACTAGCAGCTCAACATTCCAAAATATATCTTTATATAACTCACTATCTCTTTGTATTCCAACGCAGGGATTTGAAATTGAAACGTTGTCTCTTTGTATTCCAAAGTTTTCTCCTTGTGGTCCACCCATTCATTTCACATTCTTTCAAATTTTGAAGATCAAAACAAAACAAATGCACCACGAAATATTCAAAAAGGAGTAACATAAGCCAACTCCATTGAGTGCATAAACCATGACATGGATAAATGATCATAATCATCATAAATAGGAGGGACCTTAAAACTTAAGACATAAAATTTATGATTAGCTTGTTCAAATTTCAAGTTAATGATATTGTCATTTATAGAATCCAGAGAAACAAAACATGTTCTTTCCACTTCAAGATGTTTCCTAGTTTTCACCTCTCCAAACTTATGTTCAGTCTCTTTTCTTGTTTCCATATGCATCTATTCTAGAAGATCATTAGTTATATTAGTCAGTTCACAACTTTTTCTTGGAGAGATATGCAACAATCAAAATTAATTGTTTCTATTGACTCCAACCAATTCTAATGCCCCTAGCCTCATCAACCCAGAGCATAATGATTGATTAGTGTGCTCCTTTCCTACCAAGAAATGTCCAAAGCGAGTTGACTTCTCCTTGAACTTACACATGGTTTATTGATGTATGAACAATTTTGGATCCAAAAACCATTGGGAATCTGGTATCTAACCTGAGAATTTTGATAAGAATATACTTATTGATGCAATAGATAGCCTCATCAATCATTGTTTCGTGTAGCCTTTAGTTCACTTACTAACTATCACAATGTCTAATCTCATCCTTTCACTCCATAAAGTGTTAAAAGGTCACAATTTCACTATTATTTTTCGGTGAAAATAGTTCCAAACCTATCTACCCTTATCTTCATCATAACTGAGTCATATAGACATATGAACACAAGGTACCCTGTTGTAATTTGAGGCTTTATATGCTAATTAAACTCGGCCCATCAAAATACTCAATCAAACAATTTTGAAAGGATAGGTATATCACTGCCAAATTTACACCCACTGTTTAAAAAGGCTTCTTTTTCTCTAAGTTTGAATTGAATAAGATCATTATATAACAAGCTTTGATGGTTTCCTTGCTTCAGAAATTAAACCACCAACACAAACCTGTTCTCATCAAGAATGTATATATAGAACTTGTTTCCCTTGAAAATTGAAGTGTTTGTCGAATAATAGGAAACACGAACCACTTGTTCATCTTTGAGTCTTGCCTTCCATTTGGAAATCTTCCATTCCTTTAATTATTTTAGCTTCTCATCAATTTCCCCTCTTGTTGAGAGATGCTTCATTCATTTTCTCCTACATTTCCTTCAGTTTTGCATCTTCAACACCATTTATATCTGACAAAACCCTGTCAATTGCAACATTTGTTGCAGTAGATACTAGAATTCTCATTGCTTCCCCACCCTTGAAAGTTCTCGTGAGAAAAAGTGATGACAATAATCATAATGTAACTTTTTCTAGACCCGAAAATTCCATGTACAATACATATTTTTTGAAAGTCTGAAGAATTATTGGAAAGTCTAAGGACTGGAGCTGCTCATGAGGTTGCAATTTGAAAAGTGCGATGCAACATTTCTTTCAAGGTTTGGTTTCTCCAACACATGGCAATTTTTTTTGTTATATCAATTCTTTGGATGCACAATATTCAGTTGGTAAGGCTACCATGCCATCTAATGGTGGTAAGAGATTTTTACACATAAAGAAATGATATTTTCTTTGAATATAGGGTTGACTATATTTGAAGGTTAATTGTGGGTAAATAGGGTTACAACAGACATAAGAGATTCCACTAGATGCAGGAGAGAAATGGGTGTAGGATTGGAGGAAGCATCATATGCCAATGTTTCCTTAACATGCATTAAATAGAACTGACAAACTTGTGGGTGAACATTGGTTACAACTGTGACAAAGCTAGGAAGAGGGGTAGCTAAGTGCATTAGGTTTGCAATATGGAAAACATAAATGGTAAAATGCTTAGGTGTAGTTTCAATAGGAAAAATTGACATGCATAGAGAGGGAACAATTTTGGTGAGGGTCCCCACATTAAGGCCACGAAATTAATGGCCTTCACACATTTAAGTAGGCTACAAAGGAACCTACAATGATACCCGGTCAAGCACACACAAAATTGATAGGAAATATTTGAATAACTCCTGTGGATTTATTATATTCACAAGATGTACATATTAATACATAGTTTTATGACCCTTGGTTTTCATCTTCCAAGAGGTCACTTGGACTTCAATGAATATTGGAATTCCTCCCCACCAACCCTAACAAATTAGGTGTCTAACAAAATTTTATACTAATGGATTCAACTTGCATCTACATGAAACACAAAGGAGGAATCCAACAACCTTTTTGAGAACCCACTTAAATTTTTTAGAAACTCTGCAATAATACCAGAAATGGTTGCAAACTACAAAATGCTTTGACCATTTTACCAACAACTTTGTTATAAATTGTTGGAAATTATTGTGTATAGACCCTTCTAAAATATGGCTCTTCTTTCGCACATTAACTATTAGACAAATCTTCTAGGATAGTGATGACTCTTTGAACTACAATCTTTCTTTGGCATGAAGAAAACATTAAAATTTACAAGCTCTAGATATAGAAACTATGAAATCAAGCACTGTGTCTACACCATATATTTTGGAATAAAAATAGATTACAACATAAGATAGTTGGAATACTTTTAGAGAATATGGTTTGCAATCTATTATTTCACTCTTTTTTTCCACATAGGATGAAGCCACTTTTTTTTTGCAATTTGATATTTTTACTGAGGTATTAAAGATATATATTTTTAAACTCCTAGTCATTGATTCAATGCATTTATCTTCGTTACCTCTTCTATATTTCTTGTTATTCAACAAGATCGTTTTAGGTGCCTATACTTGTTGAAGATCATGCATATCAAAGACATTCTCAAATTTTAGAATTTTTTGGGAAGTAGCTTTTTGAAACTAGCCTTTTTCAAAATTCTTGTATAGGAAACCATCCAAATTCTTGCATAGGAGGCTACTTTTGCATTATGGGTTAAATTTAGTGTTTTGACGTATCTTTCCATGGTTTCTCAATTAGATGGAATAGTTCCTCTGCCAATAATTATTGTGGAAGAAGGATAACTTCTCCTATTTAACAACGTATAAGAAGGCTAGGTTGGATTTAAGAAATATCCCATAATTTGGTACCTCATAATATATGTGCATGGATGATCTTAAGCTATGGGGCTCAATGTCAAGATTGAAAAATAAAGGATGCTATGAGGTCTGTCAGGGTTGGAGTGCAATATTTTATCGAAAATATTTCATAATAGTATACTATCATGGTGAAACAAAATACAAAGTTGGTTGATAATATGTAAACTTCAAAATCATTAAACCCTGTAGCATCAAGGAAAGCATAGGTCAAATTCAATGCATAGGTAGTATAAGCAAAGGTATAGAGCATCTATCATTATTTATTTCGATAATTATCTTTTCCAAGTTGATCTCTTTGTAAATTATATATTTTTGTGGAAGAATGGATAATCTCTCTAAATGAATGTGATAGAAGGAAGGATCACTTGGTGTTGGTTTTTTAGAAAGGACATGGGATGAATACCTCCGAATTGGGGTTTTATATGTGTTCTGCTAGGGCTTAATGCTTAGTACTATTAACATTCAATGCCCATTATTTGTCTTTAATTCTTTTCTTTGATAGCCTGGTCGTTTTGCAATGGCCCTGGGCAGCTGACATTGTCACAAGGCATGATAGAACCTAAAAGTGGGTGCCCTTGGGCATGAATTGAGTTTGCCAATTCTTTGGTTATTCATAGAGGTAGCAATTGCAATGATTGTTTCTCTAAAAATGTCAAGAAAGGTTGTCTTAAATAGATTCCTTAAGGTAATAGAATCCTTTCTGTTGAAACTCCCATGCACATATTTTTTGGTGTTCATTTTGGTGTATGTGATAAGTTAAATCAATGCACACTCTATGTAATTTTTTGGTTGATTTCTATCTAATTAGATTTTAAGGCTTGGGTATAAGAGCTTTGGAAACCATGTTTGGTTGTAATTATTTGTGGGCTAACAAATTATCTTTCTTTTTTCATTTAAAAAAGAATTTGACTATGCTGGTATTATTTCTTGAGGCCCTTGAATTTATTGTAATACCTTAGTGGTTTTGTCTCCATGTGATGGAAAAATTGTTAGCTGAGTAAGCTACCAAATAATGTTGTCTCATCTTGGTGGAATTCATAGAGTTGCCCATGTAGTTATGGTATTTTCTGGACTGTATTTTGGCACACATATGAGGTCTTATATTCCATGAATGAAATCAATTCTTTAATCCTATGCCATAGAGATTCGTTTAACAATAACCACAAGAAAAACCCTAGTAATACCATTATTTAGTCTTTGTTGGCAAGGGTTTGGATCTCCAAGCGGTGGGGTTTGGATCTATAAGTGGCACGATCGGTCAAAACAAGCTCTGAATATACTCCAAGGGTTTGGATCTCTAAGTGGCCATGGGTTTGGATCTACAAGCGATGGGGTTTGTATCTCCAGGTATTAAGCTACAATATCTAAATCATTTGGTACAATATATGTATCTTAAATGGTATCTACAAGAAATCATGATGGAATTAGGTTAATCGGTGAAACTTAAACTAGAATTCTCACTCAATCTCAAGCCATTAGATTTGTTACCTTTGTATTTTATACCTTAGCTATTGTCGGCATGGAATCTAGATTCTAGCGAAGGGGTGCTTAGGCGGGAACTTAGTGAAGAGATTTTGGGACTAACACATGGCACAATCAGCGAAAACAAGTAGGGGTTGTGAAATGGTGAAGTGGTGTGACAGAGTAGTGTTTAGGTATCATGAATACTTGGTACTAGGTGTGCCCACCAAATGTTTTCATTGTTTTGCTTAGTGTGGTCATGCATAACTTTAAAAAGGCTACAAACATATATAAATAATATTCAATAACATAACATCATATATATATATATATATATATCTATATATATATATATATATATATATATATATATATATATATATATATATATATATATATATATATATATATATATATATATAACTAATACATATAACTAGATTTAGACCAAATAAAAAACATATATATAATGGTCGTCGCAATTTCGACAAAAAACATGGTTCTTCTCAACTATGACCACAAATGTGGTACCATATAAGTAATTTGTCGCAATTATTTTTCCGTAGAAATAATACGTCACAATTATGACTCATGTCAAATAGGACTTAGTAATTGTGAAAAACATGGGCACCAAAACTAAAAATATGACATTTTTCTTAACCTTTGCGACAATATGGGCCATACTGTCATACTTTGTAGTCACAATTTAGTGCTATATGTAGTAGTGAAATATACAACTTACACAATATCATGAGAATCTAGTTACTGCACAGTCTCAACCCATCACTTTTTGTAGGCTCGAGAAATGCTCAATGTCAGGTGGGCCACCTATCCCAATAACTATTCATGATCATAATATAAACATGGGCATATGAAATTCATAATCACATGACAATAAAATAATAGTAGAAAAAATTCCCTTTTCCTCAATGAATTCCTCACATAACCAGGAATCTCAAGTATGTCATCCATACATGAATTCAATTCATAAACATGATTAGTCATTCTTCCATGAGAATGATCCCTGACATGGACTTGTCAGTTTTAGTGGAATTTTTCTACACATTCATTTAACCATAACCATGTTCATGAATATAACACACACATAATCACACATGTCAATGAGATCATAGTTTAGAGACTCCCTGCATCTATGAAAAGCATGCATAGAATTGCATCAACAATTTCCAATGCTACCAAAGGAATTATTTATCCAAATTCCTCCCCTTTACCTTTTTACCTTGATGTTATTACCAATGTTCTAGCTATTATTTTTTTTCAATTGTTTCTCACACAATACTCTCACTTGAAGGTGTACATTAGAATTATGGAAGTCTAGGAAGATGCACAAGGAGAAATAATGTAGCACTATATTTTATGACTTCTCCATATGTACATCTATAGGAGGTTGTGTGCAATCAAGTATGGTTGTAATGCATATTTTAACATGAGAAATGCAATTTTACCACTTGGCATGCAATTTCGACACCTTGGGGTGCATTCTAAGTATGGAATGTGATGTTTCATGGCATATAGGTTAGCACCTTTTCCTTATCATCCACAAAGTTTGCAATTTATGTACATGGCATGTAGTTTTTATGCAAGTGGACATTTTGGTACTATGAAAATAATAGGTAGAAAGAAAAGTTGGTCTTACAAAAAGAATATTTTGGCCCATGGGAGTATAAATCAGGGTAGGAGATGGTGTTGGTGAACAATATGAGTAGGTGCCCCCTTAGACATGGCATGGAAAAAAATCATCATAGAGGCTAACTTGGAAAATTGCCCATTCCAAAGACCTCCAAGCATGGGATTGGTGGTAAAATTTGACTTTGCCAAACTCAATGATGACATATTTCATGGTAGGATACTTAACAGTTTTGGAACTTGTCTTTTAATGATTAAGGCCCAAGAGGAGGATTGTCATCTTTGACATTGTAAAAAATATTAATGTCGAGGGCTGCAAATTACTTCCTAGATTACCAATGGATGAGAGGAATGGTGATCATCTTTAATTTGATCAAAGGGATAATATATATTTATTGGAAAATAAACTGTGACCTTGCCAAATGGTAAAGCTTATAAATTAGATAATCATTTTATACTTTTTCAAAACAATCTACATTGAGGATATTGTAAAATCTGTAAATAGGGGGAGGAAATGACTACGTGAGACAGGTCTTAAGGTGTAAGAATGATCACATCTTGATGACACTTAGATTGCTGATAAGATTAGTTTGAAGATTAAAGTTGTGAGTGTTAATATCATCTTGAAAAATCAAGGGATTGGTCTTCACCTAAGTCTTCATGAACCATTCCTTGGTTTCCTCCATCATATATAAATGATGTGGATGAAGGTTGAATGGATATATTAGTGATTTGAATATGTTCAACACAAGGCACAAGAAAACGAGGAGGAGAAGGAACGAAAGGGGTAGTAGATTCCTCCTCTATACGAATGTATGATATAGAATTTATGAATGCATCTATGAGTGTTGTTGTGTTGATGTGTATGTTGGTGACAATATATCTCTAAGTTGTGATTTGCTTCGTCTTGCTTGTATGGTTTCCTTGAAAGATAAACAGATTGGTGAAAATAAGTAAATAATTTGAACTATAACGAAAAATATGATATGAATATGTTATTAATTAGGGATCTAATACCAATGATTTGAGCCAACCCAGAATTCTACGATTATAATCGAAATTTGAAATCCAAAAATTACAAAACTAGATCTGAAATTTGAAAAATAAAGTAGACCAAAAATAAGAAATTAAGAAGGCCCTAACTATAGAAAAAACTTGAATAATTACAAAATAATAGCAAAGATACGAAGACAAGCAATGACAAAAAATACTAGTGATTTCAACCAGAATTAGATATTGACTTTGAAGAACAAATGTAAATGCTAGCAGGAAGTAGTTTGTAGTTGAGTAACCTAGAAAATAAATATGATACAAAGGAATTCTTCTAAGAAGGTATGGATGCCAACTCAAGTCAAATCAACAGCAGTATGGACGCTGACTACCTCAAATAGTCTCTTCCAAAATTTGTGCAATAGCACATTTCACAAACAACTTCATCAAGGTATGGATGCTAACTTAGGACCAAGGCAGTATGGATACTGCCCTTGCCCCAAATGGTCTCTTTCAGACCGCATTCATAAAAAGCCTCTACTCCAATGTCTAATGGTTATTTTATAGTTAGTCTTCCTTCTTTTTGTAGAAAAGAGGAGCTGCAAACTTTGATTAGAGACATTTATGAGTGAAAGTTGTAACCGAATATGCATGGAGTTACAAAGGATTTTATGATGACAGGGACATAATTTTTAGCTTTTCGGGTTACTTTGAAAATGTTTACACAATGTTTGGGCCTTGGGGGTGCTTCGTGAAATGTGGAGTGGATGGTTTATGGTTGGACCATGCTCTTCCATGATGGACTTCGCCATTGGAGGTGGTTTACTATTTGCTGCTAGACCTTGTTTGGATGTTTGAAAGACATTCTTCCTCGAAGTGTTGGATAAGTATGGAGCTTGGTGACTTCATGTTGTTGGTGCATGAAGGAAGTTTATGTGCTTGGAGTAGAGTTGGGTATTTCAAGGGAGGTTATTGAGCCCTAGATAGCATGGGGTTGCTTGGTTTCTTGCATGGATATTTACACTTGACATGTGTATTCTTGGGTTGAGGAAGTGGATATGTAGGTGTGGGAGTCCTTAAGGTGACACATGACCTTGGATATGCATTGTCCTTAAGGAGACACATGACCATGGTGATGCATTGGAGCTTTGGACATTTCAAGGATTGTCGGACCTTGGGGAGTAATGCTCATGCCATGGTGTTGTGGGGAAAAATGCCTATGCAGGACGATCCTATCCACCTAAGGTGTGACAGTGCCTTAGCAACAAACAGAGACAGCTATTCTGGTTTCTTCCTTTATGAAATGTGAAAGAAGAGAGATAAATGGACTTACCGGTGTCTTCCGTTTGTCCCTCGATCTGGTCTCTCTTCTCTTTGGGAGTTCACAGCTACTTGCCTTCTCACTCACCCAACTTCAACAGGTTCATGCAAGATCACAAGAGAACAACTACTTGCGACAAGAGAAGAACACTACACAAAGACAGATATTCACATTCATAACTAGTTTAGGATTAGAAATAAACCAAATACACTAATGCAATCATATATCAAGAATACATCAGCATATAGCAAAAACCAAGATAGTTTTATTGATGAATAACAAGGTTCAGGAAGAGATACAACCCAGAGGGCTCCAATCCAGCATCTCCTTCCCAGCAAATGGAATTCCTATCTTCACCCCCTTCAAAGCATTAAGCACCCAATGATTCCAATCTCAAACAAACAACAATTCTTTGCAATAACAAAATTCCAGCCTCTAGATCTCATGGAGGAGAGATCCATATATAGATGTTTGGAGAGAGGATGAGTCAGCTTGAGATCTGACTAGTATCATCTCCCTCTGTTAGTTCTTGATTCCACTTGGAGGTTCTTGCTTCCACTTGGAGATTTGGAACCTCTTACTCATCACCAGTCGAATTCCCTGAGGCAAGTGTCATTTTGGAAGCTTCCTGGGTTCTGACACCTTGAGAAATGAGCTTGCCACATGTCCACTCTCGTTCAGCGCAGGTAGCCAGTGTTCCCTTTCACATTCAACGCAGGTAGCCAGTGTTGGATTTGACATTCAGCGCAAACAGCTAGTGTAGCCACTGAAATGATCCTGAATTGACTTGTTTTTGAGCAGTTTCTGGTGGAGAACTTCTGTGAATTACTATGGTTTGTTGGCCTTGTTCCTCTAGGGGTAGGAACAACATGTTTAGGGACTTTGGATCCCTTAGATTATGGACATTTCATGCTCAATGCTGTAAGGCACAAAAATGTCTATAACAGTTGCCCCCTAAAGTATGAGGTTGTTTATCGGGTGAAATGCTTTATCAGGGGGATCCGAAGTTCATCCAATGCTGGGAGGAGACCTGTAATAAGATACAATACAATACATTATTTTTCATACTGCTTTCATGATCTAGCTGAGGCGGGCATTCCCATGCTCAGCTTTATAAATTCATTTTTCTGTACATGGAACAGACAATCGTCTGGTGGTAGACTGATAATTTTGATGAAATTATCATCCTTTGAGTAGGATGATTATCTGCTGCAATGATGTACATGTCAATGTCTTTATCTTTCCTGAATATATATCGCAGCCCGGATGGATGAAACTAGATCCGGGGTCTTCAAACTCGTTCGATCTTCACTCTAAGTACAAGTCGATCCATGTGAGAAATGTTTTGAAGTCGAACATAGAAAGACATCGCTTGATTACCGGTCAATGATGTAAACCGTTAACAAGCGCGAGAGGAATCACCGATAATGATAATGACCCTCAAGGTACTGCAGTACAATTCACGTGGTGTGAATAAAGGACTTGGCGTCGAACACCACACAAAGTCTTTTGGTCCAAGGTCATTGATGTATACCTGTCGCCGGAAGTGAGAAACTTGCCATTGAGGCATGCAAGCTTCAAAGTACTGAAGGGGTTGTTCCTAGATCAACTTCTTGGATAATGAGCTGATGTCGACAAGAAGTGATCCGTCAAAGGAGGGCCTTAATGAATCCCACATCAATGACACAGAACGGAGCTAATGGTTTTAATGGAGGTGAAAACGATCTGTGACATATGATTCAGGGTGGTGGTCATGAAAGGATGAAGGACAATGTATGGCAGTGGATGGGACACGGTTGACTTTTCTGAACGACTTCTCTTGAACATATGGCGACACTGATGCGATGGATTGGTAGCATTACCGCAAATATGGATGGTATGGCGAGACCATGGATGTGACCGGTGAATGAAACAACCCAACCCGATTGTGGTACGGAGGAAAAGTGTCATGTTCAAGAGCGACTTGCTACCATCAAAGTTTTCTTGAGTTTCTCCCAATTTTTCCCCAGTCATTGCTGACTAGTACCTCTTTATTTTTGTCAAGCTTGAGGAGGATAACATATGCTTGTTCTATAACCTGCCCTTCGGGCAAGCCCATCGCTATGTTTTAACGAGCCTAGCGATAGTGAAACTCATTCTCGTCTAAAGACAAGTTTGTCGCTATTTAATTATTTTAACGAGTCTAACGACAAGGATAACTCGGTCCTTTTCATTTTTAGAGAGTCTGAAAAGGTACATAAAGTTAACTCCGAAATTCCTTTTTCGTCATCTAATCCCTTAAGTCCGAAAAAGTATAAAACAATACAGAAGGGATGAGTTTTCGATAGTTCTAACGAGCCGAATAAAACAAGCGCTCGATCTTTTTGTGCAACAATCCCTCAGGTCCAAAAAGATTAAAATCTAGAGGAGGGATAGCACTTCCTGTCCCTTTAACGATCCGGAAGGCCAAGGACTCGGTAATCTTTTCATATTTTACGAGTCAGATGAAAAGAGCTTAAAGGAGACTCGTCTTTTGAGGAACGAGTGATAAACAGGGTTAGCAGCTAATTCCAGGTACAGGTTGGAATTTTCCAATTACGGCAGTGTCACAAGGATGGCTAGGTGAAATCACTCTTCGCAGCTGTTCCTCAAAATGGGTAAACAAACATATGGAGGTGAACGATCGGCCAATGGAAAAGTGGAGGTGACGGTGCAAACACGACCAAGGCTTTAATGGCTGATGATATTAAATTCACAGTGGTTATTTATCGGGATAGTTCATTTTTTAACGAGCTTAAACGCGGGTGGAAACATTTGCTCGATCTTATGTTTATTTTTTAACGAGCATGAACTATGTGCTAAAACTGCTCGGATCTTGCGTTTATTTTTTAACGAGCATGAACTGTGTGCTAAAACTGCTCGATTACCCAGTCATATGATAAGAGTGTCTCATTGAGATTCTATTTTTTATGGAGCTTCATCTCACAAAGCTATGCCCCGCATCCTTTCTTTATGCAAGTTAGGAAACTGCTAACCCAAAAAACAGATAAATAACCGCTCTTTGCTTGCACTCCAAAAGGTTTGCATGCCTCCAGGTATAAAGTATGATTTCAAGGTTACCTCTACTTCTTTTCCTTCAAAAAAATTGTTTTAAAGAGAGAGGCTTACCTCTTTCAGGTTACCCAAAGATTGTCTCATTAATCTTTCAAACAAAACACTTCTTCGGCGATATCTACCGAAATAGACAACGGTGAGCGACGATGCCCGCCAACTCACATAACTTTGACAAAATAATCTTATTCTAGAACAACCCCTCTTCGAATCACGGACGGGGTATGGACTAGTCATATTCTGCCGCGGAAACCTACCCTATACCCAAAGTTTTCCTGCCGAAGCAGACCAGGACGCATGCCCCCTGGGTTCCAGTCATATCCTCCTGGATTACTCGCGCTCATTAGGAGGACAGACCGTGGGTTGAGACACTTCTTGCGTGCATAGACCATTTAGGGATGGTACATGACTATTTGCAATGTGTGATCCGGGAAATGAAAGTTGGTCCACGAGCTTGACCACTCTTCCTTCATGCGGAAAACACATTGCTCTAAAGAGTGAGGAGACTATAGCTCTTATGCAATATATATAGTCTCGTCCAAGGAGTAGGTTATAATCCAAGGGTCCTTGAATGACCATCACGTTCATTTGAACGGCCTTCCCTTTCAATGTTATGGGCACATTGGGGAGGATCCCTAAAGGTCGACTGGTTCCTTTATCAAAACCTGATAGATTTCTCATTTCAGGCAAAAGTGCTGGCGAACCAAGCGCTTTCCAAGCAATAGAGGAAAGGATACTCACAGATCCCCCCTCATCAATGATAGTGCCAGCCATTACCATTCTGTATATTTGAACGATAATTCTGAATGGTATGCTTGCCGGCAACCGGGGTCTGCCTAGTTGGTTCCAGTCGAACGAGACAACCAGGTTGATTGGTGGTGGGACCGAATAGACGGCCGGGTATGACTCTGACGAAGTTCCTTCCTGCGAAAAAGGAATGGGCAAATCGCCCCCTTGTTCGTCGGAGTCTGTGTTGATGAAGAGAATTTGGACGGTGTCGTCTTTATTCTCCTCTGTGATGGTATCATTCGAGGATAGAGCCTCTGAAGGCAAAACCGGGTCAACTGCCATATCAACCTGTTGACTTTCGTCAGGCATGGATCCAGACGGTTCATCTTCAATGTTAGGTGCTTCGGCTGACCATCTGGGCGGGCCAGCCGGGTTCTCAACTAGTGAAGGACTTGGCAGGAGTTTTTGATATCCAGGAGGAAGTTGCGCTCGTAAAATCGGGCGATCTTCCAGAAATCTTTTAGCCTCGTCTAAGAAGGGACAACGGTGGATGGCATGGTCGACTTCACACAGTTTGTAGGGAAATCTAGCTTTCCCTCTCTGTCCTGCGACTTCACTTTCACTAGTCGACGGTGAGCTGTCAACATGGCTATTAGAGGTCGACACTACCAAATTGTGCAAACGGGAAGACCAGTCCCTTAGTATCCGAGGGATGCAGGGACAATCTCTGTGGAAGTGGTCTCCCTTGCATATGACACATGGCGATTTAGGCTTGGTCAGTGCTGTGTGTGGATTTTTGTCAGAAGACTCTTGTTTGCCCCCAGTCGCTTTTGGCTCCTTCTTCTTCTTCTCTTTCTTCTTCTTTTCCTTCTTCTCCTTAGGAACTTGGTTTTTTATTTTACCAGTTCTGTCAAGCGAAGAGGAAGGAGGAGAGGAAGAGTTAGATGAAGTAGAAGGCTGGTTGGCAACTCTGGTCTGGTCTAACTGTTGACTCGACTGTTCAGGAATGGTGGTGTTCTGAACGACATTGGTTGAAAAGAGCCAGACTGGCAGGCCAATTGTCAGTCCTGGAAGCGACAATGTGGCCATATGAGGCGCACCAACATCTCCCCAAGAGGAGAAGGGACTAGGATTTCCACCAAGGGGAATTCCTTGGTTGGTGTGCTCCATTTTTTCAACCTAAAGATCAACGCAGGAATAAAGGGTGATTGTTCCGTTTAAAATAAATTTTAACGACGCTTTAGACACAACTTTATTTTTCAATTTTAAAGAGTCGAGAAAAAGCTAAAGATGACTCTAGTCTCCTTCGATGTTTTAACAAGCCCGAAGTGACAAATGCTCGGATGGAATTTTTCTGTTATAGAGTCTGAAAAAGGCTAAAAGGAACTGCTCTGGAGTTCTAGGCAGAGGGTGTGCCAAACTTTTCGCAAAACCGCAGAATACGTTTTAGGGTACGGGCAGTCGATCTTCCTGAATGCTGTATTCAGTGCATTGCGATCGGTAGGGAGGCCGACACGGCTTCCTAAGGATAAAGGTTTTATGCCTATAGGGGTCTCCCAATATATACGCGACGGTACGTGGGAGCACAATCTGTACTGGCACTATCGTCCCTCAGGAGGAATCACCCACCATCCACGAGATCGACAGTCACCAGGCTTTACGACGCCGAAACACGTCTCTAGCCTAGACCTCTATGTTGTGCGTTATGTTGCAAAGCGTTGTTAAGTTCATTCAATTTATTTTAGGTTGATCTTTTTAGAAGTTTGCCTTTCAAGGTTCACCACGAGATGTATGATACAATTCCTAAATGCAGTCTAAAGATGATAAGCAAGCTTTATATCTTTTCAACTTTGAAAATCCTAGCTACTAAGGGAAAAGAAAGACACCATCTTTTCTCAAAGAGCAATCAGCACACTCTAATGCACTTTCCCTAAATCAATCATGCAAACTATCAAGATGCAAATGCACAATGCAGGTGTTTGTTTTCCACTTTCTTAGTATTGATGCCTACAAAAGAAAGCTTTTTGTACAACTTTGAATTTGCTTTTAAATGACAAATACAAACAAGTTTACTTTTCCAAAATCAGAGAGGGTAGAAGAGATTACAACACTTAACGATTTTTGAAACGAATACTTGTTTCGACACTTAAAAGAGACAAACTCAAACCAATAAGCAAAAGTAAATGTATAATCAACTGTAAACAGCCAATGAACTCTCTCCTAAGATCACAATCAACAGATCTGAATCAAGGGCTACAGGATGATTATTTCACTCATGCAAAGGAAAACTGTAAATGACCCCACAAACACATAAAAACACTCACAATATTTTTGTACAAAAGGAGGTGGAATCTAAGCAGAGAAAAGGAGTTATCAGACTGGTACCTATGCTGGTTACAGGCTGCAAAAATCAGAGATCAAAACAGGGAAAAACAGAGCAGAGAACCCCAGCTGCACAAGGCCAAACTGGTTCAGCGCAACCTCAACACAGGGGTTTTGACATTCAGCGCAGGTAGCCTTCACGGGAACTGCGTTGAAATGTAGAATCCCTTCACTGGGTCTGCGCTGAAGGAGAAACTCTCGTTTCTCACTAGTTCTGGGTCACAGATTGCTATTTAATTCACTGTTTCAGGCCAAATAAAAGCAACAAGCAAGGTACAATCAAATGGATGCTTTGAGGGGTACTAAGATCTATCACAAGGATCATCAAATCATTTGTGAGTCCATTGTTCAGATCATAGACAAGTCTAGTGATTGGATCAAGGCAGCAACTGTCTACTTTGCATCCAGGAATAGCAGATGCAGTTCGATTGTTGCTGTCAAGTCTATGAAACAAACAATGATAGAAACACAAATAAAATGACTAAACAGATATCCCCAGCAGAGTCGCCAATTTGTTGTGGGGAAAAATGCCTATGCAGGACGATCCTATCCACCTAAGGTGTGACAGTGCCTTAGCAACAAACAGAGACAGCTATTCTAGTTTCTTCCTTTATGAAATGTGAAAGAAGAGAGATAAATGGACTTACTGGTGTCTTCGATTTGTCCCTCGATCCGGTCTCTCTTCTCTTTTCGTGTTCACAACTACTTGCCTTCTCACTCACCCAGCTTCAACAGGTTCATGCAAGATCACAAGAGAACAACTACTTGCCTTCTTGCTTGTCCAGCTTCAACGGGTTCCTGCAAGATCACAAGAGAACAGCTACTTGCGACAAGAGAAGAACACTACAAAAAGACAGATATTCACATTCATAACTAGTTTAGGATTAGAAATAAACCAAATACACTAATGCAATCATACATCAAGAATACATCAGCATATAGGAGAAACCAAGATAGCTTTATTGATGAATAACAAGGTTCAGGAAGAGATACAACCCAGAGGGCTCCAATCCAGCATCTCCTTCCCAGCAAATGGAATTCCTATCTTCACCCCCTTCAAAGCATTAAGCACCCAATGATTCCAATCTCAAACCAACAACAATTCTTTGCACTAACAAAATTCCAGCCTCTAGATCTCATGGAAGAGAGATCCATATATATATGTTTGGAGAGAGGATGAGTCAGATTGAGATCTGATTAGTGTCCTCTCCCTCTGTCAATTCTTGATTCCACTTGGAGGTTCTTGCTTCCACTTGGAGATTTGGAACCTCTTACTCATCACCAGTCGAATTCCCTGAGGCAAGTGTCATTTTGGAAGCTTCCTGGGTTCTGACACCTTGAGAAATGAGCTTGCCACATGTCCACTCTCGTTCAGCACAGGTAGCCAGTGTTCCATTTGACATTTAACGTAGGTAGCCAGTGTTGGCTTTGACATTCAGCGCAAACAGCTAGGGTAGCCACTGAAATGATCCTGAATTGACTTGTTTTTGAGCAGTTTCTGGTGGAGAACTTCTGTGAATTGTTGTGGTTTGTTAGCCTTGTTCCTCTAGGGGTAGGAACAACATGTTTAGGGACTTTGGATCCCTTAGATTATGGACATTTCATGCTCAATGCTGTAAGGCACAAAAATGTCTATAACACATGGAGGCCTTGCTTGTTAATAATTGTCACCTTTGAGCCTCACACATGTCACTTAGAGTAGAGTGCTTCAAATGGGTGGACCTACTTGTGTCTTTCAAGTTTTCTTGTAGTGGACTAGGTCCACTTGTTAATGTAAAGCCCCTTTACCTCTCGTATAAATAGAGGAAGGAGTGAATTGTTGTTATAGTCAATCATGCACTTATGCATGTTTCTTTTCATACTTGGGTTAGAGATGTAAGAGCAGTGCTACTTTCTCTCTCTCTCTCTTGTTCAATCTTCTTTGTACTTTATGTGTTCTTGTCTTAAGGTGCTAGTGTTTCTTGGAGAATTCACTCGAAAACTTCATATATATAAAGAAGAAATGAAATATGTGCGGTGCATGGTGTATGGTTGGACCATGCTCTTCTAGGATAGACTTGGACATTGGAGGTGGTTTACTATTTGCTGCTAGACCTTATTTGGATGTTTGAAAGACATTCTCCCTAGAAGTTTTGGATAAGTATGGAGCTTGGTGACTTCATGTTGTTGATGCATGAAGGGAGTTTATGTTCTTGGAGTAGAGTTGGGTATTTTAGAGGAGGTTATTGAGCCCTAGATAGCACAAGGTTGCTTGGTTGCTTGCATGGATGTTTACACTTGACATGTGGACTCTTGGGTTGAGGGAGTGGATATGTAGGTGTGAAAGTCCTTAAGGCGACACATGACCTTGGATATGCATTGTCCTTAAGGAGACACATGACCATGGAGATGCATTGGAGCTTTCGACCTTTGGAGGATTGTCAGACCTTGGGGAGTAGTGCTCATGCCATGGAGGCCTTGCTTATTAATCATCATCACCTTTGAGCCTCACACATGTAACTTAGAGTAGAGTGCTTCATGTAGGTGGACCTACTTGTGTCTTGCAATATTTCTTGTAGTGGACTAGGTCCACTCATTATTGTAAAGCCCCTTTACCTCTCATATAAATAGAGGAAGGAGGGAGTTGTTATAATACTCGATCATGCACTTATACATATTCCTTTTCATACTTGGGTTAGAGATGTAAGAGAAGTGCTACTTTCTCTCTCTTTCTCTCTCGTTCAATCTTCTTTGTACTTTATGTGTTTTTGTCATAAGGTGCTAGTGCTTCTTGGAAAATTCACCCGAAAACTTGATATATATAAAGAAGAAATGAAATCCATGAACACAATCACAACCTATCATACAATTCTCCATGATTTCAAAAACACTAGATAGGGAAAACCAAGATAATCATAGCTCCACCAAAGATACTCCAACAATCAATATTTTTGAGTATTTTTTGAAATATCTTTGGTGGAGCTAAGGTTTGTATTGGTTTTCTCTATCTAGGGTTTCGTAGATCTTAGAGCATTATATGATGAGTTGTGATTGTGTTCATGGATATCAGTTCTTACACACACATATGAAGTTCTCAATTGTCCAAAATTGTGTTATTTCAGATTCGACTTGAAGCTTACCATTGCCTAGCATACCTTGTCACTCCTATAAATTGTGTTATTTCAAAGATTTGACTTCTAGATTTTCATAAATACAATGCCCTCAAAAATATAGTTGAACACTTCCATATTCATAGTTAGATCATATTCCAAGAATATATACATTTGTTGTACAAATCAACAATTGTCTCATGAACAACAAGCAACAATTGAACTTGGTTGGAGAGGATATTAATTTATCCTCTCAAGTTCGTGAGTTATTTCTTTTGTCAAACCGAATCAAAACTAGATAAAAACCAGATAAAAAATTGGTTGACCACAAAATACATAAATTATTCAAATTTAGGAAAAAAACATATATATTAATGTGCATCCATATGAATCACAACCATTATACAAAGAAATTTCCATTTAACTTGAGTTTTCCTGGAAACAGATTTGGAAGTTTCCCAACATGAAATTCCTAAAGAATACGCTTGTCTTGAAGCTAAACATGCATCATATCATAGTTAAAATCTAAAGTCTTTGGCACCCTTAAACCTGGCACTAGTCTGAGAATCCTATACCATACTAAGAGTATATTTGTGCTAAGAGAGTTCACCATGCATTTACAACCACATTTTTTCTTAAGCGTGAAAGTGGTTTTGTGCCACATAAATATGTTTGAAGGACAAATATCCATGTCATAAAATAGAGGCAAGCTTGAAATGCTTGTTCTATAGCTAGAAGTATTGTTATGACATTGTTCACAACTTTTAAGTACTTTGTTGAAGGACTTCAAAAGGATGTAAAAGTGATTTAGTGGGTCAGAATGTTCAATGATGGGTATTATTGTGAGATTATTTTCCCAACATGCTCCTACTAAATTGAAAATGGGTTTTTTCTATTTATTTTTTGGGCCAAATATTGTAACAACAGAACTAGTGCATTAACTATTCTAAAAGTTCACTTTCTTGTTAATTTCGCCATGAATATCTCTTTTAAAAAGAAATATTTCTTAGCTTTGATTACATTAGTGGTTTTATAAGAACATTTCTATAGTCTCTTCACTAAATTTCTTAAAGTTTTTACATTTATGTTTTTTGACAAAAAATGGCTAACATTTTACCCTGATTAAGTAAGGATTCTTTAAATAACCTTCTAGATTGAATCCTTTTTGTTCCATCTAAGATTGGAAAAGTGTCATGAATTTACATTGAACAATGTAAGAATATAGTATTTTCCAGAAACAATCAAGCCAACTCTTTCATTTTGCAAATTACTTACCAGTTTTGGACATATTCTTTGAAATTTCTATGTTGAAGGTGTTGGATTTAGGTAAGTGAGGCAGAATGCACACCTACAGTTCTATTGTTCACCTATTAGACCAATGCAAATTATAGGCAAACTTGGAAGGGTTGGACATGACTATTCCAACCATACTTTTATTGGCCCGCGATACATATATTCATAACACATACAGGTCTAGAATACTATTGTTCACCTATTTAGCTAGTGAATATTGTAGGAAAATTGTTAAATGTCGGACTTCGTTGTCTCAAGTTGACACACCAGCACTAAAGATGCAATGTCTTGTGTGCATTCTTAGATATGTTTGAGAGTGCAAGCTATCTGTTTAAATAAAAACATGCATAAAACTTCTATATTAGAAAAATAACCATCAATATTTATTTCTAGCATTTTGGGCTAAATTCACAATAGTATGATAAAAAATGTAATTTCAATGTCTAAAAATTAGGATATATAAATGTGAGATATATACTCCACATCTTTGGGTTATCTCCTTTTCAAATCTAATCTTTTTTAGGCTACATGTTAATTTTTTGAACTTTGAACTTTGAAGAAATTCTTGAATGGACTTCGTAAATACTCAATGAATGGACGTCGTAAGGTAGTGGTACCATAAATTGTGCTATTTCAAAGATTTTACTTCCATATTTTGACAAAATACAATGTCATCGATAAATACTTATATGTATAGATGCTTATGTTTAGGATTACATATGTGTTGGAGCAGTTCCTTTATGTCTTTCTATAATCATCATGTTGACAAGCTTTAGCTGATTTTTTTCATCAATTGTTCATAGAATATGCAAAAAATTTCATTATGAAAATGTGGCAAAAATTACATTTCTCCTAATTTCTTTTTTTATTGTTCAGGACAAGATAATAATTTTGCGGGAATGAGGTATCCTATAGTGTGTTTCAATTTGTGGATTTTTTTTCCTCCCATTTTTTTACAAGGATGTAGATTTCATTTTCATGTCGATGGTTTTTGCATGTATCTTATCTAGCCCCAAATGTTGTTAATGGAGCGTGTTATCACCTGGATTGAACCTCAAGCTGAAGGAAGGAAATTCCAGGGTAACCACAAACAACGCTTAGCCAAGTAGCTAGCCGTACTAGGCCGGGAGAGGGCTCTCTCCATAAGGATCTCAGCCGAGATGACTAGATCAGTTAAAGGATATTAGGATAGGTATAGTAGCACGAAGATTTGATTGGATTTTGAAGGAGTTTTGCTGGATCAGGAGGAGCTGGAAAATTTAGGTCTAGGGAACTAGGTCAGAACTGCAGGTTGTTCAATGGGGCAAGGTAGGCATAGGCCTTAGCACTCAAGGATTTGATGGGGTGAGACGTTTAAGATTGGTGAAAAGCTAAGAAGACCATGTGAAAACCATGGATCCTTCCTAGACTGCAGAAAACATGAAATGGTAAATGGTTTCCCAAGGCAGATCATTGATGTAATGAATTCTGCCTATCAACTTGAAAAACTTCAACTAGAAGAAATGAAATGATTAGCGGAATACATAAAAAACATTAACATATGATCACATAAGAATAAATTGTACTAAAACTCCATACCACATGGATCCCATAAAAATAGTTGCAATTCTTACTAATCTCCTGCTAAACTGCTTACAAAAGGTGTACAATCAAGATCTGAGCATCTGGTTGAGTCCAACCCTTTACAATGAGAAAGAAGAAGAATATATAGACATGAATTCAACCACCTCCCATCCTCAGGGTTCAAATCCCTAAGATGAGGAGCTAATCCAACTAATAATGAACAAGAAATAGGAATATAAGCATTTCAACAACTTGTCTCTAAAATTGAAAAATTGATTCATTTGAGCTCAAACTGACTTCTAAAGCAATGAATCTATGATCTATTACTATTTATCTATCATATTTACATGCCAAGTCATCATTTACAAAGGTAAATCATCCTCCATGAGAGAGAATCCAAGAAGTAAAATATTGGAAAAATAGCCATCCTGAGCAAAAACTACCCTACGCGCAGTGCCAGTGGCCCAACACATAGTGCCACTTTTAGGTCCCTTTTAGAGGCCTTGCTGGCATCCAAATTGAGGTCATGATAGCTCATTGGAAAGGTATTCAATTCTACCTTCCAAAACACCTATAATTTCTGAATTTGAAGCTCATTTTCCCCCTCAAAACTTGATTCTCCAAAGACTTATTCTATGTGCCCAAAAAGTGGTAGAAAGGTCATTTTTAGGGTGTTTTTTGACCTTTTGGTGGACGAGTTCTACCCCAAAAGATGTGAAAATATCTAGGGTGCATGCCCTCATTGCTCTAGATCCAAAAACATAAACCATTTCTCCATTGGGTGCCCCTAGGAAAAGCACAACGCTAGGCAGTTTTGCTGTGTGTAAAGTTTCAAAATTTAGAAATGACAAAGGTTTCCCCAAACTTGCTAAATATTGGTGAGAAGCACCATTATTAAGTGTCTTGATGAGCCAAGGAAGCTTTAGCAAGAAATCTAAGCCTATCCTCCTCCTTTTTTCCCTTTAGAGCCTGCCTTAGCCTAGCTTTCTCGGCCACTATTTTCCTCCTCCTCATAATCTTTGTCCTCTGTATCCATCTTGGTTGAGTTTTAAAGCATTGAAACCCTAGAGAAGGTAATTGAGGAAAGATTTATGGTGGATAGAGGTAGGGGAAAGGGAGGTGAGCTCATTAGGGTTTGAGCTTATGAGTGAGCTTGTGAGAGTGCTAAAGAGGTTATGAGGGTTTTAGGAATTTGTTTTAGGGTTTGAAGGGGCAAGGAATGAATTTGTTTTAGGGTTTGAGGTTGTATGAAGGGAATGAGTGAGAGTGATTTAGGAGTGAGGAGATGGGAGATGACCTTATGGGCTATAAAATGAATGAGGGAGTAGGAATCATAAAATGAAAGGGAGGGGTTGTTTTGTTTGAGAAATTGCCCTTCGGGAAGAGGGATAAAGGGATAGGGATGATACAAAATAGGGATAAAGGGATAAAGGGATAAGGGGATAGGGAAATAGGGATAGGGAAAGATTTTAGAGTTGTAGTGATAGGTGATAAGAGGAACAATGAGGGTTTAGGGTTTTAGGCATAAAAGGGAGAATTTTAGGGTTTAGGCACTTGCCATACGAAAATTTAGCTATGGAGGACCACTTACTTTTATGTAAGTAAGAGAGGGTAAATTTGAAGTTTGTTTGAAGTTTGAGGCCTTTCTGGCCCTTCTTCTAAACGTGCAGTGCCAACCCACAGATGCACAACACCACCTCCTGAATCCGCAGCATCACTTTCAGATCACTTTTCACTACCTTCCCTGTGTCCCAATTAGGTGTGGGATAGCTCTTTGGAAATTGTATCCTGTCTACTTTCTCGAGCATCTTAAATTGTTCAATTTGGAGCTCATTTTCCCTGCCAAAAGCTCAATCTCCCAAGACTGGTCAAAATGTACAGAATGACGCTGCCTAAATGCAGAGTGTTGTTTCAGTCAACGTTTGGAGGTCTTTTGTAACTCCAAATTGAGCTAATGGTAGCACATTGGGAATATCTTTGTGTCTAGCTATCATTTGATTCATCAATGAAGTCATTTGGTCACTCCAGCGAGGAGAAAGCTTGATTTTCACAAGGTCACTCTAGAAGTGCATCAACTCTCCTAAGGAAAATGATGTTTTGGACATTTATCCCTAACCATGAGACCTGTGTAAAAATTGAAGGAGGTATTTATTTCATTGGGTCTATGATGAAAAAAAACCTCTCTCACATTTGTCAAATTCATCTTTTCTTGCTCAGAAACATCATTTGAATAAAACCTATCCCGATGTGTGGAACAAGGAATTTGTAGAAATGAAGGGAAACGAAGGGGATAAGGGGATTCTAATTTCTTGAGAAAATATTGGGATGTAGGTAGGGATGTTGGGAAGCAGGGGAAAGTAGAATTTCAAGGATTGAGTGAGGGGAAGGGGTCAAAAAGGGAAAAACACAGGCCTAACCTAGAAAAGTGTCAAATTGTAGCAATAGGTTAGGGTTTGTGGGAAAATGATGAACTTGAGGGATATCAGTGATGGGAAGTGTTTAAAAATGTAAATTAAGGATAGGGGAAGGTGTATGAGCATCAGGATATAAGTTTTGTTGATGATTTTACCATCCAAGAAAAATTACCTTCAAAACCCTAGGAGAGGGAAATGAGCCTTACCTAAGCACAACTGAAGCGTAAACAAGGTGTAAAGTGACCCATTGGACTCTTAAATAATGATGATAACTCTCTAAATGATGATACACTCAGCCGAATGGTGACATGGACCAATACGTGGAAAACTTAGGAAGGAGTGAAAACAATCCTAGACCTAATACCTAGTGACCAAATTTTACTCGAAGACTCACTGAAATGACAAAATTTGACTTTCATACCCTAAGACCACTTGATAAGAGCATATTTGATCACTGGTGGAAGGCTGCAAAGACTGACACTAACATTTCCTCCATTGGGGATGGTAGCTCCTTGGAGGTGCCAAGAACACCGTAGACCAAGTAGCCTTATCCATTGGGCATGGAGTAAAAAAGAAAAAATCAATCTTAAATACATGACCGAATACTGATGACTCAAAGACACAAACTGACTTTTACTCAACTAAAAACTGACTTGATACTAAAACACAACTGACAAACTGGAAAATATGCTCAAAATGGAGCTTATTCAATAAAACCTACTCTAATTGTTCCATTCATCACCTGATCAAGTGAAATGAAACAACCAATGCAACCAAGTAAGCATTCTGGTTGTTGTTTGAATTCTACACAAGTGCTTGCTTATGAGAAAGAAGAGAGAACTACTGAAATGCAACTCCCATGAAAACTTGTAAACAAATCCAAATTTTCCCAGATTGAATAATGTGGATGCTCTATTTGACTCCAAAAATACTGCATAAGGATCTTGAAATTCATGTGCACTAGGACGTAGCCCATCCAATGGATTACTTTGCTTCTCCTCATACCATGAATGCAAACTTTCATCTGAGTTTTGTGTTGAGACTCCTGCTGAAAATGACAAAGAAATCGTCTGTCGAATCAAGTTTATATCAATACTTTTTTCAAGCCCAAAGTTAGCTAATGGAGAAGGACTTTAACTGCAGATATCATCCAAAACATCAGCTATTGGACTGTGAAAAACTTGAAAAGACTATTGAAACCCATTCTCTATTGGTTCCATTGAGATTGCATGATTTTCTACAGGTTGCTCATCTTTTATTGAAGATATGCTATGCAAATTTCCCTTCAAAAACTAAAATGATTCAAAACATAATGGTACGGAATCATCTTGCATCATTTGATCATATGCTCCAGCTTCGAAGTCTTCATTTGCAACCTGATATTCAATGGCATTCAGGGGCTGCAAATCTATATATGATAAGTCTTGAACAAGGATTTCATTGCCCTCTACATAGTCCAGGTCAAAACTTATCGATGGTTGATTTCTGATTGCATGAAAGTTGTCTCTGATGAACTGAAATGAAGTAAAACAAAGAGGCAAAGATCCTTCACTTACTTCAAAAATTTTTGCACTTTCCTCCTCGCTTCCATAGCTGATATGCATCGACTGATCACCAAGATACTGAAAGTGAACTTCCTCCTTCCACAAACTAGCTGTTGATTTGTCTGCAAGATTAGCTTCTGTTTGGAGAACATAATCATCATCATATTGATCAAACATAGGGAAATCATCAGTATAAAACACATCATCAAGAATACATGTTAGATCAACAAATCTCTCTTCTCCAAAATGATCTATAAAACAATCATTATCAGATCTATGACAACTGAGATAAGAAAGAAAATGTTTTGGATCAACAACTTGTTTTTATTCAATCAGCAAGCCATGGTCTTGAACATCATACTCATTCCTTGTGGTGATCTTTTGCATCATCTCTTCCACTGCACTTACCAAAATGTCGATCTTTACCTCTAAAGATGTCGATTCCTCTGGATCTATGCTCTTCCTCTCTTCTTTCTTCAACTTTGCCCTTCTGATCAGCAGATTAACATCTACATCTACTGCACTGTTATGAATCTCTTCAAGTGTTGCAAGGTTCATTTCTCTTAGCTAAAACTCCATTTCTGGATCAAAGGCTTCCAGATAATGCAAGAGAGTTGAATCAGGAAGAGGTCTTATATTAAGAGGCATCGAAAGATAGACTTGGTTAAACCTGGTAGAAAACTGTTGTACTGTCTCCCCTGGCAGTCTTTTCAGCTAGTTATACTTTTCTAGAATCAAGAAAGGGTTTTGTTTTACCACCCACTTGTTGAGGAAAACTCTGACGAACTACTGGAAATCTGAGATGCTCACATTAGGCAGGGTTTTGAACCAACTCTTGACTTTTCCTTGCAAAGAAAGAGAAAAACGCCTAATACTGACATCCTCTTCATCAACTTCAAAAAGGTCAAGAAAAGACTCAAAATTTAGTACATGTCTCTTAGAAGTGATGTTGTCACAATCACCGTCAAATCTTGGTAGATATAGGTGATGATTTTTAGGGAAAGCATGGGATGTAGAAGGTAAAATCATAGGCTTGTATCTATCTGGAATTTTACAAGGTATAGGAATCTATACAGAAGCTATAGAATTATTCTTGATCTCTTGAGGCTCATCAGTTTGAAGATGGTCATCATAAGATTCAAAAGAAGGGTCTTGATCAAGATCAAAGGCATGCAAATATTTTGTATTTGCAATCTTCAAAGGGAAGGAATCATAGCCAGGTCTAGGATATTTTCACAAATACAATATACTTTGTAAAGCCTTCTTGACATTCTCAGGAAAAGAGAAGAAATAATTTATAACAAAGACCGTAATGTCTTGGATGAAATTTCAACTTGAATACCTGATCTTTCCATATTTTCCTTTCATGTTTTTGCTGGTCGGGTTCATCCTCCAGTGGAGTCCTTGGATCTGATCTCGAAACTGATTTAGAGTCACCAAGTGAATGATTTCAGCCTTCCAGTGTCTGATCATTTTCCACCATCAATAATTAGATCTGAACTTGATACATTTTGCTGAGGAACATAAAACTACGTTCCCGAGTATGGTCGCCACTATGTTATCACCTGGATTGAACCTCGGGCTGAAGGAAGGAAATGCCAAGGTAACTATAAACCATGCATAGCTAAGTAGATAGCCCTACTAGGCTGGGAGAGGGTTGCCTCTGTAAGGATCTCAGGCAAGATGACTGGATCAATTAAAGCATATTAGGCTAGGTATAGTAGCATGGATATTTGATTGGACTTTGAAGGAGTTTTGCTGGATCAGGAGGAGTTGGACAGTTTAGTTCTAGGGAACTAGGTCAGAATTGCAAAGTGTTCAATGGGGCCAGGTAGGCATAGGCTTTATCACTCAAGGGCTTGATGGGGTGAGATGTTTAAGACTAGTGAAAAGCTAAGAAGATCATGTGAAAACCATGGATCCTTCCTAGACTGTATAAAACATGAAATGGTGAATGGTTTCCCAAGGCAGAGCACTGATGTAATGAATTCTGCCTATCAAGTTGAAAAAATTCAACCTGAAGCAGTGAAATGATTAGTGGAATACATAAAACACATTAGCATATGATCAAATAATAATAAACTGTACTAAAGCTCCATAGCACATTGATCCCATAAAAATAGATGCAATTGTTATTAATCTCCTACTAAACTGCTTACAAAAGGTGTACAATCAAGGTTTGAGAATCCAACTGAGTGTAATCGTTTACAATGAGAAAGAAGAAGAAGATAGAGACATGAATTCAAACTCCTCTCATCCTCAGGGGTCAAACCCCTAACATGGGCTAATATAACTAATACTGAACAAGAAACATGAATATATCCATTTCAGCAACATGCCTCTAAAAGTGAAAAACTGATTCATTTGAGCTCAAACTGACTTCTAAAGCAATGAATCTACCCTCTATTACTATTTATATATCATAGTTACATTCCAAGTCATCATTTACAAAGTTAAATCATCCTCCATGAGAGATAATCCAAGAACACAATAAAAACCTAGAAAAGTAGCCATCTTGAGCAAAAACTGCCCTACGCGTAGCTCCACTGGCCCAACGCACAGCGCCACTTTCAGGTCCCTTTTGGAGGCCTTACCGGCATCCAAAGTGAGCTCATGATAGCTCATTGGAAAGGCCTTCAGGTCTACTTTCCAAAACACCTATAATTTCAACATTTGAAGCTCATTTGATTCCTTAAAACTTGATTCTCACCAGACTACTTCTGTGTGTCCAAAAAGTGGCAGAAAGGTCATTTTAAGGGTGTTTTTTGACCTTTTGGTGGACGAGTTCTACCCCAAAAACTTTTAAAATATCTCGGGTGCGTGTCCTCATCGCTCTGAATCCAAAGATGCAAACCATCTCTCCATTGGGCGCCCCTAGGAAAAGTGCAGCGCCATTGGCGCTACGCATTTAGGAAGTTTTCATGTGTGTAAAATTTCAAAATTTAGAAATGAAAACAATTCCCCCAAACTTGCTCAAAATTGGTGAGAAGCACCATCTCTAAGTGTCTTTATGAGCCAAGGAAGCTTCAGCGAGCAACTTAAGCCTATCCTCCCTTTTTCCCTTTAGAGCCAGCCTTAGCCTAGCTTTCACTCCCACTGTTTTCCTCCTCCTCATAATCTCTATCCTCTGTGTCCATGTTGGTTGAGTTTTGAAGCCTTGAAACCCTAGAGAAGGTAATTGAGGAATGAGTTATGGTGAATAGGGGTAGGGAAAGGGGAGGTGTGCTCATTAGGGTTTGAGCTTATGAGTGAGCCTGTGAGAGTGCTAAAGAGGTTATGAGGGTTTTAGGAATTTGTTTTAGGGTTTGAGGGGGCAAGGAATGAATTTGATTTAGGGTTTTAGGGTTTGAGGTTGTATGAAGGGAATGAGTGAGAGCGATTTAGGAGTGAGGGGATGGGATATTACTGGGCTAGAAAGTGAATGAGGGAGTGGGAATCATAAAATGAGATGGAGGGCTTGTTTTGTTTGAGAAATTTCCCTTAGGGAAGAGGGATAAAGGGATAGGGATGATATGGAATAGGGATAAATGGATAAAGGGATAAGGGGATAGGGAAATAGGGATAGGGAAAGAATTTAGAGTTGTAGTGATAGGTGATAGGAGGAACAATGAGGGTTTAGGGTTTTAGGCATAAAAGGGAGAACTTTAGGGTTTAGGCACTTGCGATAGGAAAATTTAGCTTAGAAGTTAAATTGCAAACCAATTAGCATAGTATGGAGGGCCACTTACTTGTATGTAGATAATAGAGGGAAAATTTGAAGTTTTTTTAAAGTTTGAGGCCTTTCTGGCCCTTCTACTAAATGCGTAACGCTAACCCACAAACGCGCAGCACCACCTCCTGAACGCATAGCGCCACCTTTTGAACATGCAATTCCACTTTAAGACGAATTTTGACTACCTTCCTAGTGTCCAAATTAGGCGTGGGATAGCTTGTTGGAAATATTTTCCTGTCTACGTTCTAGAACATCTTGAATTTTTCAATCTTGTGCTCATTTGCCCTATAAAAAGCTCAATCTCCCAAGACTAGTCAACATGTGCAGAATGAGGCTGCTAAAATGTAGAGTGTTGTTTCAGTCAACTTTTGGAGGTCTTCCTCAACTCCAAATTGAGCTCATGATAGATCATCGGAAATAACTCTATGTCTATTTATCATTTGACTCATGAAGCAAGTCATTTAGTCAATTCAGCTAGGCGAAAGCTTGATTTTACCAAGGTCACTCTAGAAGCGCATCAACTCTCCCGAGGAAAATGATGTTTTGGAAATTTATCCCAAGACATGAGACCCATGTAAAAATGAAAGGAGGTGTTTCTTCTTGGGTATATGATGGACAAAAACCTCTCTCAATTTTGTCAAATTCTGTTGGGTGTGGAGCCTGATTATCTTCTATATTCAAAGGTATCGCCACATAGGACCCCAGTTCAAAATGGGGACGGAAACACTGGCCGTAAAATATTCGCTACAGTGGGGGTCTAGGGGGGGGCGGCTGTAACCTTTGGGAGCCCCCCCTGGTGGGGGGTTTTGGGGGCAGCGCCCCCGAAGCTAAAAACAGCTGTAAAATTGCCTTGTAAAAGTATAGTAATTTCTAGTCAATTTGGGCCGTTCATTAGGCGGATGATCTGACGGTAGAAATTATGTTTAGTTTAGGGTTTTTTGCCCTAGAAGGCAACCCCTCTCTTTGTATGAGGGTATTGTATTTGAGGCTGTGTGATAGATGTGTATTCTGTGCGCGAGAAACAGAGAGGTGAGACTGTGAGAGAAAACAGAGGATATTACAACGGATTTGCTGTAGGTTGTGTCTCTTCATTTTGCTGGATAATAGAAAGGAAGGACTGGTTGTTCGGGGTGGACGTAGCCCAAACTGGGTGAACCACGTATATCTGCGTCTCTCTTGTTCTGTTCATTTTCTGTGTTTATATTTCTGCAATATTTTATGTGTTCCATTGCTCCGTAATATATAATTTTCTAACAACTGGTATTAGAGCCGAAGGTCTATTTGGCTGATAAACTCGCAGGAAAGAAGGGTTCCTGGCTCGAGTGGGAGCAATGGCGGAAGATGGTAAGTTTAGGGTCGAGAAATTTAACGGCCAAAACGTCTTGCTGTGGAAGATGCAGATGGAAGATTATCTATATTAGAAAGATCTATACCTACCATTGGGCAGAAAAATAAAGATGTCGACGGGTATGAAAGATGAAGAATGGAACCTTCTCGATAGAAAGGCACTCGGAACAATACGGTTGTGCCTTGCTGTGTCAGTTACCTTCAACATTTTGAAGGAAACCACAACAGAGGGTTTGATGCAGATGTTGTCGAAACTATATGAAAAACCCACGGCCTCAAACAAGTTATTTCTTATGAAACGGTTATTTAATATGAATATGTCGGAAGGTGGACCTATTGCAAACCATTTAAATGATTTTAATACAGTTACAAGTCAGTTAAGTTCTGTAGGGGTAAACTTTTATGATGAAGTTATAGCTCTATTATTCTTGTGCTCATTACCAGAAAGTTGGAATGGTTTGGTAATGGCCATTAGTAACTCCATTTCTGGATCTAGTACCTTAAAGTTTGATGATGTTGTCGGTACTATCCTTAGCGAGGAAATGCGACGGAAAAGCTCCAGTGAGACATCGGGAAATGCTTTGAGTGCAGAGTCTAGAGGAAGAAAAATGGAAAGAGGAAAGAGCTCAAGATATCACAGTAAATCAAGGAAAGGTAGATCCAAGTCCAGATCGGGGATAGTGTGCTGGAAATGTGGAAAGAAAGGACACCTAAAGAAAGACTGTAGATCTCGGAAGGGAAAAGAAGGAGATGCATAGCAATAAAACAATCATGAAGAAAATGTGACAGGTGAGGTGTTACAAGATGCTTTGATTCTTTCTTTCGAAAATATTACTGATTCCTGGGTGGTAGATTCAGGGGCTTCATTCCATGCCACACCTGATAAGAAATACTTTCATGACTATGTTCAAGGAGATTTTGGACAGGTTCGTTTGGGTGATGATAAACCCTGTAAATCGTTGGAATGGGTAAGGTTCTTGTAAAACAGCAGAATGGAAACCAATGGCTATTAAAGGAGGTAAGGCATGTTCTAGATCTAAAGAAAAATCTGATTTCAATAGGGCAGTTAGGCGGTGAAGGTTGTTTGACAACTTTCACAGATAAAGCTTGGAAGGTCACCAAAGGAGCCCTGGTAATAGCAAAAGGCGAAAAGGTTGGTACATTTTATTTATGCAATGGTATTTCTAACTTTGTTAATGCTTTAACTTCCAAAGGAGCGGATGCAGCATTATGGCATCATAGGCTCGGATACATGAGTGAAAAGGGGATGAAGATTCTTCACTCAAGGAATTTGTTGCCAGGTTTGAAGAATGTTGATTTGGACTTCTGTGAGAATTGCATTTATGGAAAACAGAAGAGAGTCAGATTTCTCAGAGTTGGGAAAGAAAAGAAGAATGAAAAATTAGAGCTTGTGCATACAGATGTATGGGGACCTACTCAGGTATCATCTCTCGGTGGCTCTCATTATTATGTTACTTTTATTGATGATGCAACTAGAAAAACTTGGATTTATTGTATTAAGAATAAATCTGATGTATTTGATACTTTCAAGAAATGGAAAGCTTTGGTTAAGATTGAGACAGGAAATAAATTGAAGTGTCTTAGATCGAATAATGGAGGTGAATATTGCAGCAAAGAGTTTGATAGGTATTGTTTAGAGCATAGAATTCACAAAGAGAAGACAGTTCCAAGAACACCACAAGAAAATGGTGTGTCAAAAAGGATGAACAAAACAATCATGGAGCATGCAAGGTGCATGAGATTGCATGCAGGATTGCCTTTACAGTTTTGGGTAGATGCTGTAGATATTGCTGTTTATCTAATAAACAGAGGGCCTTCAAGTTCCTTGGATGGTGGTGTTCCAGAGGAAGCATGGACAGGTAAAAATGTAAACTACTCTATTTTAAAGCCTTTTGGTTGTGAGGCCTTTGTCCATATTGATAAAGAAAATAGAACAAAGTTTGAGGCAAAGTCAAAGAAAGGTACCTTTATTGGATATGGTGTTAATGATTTTGGTATCGCTTATATGATTACGAAAATCACAAAATCATTAGGAGCAGAGATGTAATATTCAATGAAAAGGTCTTGTATAAGAATCAGTTGCAGAAAAAGAAATAGGAAAATGAAAACAAGGAATACGTAGTTCTTGATGAAATCACTAAAAAAGGAAAGGTGCCTGAAAATAATAATAATCAACAACCACAACAACATCAACCACCACAACAACAACATGCATATCAAACACCTGAAAGTGGTGTCAGAAGATCTAGCAGGATAGGTAGACCCCCTGAATGATACTCTCCTTCATTATATTATTTATTGTTGACTGATTCCGGTGAACCCAAATGTTATGAAGAAGCAATGCAGGTTGAAAGCAGGAAGAAGTGGGAGGTAGAAGAGATGGACTCCTTAATGCATAACCAGACTTGGGATTTAGTCAGGTTGCCTGTAGGAAAAACTACATTGAAGAATAAATGGGTTTACAGGCTGAAGGAAGAAGATGGAGGAAAACAAAGGTATAAAACTAGACTTGTGGTGAAGGGGTTTGCACAGAAGAAAGGTATTGATTTTGATGAAATATTTTCTCCTGTTGTTAAAATGACTTCAATCAAAACCATTTTAAGTCTTGTAGCAGCTGAAGATTTGCATCTTGAGTAGTTAGATGTAAAGGCAGCCCTTCTCCATGGGTATTTGGAGGAAGAGATATATATGCAGCAACCACAAGGATATGAGGTGAAAGGGAAGGAGAAACTAGTGTTCAGGTTGAAGAAGAGCTTGTATGGCTTAAAACAGGCTCCAAGGCAGTGGTATCTAAAATTTGACAAGTTTATGTCTGAACAAGGTTATACTAGATGTCACTCTAATCATTGTGTTTATTTGAAAAAGAAAAATGATGGGAGCTATATTATATTGATATTGTATGTAGATGACATGCTTGTTGCAGGATCTAACATGCAGGAAATAAATGTGCTCAAAAGAAAATTGGAAAATTCATTTGCAATGAAGGATTTGGGAGCTGCAAAACAAATCCTTGGTATGAGAATAACTAGAGATAGGAAAAATCGTAAATTAACATTGTCTCAGAATGAGTACATACAAAAGGTGTTGAAAAGATTTAACATGCACAATGAAAAACCAGTTAGTACACCTTTTGCTTTCCATTTCAAACTTAGCAAGGAAATGTGCCCAAAGACCCAAGAAGACATGGATTATATGTCTAAAGTTCCATATGCATCAGCAGTTGGAAGCTTAATGTATGCAATGGTCTGCACAAGGCTTGATATTGCACATGCAGTGGGAGTTGTAAGCAGGTACATGAAAAATCCAGGAAAGGAACATTGAATGGGAGTGAATTGGATTCTCAGATATTTGAAAGGTACCATAAATCAAGCATTATGCTTTGGTAGTTCAAACATCTCCCTATAAGGATATGTTGATGCAGATATGGCAGGTGACAGAGATAATAGGAGGAGCACTATAGGATATGTATTTACTATTGGAGGAACAACTGTCAGTTGGGCTTCAAAAATCCAAAGTGTTGTTGCACTTTCAACAATAGAAGCAGAGTATGTTGCTGCTACAGAGGCTAGTAAAGAAATGATTTGGTTACAAAGGTTTATGGGTGAATTGGGTAAGGAGCATGATATGGGCACGTTATACAGTGATAGTCAAAGTGCCATTCATCTTGCAAAGAACTCAACATTTCATTCCAGGACAAAACACATACAGCTCAAGTACCATTTCATGCGATCAGTGTTGGAAGATGGAGAGTTGAAGCTGGAAAAGATACACAATAGCCAGAATCCTGCAGATATGCTAACAAAAGTTGTAACTAGGGAGAAACTGAGAATATGCTCAGTTTCAGTTGGTATTCAAGGATGGCGATGAAGATGAGAAACAGCCAGGTCCAAAGAGGAGTCATTGTCTAGCAAATGGAGCAGCAGTGGAGTTGCTACAATCAGTCTCCAAGTGGGAGATTGTTGGGTGTGGAGCCTGATTATCTTCTATATTCAAAGGTATCGCCACATAGGACCCCGCCCGTAAAATATTCGCTGCAGGGGGGGTCCAGGGGGGGCAGCGCCCCCGAAGCTAAAAACAACTGTAAAATTGCCTTGTAAAAGTATAGTAATTTCTAGTCAATCTGGGTCGTTCATTAGGCGGATGATCAGACGGTAGAACTTATGTTTAGTTTAGGGTTTTTTGCACTAGAAGGAAACCCCTCTTTTTGTATGAGGGTATTGTATTTGAGGCTGTGTGATAGATGTGTATTCTGTGAGCGAGAAACAGAGAGGTGAGACTGTGAGAGGAAACAGAGGATATTATAGCGGATTTGTTGTAGGTTGTGTCTCTTCATTTTGCTGGATAATAGAAAGGAAGGAATGGCTGTTCGGGGTGGACGTAGCCCAAACTGGGTGAACCACGTATATCTGTGTCTCTCTTGTTTTGTGTGTTTATATTTCTGCAATATTTTATGTGTTCCATTGCTCCGTAATATATATTTTTCTAACAAATTCATCTCTTCTTGCTCATAAACATCATTTGAATAAAACCTATCCTGATGTTTGGAACAAGGGATTTGTAGAAATGAAGGGAAATGAAGGGGATGAGGGGCTTCTAATTTCTTGAGAAAATATTTGGAAGTAGGGAGGGAGGTTGCGAAGCAGGGGAAAGTGGAATTTCAAGGATTAAGTAAGGGGAAGGGGTCAAAAAGGGAAAAAAACAAGTCTAACCTAGAAAAGTGTCAAATTGTAGCAATATGGTAGGGTTTGTGGGAAAATGATGAATTTGAGGGATATCAGTGATGGGAAGTGTTTAAAAATGTATATTAAGGATAGGGGACGGTGTATGAGCATCAAAGTACAAGTTTTTTTGATGATTTTACCAAAAAAAAAAAAAAAAATTACCTTCAAAACCCTAGGAGAGGGAAATGTGCCTTACCTAAGCACAAATTAAGCACAAACAAGGTGTAAAATGACCCATTGCAACCTGAAATGATGATGACAACTCTTTGAATGATGGTACACTCAGCCGAATGGTGACTTGGACCAATACTTGGAAAAGTTACGAATGAGTGAAAACAATCCTAGACCTAATACCTAGTGACCAAATTTTACTTGAAAACTCACTGAAATGACAACATTTGACTTTTACACCCTAAGACCACTTGATAAGATCATATTTGATCACTGGTGGAAGGTTGAAAATACTGACACTAATAGAGCGGATCTTGGGAAGTAGTCGTGGACACAGACTATCAAAGGTTAATGTTACAAAACCACTTCCACGTGGTATGAGAAAAGGTTTAATGGTCTGTGACATAAAGAAGAGTTATTTAACGACAAGGTTGAAAGGGCAACCTCATGTCTTAATTCTAAGTCATTTATTTGGGTTTCTTAGCTGTAAGTCATTTGTTTGATTTTGAGCTTTATCAGATCAATTATTTCACTAATCCAATATGCATGGCCTGTATTTCTCACCTGATGTTAGTTACTTGACATAGTTGATATAACATTCAATTCTAGGCCACTTTTATTTTAAGCCAAAGATTTTATTGATTAAAAAGATGTTCACATTTTGATTGGTTTACATGGAGCTTGATTTAAAAAAGTTTTGTAAATTCTATGTGGATGTTATTTTTTCAAGGTGAGCTCTTTGCACCAGTAAGGTTAGATGATTCCTAGAACGTAGGTATACAACAAGCACATCTTTGGCCTTTGTTGTGTATCTGTTATTCTTTATATCATTGATGGATGGTTATTGATGATGTAAACCATAGGATGGGAATTCCCTGCCAATTCTCTTGACAAAACAAAATAAAATGGAGTGGTAGAATTGTGTTGTAAATGGTAAGCCAAAAATTAGTACATGAAAGGTAGAACTTGAGAATAACAAGCTATCTGATTTGGATCTAGAGACACAACAGACCGTGGAAAAAAAAAGATGGTATTGATGAGTCTTCTCGACAAATAAGCTCTAACTGTTAGACCACTACCCAAATTTCAGTTATCTGCAATGGCAATAGTGACTCTAGCTTTATTTGTATGAATAGTGACTTTGGCCATTGTCCTGTTTGTTTCCTATGAATGATTTTGATTTTCAAACTCCAACTAGTTTGTTGTTAAACTAATTAAAGCTTTGAAGACAAACTTATAGTTTTCAAAGCTCTTTTCTAAATCTATTTTCTTGAGAAAATTTGTCTTTTTACTTTAGGTAATGTAGATTTCTACTGTGTGACATGCTATGATATAATTTTCTAGATAAATAGACAGAAGTGTTGTACAACATAGTCTTTTTTAAATATAAAGAAACAATATTTCCAAATACAAAGTTTATTAATTAAGAACATCTTTTAGACTTCTTAGCTAAGTTATGATTATATTTCAGTAGGGGATTTTGTGTATGCTGATATTGTGTTGTCTCTTTGGTTTCTGTCAGGTAACAATGGTTAATAAGGAATGTGTTCTTGAGAAGCAGGCACCCATCTTATTCTAGTATCAACAAGAAACTCCATGGTTTTCAAGCATGGCAACAAAAACACCGATGTCAATGGGATATCCAAACTCTGTGTTGGATGAATTTAATACTAGTGATGATTTTGATTCCTTGTCAGAGAAAGAATGTCACAAGTCAAATTCAAATAAGCAAAAGAAACTCAAGAAAGAAGGTGAAGCTATTGCTTTCTAACCAAGTCAATTTTTTTCTTTGTTGGTTGTTGCCATGTTTTGAGTGCAGACTTGTGAAATTCAAAATTGCATGTTGGTTTATGTGAAGGGGATATATATATATATATATATATATATAGATATATATATATATATATATATATATATATATATATATATATATATATATATATAGAGAGAGAGAGAGAGAGAGAGAGATATCTAATTTTTTTTATCATATGTCGTTCATGGTTTCCGAAGATCTATGTTACATTTGTGCAAAAGTTTAGATATCATTTAGATATCTAAACACCAAATAAAAACATTGATATTTTTCTTTCACTCAACCTATAACTTATTGCATTTGTCTTCATCAATGCTCTTCTTCCATATGCTATCCACTTCTGAAATTTCCTTTGCAATATTTGGTGCATTTACTGGTTATAGGTCATTTATAGGTTATAAATGTTTTCAGAGTTTCACTTCTAATTGAGTATTCAACTGAACATATTGATTCTCTTAAACATAACTATTTTTCCCCCTACCCACTTTTCATAATTTCCATAACCATTAAGTATGGACATGTAGTTTTGATGATGCTTTGCTTGTTTAGTAAAATATTATTGAGAATTTACAGTTTATGAAGTTTCAAGGTCTAATTTTTAAAATATTAATTCTTTAAAGGGTGCCAGCTCAATGGAAGAGCACCTACTTTACAAGTAGGAGGTTGGTGGTCCGATTCCATCATGCCCTGACATTCATATGGAATGGCGATGATCAATTTTTTGTGACAGAGACTCTTTTGACCATCACCAATGAGCTTTGGTGACATTTTTTGACCCTCACCAAAATATGAAATGGTGACGGTCAATGAATGCCACCATATATACGCATCAATAGTGACGACCCTCAAAGGTCCATAACCATAAATCATTGTTGTTTATATAAAATGGTGATAGTCGATGTCCATCATTATAGTCATTATTCGTGACGAACCTTGAATGTCATCATAACACTATACTTTTGGCAATGTGGATTTTGATCACGGTGAATGAACGTCACCATATATATGCACCAATTGTGACGACCATGAAAGATCCATCACAATAAATCATTGTTGTTCATATGAAATGGTGACGGTCGCTATCTGTCATTATAATCAATATTCATGATGGACCTTGAATGTCATCATAACACCTATACTTTTGGTGACACCACTTTTGGTGACGTTCAATTTTTAGTGACTGAGGCTATGGTCCGTCATCATTGCCCATATGAAATGATGAAGGTCGATATTCGTCATTATAAATCATTATTGGTGATGGACTTTGAATGTCACTACAACACCTATACTTTTGGCAACGCCACCTTTGGTGACATTCAGTTTTCGGTGATGGAGGCTATGATTCATCACCATTGCTCATATGAAATGGTGACTGTCACTATCTGTCTTTATAAATCATTATTGGTGACGGACTTTGAATGTCGCCACAACACCTATACTTTTGGTGATGCCACCTTTGGTGAAGTTTATTTTTTAGTGACGAAGACTCTTTTGACCATCACCAATGAGCTTATGGTGACATTTTTTGCCCCTCACCAATGTCTTTTTTCCTTGTAGTGCGTGGTATATTTATATTTAATAAAGTGGCTAAATATTGTTAAATATTTGTGGTACAAAGCTGCAATGTTTTTAATAGAAAAGAAGTGGTTTTACATGTTGTCATAAATGTGCATGAGTGGTGTTTTCATTTCCTGAGTTTTCTTTCATTATTTACTATTGTTTGGGAGCCTTGTATGGAGTATATTTGCTCTTGTGTATCTCTGTTTGGGGATAATTATATTAAAGTACACTTACAATAGTTCGTGTCCCAATCATTTGTTAAAATACCATAGTGAACCAAATCAAATAAACTCAAAAATTTTGTGGGTTTTCAATATATTTCTGAGAGGGTATCTTACAGATTCACCAAAATAAGAATAAAACATGTTGCAGCCTTTGCAAGAAGTCCAATTAGAAAACACACCACTAGAATTAGCTCGAGAGAAAACACACCACCACAATTAGTTCGAAGGTCTATCAAGACTCATAAACCTTCACAAAGGTATCCACCCTCACATTAGATTTTGAACCTTCAAAAAGGCATCCATCCTCATACTATATTTTTCTTTCTGATGAAGGTGAACATGAATGTTTTAAAAAAACATATAAATTGGAAACTAGCAAAGAGTGAAGAAAAGAAACCTACTGAGGAACAAATGGGTGTACATGATTAAACATGAAAGTGAAGGGAATAAAGAAATGTTCAAGGTAAGGATGGTGGTAAAAGGGTTTGCTTAAAAAGAAGGTGTTGATTTTATTGAAATTTAATCTCTTGTTAAGATGTCATGCATAAGAGTTGTTCTTAGTCTTGATGCTACTTTAGATTTTGAATGTGAACAACTACATGCTAAAACAACCTTTGTTCATGGAGATTTGAAGGCCGAGATTTGTATGGAGCAATGAGATGGATTCAAAGAAACATGTAAAGAGAATTTAGTTTGAAAATTGTAGAAGAACCTCTGTGGGATAAAACAGGTGCCATGCCAATGAAATAAGAAATTTGATTCATTTATTTTGGAACATAGTTTTAAAAGATTAGAGGTTGATCATTGTGTTTACGTGAAGAGATATGAAGAAAGGTACATTATATTATTGTTATATGTGGATGACATGTTGAAAGGTACATTATACTATTGTTATATGTGGATGACATGTTAATTGTTGGACATGATAAAAACATGATCAACAAGGTGAAGAAAGATTTGGACAGTAAATTTGCAATAAGATATTAATGTCTAGTACAACAAATATTGGGTATGAAAATCATACGTGATAAAAAGAACAAAAATTTATGGCTATCACAAGAGAAATATATTGAAAAGTTGTTCGAGAGGTTCAATATGAACGATTCCAAACCAGTTGGTACATCCCTTGCACCTAACACCAAACTTAGTGTTGATTTATGTCCTTGTGATGGTGAGGAGAAAGAGGAAATGAGGAGGACTCATTATGCTTCACTAGTTATTTGTATAATCTCGATAGCACATCAATGTCTTGAGTGTTAAGATTGTAAAAGCTAGTATCTCTCTCCACAACAGAGGAACAATATATAGCTGGAATAGAAACTTTTAAGAAGATGTTATAGATGCACACTTTCTAGAATATTTGGAAATAAAACAAGACAAATATATATTTCATTGTGATTGTCATAGCGCTATTCACTTAGCAAAAAAGCCATTATATATTTCTAAAACAAGGTATATGGAAGATATATATCATTGGATTCACTGAGTACCAGATGAGGAGGAGCTTTGTAGAACACTGTGTGGTGTGACACAAGGGTGATGAGAAATTATTAGGAAAAGATTAGTGGCTTTAATATTTGGTCTCAGGTGGGAGATTGGAGATTGTTAAGTGTTGGTCCAAATATAGTTAAAAGTGAATGCAAATATAGTTAAGAGTGAACGCAAATATTTAAGTGTAAGTGAGTAGGAGATTGTTAAGTGTTGGTCCAAATATAGTTAAAAGTGAACGCAAATATAGCTAAGAGTGAATGCAAATATTTAAGTGTAAGTGGAAATATTTAAGTGTGACTTCAAATATGGTTGAGTGAAAGTGTAAATATTATTAATTTTACTTCTAGAATGAAATGAAAATTTCCCTTGTAAGTAAAACTGAGAAATCTACTATAAATAAAATTGATTTCATTCATTATTGAGCAATTGAGAGTTAAGCTGAAGAAAAAACTGAGAAATCTTCTATAGATAAAATTGAGTTCATTCAATATTGAGCAATCCAAAATTGAGCTAAAGAAAGAAGGCCCTTATAAGTATTATTGCTAGTAATATGAGAGTTGAGTGCTAGTAATATAAGACTTCAACTCAAAAGAGAAAGTTCCTAGAAAACTTCTCCCTTGTAACTAAAAGGGACAAATCTACTATAAATAAAACTGAGTTCATTCATTATTGAGAAATTGAGAGTTGAGTTGAGGAAAAAACTGAGAAATCTTCTATAGATAAAATTGAGTTCATTCATTAGTAAGCAATATAGAGTTGAGCTGAAGAAAGAAGGCTATTATTGCTATTGCTAGTGATATGAGAGTTGAGTGCTAGTAATATGAGACTTGAACTCAAAAGAGCCAGAGTTGTTGATAGTTGTAGAGTTGCTGATAGTTGTTGATATTTTCTATGTGAATTTTTAATGTTCCCTCCACCCAATGATAATTCTAAATCATTATTTTGTCTTCCATGCACACTATGGTTATTCTAAATCATTATTTATTCTATCTTGTTTTTGAAAAATACTATATTTTTGATACGAAAAGACCAAAAACCCAACATCTTCCTTTCGATGTAGTTATGAGCTCAACATCTTCCTTTCGATGTAGTTATGAGCTCTTACCGAGAGTCAAATTATGTTTGTATTTTCTGAGTGTAAAGATATTTTCACATGTTTGAATTTTCTAACGAAAAGATTTACTTTATTGTGATACTTTTTGATATTCTTATATAGTGTAATTCATCTCTTTTCCTCAAAGCATATATTGCATTCGCTGATTAAATGAGAGGAAGCCTGCTTTGATGGTGGCCATGACATGAAACAAAATGAGTTTTTGCTCGTTCATTCAGTCGTTTATTACATAGAAGGGAACACATCAAGCTATCATATAAGTGGTGGGCATCAAGTGAAATGAGACTAGAGCCTATAGATGTATACAACCATAACCTCCTCCGAAAGGAAACCCACAATTTCATAGCGGCTTAAGTTATCACTCCTTTGATTATTTAGTTACATAGACACATTATCTATATTTTCTGTTCGTCGCGCACTTAAAAGCCGCTGTCCGTCGTGAAATAGCCTGTCCTCCACACACCATTAACACCTGAATTAGATTCATGTGTCGGCAATGTTTCAAGCAAAAATAGATATAAATTACAGCAAACATGGCAGAATAGATGACGGATTTACATGAATAGCAAATAGCATCGTGAATAAATGAAAGAATGTGTTAGTCCACAGTATACTGACAGCAGCTTCCTACACACAAAGCTACAGAAATTAATTACAGTTTGTGTTGATAATGAGTAGTCATGGATATTGATCGATGGAAAGACTTACGAGAACGGCGTTGAACATCGCACCGGCGGGGAGGCTGGCGGACGTTGCAGGTTTCTGGAAGGTAAGCAGCTCTCTCCTCCGCCTCCTCCTCCTCTTCTCTTCCACGCGATTCGCGGCGGCGACGTTGGTTATGTGCAGCCTGAGAATCCATGGAGAGGTCCTCCGTGGTTGAAACATACGATTGAGATTGGTCGAGTACTTGCTGTATGGCTCGGCATCGGCATTGTGGAGACATTCTTTCCAATTCCTCGCAGCATCTCTCCGATGGCTGCTCTCTCCGGCACTCCACGTAGTCCCGGCACTGAGCCATGTTATAGAAATTTTTGTGTCTTACAGCATAGAGCATGAAATGTCAATAATCTGAGGGATCCAAAGTCCCTAAACATGTTGTTCTTACCCTTAGAGGAACAAGGTCAGCAAACCAGAGCACTGCAAACCAGTTCTCCACTGAAAAACACTCAAAAACAGGTCAATTTTGGATCAAAGCAGCTGCTCCAAAGGCTACTTGCGCTGCATAGCAGGTACAACAAAGGCTACCTGCGTTGCATAGCAAGTAGAACAAAGGCTACCTGCGTTGGGCGTACTTGGACATGTGGAGGAATCTTTTTCTCAAAGTACCAGTGCCGAGGAAGCTTCCAGAAAGACACTTGATCATAAGATTCGCCTAATAATGAGTTAAGAGCTTCTAAAACTCCAAGTGGAAGGCAGAAACTCTGAGTGAAGGACTGAAGAACAACTGGAGTCGAAGAGGACAACAAGTCACACATCAAGCTGACTTATCTTCACTCCAAAACTCTATATAAGGATCTCATCCCATGGGATCAGGAGGGCGGAATTCAGTGCAAAGAATCGTTGTTGGTTTACAGTTGAGAGTATTGGGTGATTGCTTGAGGGAGGTGAAGAAGAGATTTCTCTCCGTCGGGAAGGTGATGCTGGATTGGACCTCTCATGGTTGTATCACCGCCTGAACCTTACTTCCATATATTAATAAAGCATTTGAGGTTCTTCTATTCGCATGTGTTTCAATGGTGAATTGTCTTACTTGCGTTTTTTATTTATGCTAATCCTTGAATCATTTATGCATGCATGCTTCTTGTAGTTTCCTTTTCTTGTCTTATTTGCAGGATCTCGTGTAGCTGGGCCCGTGAAAAGACTTGGAGCTGGGAGCAAGCGGCAGACAAAGGAGATTGGATCGACCATTTGCGCAAGACATCGGTAAGTGGATCTCTCCCTTTTATCTCTTGCATGTCATAAAGAAGAAACTTTAGATAGCTTTGCTTTCAGCTGTTGCTAAGGAACTGTCACCCTTAGAGTGGGTTAGGGTAATTCTGAGTTGGATACTTTCCCCCACAACAGACTGGCGACTCCGCTGGGGAGCGTGTCTTGTTGGTAGCTTGTGTTTTTTGCTATTCATTTCTTAAACAAAAGAGTACTGAATCGAACTGCATTCGAGTCCTTCGAATGCAAAGTAGAGGGGCAGCTACTCTAGCCCAGTGCTGGGCATGTTTATGATTTGAAGAGCTGATCCACAAGGACTCTTTTTAGCTCTTTGTGATAGTGTTCATCTTCCTTTAATCATCCTCTAGTGTATACTTGACTGATAGCCTCTGATTTGGCCAAAAACCATTCATTTTTGAGCAAACTGTGAGCCGGAATCTGAGAGAGACGAGAGTTGTCTCATCAGTGCAGCTGCAACAAAGGCTACCTGCACTGCAACGCAGGTCCTGAAGGGGCTACCTGCGCTGCATCTCAGATTGACAGTGCAGCACCTGCGCTGATCCAGTCTTGCCTTGTGCAGCTGGGATTCTCCACTGTCTGTTGCCCAGTGTTCAGTATTGTTTTTGCAGCCTGTTGTCAACCTGTATACCCAGCCGAAACCACTTCTCTTTGCCTTCATTCCGCCTCAGTTGTGTGAAGAAACCGTGATTGTTCTTATTGTATTTCTTGCTGTCATTCACGGTTTCCCATAGCGAAAGTGAACTAGTCTTGCTATGACCTCTTGGATCTAGACCTATGAGAAAGTGTCCTTGTGATTCTAAGAGCTAGTTTATTGTTGTTCATAGCTGCTTGAGCATTTGCATTCGTTATATGGTTCAAATTTCAGTATTTCTTGTGTTGAAACGAGTGAATCTTAAGGTGTTATTTTGATTATTGGACAAAACTTATTTGCTTACGCTTGAAATCGAATTCAAAATTATACAACAGCTTTCTTTTTGTCATACACCAACATTAAGAAAGAAGAAAAGAAATACTTGCATTGTGCATGTGCATTTTGACAGTTTGCATGTCGATCTAGGAAAAGTGCATCAGTGTGTGCTCTATGATCTGTTTGAAAAGATGATGTCTTTCTTTTCCTTCAGTAGTTAAGGTTTTCATAAGTTGAAAGAATTGAAAAAGCTTGCTTATCATTCTTAGACTGCATTTAGGAGTTGTATCATACATCACGTGGTGATCCATAAAGGCAAACTGCTAAGCAAGATCAACCTAAAAAGAACGGAATTTATCTAACAACGCTTTGAAACATAACGAAACATAGTAGAGGTCTAGGTAGAGACGTGAACCGGCGTCGTTAAACATAGTGACTGTCGATCTCTACGAAGGTGGGTGATTCCTCCTGAGGGACGATAGCACTAATACGGACTTGTGCCCCCGCGTACCGTCGCGTATATTGGGGGACCCCTATAGGAACAAAGCCTTTATCCATAGGAAGCCGTGTCGACCGCCCTACTGATCGCGATGCAGTGAACACAACATTCATGAAGATCAACCACTCGTACCGTAAAACGTATTTTGTGGTTTCGCGAAAGGTTTGGCACACCCTTGCCTAGAACTCCAGAGTAGTTTCTTTTGGCCTTTTTCAAACTCTATAACTGAAAAAGTCCATCCGAGCATTTGTCACTTCGGGCTCGTTAATACATCGAAGGAGACTAGAGTCATCTTTAGCTTTTTCTCGACTCTTAAAAAGTGAAAAAGCAAGTTGTGTCTAAAGCATCGTCATATAAAATTCATCTTAAACGAAACATAATTACCCCTGATTCCTACGTTGATCTTAAGGTTGAGAACATGGAACACACCAACAAAGGGATTCCACATGATGGGGCCCCTAGCCCTTTCTCCTCTTGGGGATAAGTTGGTGCGCCCCACATGGCCACATTGTCGCTTCCAGGGCTGACAATTGGCCTGCCAGTTTGGCTATTCTCAACCGCTGTAGTTCAGACCACCACGGTTCCTGAACAGTCGAGTCAACAGTTAGACCAGTCTATAGCTACCCTCCAGCCTTCCACTTCTTATATGCCTTCCTCCAATCCTTCTTCTTCGAAAGGTCAAGCCGCCAAAAGCACGGCTCCCATAGAAAAGAAGAAGGAAAAGAAGAAGAAAGAAAAGAAGCAGAAGGAGCCAAAGGCACCTGGGGGCAAGCAGAAGGTATCTAACGAAAACCCACACACAGCACGGACCGAGCCCAAATCGCCATGTGTCATATGTAGAGGGAACCACCTCCACCGTGATTGTCCCAGTATTCCCCGGATACTAAGGGACTGGTCCCCTCGTTTGCACAGTTCAGAAGCGTCAACCTCTGACAACCAGGTTGAATGCTTACCGTTGACCAGCGAAAGTGAAGGCTCTAGACGACAAAGGGGAATGAGATTCCCCTACGAACTGTGTGAAGGCAATCACACCCTTCGCCGTTGTCCCTTTTTAGACGAAGAAAAGAGAGTTTTGGAAGATCAACCGGTTGCACCGTTGCTACTTCCTCCTGGATACCAAAAACTCGCGCCAAGTCCTTCATTGGTCGAAAATACAGCTGCCCCGCTCATAGGGCCAGCTGAAGTGTCAGTGACTGAAAGTGAACCTACTGAATCCAGACTGGACGAAAGTCCAAAGGTTGAAACGGCAGTTGACCCGGTTCTCCCTTCAGAAGTTTCATCTTCAAATATCGCAGTCACTGAGGATTCATCTTCAGTTGACACCCCCACCGAAGAGAGTAAGGATGACACCGTCCAGGTTCTCTTCATTAACACCGATTCTGATGAACATCAGGGCAATGTGCCCACTCCTTTATCGCAGGAAGGAGCGTCGTCAGGATCATATCCGGCCATATATTCGGTCCCACCACCAAGCAACCTAGTTGTGTCCTTTGATTGGAACCAACTAGGTAGACCTCGGTTACTAGCCAGTATACCATTTAGAATTATAGTCCAAATATACAAAATGGTGATGGCTGGAACTATCATTGATGAAGGGGCATCTGTGAGTATCCTGTCCTCTATTGCTTGGAAAGCACTGGGTTTCCCAGCGCTTTTGCCCGAGACAAGGCGTCTCTCGGGTTTTGACAAAGGAACCAGTCGACCATTAGGGATTCTACCTAATGTGCCTATTACACTGAAAGGGAAGGCTGTCAAGATGAATATGATGGTCGTCCAAGGACCCTTGGATTATAACCTACTCCTTGGACGAGACTACGTATATTGCATGGAAGCAATAGTCTCCTCACTCTTTCGAATAATGTGTTTTCCATACGAAGGAAGAATGGTCAAGCTCGTAGACCAACTTTCATTTCCGGGATCACGCATCGCAAATAGTCACATACCTATCCTGAATGGTCTGTTTGATCAAGAAAGGTCTCTACCTCCGGTTCTTCTTCCTGATGAGCGTGATTAATTCGGGAAAGGAAGGCTGGAACCCAGGGGGCATGCATCCTGGTCTGCTCTGGAGGCAGAAAAAACCTTGGGTGTAAAGTAGAATTTCCGCGGGAGAATATGACTAGTCCGTACCCCGTCCCCCCCTTCTTCTTCGTAAGACAAAAGAGCCAGGAAGAGCTCTCATGCGGAAGAAGGGGCTGTTAGGAATGGGGTTGTTCTGGAAAAAGATTCTTTTGTTAAAGTTAAGTGTGTGGCGGAGCGTCGTCATTCACCTTTGTCTAAATAAGTAGGCTCTACCAAAGAAGGGGATCCGTTTGCGGCAGCAAGTAGTAACCATCTTTGGATTAAAGGCAAGCCTCACCCATTAAAACAAATGTTTTAGAGGATAAGTAGGGGCAGCCTCCAAAGAAAGGGATTCAAAGGCTGCAAAAAATTGTAACCATCTTTGTGTAACCTAATGATAGACATCGCCGAAGAAAGTTTCTGTTTGAAAGAATTAGTAGAATGATCTTTGGGTAACCTGAAAGAGATAAGCCTCACTTGTTGAAAACAAAGGTTTTTGACGGAAAAGTAGGGGCAGCCTTGAAATTAGACTTACACCTGGGGGCATGCAAACCTCTTGGAATGCAAGCGCGGGCGGCTTTTTAGTTTTAGGTTGGACTAACCCCTCTAACCCGTAGGATAGGCCGATACCCAGCTTGCATGAAGAGAGGATATGGAGCAAAGCGTAGGGAGATGAAGCTCCTTAAAAAATAGGAATCTTCCATGAGACCTTACTACTTTATGACTGGTAAAAACGAGCAGTTTTGGCAAAGTTCATGCTCGTTAAAAAATAAACGCAAGATCCGAGCAGTTTTAACGCGGAAATTCATGCTCGTTAAAAAATAAAATAAGCTAGTGAGCAAGCTTCCCCTAGAGTTCAAGCTCATTCAGAAAAAATGAATCGGTAAATAACCATTTGAGACCGTAAATTCATCAGCCATAAAAGCCTTGGTCGTGTTTGTGCACCGTCACCTCCACTTTTCATTTGGCCGATCATTCACATCCACTTGATTGTTTACCTATTTTGAGGAACAGCTGCGAAGAGTGATCTCACCTAGCCATCCTTGTAATACTGCCGTGATTGGAAAATTCCAACCTGTACCTGGAATCTGCTGCTATCCCTGTTAATCACTCGTTCCTCAAAATACGAGTCTTCTTTGAGCTCTTTTCACTGACTCGTAAAAAATGAAAAGTTTGCCGAGTTTTGGCCTTCCAGCTCGTTAAAAGGACCGGAAGAGCTATCCCTCCTCTAGATTTTAATCTTTTTGGACCGGAGGGATTATTGCACAAAAAGATCGAGCGCTTGTCTAGTTCAGCTCGATAAAGATATCGAACATTCATCCCTTCTATATTGTTTTATACTTTTTCGGACTTAAGGGATTAGATGACGAAAAAGGACCCCTGGAGTCTACTTTATGTACACTTTTCAGACTCTCTAAAAATGAAAAGGACCGAGTTGTCTTTGTCGCTGGGCTCGTTAAAAATATTAGATAGCGACAAACTTGTCTTTAGACGAGAACTAGTTTCCCTATCGCTAGGCTCATTAGAAACATAGCTATGGGCTTGCCCGAAGGGCAGGTTATAGAACAAGCATATGTTATCCTCCTCAAGCTTGACAAAAATAAAGAGGTACTGGTCAGAAATGACTAGGGAAAAATTGGGAAGAACCTCAAAGCTTAATGGTAGCAAGTCACTCTTGAACATGACACTTTTGCCTCCGTAAATATCGGGTTGGGTTATTATCATTCACCGGTCCCTTCACCATGGTCTCGCCATACCATCCATACATGGGGTAATGCTACCAATCCATCATATCAGTGTCGTTATATGTTCAAGAGATGTCATTCAGAAAGTGTCAACCGGGTCCCATCCACTACCATACATCATCTTTCATCCTTCCATGACCGCCACCCTGAATCATATTTCACAGATCGTTTTCACCATCATCACTAGCTCCGTTCCGTGTCACTGATGTGGGATTCATTAAGGCCCTCCTTTGACGGATCACTTCTTGTCGACATCAGCTCATTATCCAAGAAGTTGATCTAGGAACACCCCCTCAGTACTTTGAAGCTTGCATGCCTCAATGGCAAGTTTCTAACTCCCAACGATAGGTATACATTAATGACCTTCAACCAGGAGACTTTGCATGGTGTTCGACGTCAGATTCTATATTCACGCCACGTGAATTGTGTTGCAGTACCTTGAGGGTCATCATCATTATCGGTGATTCCTCTCGCGCTTGTTAACAGTTTACATTATTGACTGGTAATCAAGCGATGTCTTTCCATGTTCGACTTCAAGAAATTCTCACATGGATCAACTTGTACTAAAGTGAAGATCGGACAAGTTTGAAGACCCCGGATCTAGTTTCATCCATCCGGGCTGCGATATATGTTCAGGAGATAAAAACATAGACATGTGCAACAGATGAGCATCCTACTAAAAGGATGATAATTAAAAGCAGAGAATTATCAGTCTATTATCAGACGATCGTCTGTTTATGTACAGCAAATGTATTTATAAAGCTGAGCATGGGAAATGCCCGCCTCAGCTAGATCATGAAAAGAAAGTATGAAAAGATAATGTATTGTATTGTATTTTGTTACAGGTCACCTCCCGGCGATTGAATGAACTTCGGATCCTCCTAATAAAGCATTTCACCCGATAAACGACCTCATACTTTAGGGGGCAACTGTTATAGACATTTTTGTGCCTTACAGCATAGAGCATGAAATGTCAATAATCTGAGGGATCCAAAGTCCCTAAACATGTTGTTCTTACCCTTAGAGGAACAAGGTCAGCAAACCACAGCACTGCAAACCAGTTCTCCACTGAAAAACACTCAAAAACAGGTCAATTTTGGATCAAAGCAGCTGCTCCAAAGACTACCTGCGCTGCATAGCAGGTACAACAAAGGCTACCTGCGTTGCATAGAAAGTAGAACAAAGGCTACCTGCGTTGCATAGCAAGTAGAACAAAGGCTACCTGCGTTGGGCATACTTGGACATGTGGAGGAATCTTTTTCTCAAAGTACCAGTGCCCAGGAAGCTTCCAGAAAGACACTTGATCATAAGATTCGCCTAATAATGAGTTAAGAGCTTCTAAAACTCCAAGTGGAAGGCAGAAACTCTGAGTGAAGGACTGAAGAACAACTGGAGTCGAAGAGGACAACAAGTCACACATCAAGCTGACTTATCTTCACTCCAAAACTCTATATAAGGATCTCATCCCATGGGATCAGGAGGGCGGAATTCAGTGCAAAGAATCGCTGTTGGTTTGCAGTTGAGAGTATTGGGTGATTGCTTGAGGGAGGTGAAGAAGAGATTTCTCTCCGTCAAGAAGGTGATGCTGGATTGGACCTCTCATGGTTGTATCACCGCCTGAACCTTACTTCCATATATTAATAAAGCATTTGAGGTTCTTCTATTCGCATGTGTTTCAATGGTGAATTGTCTTACTTGCGTTTTTTATTTATGCTAATCCTTGAATCATTTATGCATGCATGCTTCTTGTAGTTTCCTTTTCTTGTCTTATTTGCAGGATCTCGTGTAGCTGGGCCCACGAAAAGACTTGGAGCTGGGAGCAAGCGGCAAACAAAGGAGATTGGATCGACCATTTGCGCAAGACATCGGTAAGTGGATCTCTCCCTTTTATCTCTTGCATGTCATAAAGAAGAAACTTTAGATAGCTTTGCTTTCAGCTGTTGCTAAGGAACTGTCACCCTTAGAGTGGGTTAGGGTCATTCCGAGTTGGATACTTTCCCCCACAACAAGCAAGTCGTTGTGGATCGCAGGAGCGTTGTTGTTGTTGCAGGCCCTCTCCATACATAATGCCTTCACGTGCATCAACAGTTGGGGTGCCCCACTGAAGAAGGAGCAGAAGGGTTACGCCTAGGCTCGCCCATTTAAGAGCCAGACTCGTAGTGATCGGAGGGGAGAAAACATCCATTTCTTTTCTTCTTTCGTTACCGTGAAAGATTAATAGATATATGGAGCGGGAGTGTGAAGAGGAGCCGGGAAGCGTCTACTTGTCTGAACATAAAAGTAGAGAACAACACGACAGAAGAGTCCAGACGAAACACATGTAGCCCATGCCCCATCTCACACTCCACGTCCCAAAAATCGAACGCCTGCCTCCGCTTCCAATAGCCGCGTCTTTCATTTGGGTTCAGTTGTTTTAAAGAACAGAAGAATCTTCCAGGTGTGTAGAATCCCTGACAGTGCAGGGTAGAGTACCAATGATTATCGCAATTTAGAAAATTTAAACTCGGTCATGACAAACTGCCTTAGTGTGGTGGTGTTGATTTTTCACATTTAAATCAGTGGCTACCACAGGCAAGGTTACCACAACTACCCTCCTACGTCGTGCACTTATTCATGAAATGTTCCATTTTCACATGACGATGGCATGTGGAAAAAATGTTCACTACCTACCGTATGATAGTAGTGCTTGGCTCATTCTAACCATACTGTAAGTGACTACGGACAGGGTGGGTGTGACAGTTTCACAGGGTTGGTGTGACAGTTTCCGAGAGAGGAAGAAGTGTGATCGCTCAAACGAAAGGCCTCAGTTCGTCAAGTAAGCAGAATTGTAAAGTGGCTAGATGGTCTCGTCACTGGAGGTCACATTTAGGAATTTATGAATGGTATCCACAGTAGGGATGGATTACATTCTAGGAATGGTATCACACTCTTGTCTTTCTGGAGTTATAAAACCGAATACAAAGGAGAATATGAAAAACTGTCCACGCAGTAAATTTTCATTAATAGTTAACGCTGTTTTTTGGAAGTGAAATGTATAATTACTATTACAGTGAAAGATGTACATACATTTTATGTTTTGAGATAATTCCTTTTATCTCCATATAGTCATATTAGTTAATAATATTTTCATTAATAGTTAACGTTGTTTTTTGGAAGTGAAATGTATAATTACTATTACAGTGAAAGATGTACATACATTTTATGTTTTGAGATAATTCCTTTTATCTCCATATAGTCATATTAGTTAATAATATTATTAATTAAGAATTCTCAATTCCAACCCAAAAAAAATATTTTGGAATTACACACCACCCCCTTAGAAGGTAACCGAGGATTTTTAAAAAGTTACCACAGGGTCAAGAAGGAATTCTTTTTTGGATGACATTAAATATAATATTCATATCATTATAGCTAAATGTTTGGTTTGCCAAAAAAATAAAGTTGAGACAATTAAGAACGTGGGTCTATTACAACCTTTAGCCATTCCAAGTTCCAAGTGAGCATTGTGGGGAAGTCCCATTGGATTTTTATCACCAGTTTACCCAAGTCCAAAGGAAATAGTATCACTATGTTGGTAGTTGATAATCTTACCAATCATGAACACTTTTATGCAATATCTCATCCTATTAAAGCCACTACAATTTCTACTGCATTTAAGGAAACAATTCAAAAGCTACATTAAAACCCAAAAAATGTTGTAAGTCAAAGAGATTCCATTTTCAATGGAAATTTTTGGATAGAGTAATTTTCTTGTCTTGGTACTCAATTGACTCATAGCTCATATAATCATCGTCAATCTGACAAAAAAACCGAGATAGTGAACAAATGTTTGGAAGGATATCTTCGTTGCTTTGTATCTAATAATCAAACATAATGGGTCAAGTGGTCACCTTTGTCCAAATAGTTGTATAACATTTCCTTCCATATTGTAGAAAAAATGATGCCATTTATGGCACTTTATGGATACTAGCCACGATCCATCACATTACCTTTGAGAGGAAATTCTAAGGTTTAAGCAGTGGAGATCACATTGAGCATCAACAACAGGTTCTCCAACTCTTAAAGGATAACCTCACTATGGCACAAAATCGAGTGAAACAACATGAAAGATCGACATCATAGTGAAAGAATTTTTGATGTAGACGATTGGGTATTTTTACAGCTTAAACCATACAAACAAATATCCCTCAAGCAAGCTAAAAAGGATAATAAATTATCACCCAAGTACTATGGTCCTTACAAGGTGTTGCAAAAGATTGCTACTATGGCATACAAATTGGAGTTGCCTGCATCTTCCTAGGTACACCTAATTTTCCATGTTTCATGCTTAAAGAAGGCTATCAATGAGAAGCTCCCAGTTCAAACCATATTTCTAGAGCTTGACAAAGAAGGAAAAATTATATTTGAGCCTCATGCAGTCATGGAAACAAGAAGCCAACAAATGTGAAATCATTCAATTTCAGAGTATCTCATTAAGTGGAAGAACTTATATGTTGAATATTCTACATGGGAGGATAAGCATTTTATACAAAAGCATCCAATACTACTCAAATGTTGAGGAAAAAACCTTTTTTTGAAGGTGAGGGGCATGTTAGGTCCCTATAATACTAGTGTAGACTCCTTATTTTTATTGTTAATTTATCCCCCTTATTATTATTGTTGTGCCCATGTAGACCCCATATTGGCATTATTGTGCCCCATAGAAGCCCACTATTGCGATTGTTCTGCCGTTACATTATTATTGTTACGTAGGCTTTGATTATATTATGACCCCTTAGACTCCTATATATACCAAGGAGGTCTTTTCATTTGTATCATCCAAGAATTGTTCATTTATGTTATGTAAAGGAGGTTGCCCCATCGAAGAGGCTAATTTTCAAGTCGTTGAGCTATCTTTCTTTTTTTTGTGATCTGATTGCATAACACTCTAGGACATCATGTAGTTACTTCTTGCGAGTTTCCAGCCTAATATGAAGAAGGGGAGCTGGTTATGGTTTTGGAGGAAATTTTGGAGGTAAGGGAGTGGAAGTTAAGTAGTAGGGCTATGAAGGAGTACTTGCTAAAGTGGAAGGATCCAAGAATTATTCATTTATGTGATGTAAAGGAGGTTGCCCCATCGAAGAGGCTAATTTTCAAGTCATTGATCTATCTTTTATTTTTGTTTTGTTTTGCGATCTCATTGCATAACACTCTAGGACATCATGTAGTTACTTCTTTCGAGCTTCCTCCCTAAGATGAAGAAGGGGAGTTGGTTTTAGTTTTGGAGGATATTTTGGAGGTAAGGGAGTGGAAGTTAAGTAGTAGGACTGTGAAGGAGTACTTGCTAAAGTGGAAGGATCCAAGAATTTTACATCTATGTGATGTAAAGGAGGCTACCCCATCGAAGAGGCTATTTTTTAAGTCGTTGATCTATATTTTATTTTGTTTTTTGATGTAGTTGCATAACACTCTGGGACATCATGTAGTTACTTCTTCTGAGCTTCCACCCTTAGATGAAGAAGGGGAGCTGCTTTTGGTTTTGGAGGAAATTCTATAGGTAAGGGAGTGGAAGTTAAGTAGTACGACCGTGAAAGAGTACTTGCTAACGTGGAAGGATTTTCTTGTTGAAGATGCCATTTGGAAAGGTGAACAAATGCTTAGTTGTCCAGAGTTGAAATTGTTTGAGGAGAAGCAATCTTGGGAAAAGAGGACTATAATGTCCTGAACTTCTTAGGAGGCATAAGGGGGAGTTATGCTAGTGTAATAAACTTCTCGTAGAATAAGCCTAGGAAAAATTAACTAACATAACATGATTCACCTAGGAGAAACATTACAAATGCTAAAGTGGTAAAAAGGGTTCATGTACTAGCATAATGAAAAGTCACTTTTAATTTATAAAACGAATTAGATAGTAAAGTGAATTTATAAAAATAAAAAGCTAAAAAGATGGAAAAAGTGACACATAACTTATAAAAATGAGAGATTTAGGAGCCTCCCCTCATTCTAGATTTTGTCATTTGAGAAAAAAGAAATTAGAGATCCCTTGGAAGAGAGTCTGTGGCTTTGAAACCCTAAGATTTCACCATTGTGCTTTATTGGAGAAGAATATTTAAGGAGGAGAATGGAGATAACAATTTTATTAGTTGATTTTATTCTCTAATATTGAAATTTCCATATATCTATTTGCACAAGGAGTTTTAGTTGATTTTATTCTCTAACCTTGAAATTTCCATATATCTATTTGCACGAGGTATTTTCTGAAGATGAAGAGACAAAGATAAATCATATTCTTGTGATCCAAAGTGGGCATCATCTTGTGGGTCAAATTTCCATGTTTGAGATTTATTATGGGTCGATTTTGACTTGACGACGAGATTGAGTTCTTCCCCAAAGTCCTAGTTGACTTTTTTCCTATGTTGCACAAGTTTCTAGTATGTGGGTACTTCTGATACACGGGAATGAGTATCCAGCACGGCTAGAAGTATTGCCCAAATTTACAGGAAACATCAAGTTAGGAGTGACTATAATATAATATATTAAAATTTAATATATATTAAAAATAAAAATCAAATAATTTATTTATTTCCATCCAAAACTTGCCAATCAAATTCCATATTGAAAAGAAACATGTAAAAGATTGAACTTTGAAACATTGCCAAAAGAATGAAAATATTGATCCATCAACAATTTCTCAATCAAACTCCTTCCAAGCAAAGAAACATGCAGAACTCCCAAACCAGAAAAAATATTGTTATTACTAGATTATTAGGTGATTTCATGCAACGCTATATGTTAAGTCATTGGTTCAATTCTTCGCCCTTGATGTAACCTCACCAATATTATATATATTACATCTAATTATAATAAAGATAAGAAAAAATAAAATATATATTAATAGTAATTAAAAAAAATTAAGAGAATAGAGTTTAAATCCAATGTTATTTTAAAAAGAGTTTGTATAATAAAAGTATAAATTTCCAAGTTAGTATATATTTTATACTTAAATAAATATGAGAATTAAATTAAAAATTGTTTTTTAATAACATTTATATTTCATAATTTCATAATTTCAACTATTTTTTTTAATTTAGTATTCCATCTTTTGTCCATTCAGCTTGGGTGATAATGATGGTTTTTCCAGTGGCCAACAATCTTCCTAAACTCTTTTATCCATCTGCCATGCACGTATATGAGTAGAATGAATAGCTTTCCAATGAAAAAGATCAGGATTGGCCATACACCTTTGGATAGAAGGGCTTTCCATAAACATGTTGTGTCTCTTAGTTCCAGACCCATATCCAAATCTAAAACGAGCGGCATACCCTTCCCTTCACACAGTTCCATCAGTTCAAGAAGCACCCAAGTTGGCAATGTCAAATGCACCTACTTTTGCACTTACTCATTACATTGAAGCTCCCAAAACGTCAAAAATCGGTTGCAACGAAGCTCCCAAAAGGTTCCAAAGTACCCGTTGAAGCTCCAAACGACTTTGGAGCATTTTTTATAAGCTCCCAAGCTCCGAGGAGCAGGGGAGCTTCGAGTACTTGCTCTCCAATGCCTGGGAGCGGTACCATGTAACTATGCTTTTTTCATCTATAATTGGCTCGAGTTTCAGTTTCATAATGAGAAGTCAAGTTCCTTATCTTCTAGATAGCTAAGAATCTTTGTGTCTCAATCATACATTTCATCCATTCCAGACTAGGTTTGTTTTGGGTAATATCTATCACTATGAAAGGGTTGAGTTCGACCACCATTGTTGACCGAGTTGGAGCTGTTGAGAGGTGTTAAGCATCATTAATTTATGTGTTTGAATTTCAAGCTGAGAACCTCTTCCAAATAGGCTGTGAGCACTAAAGTATAGGTGGTGCACCTCATTCCCTTATCAGTACGAATGCAAATTTTGGAGGTTGAATATTCTCCTATTCATCTTTGGTTGCAAGTGGAGTGAATATGGGTTTCATTTTAGGTTCCTCTACCAAATTTACAAGCTTTGCAAACCATGATATATTTATATTTAATAAAGTGGTTGAATATTGTCAAATATTTATTTGTACAAATCTACGATGTTTTCAATAGAAGAGAAGTGGCTTTACATGTTGTCATAAATGTGCATCAATGGTGTTTTCATTTCCTGAGTTTTCTTTCATTGTTTACTATTGTTTGGGAGCCTTGTATGGTATATATTTGCTATTATGTGTCTCTATTTGAGGATACATATATTAAAGTACACTTACAATAGTTCATGTCCCAATCATTTGTTAAAATACCAAAGTGAACCAAATCAAATAAACTCAAAAATTTTGTGGTTTTTCAATATATTTCTAAGAGGGTATCTTACAGATTCACCAAAATAAGAATAAAACATGTAGCAGCCTTTGCAAGAAGTCCAACTAGAAAACACACCACCACAATTAGTTCGAAGGTCTATCAAGACTCATAAACCTTCACAAAGGTATCCACCCTCATATTAGATTTTGAACCTTCACAAAGGTATCCATCCTCATATTATATTTTGCTTACTGATGAAGGTGAACATGAATGTTTTAAAAAAACGTATAAACTGGAAACTAGCAAAGAGTGAAAAAAAGAAAACTATTGAGGAAGAAATGGGCTCTCTATTGAAAAAAAAGCTTGGGAATCAGCAACACATCCAAAGGAAGAAACATCTTATAGAACAAATGGGTGTGCATGATTAAACATGAAAGTGAAGGGAATAAAGAAATGTTCAAGGTAAGGATGGTGGTAAAAGGGTTTGCTTAAAAAGAAGGTGTTGATTTTATTGAAATTTAATCTCTTGTTAAGATGTCATGCATAAGAGTTGTTCTTAGTCTTGATGCTAGTTTAGATTTTGAATGTGAAAACTACATGCTAAAACAACCTTTGTTCATGGAGATTTGAAGGCCAAGATTTGAATGGAGCAATGAGATGGATTCAAAGAAACATGTAAAGAGAATTTAGTTTGAAAATTGTAAAAGAACCTTTGTGGGATAAAACAAGTGCCATGCCAATGATATAATAAATTTGATTCATTTATTTTCGAACATAGTTTTAAAATATTAGAGGTTGATCATTATGTTTACGTCAAGAGATATGAAGAAAGGTACATTATATGATTGTTATATGTGGATGACATGTTGAAAGGTACATTATATTATTGTTATATGTGGACGACATGTTAATTGTTGGACATGATAAAAACATGATCAACAAGGTGAAGAAAGATTTGGGCAACAAATTTGCAATAAGATATTAACGTTTAATACAACAAATATTGGGTATGACAATCATACCTGATAAAAAGAACAAAAACTTATGGCAATCACAAGAGAAATATATTGAAAAGTTGTTAGAGAAAACCAACTGGTACATCCCTTGCACCTAACACCAAACTTAGTGTTGATTTATGTCCTTGTGATGATGATGAGAAAGAGGAAATGAGAAGGACTCATTATGCTTCACTAGTTATTTGTATAATTTTGGTAGTGCATTGATGTCTTGAGTGTCAAGATTGTAAAATCTAGTAGCTCTCTCTACAACAGAGGAACAATATATAGCTAGAATAGAAACTTTTAAGAAGATGTTATAGATGCACACTTTCTAGAATATTTGGAAATAAAACAAGACAAATATATATTTCATTGTGATTGTCATAGCGCTATTCACTTAGCAAAAAAGCCATTATATATTTCTAAAACAGAGTATACGAAAGACATATATCATTGGATTCATTGAGTACCAGATGAGGAGGACCTTTGTAGAACACTGTGTGGTGTGACACAAGGGTGATGAGAAATTTTTAGGAAAAGATTAGTGGCTTTAATATTTGGTCTCAGGTGGGAGATTGGAGATTGTTAAGTGTTGCTCCAAACGTAGTTGAAAGTGAATGCAAATATAGTTAAGAGTGAATGAAAATATTTAAGTGTAAGTGAAAACATTTAAGCAGGAGATTGTTAAGTGTTGGTCCAAATATAGTTAAAAGTGAATGCAAATATAGCTAAGAGTGAATGCAAATATTTAAGTGTAAGTGGAAATATTTAAGTGTGACTTCAAATATGGTTGAGTGAAAGTGTAAATATTATTAATTTTACTCCTAGAATGAAACGAAAACTTCTCCCTTGTAAGTAAAACTGAGAAATCTACTATAAATAAAATTGATTTCATTCATTATTGAGCAATTGAGAGTTGAGCTGAAGAAAAAGTTGAAGAAATCTTCAATAGATAAAATTGAGTTCATTCAATATTGAGCAATCCAGAGTTGAGCTAAAGAAAGAAGGCCCTTATAAGTATTATTGCTAGTAATATGAGAGTTGAGTGCTAGTAATATGAGACTTGAACTCAAAAGAGAAAGTTCCTACAAAACTTCTCCCTTGTAACTAAAACTGACAAATCTACTATAAATAAAATTGAGTTCATTCATTATTGAGCAATTGAGAGTTGAGCTGAAGAAAAAACTTAGAAATCTTCTATAGATAAGATTGAGTTCATTCATTATTAAGCAATCCAGAGTCGAGCTGAAGAAAAAAGGCCCTTATAAGTATTATTACAAGTGATATGAGAGTTGAGTGCTAGTAATATGAGACTTGAACTCAAAAGAGAAAGTTCTTGTAATTATTATTGCTAGCAATAAAAAAGTGTTGTTGATAGTTGTTGATATTTTCTATGTGATTTTTTTATGTTCCCTCCAACGTATGATAATTCTAAATCATTATTTTATGTTCCCTGCACACTATGGTCATTCTAAATCATTATTTATTCTATTTTGTTTTTGAAAAAAACTATATTTTTGATACGAAAAGACCAAAAACCCAACATTGTCATTCTAAATCATTATTTATTCTATTTTGTTTTTGAAAAATACTATATTTTTGATACGAAAAGACCAAAAACCCAACATTGTCATTCTAAATCATTATTTATTCTATTTTGTTTTTGAAAAATACTATATTTTTGATACGAAAAGACCAAAAACCCAACATCTTCCTTTCGATGTAGTTATGAGCTCTTACTGAGAGTCAAATTATGTTTGTATTGTCTGAGTGTAAAGATATTTTCACATGTTTGAATTTTCTAACGAAAAGATTTACTTTATTGTTGATACTTTTTGATATTCCTATATAGTCTAATTCATCTCTTTGCCTCCAAGCATATATTGCATTCGCTGATAAAATGAGAGGAAGCCTGCTTTGATGGTGGCCATGACATGAAACAAAATGATTTTTTGCTCGTTCATTCAGTCGTTTATTACATAGAAGGGAACACATCAAGGTATGATATAAGTGGTGGGCATCAAATGAAATGAGACGAGAGCCTATAGATGTATACAACCATAAGCTGAGACGAGAGCCTATAGATGTATACAACCATAAGCTCCTCCGAAAGGAAACCCACAATTTCATAGCGGCTTAAGTGATCACTCCCTTGCTTATTTAGTTACATAGACACATTATCTATATTTTCTGTTCGTCGCGCACTTAAAAGCCGCTGTCCGTCGTGAAATAGCCTGTCCTCCACACACCATTAACACATGAATTAGATATAAATTACAGCGAACATGGCAGACTAGATGATGGATTAACATGAATAACAAATAGCATCGTGAATAAATGAAAGAATGTGATAGTCAGTATACTGACAGCAGCTTCCTACACACAAAGCTACAGAAATTAATTACTGTTTGTGTTGATAATGAGTAGTCATGGATATCGATCGATGGAAAGATTTACGAGAACGGCGTTGAACATCGCACCGGCGGGGAGGCTGGCGGACGTTGCAGGTTTCTGGAAGGTAAGCGGCTCTCTCCTCCGCCTCCTCCTCCTCTTCTCTTCCACGCGATTCGCGGCGGCGACGTTGGTTATGTGCAGCCTCAGAATCCATGGAGAGGTCCTCCGTGGTTGAAATATACGATTGAGATTGGTCGAGTACTTGCTGTATGGCTCGGCACCGGCATTGTGGAGACATTCTTTCCAATTCCTCGCAGCATCTCTCCGATGGCTGCTCTCTCCGGCACTCCATGTAGTCCCGGCACTGAGACAGTCGTTGCGGATCGCAGGAGCGTCGTTGTTGTTGCAGGCCCTCTCCATACATAATGCCTTCACGCGCATCAACAGTTGGGGTGCCCCACTGAAGAAGGAGCAGAAGGGTTACGCCTAGGCTCGCCCATTTAAGAGCCAGTCTCGTAGTGATCGGAGGGGAGAAAACATCCATTTCTTTTCCTCTTTCGTTACCGTGAAAGATTGATAGATATATGGAGCGGGAGTGTGAAGAGGAGGTGCATCCTTATGGTATTTATGGCAGCGTGGGGAAGCGTCTACCTGTATGAACATAAAAGTAGAGAACAACACAACAGGAAGAAAAGGTCGAGAGTCCAGACGAAACACATGTAGCCCATGCCCCATCTCACACTCCACGTCCCAAAAATCGAACGCCTCCCTCCGCTTCCAATAGCCGCGTCTTTCATTTGGGTTTAGTTGTTTTAAAGAACAGAAGAATCTTCCAGGTGTATAGAATCCCTGACAGTGCAGGGTACAGTACCAACGATTATCGGAATTTAGAAAATTTAAACTCGGTCATGACAAACTGCCTTAGCGTGGTGGTGTTGATATTTCACATTTAAATCAGTGGCTACCACGGGCAAGGTTACCACAACTAACCTCCTACGTCGTGCACTTATTGATGAAATGTTCCATTTTCACATGACGATGGCATGTGAAAATGTTCACTACCTACCGTATGATAGTAGCGCTTGGCTCATTCTAACCATACTGTAAGTGACTACGGACAGGGTGGGTGTGACAGTTTCCGAGAGAGGAACAAGATATCATGCTCGCGAGGAAGAAGTGTTATCGCTCAACCGAAAGGCCGAGGTTCGTCAAGTAAGCGGAATTGTAAAGTAAGTGGCTAGATGGTCTCGTCACCGGAGGTCATATGAAAACAAACTTCCACAGCAGGGATGGATTAGATTCTAGGAATGGTATCACACCCTTGTCTTTCTGCAGTTATAAAACCGAATACAAAGGAGAATATGAAAAACTGTCCACGCGATAAATTTTCATTAATAGTTAACGTTGTTGTTTGGAAGTGAAATGTATAATTACTATTACAGTGAAAGATGTACATACATTTTATGTTTTGAAATAATTCCTTTTATCTCCATATAGGCATATTAGTTAATAATTGTTTTTTGAAAGTGAAATGTATAATTACTATTACAGTGAAAGATGTACATACATTTTATTTTTTTGAAATAATTCTTTTTATCTCCATATAGGCATATTAGTTAATAATATTATTAATTAATAAATTGATATATTACACAATACTACATATTTTTTCAGAAAATATCATTAGGAAAACAATATAATTCTCCAAAATTTGTCTTTTTACTTGAATAAAAATTCACAGTGCTTATATGAATTGTTAGGGCTTCAATTCCATAAAAGAGGAAAAACTTGAAATTTTATCACAACATTTGAGCTAAAAATATAATTCATCTTCATGTTTTCACCCAAACCGTAGCATTTACAAGTTTAACAATTAAATATTTCATGAAAACCTAGGGCTGCATCCAGACCTATTGGTGAAGTGAACGAAAATGCAAAGAGTATATGGCACTTTTTTGCACCAAGGTTGATGCCATGTAGTCATCACAAATAACCTGGTCTACAAGTATGCAATAACCTGAACCCATCGCTAAGGAATTTGAAGAAGAGGATTCACTTGACAATGGAAATCTTCCCCAACTGTAACCATGTTTAATGAAGCCTACAAACCTGTAAGTGTGATGAGCCCCAAATTTGGTAACTTGTTGGGCTCATTTGGCCTAATTATCCTTGTTCAATCCTTCATTTTTCATAGCTTATGCATTATTTTTCAGTATGTTTATGTCATTTGTACGAATAAAGGTTGTCACTCTTCCTAGGTGGCTAACACGTGCTCATTTCAAGTTTTTTGACACATGTTGGAGCAAAACCGAGCAATCATGGGCTAGAAGACAGCCAAGCTTGAGGTGAGGATTCGTAGGGGGGTTGTCTATGGCATTTAATAGCCCTTGGGATCTTCACCCCCAACTCCGAGCTCCAAAGGCCACCAAAACCGGATCTAAGAGGCAGCCAAGCAGATTTTGGAAGGGGCTGTCTACTCACAGTTTGGACAGTCAAGTCCCATAGATTTAGGAGGCCGGCTAGGGCCCTCTTGGGTATAAATGTTAAGGCCTCAGCCTTCGTAAGTGACTTTTGGAAACCATTTCATATTTTGCACTACAGTGCTGTTAGCTTTACTTTGTTCTCTTGTAGACATTTTGGCATAACTCTTGACTGTTATAGACATTTTTGTGCCTCACAGCATGGAGCATGAAATGTCAATAATCTGAGGGATCCAAAGTCCCCAAACATGTTGTTCTTACCCTTAGAGGAACAAGGTCAGCAAACCACAGCTCTGCAAATCAGTCTTCCACTGAAAAAACACTCAAAACAGGTCAATTTTGGATCAAAGCAGCTGCTCCAAAGGGTACCTGCGTTGCAAAGCAGGTAGGACAAAGGCTACCTGCGTTGGGCGTAACTGGACATGTGGAGGAATCTTTTTCTCAAAGTGCCAGTGCCCAGGAAGCTTCCAGAAAGGCATGTGATCAAAAGATTCGTCTAATAATGAGTTAAGAGCTTCTAGAACTCCAAGTGGAAGGTAGAAACTCCAAGTGAAGGACTGAAGAACAACTGGAGTTGAAGAGCACAGCAAGTCACACATCAACATGACTTGCCTTCACTCCAAAACTCTATATAAGGATCTCATCCCATGGGATCTGGAGGGCCGGAATTTAGCGCAAAGAATTGTTGTTGGTTTACAGTTGTGAGCATTGGGTGATTGCTTGAGGGAGGTGAAGAAGAGATTTCTCTCCGTCGGGAAGGTGATGCTGGATTGGACCTCGCATGGTTGTATCACCGCCTGAACCTTACTTCCATATATTAATAAAGCATTTGAGGTTCTTCTATTCGCATGTGTTTCAATGATGAATTGTCTTACTTGCGTCTTTGATTTATGCTAATCCTTGAATCATTTATACATGCATGCCTCTTGTAGTTTCCTTTTCTTGTCTTATTTGCAGGATCTCGTGTAGCTGGGCCCGTGACGAGACTTGGAGCTGGGAGCGAGCAGCAAACAAAGGAGATAGGATCGACCATTTGCGCAAGACATCGGTAAGTGGATCTATCCCTTTTATCTCTTGCATGTTATAAAGAAGAAACTTTAGATAGCTTTGCTTTCAGTTGTTGCTAAGGAACTGTCACCCTTAGAGTGGGTTAGGGTCATTCCGAGTTGGATACTTTCCCCCACAACAGACTGGAGACTCCGCTGGGGACCGTGTCTTGTTGGTAGCTTGTGTATTCTTGCTATTCATCTCTTGAACAAAGGGGGTGCCGAATCGAACTGCATGCGAGTCCTTCGAATGCAAAGTAGAGGGCAGCTACTCTAGCCCAGTGCTGGGCATGTTCATGATTTGAAGAGCTGATCCACAAGGACTCTTTTGCTCTTTGTGATAGTGTTTATCTTCCTTAATCATCCTCTAGAGTATACTTGACTGATAGCCTCTGATTTGAGCAAAAACCGTTGATTTTTGAGCAAATTGTGACCCGGAATCTAGGAAGGACGAGAGTTGTCTCGTTCAGTGCAGCTGCAACAAAGGCTACCTGCACTGCAACGCAGGTCCCGAAGGGGCTACCTGCGCTGCATCCCTGTTTGACAGTGCAGTACCTGCGCTGATCCAGTTTTTCCTTGAGAAACTGGGGTTCCCCACTGTCTGTTGCCCAGTTTTCAATATTGTTTTTGCAGCCTGCTGTCAACCTGTATACCCGGCTTAAACCACTTCTCTTTGCCTTCATTCCGCCTCAGTTGTACGTTGAAACCGTGATTGTTCTTATTGTATTTCTTGCTTTCATTCACTGTTTCCCATAGCGAAAGCGAACTAGTCTTGCTATGACCTCTTGGGTCTAGGCCTGTGAGAAAGAGTCGTTACGTTTCTAAGAGCTAGTTTATTGTTGTTCATAGTTGCTTGAGCATTTGCTTTCGTTATATGGTTCGAATTTCATTATTTCTTGTGTTGAAACGAGCGAATCTTAAGGTGTTCTTTTGATTATTGGACAAAACTTATTTGCTTACGCTTGAAATCGAATTCGAAATTATACAACAACTTTCTTTTTGTAATCATCAACATTAAGGAAGAAGAAAAGAAATACTTGCATTGTGCATGTGCATTTTGACAGTTTGCATGTCGATTTAGGGAAAGTGCATTAGTGTGTGCTCCATGATCTGTTTGAAAAGATGATGTCTTTCTTTTCCTTCAGTAGTTAAGGTTTTCATAAGTTGAAAGAATTGAAAAAGCTTGCTTATCATTCTTAGACTGCATTTAGGAGTTGTATATACATCACGTGGTGATCCATAAAGGCAAACTACTAAACAAGATCAACCTAAAAAGAACTGAATTTATCTAACAACGCTTTGAAACATAACGAAACACAATAGAGGTCTAGGTAGAGACGTGAACCGGCGTCGTTAAACATAGTGACTGTCGATCTCTACGAAGGTGGGTGATTCCTCCTGAGGGACGATAGCACTAATACGGACTTGTGCCCCCGCGTACCGTCGCGTATATTGGGGGACCCCTATAGGAACAAAGCCTTTATCCATAGGAAGCCGTGTCGGCCGCCCTACTGATCGCGATGCAGTGAACACAGCATTCACGAAGATCGACCACTCGTACCGTAAAACGTATTCTGTGGTTTCGCGAAAGGTTTGGCACACCCTTGCCTAGAACTCCAGAGTAGTTTGTTTTGGCCTTTTTCAAACTCTATAACTGAAAAAGTCCATCCGAGCATTTGTCACTTCGGGCTCGTTAATACATCAAAGGAGACTAGAGTCATCTTTAGCTTTTTCTCGACTCTTAAAAAGTGAAAAAGCAAGTTGTGTCTAAAGCGTCGTCATAATAAAATTCATTATAAACAGAACATAACCACCCCTGATTCCTACGTTGATCTTAAGGTTGAGAACATGGAACGCACCGACCAAGGGATTCCACATGATGGGAACCCTAGCCCTTTCTCCTCTTGGGGAGAAGTTGGTGTGCCCCACATGGCCACATTGTCGCTTCCAGGACTGACGATTGGCCTGCCAGTTTGGCTATTCTCAACCGCTGTAGTTCAGACCACCATGGTTCCTGAACAGTCGAGTCGACAGTTAGACCCATCTAGAGCTACCCTCCAACCTTCCACTTCTTATACGCCTTCCTCCGATCCTTCTTCTTCGAAAGGTCAAGCCGCCAAAAGTGCAGCTCCCATAGAAAAGAAGAAGGAAAAGAAGAAGAAAGAAAAGAAGCAGAAGGAGCCAAAGGCGCCTGGGGGCAAGCAGAAGGTATCTAACGAAAACCCACGCACGACACGGACCGGGCCCAAATCACCATGTGTCATATGTAGAGGGAACCACTTCCACAGAGATTGTCCCAGTATTCCCCGGATACTAAGGGACTGGTCCCCTCGTTTGCACGATTCGGAAGCGTCAACCTCTGACAACCAGGTTGAATGCTTACCGTCGACCAGCGAAAGTGAAGGTTCTAGACAACGAAAGGGATTGAGATCCCCCTGCGAACTGTGTGAAGGCAATCACACCCTTCGCCGTTGTCCCTTTTTAGACGAAGCAAAGAGAGTTTTGGAAGATCAACCGGTGGCACCGGTGCTACTTCCTCCTGGATATCAAAAACTCGCGCCAAGTCCTTCGTTGGTCGAAAATACAGCTGCCCCGCTCATAGGGCCAGCTGAAGTGTCAGTCGCTGAAAGTGAACCTACTGAATCCGGACCGGACGAAAGTCCAAAGGTCGAAACGACAGTTGACCCGGTTCTCCCTTCAGAAGTTTCACCTTCACACACCACAGTCACTGAGGATTCATCTTCAGTTGACGCCCTCACCGAAGAGAGTAAGGATGACACCATCCATATTCTTTTCGTCAACACCGATTCTGATGAGCATCTGGGCAATGCGCCCACTCCTTTATCGCAGGAAGGAGCATCGTCAGGATCATATCCAGCCGTATATTCGGTCCCACCACCAAGCAACCTAGTTGTGTCCTTTGATTGGAACCAACTAGGCAGACCCCGGTTACCAGCCAGTATACCATTTAGAATTATTGTCCAAATATAAAAAATGGTCATGGCTGGAACTATCATTGATGAAGGGGCGTTTGTGAGTATCCTGTCCTCTATTGCTTGGAAAGCACTGGGTTGCCCGACGCTTTTGCCTGAGACAAGAAATCTCTCGGGTTTTGACAGAGGAACCAGTCGACCGTTAGGGATTCTACCTAATGTGCCTATTACCTTGAAAGGGGAGGTCGTCAAGATAAATTTGATGGTCGTACAAGGACCCTTGGATTATAACCTAATCCTTGGACGGGACTACATATATTGCATGGAAGCAATAGTCTCCTCACTCTTTCGAATAATGTGTTTTCCATACGAAGGAAGAATGGTCAAGCTCGTAGACCAACCTTCATTTCCGGGATCACGCATCGCAAATAGTCACATACCTACCCTGAATGGTCTATTTGATCAATTTGATCAAGAAAGGTCTCTACCTCCAGTTCTTCTTCCTGATGAAGGCGAGTGATTCGGGAAAGGAAGGCTGGAACCCAGGGGGCATGCATCCTGGTCTGCTCTGGAGGCAGAAAAAACCTTGGGTGTAAAGTAGAATTTCCGCGGGAGAATATGACTAGTCCGTACCCCGTCCCCTCCTTCATCTTTGTGAATCTTCCTCTGAGCCATCCTATTTGAAAGGAAGAAGAAGGACAGGAAGACAAAGAGAGACTGGGAATCTCAGAAGGGGCTGTTAGGAGTGGGGTTGTTCTGGAATAAGATTCTTTTGTCAAAGTTATGTGTTTGATACAAATGGTCACTCACCGTTATCTATTTTGGTAGAGAGCGCCGAAGAAATGTTTTATACGTAATCTTTGGGTAACCTGAAAGAGGTAAGCCTCACCCGTTAAAAACAAATGTTTTGACGGAAAAGTAGGGGCGACCTTGAAATTAGACTTTACACCTGGGGGCATGCAAACCTCTTGGAAGACAAGCACGGGCGGCTTTTTAGTTTTAGGTAGGACTAACCCGCTAACCCGTAGATAAGTCAGGACCCAGCTTGCATAAAGAGAGGATATGGAGCATAGCTTCGTGAGATAAAGCTCCTTAAAAAATAGAGATCTCACACGAGACCTTTCTACATTATGACTGGTAAAAACGAGCAGTTTTGGCAAAGTTCATGCTCGTTAAAAAAATAAACGCAAGATTTGAGCATTTTTAGCATAAAGTTCATGCTCGTTAAAAACTAAACGCAAGATTGAGCAGTGTTTTGGCGCATTCAAGCTCGTTAAAAAATGAACCCATCTCGGTAAATAACCATTAAGTATGTAACCTGATCAACCATAAAAGCCTTGGTCGTGTTTTGCACCTGCCACCTCCACTTTCATTTGGCCGATCGTTCACCTCCATATGATTGTTTACCCATTTTGAGGAACAGCTGCGAAGAGTGATTTCACCTAGCCATCCTTGTGACACTGCCGTGATTGGAAAATTCCAACCTGTACCTAGAATCAGCTGCTATCCCTGTTCATCACTCGTTCCTCAAAAGACGAGTCTTCTTTAAGCTCTTTTCAACTGACTCGTAAAATATGAAAAGATTGCCGAGTTTTGGCCTTCTAGCTCGTTAAAAGAACCGAAAGAGCTATCCCTCCTCTAGATTTTAATCTTTTTGGACCTGAGGGATTATTGCACAAAAAGATCGAGCGCTTGTCTAGTTCGGCTCGATAAAACTATCGAACATTCATCCCTTCTGTATTGTTTTATACTTTTTCGGACTTAAGGGATTAGATGACGAAAAAGGACCTCTGGAGTCCACTTTATGTACCCTTTTCAGACTCTCTAAAAATGAAAAGGACCGAGCTGTCTTTGTCGCTGGGCTCGTTAAAAGGGGTGAAAAGCGACAAACTTGTCTGTAGACGAGAACGAGTTTCCCTATCGCTAGGCTCATTAAAAACATAGCGATGGGCTTGCCCGAAGGGCACATTATAGAACAAGCATATGTTATCCTCCTCAAGCTTGACAAAAATAAAGAGGTACTGGTCAGAAATGACTGGGGAAAAATTGGGAGAACCTCAAAGCTTAATGGTAGCAGGTCGCTCTTGAACATGACACTTTTGCCTCCGTAAATATCGGGGTGGGTTATTATCATTCACCGGTCCCTTCACCATGGTCTCGCCATACCATCCATACATGGGGTAATGCTACCGATCCATCACAACAGTGTCGTTATATGTTCAAGAGATGTCATTCAGAAAGTGTCAACCGGGTCCCATCCACTACCATACATCATCTTTCATCCTTCCATGACCGCCACCCTGAATCATATTTCACAGATCGTTTTCACCATCATCACTAGCTTCGTTCCGTGTCACTGATGTGGGATTCATTAAGGCCCTCCTTTGACGGATCGCTTCTTGTCGACATCAGCTCACTATCCAAGAAGTTGATCTAGGAACACCCCCTCAGTACTTTGAAGCTTGCATGCCTCAATGGCAAGTTTCTCACTTCCGGCGATAGGTATACATTAATGACCTTCGACCGGGGGACTTTGCGTGGTGTTCGACGTCAAATCCTATATTTCACGCCACGTGAATTGTGCTGCAGTACCTTGAGGGTCATCATCATTATCGGTGATTCCTCTCGCGCTTGTTAACAGTTTACATTATTGACTGGTAATCAAGCGATGTCTTTCAATGTTCGACTTCAAGAAATTCTCACATGGATCGACTTGTACTTAGTGTGAAGATCGGAAGTTTGAAGACCCCGGATCTAGTTTCATCCATCCGGGCTGCGATATATATTCAAGAGATAAAAACATAGACATGTGTAGCAGATGATTATCCTACTGAAAGGATGATAATTAAAAGCAGAGAATTATCCATCTACTATCAGACGATCGTCTGTTTATGTACAACAAATGTATTTATAAAGCTGAGCATGGGAAATGCCCGCCTCAGCTAGATCATGAAAAGAAAGTATGAAAAGATAATGTATTGTATTGTATTTTGTTACAGGTCACCTCCCGGCGATTGAATGAACTTCGGATCCTCCTAATAAAGAATTTCACCCGATAAACGACCTCATACTTTAGGGGGAAACTGTTATAGACATTTTTGTGCCTCACAGCATGGAGCATGAAATCTCAATAATCCGAGGGATCCAAAGTCCCCAAACATGTTGTTCTTACCCTTAGAGGAACAAGGTCAGCAAACCACAGCTCTGCAAATCAGTCTTCCACTGAAAAAACACTCAAAACAGGTCAATTTTGGATCAAAGCAGCTGCTCCAAAGGGTACCTGCGTTGCAAAGCAGGTAGGACAAAGGCTACCTGCGTTGGGCGTAACTGGACATGTGGAGGAATCTTTTTCTCAAAGTGCCAGTGCCCAGGAAGCTTCCAGAAAGGCATGTGATCAAAAGATTCGCCTAATAATGAGTTAAGAGCTTCTAGAACTCCAAGTGGAAGGTAGAAACTCCAAGTGAAGGACTGAAGAACAACTGGAGTTGAAGAGCACAACAAGTCACACATCAACATGACTTGCCTTCACTCCAAAACTCTATATAAGGATCTCATCCCATGGGATCTGGAGGGCCGGAATTTAGCGCAAAGAATTGCTGTTGGTTTACAGTTGTGAGCATTGGGTGATTGCTTGAGGGAGGTGAAGAAGAGATTTCTCTCCGTCGGGAAGGTGATGCTGGATTGGACCTCGCATGGTTGTATCACCGCCTGAACCTTACTTCCATATATTAATAAAGCATTTGAGGTTCTTCTATTCGCATGTGTTTCAATGATGAATTGTCTTACTTGCATCTTTGATTTATGCTAATCCTTGAATCATTTATACATGCATGCCTCTTGTAGTTTCCTTTTCTTGTCTTATTTGCAGGATCTCGTGTAGCTGGGCCCGTGAAGAGACTTGGAGCTGGGAGCGAGCGGCAAACAAAGGAGATAAGATCGACCATTTGCGCAAGACATCGGTAAGTGGATCTATCCCTTTTATCTCTTGCATGTTATAAAGAAGAAACTTTAGATAGCTTTGATTTCAGCTGTTGCTAAGGAACTGTCACCCTTAGAGTGGGTTAGGGTCATTCCGAGTTGGATACTTTCCCCCACAACATTGACTTATGACTATTTTTTGATAATGAGAAGTAGTCGAATTTTATATAAACTCTGAGTTTTCTATAGGAGCCACAACTCTCAGGGTTGGGCCCAACCTGAGAGCCTAGGGCTTCTTTCTTGTACTGTTACCTTTCCCTTATGCATCGTTGTTTTCCTTTTATGCATTTGAAACGTATTTCTGTTGGGCAGATTTAGTTGTGTTGGTTAAATAGGTCACTGTTTATGAATAGAATTGCTTCAGATGTTTAAAATAGATTGGTAGGATAATAACACGAAAAAATCTCCAAGAAAAGGGCCAAAAACACTCTCAGTTTCACCTCATCCTCATTGGATCATGGGCTGGAATTGAAGAAACAGTGCTGCCCCAACAAAAACACTAGTTTGCTTGACCATGCAATCCTTAGTGTACTGTTTTCATTTGCAGAAGTTAGTTATGGGTTCAGATCTCTAAAATGTTTCTTTGCATGATTGATGTACATGGTTTTCTTTCCAAATAATGCTGTTGTTCATTTGTTTTATTGACAGTTAGATTAGATTAGCTAGGACTTTGATTATTTGTAAGACTTTGTTGATTCGGTTAAATGTACACCGTGCAAAGCATCTCTACCACTCTCTCATCTGCCTAAGCCTCATCAGATCCAGCTGTTCCATCTCCTAGCTAGGTTCCTCATCTCACACCTGTCCTTTTGCCCACGTAACCCTACCTTCTTGCTCCATCATTGTCTTAGCCTTCTTTAAGCCAAGTCAGCCTTCTACACCCTCTCACCACTCCATCCACCATTCCCTGGGTCACTCCAGGCCCCTATCCTACCTCCCTATCCATTCATGCATCTTCCCTCACTCACCCATCCTCTAAAATCCACTTTTTAAACATCCTGTAGAAATTTCTGAACATCCTGTAGAAATCTCTGAACATCCTGTAGAACCGCTGCAAACTTCCTGTAGAAGCTCACAAATGAGGTTTCTTAATAGCCAAACTTTGTGAAACTCTATAGAAGGGTGTTAGGGACTCCTTAGACCCTCTCTGAACCTTCCCAACCTTTTCCAATCATTTCTCCTCCTTGATCCACCCCTGCACAGTAAAAAGCCAGTTAAAATCACATGCATGATAATTCTAATAACTTATTCAAAAATACAAAAATATGTTTTATTTAGGTAGAGGTAGTCTAGACACATGTATTTTACCTTCATAGAAGTAATGGCATCCCTTCCAGTAGTTTACATTCTCTCCTTTGCATCAGTAGGACTAGCTAGTAGAATTAGGGTTTGCTAGGATTTGCGTTACTTTTTGGCTTTCAGTGTCTTTCCGCAAATAGATTAGCTTCCTTTGAGTTAGTTTTCATCCATCAGTTAAAAATCATCTTCTAAGAGATCATAGAAGTTGACTTAAGCTCCTAGCAGACTTGTGCCAGCTGACAACTGTGGCAAGAGCTAGTACTTGTGCATACAGCACCGTTGCCTCCAAGTTTTTTACGAACTATTGGGTTGATAAAAGTAAAGAAGGGAGTCCTAGGAGTTGCAGCATTATTGCTGCAATACTGGAGCCCACCATCTTTTTTGTGCCGTTGCCAGGGAAGCGTCAGAGTATTGGTGATTGTTGCTTTTCTTCTATTTTCTCCTACAACCTTCTGCTAAGTAGTTTATTTCATTTCATTTCCACAAAAGTAGAGTAGATATTTCCTGCTTTCATAGATTAGCATTTCAATTCCGCAATTTCAATTCTGCAAGCGTAGATTAGCGTTTCAATTCAGCAAGCGTAGACTAGCATTTAATTCCTGCAATTTCATTTGAGCAAAATAGATTAGTCCTTTCGTGCTTTCATTTCAATTCTGCATTTTCATTTCAGCAAGATAGTTAGTTGCAGTTCAATCTATTTTAGTTTTGCAGGTACTAGAAGAAAAAAAAACAAAAGCAATCAAAAGTCTTTCCATTTCATGCCTCGTAGGAACAGAGATAAAACTGGCAAATTCTTACCCAACACCCCCACCACATCACTGAGTCAACCTTCTCTCTTCTCTGGTGACAGTGAGCCAGAAGAACCTATAGGTGAACTTCCTGAGATATACGAAGATCCTATAACAGAAGAAGAGTTAGGGAACACTCAATCTTAAGCCATGGCTGAAAACCGAAACGGTAGAAGAGAATATGAGAGAATAGAAGGTGCCTTTCCCATCCGAGAGACCAATGGAGACATGAAAATGAAAAACATAAGCCCCTCCACTTTACCTCACTTCCATGGATTGACTACTGAAGACCCTGATACCTTCCTGTTTGAATTTACTGTCCTTTTTCAAACTTATGACTATGCTGAGGATGAGCAAAAGTTGAAACTCTTTCCCTCTACCCTCAAGGACGTAGCATTACGCTGGTTCATGGAGTTACCTGGAAGCAATATCACCACTTGGGCTCAGATGCATCAAGCTTTCAATGCCAAATACCGGGACTACTGTAGATCCAAGGAAACTAAGGGAGAAATCTTCCGGATGACCATGGGAAGCGATGAATCTTTAGAAGACTACGAGGAAAGGTTCCAACTCAGTTATAAACGGGCCAGGTGCACACTTGACCCGGAATCTCTGAAGCTGGTTCTGCTTCAAGGAGTCCCAGAAGACCTTCTGGACAACCTTAACATGTTGGCTGGAGGAGACGTCTACCAACTACCTTATGAGGACATAAAGACCGTGTTTAGAAACCATTATAGGGCGGCCCGGAAGAGAGGTAGGGGGAATCATCTTTCAGCTAGTACCACCTTCTCCAAGCATGAGTTTTCTAACCAGATGGAAGACCTCAGGAGTGAGATTAGACAGACTATTGCCACGCAACTTGATACCTTCCGAATTCAGCAAAAGAAAGAGGAAGCTGAGAGGGCTTTGGCCATTTTTTGTCCTAGATGCACGAGGAAGCATCCCAAAAATGAGTGCCCATTGCACTCAGTAGAGGTATGTTTTGTTTGTGAGGAAGACCACCCCACCAACCAATGCCCTACCTTGCCTAGATTTAAAGCCATGTATCTAGGGGCTGAGGTGGCTACTGAACCTCTCTACTTCCTCAACCATAGGAGGCCACATGGACCCAAAACTTACCAGCAGGGGATGCAAGGGACATCCCAAGCTTATTATAACCCTAACCAATCCGCTCATATACCTTCTTGGGGCCCCCCTGCTCATCCTTCCTGGTCCACACCTCCTTCGTGGTCTTATCCATTTCCATACCATACTCAACCTCCTCATTCTTTTCACTCACATGCCTAACCACAAACTTAGTTGAATGCACCTCAACCGGGGTCGAGGCCCCAGTAAAACACTCCTCCCGCCATTTTGCCTCCACCATCGGCTCAACCACAACCATTACCTCCTGCTCCTCCAAGACAACCCCAGATGCCTACTCAACCGAACCCGAACACCACCAACAGACAGGCCCAGCAGGTATATACTGGGGAGACAACATGCCCGACCTATGCTGTGGTGATCGAGGAGATCAACCTGCGATCTGGGAAGGTACTTCCAAAGCGCCAACCTCCTCCCCTATAGGAGGAGGAAGAGAAACATGAAAGTGAACCCCAAGCCATTCCACCCTTTCTTGAGCAACTCACAGTAACCACACAACCCAAGAGAATGAGCTTCTGGCAGAACTCAAGCAGTTGTGTGTGAAAATACCACTTCTCCAGGCCATAAAAGATGTATTGATATACAAAAAATTGATTAAGGAGAAGTGTTTCAGGCACCCAGGCAGGCGAAAGGGAGATGCCTCAACCATCAATGTCATAGGACAACTGTCCGATCTCATGTTGGGGCAAGTAATCTGTCCAAAGTATTTGGACCCTGGGAGTCCTGTAGTTGATGTCCACATCAATGGCACCATCATACCCCACACCTTGATTGATCTAGGGGCTGCCATTAATGTGATGACCAGGGACACCATGCTTAAGCTCAACCTTCAGAGTTCCTTAAGGAAGACCTCGACAGTGCTGCAATTGGCAGACCGCTCCACCGTGACTCCCGAAGGGATTGTGGAAGATGTCTTGGTATCTGTTGATTCCTGGGAGTACCCTGTGGACTTTTTGGTCCTTCAGCCAAAGGTAAAACTCATGGGATATCCCCTCATTTTGGGAAGGCCTTGGCTGGCTACTCTGGATGCTTACATCAGATGTCAAGAAGGGATCATGACCATAAAAAAGGGCCTATGTCCAAATAGTTGGTCCTATACCCTCCTGCCCAACCTTTTCTAGAACATGACTTACCCCTCTGGTTGTAAGAAGGAGAAGAGGATGAGGTCTACCCTGCACCATTATGCACATTAGAGGTCACCAGGGGAGGTCCTAAAACCGAGGATGATTTGATTGAGAACATAATCCAAAATCCTCCCCCTCGTGCACTATCCTTGGAAGAGTTGGTGGAAGATACCCAAGCCAATGCTTTAGTGGACCTATGTGTGACTGATTTGACCACTCCCAGAGTTAAGAATGTGGATTTTGGCCCTGAAAGAACTTTAAAAATCAGCTCCTCTCTCTCTCCCTCTCAGGAAAAGGAGCTATGTAGCCTCTTGACCCACCATTTGGAGGCTTTTGCCTGGAGCTACAAGGAAATGAAAGGAATCCATCCCTCGGTTTGTACCCATCATATTTACATTAAGGAGGACTGCAAACCAGTCAGGCAACCTCAGAGGAGAATGAATCCAACCCTTAAGGACATTGTTAAAGACGAAATGCAAAAATTGTTGGATGCAGGATTCATCTACCCCATATCAGATAGCGAATGGGTTTCCCCTCTGGTGTTAGTACCCAAGGAAAATGGGAAGTGGAGAATCTGTGTGGACTACAGAGAATTCAACAAAGCCACCAAGGAAGACCACTTCCCTCTGCCTTTCATAGATCAAGTGTTGGATGGACTGGCAGGAAAGAAGTTTTTCTCTTTCCTAGATGGGTTCAGCGGGTATAATCAGATCCAAATCAGCCCAGAGGACCAAGATAAGACCACCTTCACTTGTCCATGGGGTACCTTTACCTATCGTGTCCTTCCCTTTGCGCTATCTAATGCCCCTGCCACTTTCTAGAGAGCTGTATTGAGCATCTTTGCTGAGTTGGTTCATGATTCAGTGGATATCTATATGGATGACTTTACTCCTTACGGGTCTAGCTTCCAAGAAGCCTTGTCCAACCTGGGAAAAGCTTTAAGAAAGTGCATTGAGATGAACCTGTCCCTCAGCCATGAAAAATGTGAATTCTTGATGACTGAAGGGACTATGTTAGGTCATACCATTTCTCGCCAAGGATTACAGGTGGATCCTAATAAAATTGCTATCATAAAAAAGGTTCCACCTCCTCAGAAGGTAAGAGATGTTCGGAGTTTCTTAGGCTTAGTGGGATATTATAGAAGATTCTTTAAAGACTTTAGTAAGTTAGCCTCACCATTGTTTGGCCTCTTAGCAAAAGATGTTGAGTTTAAATGGACGGACGACTGTCAGAGGGCTCTGAATGAATTAAAGGATAAGTTTGTGTCCGCCCCAATTTTGAGAGGCCCAAACTGGGCCCTACCTTTCCACATCTACACTGATGCCTCGAACAAAGCCATAGGGGTAGCCTTAGGAAAAGTTGAAGAAAAACTTCCATATGCCATATACTCTGCCAACAAAAACTTATCCAAGGCAGAAACGAATTATACTGTAACTGAGAAAGAGTTCCTGGCTGTGGTCCATTCCCTGAACAAGTTCTGAAACTACATCACTAGCTATCAAACATTTGTACATACTAACCATGCTGCAATTAGATATTTAATGAATAAGCCTGATGTGAATGCTCGTATTATTAGATGGTTACTCTTGTTGCAGCAGTTTGATTTGACTATCGTTGACAAACCAGGTAAAGAAAATGTTGTTGCTGACTTCTCGTCTAGATTGGATTTGCCTGCAGGTGAAGAAGGAACAGTGGATGACCATATGCCAGATGAACATCTATTTGCTATCTCAGTACTCTCTCCGTGGTTTGCTGATATAGCAAATTATCTGGTCTCAGCACAGTTCCCTCTGCATCTATCCTCAAAGGAGAAGAGCAGAATCGTGAGGAAGAGTGCCTCATTCACTTGGATCGGCGGCAACCTGTCAAACTTGGCCCGGATCAGATCTTAAGGCGTTGTGTAAGGGAGGAGGAAGTCTTTGACATCCTCCTAACCTGTCACGATGGGCCTTGTGGAGGACATTTTGTAGCCAAGAGGAATGCCTTCAAAATTCTACACGCAGGCTACTATTGGCCCACTCTTCATCAAGATGTCAGAAGATTTATCAGCCAATGTGACCGATGCCAAAGGATGGGGAAACCGACTCCAAGGGATGAAATGCCTCTCCAACCTCAAGTGACTCTTGAGCCATTTGAGAAGTGGGGTATGGACTTTGTGGGTCCTATCAACCCTCCTTCAAGGCAAACTTCTTACATCATTGTGTGCACAGACTATCTGACAAAGTGGGCGGAAACCAAGGCAATCAAAGCAACAACAGAAGAAAAGGTGGCTGAGTTTTTAAGAGAAAACATCTTCTACAAATTTGGCTACCCAAGAGAGTTAGTCACCGATCAAGGAAGCCACTTCACCTCCAACTTAATTGAAGACTTTCTCGCTCATCACAAGATGAAGCATAGGACTTCCACCCCATATCATCCTCAAGCAAATGGGTAGGTGGAAGTCACCAATAGAGCATTAGAAGGGATTTTGACTAAGCTGGTGAGCAGTAGCAGAAGGGATTGGGCAGATCGTCTAGTTGAGGCCACTTGGGCCTACAACACCACTTGGAAGACCACAACCAGTTTCACACCTTATGAGCTGGTCTATGGGAAGAGAGCTTTGCTGTCAATTGAGTTTGAGTACAACACATTGAGGATGGCAGCTCAGCTGGACCTAGATCTCAGCCATGCTCAACAAGAAAGGTTATTGCAGCTGAATGGGTTAGGTGAACACTGAATGTAGGCCCTCCTCCACTTAGAAGTGGTTCAACTTCAGAGGAAGATATGGCATGACCGACACTTCAATGACAAACAATTCCAGCCAGGAGATTGGGCGATGTTGTATGATTCCAGACATAAGGATTTCAAGGGGAAGCTGAGGACAAGATGGCTAGGACCATATGCAGTGGAGAAGTGTAATGACAATGGTTCTGTCCTTATCTAGACCATTGATGAAGAAGGCATCCCCATGCTCGTTAATGGGCATCGACTAAATATCTATAGGAAACCTCTTTCGAGGCAAGAGTTCATTAAAACTGTGGAAAAAACAGTGCTGGTCATAGAGAAGGGTTCTGCCTCTATTTTGGGCATGCCGTGAGCATAATTATATATATATATATATATATATATATATATATATATATATATATATATATATATATATATATATATATATATATATATATATATATGTATATGCAATAAAAAATATCCTTGGGTGAAAACCTTTCTGAGGCTTCCAAGGCAGATGGTAGGGGTGAAAACCTCATTGAGGCGCCCCTGCTGTCTCTCTGAAAAAAGAATTGGAATAAAAAGATCCTTGGGTGAAAACCTCTTTGAGGTGCCCAAGGCAGATAGTAGGGGTGAAAACTTCATTGAGGCGCCCCTGCTGTCTCTTAAAATAAAAAATAAAAAAAACAAAAAGAAAGAAAAAGAAAAAAGAAGAAGAAGGAAGAAACAGAAAAAGACAAGTTTAATCTCTGGAAATTGTTGCAGGTTGCAGGAACACAATGCAAAAAGGAGGCCTCTCAACTCAAGGACAAGGGTCCCTACCAATCTAGCAGGCAACCTCACATACACTCCCTCCATGAACACTCATTTTTTCCAAGGTTTGGACACAATCTGGTCATGGTTTAGCCTTCTACAGGAAGCTATAGGACTTTCTATTTAAAGTTCTGTATTTCTACATGAAACATCCTGTAGAGCCTTTGGGCGGGCCAGGATCGATTATGGAGAAGGATTTGAAGCTCGAAGTCCATTGAGGAGGCATGCAACCACTCTTTTCTTCCATCCTCCACTTGTTTCACCTCCTTTCACCACCATTGCTGCCATCTGGTCGAATATACCTGCACAGTCATACCAGAACCTTGTTTTCTCAGATATTTTTTTTTTTAAGTGGGAAATAAAGCATGCAGAGGCTCGCAAACTTTACCTGTGAAGGCGACCTCAGGACCCTGCACCTGTGAACATGATTCATTTATTTCAGCATTCACCCCAGGAGGAGAAACGGCTACAGGATGTCCTACAGGAATCCTGTAGCAACTGATCCGGCTGGAGAACATACCATGGAGACACCAACAGCTCATGAAGCCGGTGCATGCAACATTCACCACCAGGAAATTGGGTCTCAAGGTCTCGTAGCTAGTAGCAACGAATGAAATGGAGCTCCAACACCCATGCATGAAGCAACAACAAGTAGATCCAGCATTCCTCATCCTGAAACCTGAAAAAACCACGTCCACGGCTGCACAGGTAAGTTTCTAACCTTATTTCGTCAAATTACATAAGCTATACTCTAAATGTGCATGATTGTGAGAATGGACGGATTGAACATGTCTGGTAGCCATTCAACTAGACACCACAACCAGTCAGACGACCTCGTAGGATCTAAATGGGCTTGGTTATGGTTGTGACGTCAGCCAACGGATCGACCGGGACAGCTCACCCCCGCGCCATGAATTCCGCAGCAATTCAAAATCGACCGATTGAATAACTTATGATACACTGCAGTGATTTACACTCACAACCGTTTTGCAGCCGAGTACGCATCCTCCTCCTCTGCAAGTTGTTAGCCCGAGTTCTCAGTCTGTTCCAACGTCCTGCTGCTGCTCAGACTCATCTAGAACCACCGTAACGTCCTCGAGAAGCCGTGCACGATTTCTATAGGAAGCTGCGCTACATGGAGCCCGACATTACGAAGAAGCTTGGATTGTTCATGTTGAGGGTGGCAATTCTCAGTGAGGTAGGCCTGAACATAACTTTCCCACGCGAATAATTCAAAAAGTGGTGAATTCAACGTGTTGAGGGGGTAGGGAAAATGTGAATTCAAGTCTATCTATGAATTCAAAAGCCGTTTTCTTATCGCTACATGAAATTGTCTTCGTAGTCTGCATGCGATATTTTCTCTAGGGTCTTGAATTAAATTCCCTCCTGTAGAAAAATTGAGACACTTTCAAGGCTCACCGGTGAAAGATTGTGAACTTTATATGACTGTGTGCATAACGGAGATCTAGCTCTGTGCTTTGTTTAGAGAAATCCCGAAGTCCTCCTTCTATACAAGAGCAGGCAAGTTCAGAAAAACAAAAACAGAGTTTTTTACCATTCCGGGAGGGTTCATTAGAAAAGAACCTTCGGACTCCAATAAATTACGAGAAACCCCTGAGGTGGTGGACTTGTTTTCCCATGCACACTGGATGTCATTCTGTGACAAGCTTCAAGGCCACAATGACGAAATTACAGAAGAATTCCTAAGGTCCTTGAAGTCGAAGTCAAAGACATTGGCCATTGTCAACTTTAGAGGATTGAACCTCAGACTCACCCCACAGCTCATTAGCAGAGTAACTGATCTACCGATGGGGGTACCCTGGGATAAGGAGGAGAGAAAATTGGGTCAGAAAGCTAAAAAAGAGTTCTTCTTTTTAGAAAAACAATTTTCAAAGGACAAGAATGGAGTTCGAAGAACTATCCTACAACCCTTATGGAGTGAAGTCAGCCTCCAAATTATGAAGTATATTACGTGTGAGGGTGACGATTAAAGCAATGAAAGACGAGGAGCTGGACTAGTTGCTCAGAGGATGAGCAACCCTTTTAGCAGGGGGGTGATGATGAGCTCATTTGGCCTAATTATCCTTGTCCAGTCCTTGTTCAATCCTTCATTTTCATAGCTTATGCATTATTTTTGAGTATGTTTACGTCATTTGTACGAATAAGGGTAGGCACTCTTCCTAGGTGGCTAACACGTGCTCATTTCAGGTTTTGTGACACATGTTGGAGCAAAATCGAGCAATCATGGGCTAGAAGACAGCCAAGCGTGAGGTGAGGATTCGTAGGGGGGTTGTCTATGGCATTAAATAGCCCTTCCTCGGGATCTTCACCCCCAAAACCGAGCTCCAAAGGCCACCAAAACTGGATCCTGAAGGCAGCCAAGCAAATTTTGGAAGGGGCTATCTACTCACAGTTTAGACAGCCAAGTCCCATAGGTTTAGGAGGACAACTAGGGCCCTCATGGTGTATAAATGTTAAGGCCTCAGCTTTCATAAGGGACTTTTGGAAACCATTTCATATTTTTCACTACAGTTCTATTAGCTTTACTTTGTTCTCTTATAGCCATTTTGGCATAACTCTTGACTTATGACTATTTTTTGATAATGAGAAGCAGTCCGATTTTATCAATTCTGAGTTTTCTATAGGAGCCATAGCTCTCAGGGTTGGACCTAACCTGAAAGCCTAGGGCTTCCTTCTTGTAATGTTACCTTTCCCTTATGCATCATTGTTTTCCTTTTATGCATTTGAAATGTATTTCTGTTGGGCAGATTTAGTTGTGTTGGTTAAATAGGTCATTGTTTATGAATAGAATTGCTTCAGATGTTTAAAATAGATTGGTAGGATAATAACAGGAAAAAAGCTCCAAGAAAAGGGTCAACAACACTCTCAGTTTCACCTCATCCTTATTGGATCAGGGGCTAGAATTGAAGAAACAGTGCTGCGCCAACAAAAACACTAGTTTGCTTGACCATGCAATCCTTAGTGTACTATTTTCATTTGCAGAAGTTAGTTATGGGTTCAAAACTATGAAATGTTTCTTTGCATGATTGATGTACATGGTTTTATTTCCAAATAAAGCTTCTATTCATTCGTTTTATTGACAGTTAGATTAGATTAGCTAGGACTTTGATTATTTGTAAGACTTTGTTGATTCGGTTAAATCTACACCGTGCAGGGAATCTATACCACTCTCTCATCCGCCTAAGCCTCGTCAAAGCCAACCGTTCCATATCCTAGCTAGGTTCCTCGTTTCACACCTGTCCTTTTGCCCACGTAACCCTACCTTCTTGCTCCATCATTGTCTTAGCCTTCTTTAAGCCAAGTCAGCCTTCTGCACCCTCTCACCACTCCATCCACCAGTTCCTGGGTCACTCCAGGCCCCTATCCTACCTCCCTATCCACTAATGCATCTTCCCTCACTCACCCATCCTCTAAAATCCACTTTTTAAACATCCTATAGAAATTTCTAAACATCTAGTAGAAATCTCTGAACATCTTGTAGAACCCGTGCAGACTTCCTGTAGAAGCTCACAAATGAGGTTTCTTGATAGCAAAACTTTGTGAAACTCTTCGGAAGGGTGTTAGGGACTCCTTAGACCCTCTATGAACCTTCCCAACCTTTTCCAAGCATTTCTCCTCCTTGATCCACCCCTGCACAGTAAAAATCCAGTTACAAGCACATGCCTGATAATTCTAATAACTTATTCAAAAATACAAAAATATGTTTTCTTCAGGTAGAGGTAGTCTAGGCACATGTATTTTACCTTCATAGAAGTAATGGCATCCCTTCCAGTAGTTTGTATTCTCTCGTTTGCATCAGTAGGACTAGCTGGTAGAATTAGGGTTTGCTAGGGTTTTTGTTACTTTTTGGCTTTCAGTTTCTTTCCGCAAGTAGATTAGCTCCTTTGAGTTAGCTTTGATCAATCAGCTAAAAAGTTTCTTCTAAGAGCTCATATAGGTTGGCTTAAGCCCCTAGCAGACTTGTGCCAGCTGACCAAGTGATAGCTGCGGCAAGAGCTAGTACTTGTGCATACAACATCGTCTCTTCCAAGTTTGTTACGAACTACCGGGTTGATAAAAGTAAAGAAGGGAGTCCCAGGAGTTGCAGCACTTTTGCTGCAATACTGGAGCACACGGAAGTGTTGAATCAAAAATTAGTTATAATTTCCCCCACTATAAATTACTAATGAAAAAGGAAGAAATATTGTTACTTTTCTTAGGATTAATTCCTTACCTACCAAGAGGCTCAAATGAGATGCCTTTCCTGGTCATAACTTTGTACAAAAAATAAAAATAAATAAGAGGATAATTATTCCATGAAGGGTTTCAATGTATAGAGAATTCAAAGTGTGAAAAAACCTCAATGCTACCTCGGCCTTTTACCTAGACTTCCCTCATTTTTCTTTTGAAATAGCTGGTGAAATTTCTGCAATCTCAATGAAAGGGAAGGTTAAGTTCCTTATTCTAGTGAAGGGTGAGTACCCTGTTAAAATGGGTAAGACGAAAAATTATCAGAAAGCTCAGAGAACCTCTGTCAAAATTTAAGAAAGAAAAAATAAAGAAATTGTTTAGAGGCTTAAAGAGACTAAGGAGATCCTATCTCGTAATCTCATGTGCCATTGAGGACAAAGTATACATTTTTCCAAATAGATAAAACCTACAGCTATCCCTCACCAAGACAATGAAAATTTAGCTGCCTTGAGTACTACACTAGGGCTTGAAGCTAGATAAAAGAGATCCAAGCCATTGTGAGATAAATTGCACAACGAGACTTCGCTGGTAAGTTTGGGTAGGGCAGTTATAGAAAGAACAATAGTGTGATGGATTATTCTATTCATAATTATGAGGCATAATTTCCATAACATGATAGGGAGGTGGTAAATTTGTTAGAAAATAAAAATAAAAATATAAGGTTAATTTCGTCATTTACTTTTTTGTTAATTTGGGGATGTGACATTTAAGAGAAGAACGCCACAACAAATAAAGTGTTCCTAATGAAAAAATTATATAATTTTGTTGGGATGTGTTATATTCTTTCCACAACTAGCCCACACATAGTTAACCTGGGGGTTAGACGCCCCCCCTTTGTTGCACCGACTACGTTGCAGGGGGAGTCACAGGGGGTTTGAAGGGTGCAGGTAACCCCACTCTGTGGGGTATGGGGCAGCACCTCGGAAAATTTTGTTTTTGGATCCTATATTAGGTTGGGCAGACCTACCTATGGTTTTGTGCATGATTTTCGCACAAGGTTTTGGACGTGATGGTTTTCAGTCCATGGTATTGAATGCTTCTACATGTATAATATGTATTGTAACATTGAAAGGAACATAATAAAAAATCAAGCTAGGAGTCCCGGTTTTGGGATCCAGGGGAAAATCTCTATGTATATGTGTTTTATGTGTTATTCTCTCGCATTATTTATTTTCTATGTTTTAGAATTCATATGAAGGTAATTTATGTACGGGGTTAAAACCGACATTTGGTATCAGAGTTTTTTTGGCTTCAAGGGGACACCTTTATTGCTGAGGGGTTTTCTCAGGTCTGTGGTAGACCTTGTTCAGTGGGAGATCTACGAGATTGATTCTGGTGATGAAAGAAGATGGCGAGCAGTGGAAAGATTGAGATAGAGAAATTTAATGCTCAGAGTTTTGAGTTGTGGAAACTCAAGATGGAGGATCTGTTGGTACATAAAGATCAGTGAATCATGGTAGATCCAAGTACTAAACCAAAGGGAGTGGCCGATGAAGAATGGAAGAAGTTGGATCGGAAGGCAAAGAGCACAATACGATTGTGTGTCTCAGATTTAGTATTGCTGAATGTATCAGGGGAAGCTATAGTGAAGGCTTTATGGGACAAGTTAGGGACTTTGTACCAATCTAAGTCTCTGGTGAATAAACTGGTACTACTAAAAAATATGTATAACTTGAGGATGAGAGATGGAGATTCGGTGATAGAGCAACTAAATGCATTTAATACTGTAGTAAGTCAGTTATTGTATGTTGATATTAAAATTTCAGATGAATATAAGTGCATTAGTTTGTTGTGTTCTCTACTAGATTTGTGGGATAGTCTGGTTATTGCAATAGGTAGCAATGAAACTGCCTTGGCGTTTGATGAAATAGTCTCATCCTTGCTGATGGAGGAGATGAGACGGAAAAATATGGAGATCCAAAATGGTGATTCCTTGTCTGTACGAGGACGGTCCGAGAACAGAAACAAAAATAAGTCATCGAGTGGGAGATCTAAATCTCTAGGAAAACCTGTAAAGGTGGTGTGCTGGAAATGCGGAAAGGAAGGGCACTACAAAAGGGATTGTAAATCTAAAGCTCCTAAAAAAGGAAATGGATTTGATGATGCTCCTTCTACAGAGGTGAAAACCACCTCAGATGAAGGTGGGGATTTGCACTTGGCTTCTTCAAGTACACATGTAGATCATGAGGCATGGTTAATTGACTCGGGTGCATCCTTTCACTTCACTCCCCCTAGAGAGTGGTTCTGCGAGTATGAGAAATATGATGGCGGTGATATCTTTTTGGCGGATGACAGGAAGGCTAGAATAATTGGTCACGGAAAAGTAAAGTTGAAGTTGCAAGGTTGAAGGGTTAGAACACTTCCGGGTGTTTTGCATATTCCTGAACTAGCCAGAAATCTGATTTCTGTAAGCAAGCTAGATGATGCAGGTGTAAAAATAGTGTTAGAGAAGGATACCTGCAAGATGGTTCCGGGGGCACTGGTATTGATGTGGGGAGTCCAAATTGGAACTCTGTACAAGCTATAAGGTAGCAGTGTTGTTGATGGGTGCAATAGTTATGTGGTTTCGGAAAGTGGAGTAGGAAATCTAGTGGTCTTTAGAGAGAAGACCATGCAGTGGCATCAAATGCATGGACATATTGGAGAGAAGGGGCTTCGAATGCTTCATGGTAAAGGTACGGTAGAAGGTATGAGTAATAGCTCTCTGGATTTTGGTTTCTGTGAAAATTGTGTATATGGGAAGCAGAATTGGGTGAGTTTCTCCTCTGGTGGTAAGAGGGCAAAACAGATATTAGAGCTTGTGCACAGTGATGTGTTTAGACCTATAAAGGTTCCATCATTGGGTAAGTTTGTGTATTATGTATCATTTATAGATGAATTCTCAAGGAATACATTGATATATTTACTTAAGAAGAAATCTGAAGTCTTTGACAAGTTTAAATAATTTAAGGTTCTGGTGGAAAACCAGACAGAGAAGAAGATAAAGGTGTTGAGGATAGATAACGATGGAGAATTTTGCAGTAAGGAATTCAAAGAATTTTGTAAGTGTGGTATAGCAGGAAAGAAGACTACTCCATATACACCTCAGCAAAATGGAGTTGCAGAAAGAATGAACAAGACGTTGATGGAAAGGGCAAGAAGCATGCTTAGTGGTGCCAGGTTCGGACAAGAATTCTGGGCAGAGGCCGTGGAGACTGTATGTTACCTGGTTAGCAGATCACCTTCATCGGTGTTAGAGGATAAGACTCCACAAGAGGTATGGACTAGTAAGAATCCCTCTCTTTCACATCTGAGGGTATTTGGATGAGATGCATATGTACATTTTCCAAAGGAGAAATGAACCAAGTTGGATAGTAAATCTGAAAAGTGCATCTTTATTGGGTATAAGTATGGTTTAAAGGGTTATAAGCTTTGGAACCCAGTTACAAGGAAGGTTGTGTATAGCTGAGATGTGGTGTTCAGAGAGGTGAAAATTGTTATGAAACATGAATTCCAACCGAAGGAACATGAGAAGATAGAGTTTGAACTAAAGGAGGAAGAATCAGACTCTACAACAAAGGAGGAATCAGAAGATGAAGAGCCACAAACTCTAGGTGTGAGAAGGTCAGTTCGAGAAAGAAGGCAGCCAAAAAGGTATAGTCCATCTACTTTCTATTCAAATTTTTCTTTATCTATTACTGATGATGATCCCAAAACTGTTAAGGAAGCAGTAGATTCAGAGGATGGAAAACTCTAGAAAGAGGCCATGGTTGATGAAATGGCATCTTTGCACAAAAATGAGGCTTGGGATCTGGTGGAGTTACCAGCTGGAAGGAAACCCATTGGCAGCAAATGGGTGTTCAAGAAGAAGACAAATGCAGAAGGAAAGGTGGAGAAATACAAAGATCGGTTGGTAGCAAAAGGTTATTCCCAGGTGCCAGGAATTGATTTTGGTGATATTTTCTCTCCCGTTGCCAAGGTAACTTCTATTATATTACTTTTATCTGTTGCTACTGCTTTTGATTTTGAGGTAGAACAAATGGATGTGAAGATAGTATTTCCTCACGGGGATCTAGAAGAGGAGACCTACATGGAGCAACCTGAAGGCTTTGCGGTGAAGGGTAAGAAAGAACTGGTATGCAAGTTAAATAAGTCTCTGTATGGGTTAAAACAGTCACGAAGGATGTGGTATTTGAATTTTGATACATTTAAATGGGGACTTGGCTTCACTAGAAGCAAAGAAGATCACTGTGTGTATTTTAAATTAATTGGTGACCGTGTTATTTATCTGGTCTTGTATGTGGATGATATGTTGCTGGTTCGAAATGACAAAGAAATTATCTAGGATTTGAAGACCCATTTGTCTTCCAAATTCAAGATGAAAGATCTTGGTACTGCAAAATATATTTTGGGCATGGAAATTAAAAGAGATCAGACAAAGACGAAGCTCTGGTTAAACCAGAGGAAGTATGCTCAGACAATATTGCAGAGGTTTAATATGCAGAATACTAAACCGATGAAGGTTCCTATTCCTGTAGGTGTAAAGTTATCTGTTGAATAGTGTCCCAAGACATAAGAAGAGGAAGAGGACATGTCTTGTGTTCCATATGCAAGTGTATTCGATAGCCTGATGTATGTGGTGGTTTGTACTAGACCAGACATTGCACATGCAGTGGGAGTATTGAGCAGGTTTATGTCAAAACTAGGGAAGGAGCACTGGACAATAGTGAAGCAGGTTTTTAGGAATTTGCGTGGCACTAGTGATTATGGTTTGTACTACCAAGGAAGACCAGGATTAGACAGAGTGTTGGATATTCGTGGCTTTGTTGATGCCGAATGGGCTGGAGATCTGGATCAGAGAAGATCCACAAGTGGATATGTGTTTACCCTATTTGGAGGTGCAGTCAGTTGGATGAGTAAGAAACAATCTGTAGTAGCAATATCAACTATAGAGGCAGAATACATGGCAGCCACTCATGTAGGCAAGGAAGCAGTTTGGTTGCAGAGATTGTGTTCAAGTATGGGGTTAGTATAGGGAGCTACAAGGATAGATTGTGACAGCCAAAGTGCAATTTTCTTGGCAAAGATCCCTGCATATCATTCAAAGATAAAGAAAATTGATGTTCAATATCACTTTGTGAGGAATATGATAGAAGACAAAAAGGTGTTGCTGGTAAAGGTGGACACTTTGAAGAATACTATAGATGCATTGACAAAATTTGTGAGGTCTGAGAAGTTCACTTGGTGTAGAGAAACAATGGGCATTGGAGGGCTGGATAAATGACTAAGCTCTCTTGTGGCCCCCTGTGGAAAGAAAACAACAAGTGGGAGAATGTTGGGATGTGTTATATTCTTTCCACGATTAACCCACGTAGTTAACTAGGGGGTTAGAAGGGGGCTAGATCCCCTCCTTCGTTGCATCGATTGCACTTTTTGGGCAGACCTACCTATGGTTTTGTGAATGATTTTCACACATGGTTTTGGATGCGATGGTTTTTGGTCCATGGTATTGGATGCTTCGACATGTATAAATATGTATTATAACATTGAAAAGAGCATAACGAAAAATCAAGCTAGTAGTCCTGGTTTTGGGATATAGGGGAAAATCTCTATGTATATGTGTTTTATGTGTTATGCTATTGCATTGTTTATTTTCAGTGTTTTAGAATTCATATGCATGTAATTTCTTTATGGGGTTAAAATCTACAAATTTTAAGATGGAAGATGATGCATTAGTTGTAGAGCACTTAAATGAATTTAATATAATTCCTACTCTACTTTTATTTATAAAAATCATTTTATATGATGAGATTATATTCATCATGCTCATGTACTCCATACAACATAGTTGGGAGAATTTGATAGTAGATATCAACACTTCAACACTTGCAAGGACGTTGAAATTTGATATTGTTAGCAGTGGTTTAATGAATAAGAAGTTGCGACACAAATTAATTTTAGAAAATAAGGGAGGAGAAGCTCTAGCCGTATATGATTGTGGAATGAAAATTGAATGTGATGGATGAGCGAATTCAAAATCTGGAGGTAGATCAAAGTTTAGAAAAGGAAGAATAATTTTCCATTATTAACGAAAATGTGGTCACATCAAGAGGAATTGTTGGATATGGAAGAAAGATCCAAAGAGTTAAAGGGAGCAAAAGGTGACCCACAATGACAATGATGAAACCACTATTGTTCCATCAAAAGGTGAGGTATTAATAATAGTTTCTTATGAAGATGCATGTCTTTATTCTTCTAATGTTGTTATGTTTGTGTTGCCATTGATGTTTCCTAATGGTTATCATGACTCATATTTTTCTATTAATGCATTTTCTATGTATTTCATGTTGTCACTGTATTCAAAAGGTTGTCATGGCTTTTCCTAAGTTTCTCATTGTGTTAAAGGGTTTGATGATAGCAACCATGTTATCTCATGTTCACTACTAAAGTTTACCTCATAGATGGAGGTCATTACCCGATACTTGCATATAGATATTACATATGCTTGGAGGTATTGCCATGTTTATAAGTGCCTTGATGTCGTAGAGGTGTTGTAGAAGTTTTCATGATGTATCAAGCACACTTCTGAAGCTGAGCTACATGGTTGATGCCACTTGACAAAACTCTTGCACTCGTGAGTATTATCATATACTCATGAATTCTATGTCTTTTATGAGATTAAAAATATGTTTCAAAGTTGTTTCCAAGAATTTTCAAGGTTGGATAAGTCCTACAGATGTTGGAAAAGTTTATCAAGCAGTTTGGTAGTGTTGTAACATTTTCTAACACCTTTAAAAGTTACAAAAATATTTCAAAATCTACTAAGTGATTTCTTGGTTATATATATAAATTTTTGTCAAGTTACCATCACCTAAATCCTTCAATTAATTAATCTTCCAAAAAAATCATCTCCTCTATGAGTCAAAATTGAAAAATATCCCAAACCCATATCTAGCCTTAATTTTTATCTAAATTCCTTGGTCCCTTTCTAGCTATTCCCAAATCTTATATTTCTTTCAGGAACAATATTTTTATGTGGGTCACTGCACTCGCCTTTCGCCCTTATTATCACACCCCCTATTTTTTCTTATATATATTTTACTATACCCTACTATTAATTTTATTATTCATTCATTCTCCATGTTTACCATAATCACACGTAAAAATTATAATCTTGTACTTTACTTTTTATCTTATTTATTTATTGCCATTATTCCATACTCCACGCATTATTAAAATATTATTTATGTTCATTAAAACTGATGTCCCCACCTGCGTTTCACACATCAAAATAACATTATATACATAACCTCGAGGTGTGTGAATAAATAAATCTATGGTTTGTGGAGGGCTGCCTATCCAACCTTTAATCTACCGCCCTCCACAAAGTTGTTTCATTTTTACTGCATTTTGCATGTGTTCCTATTTCATGTATTACGGACACCCCCTCCTAAACCATTTACCACCAACTATCCCCATGCAAAACTGTTGACATACCACTTACCATATGGATTTGAATCTATAAATGGAGTGTGGGAAATTATAAAGTCTGCATCAAAGGCGATAATGGAGGGAAGACTTTTATAGTCCAATTTTTGAGGAATGAGATTATGGGTGAAATATTAATAGAATAGGAGGTTAGATCAACAATTGAAATATATTTTCGTGCAGGTAAAATGAGGATGCATGTCCTAGAAATACATTTCAATACAAATCATAGAGTTTCCAATGTTATAAAGAATTATTTACACCTTGTGGAATAATTTTACAGAGGTAAAAATATAATTTTACATAGCATACAAATAAACGTTTCATGCTATAAGGAGGAAAATAATTATAAAGAGGAAAATGCACATGAACAAAAAATTTAGATAATTTCTTATCCAAAATTTTTACAAGCATTAAAAGGGGGAGATGAAAATATATTTTAACTACTTACCAAACATGGTTGGAGACATGGTTTTCAAAACCATGGAAAGAAAAACAATAGATGGTTTTCAACCAAAAAATGAGAATTATTTATGAAGTTTCATTTATTCATAAGTATACAAAAAGTGGGAAAAAATAAATATGAAAGCAGTGCATGATTTGGGTAAATTATTGTAAATTTATTTTATGAAATTCATAAACAAATAAATTTTACAAAGGAGAAATATTACAAGAGATGGTTTTCAAATCCATGGATGGATTTTCAAAGAAAAGATTATTTAAGTAAATATTTCAGGATTTGATTTATGAAACTCATGAGAAGAAACAATTTTATAAGTCAAAACAAGATATGGCTCTATATTAAAGACATGGTTTTTCAAAACCACAAGCAGGAATGATTTTTATGGAAATATGAGTTTACAGATTTTTGGGAATTAGTTTATGAAATTCTTATTCCCAAAAATTTCAGATGTATATTTTTCAAAATTAAAGAGTGACAAAAAATCAATCATTTCCAAATCATTTTCAAATTTCTCGACAATGGTTGAGCACATAAGGATAATTAAGATAATTGAATCATCAAAGGATTTTATAAACTAAGAGGGGATTAATCAATTATATAAAAAGAGATGAGTCAACCAGATTATGGGTGTATTAACTGAGTTTTAGGGAGAAACTTCAACAACCTCCAGAATCTGAGGCAAAAGATCACATGGCAGAAGATTAAATCAAATTTGTGACAAAAAATGGGCAACCAATTTTAAGAATAAAGGCAATCAATAAGTGATTAGTTAGCCAATTCCCAGATTTGGAGGAATAAGAATTTCAAGCGCTAGATTTCCTGCAGTTTTTCAAAGATTCTTTTTCTTTTAATATATTGTTCATATTCTTATTTCGAAAATATAGACACAGTCAGTTGGGTGTAATGCTATAGATATTGTTTCAATTTCAATGTAAAAGGGTTGGCTTTTGATGCCAAAACCCTCTTATTTTTATAAAGAATTTGATTGTAGAAATTTTAATTGAAGTATTCTATATTTAGTTTCATGAAATAATTTGTTTCTCATGTATATTTTTGCTGTGATTTCATAATCTATTTATGCATATGTTCAAGGTAACATAGGCACTAGGAAAAGGCTACGTTTGAGTATCAACCTCCTTGAAAGCCCATGGCAAAGTTATCATCATTACAGAGACTAGTTAATTGAACAATCTATTTAAAAAAGTTCATGTGCATCATTTGATTGTTTCATTATGTGATCTATTGAATGCATATTTGTTTGTTTGTAAAATTATTCTACTCGCATCTACTATATCTAGTTGATTAAGTATTTAGTATGAATGTTTAATTATTATATATTCTCTTCTATTCCTCTACCAAATTTGCTAAAATATATTATTCTGTTGAAGCTAGATGTTAGAACTTTGATAAGGCCTTTGCAAGAGAGGGATTTATTCAGAGTAGAGATTGGATACTCATCAACAATCACCTATAAAGGCCATAGATATATTTTTTGTACTTCATAGGTTGTTTTCTAGTTATAGTGAACATTGTAAAAAAATCTAACACTTGAGGGACCCCCTTTAGTTTGAGCGCTAGCTTGAACCTAAATTTTGGTCGAGCTCGTTTCTTGGCATAGTTTCACATCCAAGAACTACTTTCGAGTAACATATACAACATTTGGCACTGTTGCTGGGGAGCGAAGTAATGAAGAAAGATTTCCCTAGATAATGATCAATACTAGATCTATTCCTTACTAGTGAACAATGTAACGCAGTTAATATTGGTTGTATTTCTTTCACCTAGCGACTCCACTTTTCCTATGTGGCGATTCCGCTGAGTTACCAATTCCAGTGGTTCAAGATTTTAGTTTCATTCATTGTTGTGTTTGTTCAAGGCTCAACGATGGTTTCATTCAGTAATATATCTTTCTTCCCCTCAACCGTGATGAGAAATATCATATGTCTACAGAGGATGAAGTCTTCAAATTTCAGTTGTAAGTATTAGTTACCTATGGAATTTGTATTTCATATTGTAATTATATTTCATATCTTCAACTCCATGCAAAGTGATCTTCTAGTTAATTGACTTCCCCTGTGGTTACAATGGAAATTTGACTACATCTAACAGTACATATTTTTAGTTCGTTTAGATAGAGGTGTGCGGGATTGAATCAATATATCATTTAGTTTCAGTGCACAGTAGATCATTCAGTTTTGGTGTGCAGTTTGTAAATGGGTTTTACTTTCTGTAGTTGTTTGAGTTTGGATTCCAGTTGTAGTATGTAGTTTGGTTTGCTTGAATTGAAATAAGTTGTAGGAGATGTCAAGAAGAATATTTTTTTACTATTAACTTCACTAACCCAATGGTTTAAGCATTGTTATACTTAATTTTACTTGCAACAACTGATAGTTTCGTTTTAGTAGGAAACTTACATATTTCAGGCCACAGATTGTAGGTATGAGAGTGCATATGATTATTCTAATTATGGAAGGACTCCATGACCAACAAATTCAAGGTAGCTGGTTTATAGAATCTTTGCATCCCGTAGGGGGAAGAAGTCCCCAGTAGCCTATGTTGTAACGTTTTGTGACACCTCTAAAAGTTACAAAAAAAATTCAAAATTCGCTAAGTGATTTCTTGGCTATATATAAAAATTCCCATAAAGTTCCCATCACCTAAAGCCTTCACTTAATTAATCTTCCAAAAAGTTCATGTCCTCCATGAGTCAAAATTGACAAATATCCCATATCCATATCTAGCCTTAATTTTTATATAAATTCCTTGGTCCCTTTTGACCTATTCCCAAATCTTATATTTCTTTTAGAAATAATTTTTTTATTCCCGTCACTCCATTCAATTTTCACCCTTATTATCATATCCCCATTTTTTTTTTATATACGTTTTACTATGCCCTACTATTATTTTTAGTATTCATCCATTTTCCATGATTACCATAATCACAGGTAAAAATAATTATATTGTACTTTACTTTTTATCTTATTATTTATCCCCATTATTCCATACTCTATGTATTATTAAAATATTATTTATGTTCATTCAAACATATGTCCCCACCCCACATTTGACATATTAAAATACCATTATATACATAACCTCGAGATGTGCGAAACGCTAAATCTATGGTCTTTTGGGAGCTTCCTATCCAACCATTAACCTATCCCCCCGCCCTTGCAAAGTTGTTTCATTTTTATTGCCTTTTGTACATGTTCCTTTTTCATGCATCGCGCCCCCCCTAAACCCATCAACAATAACATTAACATAACACTTACCATATAGGTTTTAATTTAGAAATGGTCCATGGGAGATTATAAAGTTTGCATCGAAGGCAATAATGGAGGGAAATTTTTTATTGTCCAATGAGCTTATGGCTGAAAGATTTAGGGAAGAGGAGGCTAGTCAACAATTGAAATAAATCATACAGTTTCTAATGTTATAAAGAAATATTTTCTCCATGTGGAATAATTTTATAGAGTAAAAAATAAAATTTTACACAATAGACAAATAAATATTTTATGCTATAAGGAGGAAATGAATTATAAAGAGAAAAATGCACTTGAACAAAGAAATTGGATAATTTCTTATGGGTGTAAGATTTAGGGAAGAGGAGGCTAGGTCAACAATTGAAATAAATCATAGATTTTCCAATGTTATAAAGAAATATTTCCTCCATGTGGAATAATTTTACATAGGTAAAACCATGGGAGGAAAAACAGGTGATGGTTTTCATAGATAAATGGGAATTATTTATGAAGCTTCATGTATTCATAAGTATACCAAAAGTGGGAAAAACTAAATATGAAAACAGTGGATGATTTGGGTAAATTATTGTAATTTTATTTTATGAAATTCATAAACAAATAAATTCTACAATGGAGAAGTATTATAAGACATTGTTTTCTAAACCATCGATGGTTTTACAAAGAAAAGATTATTTAAGGAAATATTTCAAGATTTGATTTATGAAATTCATGAGAAAATGAATAGTTTTACGAGTCAAAACAAGACATGGTTTTATATTTAAGACATGATTTTTCAAAACCATAGGCAAGAATTATTTTTATGGAAACATGGAAATATGAATTTATAGATTTTTGGGAAATAATTTTATCAAACTATATTAATCCCAAAAGTTTAAGATTTATATTTTTGAAAATTAAAGAGTGACAAAGAATCAATGATTTCCAAATCATTTTCAAATTTCTCGACAATCGTTAAGCACCTGAAGGATAATTAAAATAATTTAATTATCAAAGGATTTTATCAAACTACAAGGGATTAATCAATTCTATAAAAAGAGACCAGTCAACGAGGTTATGGGCATATTAACTAAGTTTTAGGGAGAAAATTCAACAACCTCCATATTCTGAGGCAAAAGATCAACAAGCAGAAGATTAAGGCATATATGCGACAAAAATTGGGTAACCAGTGTTAGGAATAAAGGAAATCAATCAACAATTAGTGAGCCAATTCCTAGATTTGGAGGCATAAGAATTTCAAACAACTCTAGATTTCCTGCAGTTTTTCAAAGATTCTTTTTATTTTAGTTGTTCATATTTTTATTCCAAAAATATAGACACAGTGAGTTGGGTGTGATGTTCTATATACTATTTTAATTTCAATGTAAAAGGGTTTCCTTTTGATGCCAAAACCCTGCCATTTTTTAAAGGGTTTTATTACATAATTTTTAATTGAAGTATTTTGGCTTTAGTTACATGGAAGCGTTGTTTCTCATGTATGTTTTCCCTGTGTTTTCATAATATATTTTTTGCATATTTTCAACGTAACATAGGAGCTAGGGAAAGGCTAGGTTTGAGTATCAACCCCCCTGAGAACCCATTGCAAAGTTATCATCATTATGGAGATTAGATAATTGAACAATCTATTTAAAACAACTTCTATACATCATTTAATCATTTCCTTTTGTCAACTCTTGAACGTATATTTGTTTGGCTATATAATTCTTCTACACACATCTACTATATCTAGTTGATTAAGTATTCAGTATGAATATTTAGTTATCATATATTTTCTTTTATTCCTCTACCAAATTCTATAAAATTTATGTTATTTTGTCGAAGTTGGACATTGGCACTTTGATTTGGACTCTCCAAGAGAGGGATTTATTTCTGAGAAGAGATTGGATACTCATCAACAACCATCTATAGAAATCATAGATCTCATCATTGTGCTTCATAGGCTGTTGTCCAGTGACAGTGAACAATGTTAAAAGATGTTGTGTAACACATGAGGGAACCCCCTCTGGTTTGAGGGCCAGCTTGAACCTACATTTTGGCCGAATTGGTTTCTCAGTGCCGTTTCACAACAAAGAAATGCCTTCGAGAAATACATACAACATGTAGAAGTCTAGGTTGAAAGAAGTTGAGTTTTCCCTATCATCTGCCCCAACTTCTAGGAGAGAGTGTTGTGGGTGTGGTTGTAAGTATTCAGTCGAGATCTGCTAGTATCAGGGGTTCGGTTGTAAACCTTTCAATTGAGTTTTTCTAGTTTAGTCCCTATGGTTGTGGCCTAAATTAGCAATTCTATGCATTCCTCTTGCATCTCAAGAGTTTAATTGGTTTCTGATTGTCTTGCTCATGATTTTTCATTAAAAGGTTGGGAAAACGGTAACTAACTTCTAGAAGATGGTTAAAGTGAAGAATCTCTCTGATTAATTGAATTTAGTGGCAAGATCAATTCTAGGAAATGAATGTGAATCAATTCAAGTGTATGACCAAAGCTTTTGAGTGCTCCATCACCTATAGCATTACAAATTTAACCATCTTAGAAAATTATAAATATGAGGATGTTATGAGATTATTTGGTTGGTTATTTTTGAGTGTGTGGGAGTATGCCATTGAGAGGGCATGGAGGGAGAAAATATATAGTTGTTTCTACTCACGCATAATTGTAGAAATATTTTAGAGTGTTGTATGCAAGAAATTTATATCAGATTTGATGAAAAGATGTAGAGGGTGAATTTCATCACAAAACATGCTATATATTGATTTTATTTTCATTGTAATTATTAGTTGGATGGATTAAGATAATTTCATGGTGGCTATAGATGCATATCGTATATCATATTTTGTTTTGTAGGTCCCTGATTTTGTTATGCATATTACAATGTTTAGAGAAGAGAAGAAGTGGCAGAAGATAGAGTGTTAGAGAGTGAGGAATTGATATGGATATTTTTGTTGTTGATCTATCATGGTTGTGTTGTAGATATTGTTGTTCTTTTTGAGCTTGGAGTCCAATTTAAAAATGAACGAAAGTGTGGCTCTAAGAGTTTGATAGGGGTGGTGGGTCCTTGCTGGTGGTATCTAGCAAAAAAATATATTAGGACTTGAATAAACATCTGTGATGATGAATAGTCTAGTGGTAGCTAGGCGAGGCTCGTTGTGAGTGGTTGTTTTCAACAAGTGTTGGCTTGTAGAGTCGTGTGAGTAGAGACTTCCTAGTTGGTGGATGCAAACAATACTAATCACATGGGTGGTTCCTCCTTGCTATTGTAGGCTCACTAAATTGATGTAAAATAAGATTTGATTAATGAAGATTTAGAGCAACACAAAAGCATCAAGGTGTTTTTTCTCCCCTTGAGGGTTTCCACCAGAAATACTTGTCTTATTGTGCATGACTCTGTTGATTCTTTTCACTGTTTTGATGTGTTGATTTACATTAATATCTGTTAATATTGTTCATGTGTGTGGCCATTTGGTAATCTACAAAAAAGTTTTTAAAAGGTAATATAGTTTCTATCATTATTGATTTACCCCACCTCTTAGTAACGATCTAGTTTCTAACATATAATCATGATAATGGTTGGATTTTAGATTTTTGAGCTTCCTATAATGCTACACAAATTAGAGAAAAAAATATTTCTTATAAATCTAGTAATTTTGGTAAGGTTTGATTGGGAAATAAAAGTATTTATGGCATTAAAGGAGTAGGAGATGTAATAGTAAAGACGAAATATGTTTCGAGTTTATTGTTGAAATAGGTTAGGCATGTGCTAAAGCTTGAAATGAATTTTATTTCCACTAATAAGTTAGATAATGAAGGATATTATCTAGTGTTTGGTAAAGGAACATGGAAAGTTATTAAAAGAGCACTGGTCATGGCTAAAGGACTCAAGGTAAGATCCTTGTATACATTAAGGGAAAAGAAAGAAATATCGAATATTGTATTTTTTGCAAAAGAATGAAACTCAACCGATTTATGGATAAGTGGTTGGGTCACATGAGTGAAATGGGCCTTAAAATCTGTGTTGAAAAAAATATTCTTCTAGGAATGAAATCCCATGAACTTAGTCATTGTGAACATTGCATATATGGTAGATAATGAATAGTTTCATTTATGAGAAGTTTCCATGAAAGGAAAACAAGTATACTAAAATTCATATATTATGATGTGTGTGGGTCATTCAATATTAAGTCTTTAGGAGGAGCCTCATATTTTGTCACATTCATAGATGATGCATATAAGAAGGATTGGGCATATCCCATGAAAAAAAATGGTGAGGTGTTTGATATATTTCAAAAATTTCAAGTTGCTATTGAAAGAGAGACTAACAAACTATTGAAGTGTTTAAGGATAGATAATCGTGGTGAATATTGCTCAAATGCATTCAACGGTTACTACAATAGGTTATGCATAAAGCATGAAAATAATGTCCTCGGTAACACTCAATATAATGGTACTATAGAAATAATGAATCATACTATTATGGAGAAGATGAGGGGTATCTTGTCCATCTCAGGATTGGAATTTGTTTTTTGCGCAAAAGCAACAAGGACATCTTGTTACATCATAAATTGATCACCTACTATAGCCTTGGATGGTGGCATTTTTCTCACTTGAAATTTTTTGGATTTGAGGCATTTTATGCATATTCCCATAGAGAATAGAACTAAATTAGATTATAAATCCATGAGGTGAAATTTTGGGATATGTGGATGGTGAGCTTGGGTACCATCTTTGGGATCCATTTAAAAATAAAGTTATTGGAAGCGACATGTTATATTTAATGGGTTATAAGGTGGTAAAAAGGGATTTACAATAGCTAAAGTGGTAAAAAGGGGGACATGTCCTAAGCTAATGAACAATTACTTTTAATTTATAAAGTTAAAAAACCATTGAAGTGACTTTATGAAAATAAAAGAGTAAAAGGGTGGAAAATGTGGAAAATGAGTTATAAAAAGAGGAAGATGAGGAGCCTATCCTCATTATATCTTTTGTCATTTGAGAAAATAAATTTTGGAGAGCTCTTAGAGAATAATTTAGACTTTTGGAAACTTGACTTGTATATTGCTAGTTTCAATGTTGAGACCATACACCCTAGCTAGTTGGAGAGTGGAGTAACTTAGATTTGACTATTGTGGTTCAATGGAGAAGAAGAATTAAGGAGGGGAATAGAAGTAACAATGTTATCTGTTGATTTTATCCTCTAATCTTGAGTTTTCTATATATCTATTTATAGGAGGATATTCCTGAAGATTAAGGGCCAAATATGAATCATATTATTCTGATCCAAATTGGGTATCCTCTTATGGGTCGAAATCCAAATCCTAAACTTTACTATGGGTCGAGTTTGACTTGCTAAAGGGATCGATTTCTTCCCAAAAGTCTTGGTCAGTTTTTATAATCTATATTGGGGTCGAGTTTCATAATGAGAGGTTGAGTTCCTTATCTTCTGGCTAGTTGAGAATCTTTACAACTGTTAGGATATTCCGACACATAGGAAATAGTTAAGTACAACTTGGTCTAGTATAGAGTTAGGTAAAGTGTGTTTCTTTACCGTTGTAAATTTTGTAACTTACAATCCGACGGTCACGATATGTAGTGATCCGACGGTCCATTCTCTCCTCGGTATTACCGACACTTGATCTGTGGCTTGACACTCGATTGGTCCACGATTTCTATTTAAAGCGCATGGAGGGTCATTTGTAGGGTAATCCGTGCATGAGAGAAGCATATGTAAATTTTCATTCTTTTATTAATAAATTGCCTGAAGTGGCCGCATTGGCTCAGGCCGTGGACTGTTTCCCTCTTTGAGGGTTTTAACCACGTCAAAAATACTAGTGTATTGATCTGCGATCTGGTTGTGAGCGGTGTCCTTTGGTGTTCTGTCTGAGGAACTTACCCTGTAAATTCCTACATGGTATCAGAGCTATTTGATGGCCATGTCCGTTGGTGATCCAAATCTGAAGCCGGTAGAACTGCATCCGATTTTCTGTTTCCTAGATCTGCTGTTTCTGACTACTTTCGGGCCGAGAGGAATGCTTTGCTGTGTTGGGAGCATCTGTTTCAGTGAGGAACCCCTTTTGTTTCACGCGAAAAGGTTTCTAGTAGCCCTAGCTGCGTCATTTTTAAGATCTGGAGGTATACAGTGTTTATTTGCAGTTTACTGTTATTTTCTCTCTATTTATTTCGGTTTCGGTTTATTTAGCCTTTTTTATTACCGGATATATACCTTTCATTTCTGCGTATGCTCTTTGCCCTGTGACTCTGTGCGGTCTGGGCAAATCAGAAACAGAAAGGAAGGATTTTTCTCATGCGTATGCTCTTTTCCCTGCGCCTTACGGTGATCTCAGAAAATCAGAAACATTGAGGAAAATATTTAGTTTCCGGCTAAAGCTAACTTTGAGCCGCAAGGTTCATTTTTGAAAATATTCAGTTTTTCAGCTAAAGCTAACTTCGAGCCGTAAGGTTCATTTTCTTTGCATGTCCATGTTGGGTTTTGTGTTTTTTGTTTTGTAGGGAAAAAGAGCTTTCTTAAAGCAAGCACGCAACCCAAAGCACCCCCCCCCTCTCTCTCTCTCTCTCAAATTTTTTGTATAACTCAATTGGTTCAAAGCTATTTTAAGAGAGTAGAGGTCTTGGGTTCAAGTTTCCATTTTGTGGGGGCGGACTTTTTCATTTCCGCACATTCCCGTACTTCATCAGCAACTTCAACAACTTTGTTTCCAAAAGCCATAACTTCTTCATCCAGAAGCCGTTTTCAGAGCCATTTTTTTTAAACCAGCCTAATTTTTCGAGATCTATCCATTGGAACACTTAGTTTCAGCATATTTAGCTTCAATTTCCGTTGAAATGGAGAGTCAATACCAAGTTACCCTTGACAGCACCCACTACTTCCAATGGTTGGCCTACATTGAGGATTTACTTAGAAGTAAATGTCTCTACAGAATAGCCTCAGGCCAAGAAAAGAAACCGAAGGATGAAGATAAGGCTGCTAAATGGGAAAATAGGCAAGATCAAGCACGTGGACTGATAGGGATGTCTATTTCTCCAGATCTTAGATTCCATATTGCAGAACTTGATACTCCTGATGAAGCAATGAAACAAATCAATAAAGTTTTTGGGATTAAAAATGAACTTAGAGCCCATCAACTTGAAAATGAGTTGCTTACATTGGACCCTAATAATTTTTCTTGCATTGAAGATTTCTTGTCCAAGTTCAAGACGCTTAGATATCTCTTGGAAGGTGTTAAAGTTAAGAAAGAATATAGTAACCTTATCTATTCCATTCTTACTAAGTTGGGACCAGCCTACTCTGTGTTTGTTTCCACCTTCCATTCTACAAGAGAAGCCTTCATTTCTCAAGGAACAGACTATAAGTCCCCTTCCTTTGACTCTTTTTGTGATTCTTTAATAAGAGAACAAGAAAAACTCTTACACCTTGGTCTTCTTAATCTTGGAAACTCGTCCAAGAAAGCGTTAGCCGCCCAGCAGCAACCAAATTCAAAGAATCCTAAGAAGTCATATCCTAAAAGGAATGGTCCTAAACCAAACAAGGGTCCTAAGAAATCTCAGCCTCAAAATGAAAAATCTTTTCAACAAAATGATAAGACAAATAAAAACAAATGGAAGAAGACTGATAGACATTGCAACTTTTGTAATCGAGATGGCCACTTAGAATCAAATTCTTTAAGAAGATGGAAGACTTGGAAGCAGCAATGAAGAAGCATAACATCCATTTGAGGCAATCTTCAACTTCAACTTCATCTTCATGAATGGCACTTTCTTCATGTGGATGTCAAGCATCTCGGTCTGGCTATGCATTAAATGTATCTTCTTCTTCTCATTCTCATGAGTGGCTCATTGATTCTGAAGCTTCTTATCACATGGCCAAAAACAAAGCCATGTTTTCTTCTTTAAATGATTGTAACACCAAAAATATATATGTTGGTGATGATAGATCTCTTAGTGTTGTAGGGATTGGAACTGTTCATCTAGACAATGGTCAGTTTAATGATGTATTATGTGTTCCAACCTTATCCTGCAACCTTATATCTGTATATTAGATAACTCATTCAGGTGAAGGTAAAATCGTTGAATTTTCACCCCATGATGTTGCAATCAAGGACCTAAGAGATCCTAAACAGATTTTGGCTACTGGCATTGCTGATGATTCTACAAGGTTGTATAAGTTTCACAACTTTGGGTCATCAAATCTTCCCTCAGTATTTGTTGCTCATAACAATGAAGTGAGCAAACTTTGGCATGAGCGATTTGGTCACTTAAACTATCGCTCCCTTCAGCATCTATGTAAAGAAAATATGGTGACAGGTCTTCCTATGGTGTCTTGCAAAGATGGTGTTTGTTCCGGATGTGTACTCGGAAAACATCATTGGGACAGTTTTGAAAAACGTGCCTCTTGGCACGCCTCAGCCCCTTTACAGCTTGTGCATAGTGATTTATGTGGTCCACTTCCTGTTGTTTCATTCTCTGGCTGCAAGTATTTCTTAACTTTCATTGATGATTTCTCCAGACGCACTTGGGCATACTTCTTGAAACTCAAGAGTGAAGTATTTAACACATTTTTGGCCTTGAAGGACTTTTTTGAAAAACAATCTGGACATCAAATTCTTAAGCTAATATCTGATAATGGCGGAGAATATGTTAAAAACACATTCATCAACTTTTGCACTGAGAATGGAATTCAAATGCAACATACTGTTCCATATACTCCACAACAAAATGGTGTAGCTGAAAGGAAGAATCGCACCTTAAAGGAAATGGCTAATTGTATGCTACAATCTAAAGGACTTGGTCTTAGTTTTTGGGCAGAAGCAATTAAGTGTGCAAATTACATAATAAATCGCACTCCTACTAAGGCTTTAAAGAATATCACTCCATAAGAAGCATGGAGCTCAATCAAACCAGATGTAAGTCACTTTCGTGTTTTTGGAAGTGAAGCGTGGGCCCATATTCCAGATGAAAAGCATAAAGCTTTAGAACCTAAAAGTGAAAAATGTACTTTTGTTGGATATTCTGAAGATGTCAAAGGCTATAGACTTATTCCATTTAAGTCCAAAAATGTTATCATTAGAAGAGATGTAAAATTTTATGAAAATATATCGGCCTGCGAGCCTCATCCGACGGATGTGCCACCTCTCCCTATCTCTTCTACCTTTGAAAACATTTCTTCTTTAGATGATGAAAGTGAGGATGAAAATCCTTCCCCACCATCTTAGGATCCTCCTTCAGCTCCTGAGCTTCCAAAATGGTTTCGTGCTACTCGAGATGCAGCAGGTAATCTTGCCGGTGATCCTACAGATCAACGATGCACACGTTCTCAGTTCGAGAGAGCCTCTTCTTTACTGGCTCAAGCTCCAGTAAATTATGATCCTAACACCTTTGAGAAAGCTTCAGGCCATCCAGATTGGGAAGCAGCTATGAATGAAGAATATCATTCATTATTGGCAAATGATACATGGGATCTTGTTCCTCTACCAAAGGGACGAAAACTTGTTAGATGCAAATGGGTTTACAGAACCAAGTATGGACCAGATGGGAAAGTTGATAAACATAAAGCTCGTCTTGTTGCTAAAGGTTTTTCATAGGTTGAAGGCATTGACTACACTGAAACCTTCTCCACTGTTTCCAAAATGAACTCTATCCACCTTGTTTTTTCCCTTGCTGCCTCGTTCAAATGGGAAGTCCATCAGATGCATGTTAAATCTGCCTTCTTGCATGGGGACTTGAATGAAGAAATCTACATGGAACAACCCATTGGCTTCATAAAAACGGACTCCAGCCTTGTATGTCGGCTTAAGAAATCCCTTTATGGTCTCAAGCAAGCTCCTCAAGCTTGGTATGCCAAAATGGACACCTTTCTTTTAGAATCTGCCTTTTCTAGGTGTCATTCTGACAATACTGTCTACACCAAGAAAGTGGGCAAGTCTCTTATCATTCTTGTTCTTTATGTTGATGATCTTATCCTTACCGGTAGTGATCCCAACCTTATCAACCATGTGAAGTCTAGCCTTAAAAGGAAGTTTGAAATGACAGACTTAGGACACTTACATTATTTTCTTGGTCTTCAAGTCTTGCGATCCAAGGAAGGTATTTCCCTTTCTCAGTCCAAGTATGCCTGTGATATTCTATGCCACTTTCACATGGAAGACTGTAAGCCAACCCCTTCTCCCTTTCAGTTTGGAGTCAAACTTTCAGTCACTTGTACTTCTCCTAAAGTTGATGCTACCTTATACCGTCAACTTGTAGGAAAACTTTTGTATCTAACCCATACTCGTCCTGACCTTTCCTTTGATGTTGGCCTTGTTGCTCGGTTCATGCAAAACCCCCGTGAAAGTCATTGGAAAGTTGCTAAAAGAATACTTCGTTATGTTTGAGGTACAGTTCAGTTTGGGATTCATTACATTGCCAAAGAATCTCCTCTATTGGTTGGTTTCACTAATTCTGATTGGGCTGGTGACCCTGATGATCGGAAGTCTACTGCCGGTTATGTGTTCACTCTTGGTTCAGGACCTATTACATGGGCTTGCAAGAAACAAGGTGCCATTTCTCTTTCATCAGTAGAAGCAGAGTATCGTGGTGCCGTAGAAGCTAGTAAGGAAGCATTGTGGCTTCATCAGATCCTATCAGAGTTTGGATTTGAGCAGCAGCATCCGACTACACTTTGGTGTGATAATCAAAGTGCCATTCAGCTATGCAAAGATCGAGTCCAACATCAACGCAGCAAACACATTGAATTGCACATGCACTTCATCAGAAAGCTCATTCACGACCATGTTCTTGAAGTGCAATATTGTTCAACAGATGATCAAGTTGCAGACATCTTCACAAAGGCTCTCACAGAGGCGAAGTTCACTAAACTTCGATTTATGGTTGGAGTTCAGGAAGTTGTCACTAAGGGGGGATAGGCTCTAGTGCCTCCTTCCTTCTCCTATTGTGTCATATTTGTAAATCCTTCAATCCTATCCCAAGTTGTTCTTAAGGGGGGATGTTAGGATATTCCGACACATGGGAAATAGTTAAGTACAACTTGGTCTATTATAGAGTTAGGTAAAGTGTGTTTCTTTACCGTTGTACATTTTGTAACTTACAATCCAACGGTCACGATATGTAGTGATCCGACGGTTCATTCTCTCCTCGGTATTACCGAAACTTGATTCGTGGCTTGACACCCGATTGGTCCATGATTTCTATTTAAAGCGCATGGAGGGTCATTTGTAGGGTAATCCATGCATGAGAGAAGCATATGTAAATTTTCATTCTTTTATTAATAAATTTCCTGAAGTGGCCGCGTTGGCTCAGGCCGTGGACTGTTTCCCTCTTTGAGGGTTTTAACCACGTCAAAAATACTGGTGTATTGATCTGCGATCTGGTTGTGCGCAGTGTCCTTTGGTGTTCTGTCTGAGGAACTTACCCTGTAAATTCCTACAACAACTTGGGCATACAATTATTCCATTATAGGGGGAGTTTGTTGTCAGGGAATCTCTGTGTTGTGGAGTGGAGATCTATCAATGTGAAAGGGTCGAGTTTAGCCACCATCGTTGGACAAGATGGATCATTTGAGAGGGTTTTAGTATCACTAATTTTTGGGTCTGAATTTCAAGTTGAGAAGCTCTTCTAGACAGACCATGAGAACCGAATTATAGGTTTTGGTCCTCATTTTCTTAGGAGTATGAATGAAACCACTATTGGAGGTTGAATATTCTCCTATTCATCATTGGTTGCAAGTGGAATTACCATGGGTTTCATTTTAGGTTCCTACATACCATTTCCAATATTTACAAACTCTAATATATATTTAATAAAGTCGTTTAATATTGTTAAACCTTTTTTATACAAATTAGGGTTGTTTTCAATACAAGATAGTGGTTCTACATGTTGTCATAAATGTGTATCAATGGTGCTATAATTTCGTGAGTTTGCTTTCATTATTTATTTTTGTTGAGGAGCATTTTATAGAGTATATTTTATATTGTGTGTCTATTTTTGGGGATAAATATATTAAAGTACACCTACAACATTTCATGTGCCAACTGTTTGTTAAAATGTCATAGTGAACCAAATCAAATAAAGTAAAAGATTTTGTTGGATTTAAAGATATTCCTAAGACAACATCTTACAGTTTCTTGGAAAATTGGAGGTTTAAGGGGAATTTTGAAACCACAATTTATGAGTTATAAAGAACATTTATACGCCACTTACAAAAGGAACTACAAGGTCAGGGAACCAACTCCAATTTCAGAGGAAGAGGAAAATCCTAAAGCAAAAAGAGAGGTAGAAGAACCACTTAAGAAGGGTAAAATAGTTGTTGGAGACAAAGAGAATCCAGAGTTTAACAACTTTCTTAGAGTCCTAAATGACTTTGCTAAAGGCAGAAAGGAGATGGTAGATTTGATGATAAACTTAAGAAGCAAGGTGGATTTTGCTAGAACTCAACTAGGGGAGTAACATAATAATGATCCTAATAATGGTGAGGGGACCAATAGTGGAGACGTTATCCACACATAAACAAAAATACAGAACCAACCCCACATATATAGTAAGACATCCAGACCCACCATGCCATAATTTCTCAGAGAGATAGAAACTAAACACGTGGATTAGAATGAAAAGGAAATTACCTTTGGTGATTATATGGTGGATTATACGAGGTTTGATTCATACTTCCAAGCTATCATGAGCTTGAGATACTTTTGCAAAATTTAGATGAAGAATAAGCCCAAGGGTGTGAAGAAGACAATGGGGGAGAGAAATGATCTCCAAAATACACTAAGGAAGGTGTCTATTCTATGTTATGATGGGTCATCAAAGTGCTCAGCTATATCATGGTTCCAAAATTTGGACACCTATTATCATATACATTAGATGCCTCAAGTGGATGCCATTAAGTTGGCTACATTTCATTTGGATGGGGGAGCCCATGAGTGGTCGTATCATGGGTTATAAACCGTGGGTCATGCCAAAATCACCTCATACCATAATTTCACGTAGATACTCATCAAGAAATTGAACAAGAAGGATTAGGAGATTCATTTAAGAGATCCCTCTCAACTCAAGTAGACAAGAAGTCCATAGGCATACATATTACAATTTTAGAGACTAGCGGTTAGTCATAGACATATTTTAGGCACTAGTGGTGATGCTATTAGTGGAGGGGCTATCTAATCCTCTACATGGTTGGGTTAAGGGTTATCATCCTACCACTTTATGAGATGTAGCAAATAGGCCTAGGGACATGCATGATGTTGTTCCTAGGAGCATATACTCTCCTAAGCCTTCCTAACCCAAGAATAGAAAAGGGATGAAATATTTTCACGAGTGGATGAGGAGACCCAAAAGGATTTGAAGAAGAAGAATCCATGTTTTAGCTATCAAGATCCTTGGGCACAAGGGAAAAAATGTGTAGGAAATGAATAGATAGGAAAGGCCCATTATATTGAGGCGTACTCAGAGAGTGACAATGAAGAAGATGATGATGAGTTAGAACTGGAGTAGACACAGGGACAAAGACACTAGATAATTGGGAATGATACATGGAAAACTGGAGGAAAATCCCATGTTATTGCATCTATGTTAGGATTCCCTAGGTATCATACTTTTAGAGTCATCGGAGTTCTGAGACCGAATAAGGGTGACAATATTAATTAATGGTGGGGCTTCCCATAAATTCATAGATGCAATCACGTTTTATTCGATAGAGTTTCCAAAAGAGGAGTTCGGCGGCTTCACAGAAGCCATACTAGGTGGCCATCAAATGCATTTCACTAGATACACCCAAAATTTGAAGCTAAAAATGGGGAATTACATAGTGTAAGATGATTTCTTCGCGGTGGATGTTCCCAACAAAAATGTGGTGCTATGAGTTTAGTGGCTCTGTTAGAATGGGACATATACTACCAAATAGAGGAACATCGTGATGGAATTCACTGACTCGGTAGATGGCAAGAAGGTGGTATTAAAGGATATGCATAAGTACCCACAAAAGATAGTATCATCTAACAATACGGGAGCAATGTTTCAATGTTATGAAACTGAGTTGGTATTCCAGTGCTTCATTATAGATAACAGGCAATTGGATTAGCCTCAATGAAATTCAGTTATTATTCTACAAACACCAAAACGTTTTCCCTAGCATTCCTCTAGGTAGACCACCAGACAAAGGTTTTTCACATGTCATAAAGTTGGAGGGAGTGCAGACTATCATATCCATCCCTTATCAACATCCCAAGGTTTACAATATGAGATTGAGAAATACATTAAGGATTTGTTAAGGTTGGGCCATATTCACCCTCATTTTAGCCCCTTCGCTTATTGAATAGTGATGGCTAAAAAGAAGGGTGACGCTTTGCAGATGTGTATTAACTATTGAGCTCTTAACAGGAAGACAATAAAAAACTGGTATCCCATTCCCATAATAAATGGGTTGATGGATGAGCTGAGAGGAGCCAAATATTTTTCAAAGATAGATATTCATTTGGGCTACAATCAAATCATGGTGGCTTCACTTAATGAACCCGCAACATATCACAGGCATTCATGGCATACTAAACAATACCCTTAATTTGACTACATATTGGAAAATACCTTTAAAAATCACATTATTTAACCCCATACCAATATGAACCCAATACATCTTCCCAATTTAAGAATCCCCTACTTTCACTAGATATTGTAGGTATCCAATTTTTCATTAACATTTTTTATACCCCTATATATTTTTTCAATAACTTTGATCTTCATTTTTTATACTTGCCAATGTAAAAACCCTTTACCCCCTATTTTCTGCTCAATTTATTATGTCATTTTTTCCTCAATATACATCCCCTAATATGAATGCATGTGGTATGGTATTGCTACCCCAGTGAAACCCTTGTGCATCAAATATGAGTTCAGGAGTAGGACATCTCGAAGATTGCTTTCATTCGCCATTAAGGGAACTACAAGTTTCTGGTTATTCAATTTGGGCGAACGAATGGCCCTAGAACTTTTCATTCCTACATGAACCATGTGTTCGACAAAAAATTGTAGAAGTACTTTCTATTTTTCTTTAACAACATACTTGTCTACAACAAGACTTGGGAGGATCATCTCATACACTTAAATGAGGTATTGTGGAGTAAGAACACTATGCAAAAGATTCCAAGTGTGAGTTTGGCATGACATATATGCTCTAATTGCGACATGTGATTAGGAGTTTTGCCATTTAGGTCCACTAATGGATGATCATGGCAATCATTGAGTAGCATACCCCAAAGAATGTAACTAAATTAAAGAACTTCTTAGGATTTCACACATACTACAAGAAGTTTGTTAAGGGGTTTTCACTGTTGATGACACCTTTTACAAACCTCACCAAAATGGGGGCCTTCATTTGGTCCGATGATTGTTAGAAAACCTTTGGAATGATGGAGCGGGCAACGAGTTCATAACCTGTGCTAGCGCTATCAGATTTCACTTATTCGTTTGTGCTAGAGTGTGATGCTTTGAGGACTAGAATATGAGTATTTATAATGTAGGATCACCACCCCATAGTGTTAGAGAGCCACAAAATAAAGGATTATGAGTGGCATTACTTTATTTATAACAAGGAGATGTTATCCATTATGCATGTACAAGCCAAATTCAGACAATATTTAGTGGTGAATAGGTTTAAAGTGAAGACGGATCATAAAATATTGATATTATTCATGGAATAGAAGGAGTTGAGTGAGAGTCAACATAAATGGATCAGCAATATATAGGGCTATGATTTTGAAATTGAGTATGTTAATGGAAAAAATAATTTTGTAGAAGATGCCTTTTTTAGGATACGACACAGTCGCTCACTCAATGGAGATTACCCAGGATTAGAAGTCGTTCATGCTTGTAGAATACTATTAAAAAAAATATTCTTATGAGATTATGTAGGGATTGATCTAAGACGATAGATACAGGGTCATACATGACATCATCTACTATAAGAACTATATCTATTTGGTACCAGAATCATAACCCAAGGAGAAAATCATGCAAGAAACTAATGACTCACGCCTAGTAGGGCAGTCATAGTACTTGAATACCTACAGGAAAATAGGAGAGAGATTCACTTGGAAGAGACTCAAGATGGATGTGATGAGGTTTGTGAAGGAATGCAACATCCGCCAATTGAACAAATCCTAACACACTTATATTGTGGAATTGCTACAACCACTCCCCATCCCTAATAAAAACTGGAGATAATTTCTATGGATTTCATCATTGGGATACCTCAGGTACAAGGGAAAGACTACATATATGTAGTGGTGGATAGGCTTACAAAGTTTGCACACTTCTTTTCCATACCTTCAAAATATTCAGTAGCACAGGTGGAGTTGTTGTTCTTAAGAGAGGTCTCCTGACTACATGGGTTGTCGAAGACTATTGTGAGTGATAGGGACAATAGATTTATCAGATACTTCTTGCAGGAATTATTCATATTTATGGATACAAAGTTAACACCAAACACTAGTTACTACTAAAAAATTGATGGACAAACCGAGATAGTCAACAAATGGCTAGAGGGATATGTTAGAAACAATACATCCAACAAATATAATGCATGGGTAAAGTTATTGCATATGGGAGAACACGGTTAACACCACTTTCCTCATGTCTATTGGAATGACACCCTTCAAATCACTATATGGATATGATGCCCCAACATTTGCAAACTGAATATTTGGAGACAACCTAACCCCTTTAGCTAAATATTGGCTTTAGGAGAGCTAGGATATTCTATGGGTCCTTAAAGACAACTTGCAAATGGCTCAGAACCAACAAAAAGTATATGTATATAGGCACAAGGTAGATCATAGCTTTGAAGTGGGGGACATGGTGTACCTTCATCTACAACCATATACACAGTCATCGCTCAAAATAAAGGCGGCACAGAAACTGAAGCCTAGGTTATACATGCCATACATGATTTTGAGATGAGTTGGGGAGGTGGCCCACAAGCTAGATCTTTCATATGGGTGTAAAATTCATAATGCCTTCCATGTTTCTTGCCTAAAAAAGGCTCTATGCTAGGTCCCCATAATACTAGTGTAGCCTCCTTATTATTATTGTTAATGTAGCCCCCTTATTGTCATTTTTGTGCCCATGTAGCCCCTATATTTTTATTATTGTGCACTATAGAATCCCATTATTGATATTGTTGTTCCCTTACATTATTATTGTTATGTAGTCTCTTGTGATACTGTGACCCCTTAGACTCCTCTATATACCAAGGAGGTCTTGTCATTTGTATCATCCAAGAAATTTTTATTTATATGATTTAAATGAGGTTTCCACTTAAAAGAGGATAATTTTCAAGTCATTGTTCTATCTTTTCTTCTATTTTGTGATCTGGTTGCATAACATTTGGTATTAGAATTTTGGATCCTAGGGTTTTGCTACTTCAAACATGTCATCTTGGAATTTTTGCTATAAATGTTTTTGTACAATACTTCAGAAGTTGAAATTTCGACCAAGTGGAGAAAACATAATGGTGAACTTTGTATAAAATTTTAAGATCTTGGTTTGCTATATTTTTGGAAATATGGTCGAAATAATTTAGGGTTTTGCATGCTCTATGATTCAGTCTCAAACAAGAAACCAAGGAAAAATTGTCATAATTTTTTCTATGAGCCTCAAAATTTGAATTTCGTAAAAAGTGACTGAAAGTGCATAGACTTTAGTTTTTCTAATATCATTTTTAGGGTTGAATGTTGAAACAATGACATGTGGAATGTCGTACAAGTTCATTCTACTGAACGAGTCCATAACCGAGTCATAGTGGGATATTGGGCATAATTTTAGCTCGAGAAATCCAATCTTAGTCCAACTTGTGGAGTTGGAAAGAAGACTCAGAGAGATACTAGAGGATGAAATTTCAGAACCTGTGGAGTCAAAATTATAGAGACAAAACCGTTTCAAGATTGAGCTCCTAAAAGCAAGAAAAATGTGTGTAGTTTTTTTTAATTGCATGAATTTTGTTTGAAAAATTAGCTTGAAGTGATTCGAAGGGAATACTGAAGCATAAATATTAGTATTTGGTTCTAAAATGTCTCCCAAAAAAAATAATATTACACCCATTCATCCCTCAGAAATCTCTATTATGATGCATGAAGAGTAATAATTCCAACATGATATATCAAAATTAAGGGACCAAGTGGAACAAATTTCACTCGCACAAAGAGCAACCAACGATGAAAAAAAGGGCACATGGATGAATTTAAAGGTGACATGGATGGTTTAAAAGAATAAATATAAGGTGACATGGATGGTTTAAAAGTAGAAATAAAAGGCAATATGAATGGTTTAAAAGCAAACATGGAAGCTTTGTAGGAAGGCTTGATAAAGTTGCTACAATAAATGCTTCTTAATGACGATGAGGTATTCCATGAAACTCATGATGAGGAAAAAAATAATGTTGATCATGATTTTAGAGACTCTAACTTTGGGTTTAATATCAACCACTTTCCAAAGATCGATATGAGGAAATTCAATGGCAAGGATATGGTAGCATGCATACTATAGATGGAAGAGTATTTTTGTCTAAATCCAACAGGAGGTTCACCTTTAGTAACCTACTTCATTGGAAACGACATTCAGGGTGGAAAAAAAAGTTGAAAGAAAAATTATGGAAACATGGAAGTCTACAACTCACAATTATAAAAATGAAAGTGTTGCTGGTCCTAGCCTCCCACAACCTACAAGGCTTAAACCATAAAAACTAGAGGAAAAGAGAGAAAACGGATTTGTTACAGTTGTGATAGAAAAATACAATAAAGGTCATAAATGTGCCAAGAATAAATTATTTTACATATATTTTAAAGAGGAGGAAGAAAATGAACAAGAAACATGAAAAGAAGAGTATATACACCAAGAACCAACTTTGGAAAAAGAAGAAATGAATCTGACCATATCTTGTAATTCATTAGCGAGAGATAATACTCCTCAAACTCTCAAGATAGAAGGATATATAAAGAAGAAAAAGGTAATAGTGTTGATTGATTTAGGTAGTACCCATAATTTTATTCATTGTAAGATAACCAAGGAATTGAATTTCTTTCTATATCGAGTACCAGAGTGACAAGTGATGGTTACAAATGGAGGAACTATAAATTTCTCTACAAAGTTCCACAATATCAATCTAACCATGGGTGATTATGTATTAAATAGTTCAATTCTTTCCATTCTAATGGGAGGTGATGAGGTTGTACTAGGAGTCCAATGGTTACAACCTTTGTGGATGATAGGTTTTAATTTTCAAGAACGTTTCTTGAAATATTTCTTGAAAGGAAAGGAATCCCAGGGAAACCAAGGAAGATATTCAACTCTAATGGCATGAAAAATATTTTGAAGAAAGAAAAATAGGGTGTAATAGCAAAATTATTCTCACTAGAGGTTCAAACATCCAAATCATCCATTTCTCCACATCTGCAAAAGCCTTGGACAATATTTCAAAGCTATTTGAGACTCCAAAAGGCCTCCTTCCTATTCGTGATTATGATCATTCTATTCACTTGATTCTAGGAAGTATTCCTTCAAACATCAGGCCTTGCAGATATCCCTATGACCAAAAGAGTGAAATTGAACATATGGTTGCATAAATGCTAGAGGTCAGTATAATTCAAAATATCCAAAGTTCTTTCTGTGCTCCAATAGTATTGGTGCACAAGATGGATGGACCATGGTGTATGTGTCCAACTTATAGGGAGCTTAACAAGATCACTATTAAATATAAATTTCTTGTTCATGTCATTGATGAATTGTTGGATGAATTACATGGAGAAATTTACTTCTCCAAGTTGGATCTTTGTTTAGGATATCATCAAATTAGAAATAAGACATAATACATTCCAAAAATAATATTCAAAACTCGTGAAGGTCATTCTTAATTTTTGGTTGTTCCTTTTGGCCTTACTAATGCACCTTCCACATCTCAAGGTTTTATGAATTCCATTTTCAAACCATTATAAAATCTCTGTTAATTTTTTTATGATATACTAATCTATAGGAAGTATTGGAAGGATAATGCTAAACATGTTGATAAGGTGCTCAAACTATTGGAGGAGAAACAATTATATGAGAAAACCTCCAAATGTTTCTTTGGGGTGCAAGGGGTGGAATATTTGTGTCATATTGTATAGACTTATGAGGGTGTTAAGGTAGAACTTAACAAAATTAAAGATATTAAGGAATGGAAAATCCCCACAACCCTAAAGCATATTCAAGGGTTTCTCGGGTTGATAAGGAATTATCGCAAGTTTGTTAAGAATTATGGCACAATAGTAGCACCTCTAACAAAATTAATGAGTAAAGATGCATTTTCTTGGACTCGATTTGCAACTAAGGCCTTTGAATATCTTAAAGAGGCAATGTGCCAAGCATCGGTCTTAGCTACACCAAACTTCACAAAAAATATTTATTATGGAATGTGATGCTTCGGGAAATGGAATTGGTCTTTTAATCCAAGAAGGAAGACCCATTGCTTTTAAAATTTGTCAAATCAAGGGAAATTATTTACAAAAACTTATTTATGAGAAGGAAATGTTGGCAATATTACATGCACTAAAGTAATGGCGACCTTACCTAATGGGAAGACGCTTCAAGGTGAAAGTGAATCATGATAGTCCTAAATACTTTTTGGAACAAATATTATCTTCAGAAGAACAATAGAAATGGGTCACAAAGATGTTGGATTATGACTTTGAAATCATCTACATAAAAGGGAAGAAAAATTTTGTTGTAGATGCACTCTCAAGAAGGGATGAGGATGTGGAAACATTGCTTTGTGTCATTTCTATTGTCCAGCCTGATTGGATAACTAAAGCAAGGGATGAATGGAAGAATGAAAACTAGGTGTGGACACTCATTCAAAAGTTGCAGCAAGATCCCAATACATCTGATACATTTATCTGGAAAAATGAACCATTATAGTACAAAGATTGCTTATATCTATATAAGAATTCTCAATTCCAACAAAAAAATATTTTGGAATTACACACCACCCCCTTAGAAGGGAACCGAGGATTTTTAAAAAGTTACCACAGGGTCAAGAAGGAATTCTTTTTGGGATGATGTTAAATATAATATTCATATGATTATAGCTAAATGTTTGGTTTGCCAAAAAAATAAAGTTGAGACAATTAAGAACGTGGGTCTATTACAACCTTTAGCCATTCGAAGTTCCAAGTGAGCATTGTGGGGAAGTCCCATTGGATTTTTATCACCAGTTTACCCAAGTCCAAAGGAAATAGTGTCACTATGTTGGTAGTTGATAATCTTACCAATCATGAACACTTTTATGCATTATCTCATCCTATTAAAGCCACTACAATTTCTACTGCATTTAAGGAAACAATTCAAAAGCTACATTAAAACCCAAAAAATGTTGTAAGTGAAAGAGATTCCATTTCCAATGGAAATTTTTGGATAGAGTAATTTTATTGTCTTGGTACTCAATTGGCTCATAGCTCATATAATCATCGTCAATCTGACAAAAAAACCGAGATAGTGAACAAATGTTTGGAAGGATATCTTCATTGCTTTGTATCTAATAATCAAACATAATGGGTCAAGTGGTCACCTTTGTCCAAATAGTTGTATAACACTTCCTTCCATACTGTAGCAAAAATGATGCCATTTATGGCACTTTATGGATACTAGCCACGATCCATCACATTACCTTTGAGAGGAAATTCTAAGGTTTAAGCAGTGGAGATCACATTGAGCATCAACAACAGGTTCTCCAACTCTTAAAGGATAACCTCACTATGGCACAAAATCGAGTGAAACAACATGAAAGATCGACATCATAGTGAAAGAATTTTTGATGTAGACGATTGGGTATTTTTACAGCTTAAACCATACAAACAAATATCCCTCAAGCAAGCTAAGAAGGATAATAAATTATCACCCAAGTACTATGGTCCTTAAAACGTGTTGCAAAAGATTAGTACTATGGCATAAAAATTGGAGTTGCCTGCATCTTCATAGGTACACCTAATTTTCCATGTTTCATGCTTAAAGAAGGCTATCAATGAGAAGCTCCCACTTCAAACCATATTTATAGAGCTTGACAAAGAAGGAAAAATTATATTTGAGCCTCATGCAGTCATGGAAAGAAGAAGCCAACAAATGTGAAATCATTCAATTTTAGAGTATCTCATTAAGTGGAAGAACTTATATGTTGAATATTCTACATGGGAGGATGAGAATTTTATACAAAAGCATCCAATACTACTCAAATGTTGAGGATAAATCCTTTTTTTGAAGGGGAGGGGCATGTTAGGTCCCTATAATACTAGTGTAGACTCTTTATTGTTATTGTTAATTTATCCCCCTTATTATTATTGTTGTGCCCATGTAGACCCCATATTGGCATTATTGTGCCCCATAGAAGCCCACTATTGTGATTGTTCTGCCCTTACATTATTATTGTTATGTAGGCTTTGATTATATTATGACCCCTTAGACTCCTATATATACCAAGGAGGTATTTTCATTTGTATCATCCAAGAATTGTTCATTTATGTTATGTAAAGGAGGTTGCCCCATCGAAGAGGCTAATTTTCAAGTCGTTGAGCTATCTTCTTTTTTTTGTGATCTGATTGCATAACACTCTAGGACATCATGTAGTTACTTCTTGCGAGTTTCCTTCCTAATATGAAGAAGGGGAGTTGGTTATGGTTTTGGAGGAAATTTTGGAGGTAAGGGAGTGGAAGTTAAGTAGTAGGGCTGTGAAGGAGTACTTGCTAAAGTGGAAGGATCCAAGAATTATTCATTTATGTGATGTAAAGGAGGTTGCCCCATCGAAGAGGCTAATTTTAAAGTCATTGATCTATCTTTTTTTGTTTTTTTTTGTTTTGCGATCTCATTGCATAACACTCTAGGACATCATGTAGTTACTTCTTCCGAGCTTCCACCCTAAGATGAAGAAGGGGAGTTGGTTTTAGTTTTGGAGGATATTTTGGAGGTAAGGCAGTGGAAGTTAAGTAGTAGGACTGTGAAGGAGTACTTGCTAAAGTGGAAGGATCCAAGAATTTTACATCTATGTGATGTAAAGGAGGCTGCCCCATCGAAGAGGCTATTTTTCAAGTCGTTGATCTATCTTTTATTTTGTTTTTTGATCTGGTTGCATAACACTCTGGGACATCATGTAGTTACTTCTTCTGAGCTTCCACCCTTAGATGAAGAAGGGGAGTTGTTTTTGGTTTTGGAGGAAATTCTATAGGTAAGGGAGTGGAAGTTAAGTAGTACGAACGTGAAGGAGTACTTGCTAAAGTGGAAGGATTTTCTTGTTGAAGATGCCATTTGGAAAGGTGAACAAATGCTTAGTTGTCCAGAGTTGAAATTGTTTGAGGAGAAGCAATCTTGGGAAAAGAGGACTATAATGTCCTGAAATTCTTAGGAGGCATAAGGGGGAGTTATGCTAGTGTAATAAACTTCTCGTAGAATAAGCCTAGGAAAAATTAACTAACATAACATGATTCACCTAGGAGAAACATTACAAATGCTAAAGTGGTAAAAAGGGTTCATGTACTAGCATAATGAAAAGTCACTTTTAATCTATAAAACGAATTAGATAGTAAAGTGAATTTATAAAAATAAAAAGCCAAAAAGATGGAAAAAGTGACACATAACTTATAAAAATGAGAGATTTAGGAGCCTCCCCTCATTCTATATTTTGTCATTTGAGAAAAGAGAAATTAGAGATCCCTTAGAAGAGAGTCTGTGGCTTTGAAACCCTAAGATTTCACCATTGTGCTTTATTGGAGAAGAATATTTAAGGAGGAGAATGGAGATAACAATTTTATTAGTTGCACAAGGAGTTTTAGTTGATTTTATTCTCTAACCTTGAAATTTCCATATATCTATTTGCACGAGGTATTTTCTGAAGATGAAGAGACAAAGATAAATCATATTCTTGTGAGCCAAAGTGGGCATCATCTTGTGGGTCAAATTTCCATGTTTGAGATTTATTATGGGTCGATTTTTGACTTGACGACGAGACTGAGTTCTTCACCAAAGTCCTAGTTGACTTTTTTCCTATGTTGCACAAGTTTCTAGTATGTGGGTACTTCTGATACACGGGAATGAGTATCCGGCACGGCTAGAAGTATTGCCCAAATTTACAGGAAACGTCAAGTTGGGAGTGACTATAATATAATATATTAAAATTTAATATATATTAAAAATAAAAATAAAATAATTTATTTATTTCCATCCAAAACTTGCCAATCAAATTCCATCTTGCAAAGAAACATGTAAAAGATTGAACTTTGAAACATTGCCAAAAGAATGAAAATATTGATCCATCAACAATTTCTCAATCAAACTCCTTCCAAGCAAAGAAACATGCAGAACTCCCAAACCAAAAAATATATTGTTATTACTAGATTATTAGGTGATTTCATGCAACGCTATATGTTAAGTCATTGGTTCAATTCTTCGCCCTTGATGTAACCTCACCAATATTATATATATTACATCTAATTATAATAGAGATAAGAAAAAATAAAATATATATTAATAGTAATTAAAAAAAATTAAGAGAATAGAGTTTAAATCCAATGTTATTTTAAAAAGAGTTTGTATAATAAAATTATAAATTTCCAAGTTAATATATATTTTATACTTAAATAAATACGAGAATTAAATTAAAAATTGTTTTTTAATAACATTTATATTTCATAATTTCATAATTTCAACTATTTTTTTTTTTTTTTTAGTATTCCATCTTTTGTCCATTCAGCTTGGGTGATAATGATGGTTTTTCCAGTGGCCAACGATCTTCTTAAACTCTTTTATCCATCTGCCATGCACGTATATGAGGATAATTAATAGATTTCCAATGAAAAAGATTAGGATTGGCCAGACACCTTTGGATAGAAGGGCTTTCCATAAACATGTTGTGTCTCTTAGTTCCAGACCCATATCCAAATCTAAAACGAGCGGCATACCCTTCCCTTCACACAGTTCCATCAGTTCAAGAAGCACCCAAGTTGGCAATGTCAAATGCACCTACTTTTGCACTTACTCATTACATTGAAGCTACCAAAACGTCAAAAATCGGTTGCAACGAAGCTCCCAAAAAGTTCCAAAGTACCCGTTGAAGCTCCCAACGACTTTGGAGCATTTTTTATAAGCTCCCAAGCTCCGAGGGGCAGGGGAGCTTTGGGTACTTTCTCTCCAATTCCTGGGAGCGGTACCATGTAACTATGCTTTTTTCATCTGTAATTGGCTCGAGTTTCAGTTTCATAATGAGAAGTCGAGTTCCTTATCTTCTAGATAGCTAAGAATCTTTGTGTCTCAGTCATACATTTCATCCATTCCAGACTAGGTTTGTTTTGGGTAATATCTATCACTATGAAAGGGTTGAGTTCGACCACCATTGTTGACCGAGTTGGAGCTGTTGAGAGGTGTTAAGCATCATTAATTTATGTGTTTGAATTTCAAGCTGAGAACCTCTTCCAAATAGGCTGTGAGCACTAAAGTATAGGTGGTGCACCTCATTCCCTTATCAGTACGAATGCAAATTTTGGAGGTTGAATATTCTCCTATTCATCTTTGGTTGCAAGTGGAGTGAATATGGGTTTCATTTCAGGTTCCTCTACCACATTTACAAGCTTTGCAAACCATGATATATTTATATTTAATAAAGTGGTTGAATATTGTCAAATATTTATTTGTACAAATCTACGATGTTTTCAATAGAAGAGAAGTGGTTTTACATGTTGTCATAAATGTGCATCAGTGGTGTTTTCATTTCCTGAGTTTTCTTTCATTGTTTACTATTGTTTGGGAGCCTTGTATGGTATATATTTGCTATTACGTGTCTCTATTTGAGGATAAATATAATAAACTACACTTACAATAGTTCATGTCCCAATCATTTGTTAAAATACCAAAGTGAACCAAATCAAATAAACTCAAAGATTTTGTGGTTTTTCAATATCTTTCTAAGAGGGTATCTTACAGATTCACCAAAATAAGAATAAAACATGTAGCAGCCTTTGCAAGAAGTCCAACTAGAAAAAACACCACCACAATTAGTTTGAAGGTCTATCAAGACTCATAAACCTTCACAAAGGTATCCACCCTCATATTAGATTTTGAACCTTCACAAAGGTATCCATCCTCATATTATATTTTGCTTAGTGATGAAGGTGAACATGAATGTTTTAAAAAAACTTATAAACTGGAAACTAGCAAAGAGTGAAAAAAAGAAAACTATTGAGGAAGAAATGGGCTCTCTATTGAAAAAGAAACTTGGGAATCAGCAACACATCCAAAGGAAGAAACATCTTATAGAACAAATGGGTGTACATGATTAAACATGAAAGTGAAGGGAAGAAAGAAATGTTCAAGGTAAGGATGGTGGTAAAAGGGTTTGCTTAAAAAGAAGGTGTTGATTTTATTGAAATTTAATCTCTTGTTAAGATGTCATGCATAAGAGTTGTTCTTAGTCTTGATGCTAGTTTAGATTTTGAATGTGAAAACTACATGCTAAAACAACCTTTGTTCATGGAGATTTGAAGGCCAAGATTTGAATGGAGCAACGAGATGGATTCAAAGAAACATGTAAAGAGAATTTAGTTTGAAAATTGTAAAAGAACCTCTGTGGGATAAAACAAGTGCCATGCCAATGATATAAGAAATTTGATTCATTTATTTTCGAACATAGTTTTAAAATATTAGAGGTTGATCATTGTGTTTACGTCAAGAGATATGAAGAAAGGTACATTATATGATTGTTATATGTGGATGACATGTTGAAAGGTACACTATATTATTGTTATATGTGGACGACATGTTAATTGTTGGACATGATGAAAACATGATCAACAAGGTGAAGAAAGGTTTGGGCAACAAATTTGCAATAAGATATTAACGTTTAATACAACAAATATTGGGTATGACAATCATACCTGATAAAAAGAACAAAAATTTATGGCTATCACAAGAGAAATATATTGAAAAGTTGTTAGAGAAAACCAACTGGTACATCCCTTGCACCTAACACCAAACTTAGTGTTGATTTATGTCCTTGTGATGATGAGGAGAAACAGGAAATGAGAAGGACTCATTATGCTTCACTAGTTATTTGTATAATTTTGGTAGTGCATTGATGTCTTGAGTGTCAAGATTGTAAAATCTAGTAGCTCTCTCCACAACAGAGGAACAATATATAGCTAGAATAGAAACTTTTAAGAAGATGTTATAGATGCACACTTTCTAGAATATTTGGAAATAAAACAAGACAAATATATATTTCATTGTGATTGTCATAGCGCTATTCACTTAGTAAAAAAGCCATTATATATTTCTAAAACAGAGTATACGAAAGATATATATCATTGGATTCATTGAGTACCAGATGAGGAGGAGCTTTGTAGAACACTGTGTGGTGTGACACAAGGGAGATGAGAAATTTTTAGGAAAATATTAGTGGCTTTAGTATTTGGTCTCAGGTGGGAGATTGGAGATTGTTAAGTGTTGCTCCAAATATAGTTGAAAGTGAATGCAAATATAGTTAAGAGTGAATGAAAATATTTAAGTGGAAGTGAAAACATTTAAGTAGGAGATTGTTAAGTGTTGGTCCAAATATAGTTAAAAGTGAATGCCAATATTGCTAAGAGTGAATGCAAATATTTAAGTGTAAGTGGAAATATTTAAGTGTGACTTCAAATATGGTTGAGTGAAAGTGTAAATATTATTAATTTTACTCCTAGAATGAAACGAAAACTTCTCCCTTGTAAGTAAAACTGAGAAATCTACTATAAATAAAATTGATTTCATTCATTATTGAGCAATTGAGAGTTGAGCTGAAGAAAAAGTTGAGAAATCTTCAATATATAAAATTGAGTTCATTCAATATTGAGAAATCCAGAGTTGAGCTGAAGAAAGAAGGCCCTTATAAGTATTATTGCTAGTAATATGAGAGTTGAGTGCTAGTAATATGAGACTTGAACTCAAAAGAGAAAGTTCCTAGAAAACTTCTCCCTTGTAACTAAAACTGACAAATCTACTATAAATAAAATTGAGTTCATTCATTATTGAGCAATTGAGAATTGAGTTGAAGAAAAAACTTAGAAATCTTCTATAGATAAGATTGAGTTCATTCATTATCAAGCAATCCAGAGTTGAGTTGAAGAAAGAAGGCCCTTATAAGTATTATTGCAAGTGATATGAGAGTTGAGTGCTAGTAATATGAGACTTGAACTCAAAAGAGAAAGTTCTTGTAATTATTGTTGCTAGCAATAAAAAAGTGTTGTTGATATTTTCTATGTGATTTTTTTATGTTCCCTCCAACGTATGATAATTCTAAATCATTATTTTATGTTCCCTGCACACTATGGTCATTCTAAATCATTATTTATTCTATTTTGTTTTTGAAAAATACTATATTTTTGATACGAAAAGACCAAAAACCCAACATTGTCATTCTAAATCATTATTTATTCTATTTTGTTTTTGAAAAATACTATATTTTTGATACGAAAAGACCAAAAACCCAACATCTTCCTTTCGATGTAGTTATGAGCTCTTACTCAGAGTCAAATTATGTTTGTATTTTCTGAGTGTAAAGATATTTTCACATGTTTGAATTTTCTAACGAAAAGATTTACTTTATTGTTGATACTTTTTGATATTCCTATATAGTCTAATTCATCTCTTTGCCTCAAAGCATATATTGCATTCGCTGATGAAATGAGAGGAAGCCTGCTTTGATGGTGGCCATGACATGAAACAAAATGATTTTTTGCTCGTTCATTCAGTCGTTTATTACATAGAAGGGAACACATCAAGGTATGATATAAGTGGTGGGCATCAAATGAAATGAGACGAGAGCCTATAGATGTATACAACCATAAGCTCCTCCGGAAGGAAACCCACAATTTCGTAGCGGCTTAAGTGATCACTTCCTTGCTTATTTAGTTACATAGACACATTATCTATATTTTCTGTTCGTCGCGCACTTAAAAGCCGCTGTCCGTCGTGAAATAGCCTGTCCTCCACACACCATTAACACATGAATTAGATTCATGTATCGGCAGTGTTTCAAGCAAAAATACATATAAATTGCAGCGAACATGGCAGACTAGATGATGGATTAACATGAATAACAAATAGCATCGTGAATAAATGAAAGAATGTGTTAGTCCACAGTATACTGACAGCAGCTTCCTACACACAAAGCTACAGAAATTAATTACTGTTTGTGTTGATAATGAGTAGTCATGGATATCGATCGATGGAAAGACTTACGAGAACGGCGTTGAACATCGCACCGGCGGGGAGGCTGGCGGACGTTGCAGGTTTCTGGAAGGTAAGCGGCTCTCTCCTCCATGGAGAGGTACTCCATGGTTGAAACATACGATTGAGATTGGTCAAGTACTTGCTGTATGGCTCGGCATCGGCATTGTGGAGACATTCTTTCCAATTCCTCGCAGCATCTCTCCGATGGCTGCTCTCTCCGGCACTCCATGTAGTCGCGGCACTGAGACAGTCGTTGCGGATCGCAGGAGCGTCGTTGTTGTTGCAGGCCCTCTCCATACATAATGCCTTCACGCGCATCAACAGTTGGGGTGCCCCACTGAAGAAGGAGCAGAAGGGTTACGCCTAGGCTCGCCCATTTAAGAGCCAGTCTCGTAGTGATCGGAGGGGAGAAAACATCCATTTCTTTTCTTCTTTCGTTACCGTGAAAGATTGATAGATATATGGAGCGGGAGTGTGAAGAGGAGGTGGATCCTTATGATATTTATGGCAGCGTGGGGAAGCGTCTACTTGTATGAACATAAAAGTAGAGAACAACACAACAGGAAGAAAAGGTCGAGAGTCCAGACGAAACACATGTAGCCCATGCCCCATCTCACACTCCACGTCCCAAAAATCGAACGCCTGCCTCCGATTCCAATAGCCGCGTCTTTCATTTGGGTTTAGTTGTTTTAAAGAACAGAAGAATCTTACAGGTGTATAGAATCCCTGACAGTGCAGGGTACAGTACCAACGATTATCGGAATTTAGAAAATTTAAACTCGGTCATGACAAACTGCCTTAGCGTGGTGGTGTTGATATTTCACATTTAAATCAGTGGCTACCACGGGCAAGGTTACCACAACTAACCTCCTACGCGTGCACTTATTGATGAAATGTTCCATTTTCACATGACGATGGCATGTGAAAATGTTCACTACCTACCGTATGATAGTAGCGCTTGGCTCATTCTAACCATACTGTAAGTGACTACGGACAGGGTGGGTGTGACAGTTTCCGAGAGAGGAACAAGATATCATGCTCGCGAGGAAGAAGTGTTATCGCTCAACCGAAAGGCCGAGGTTCGTCAAGTAAGCGGAATTGTAAAGTAAGTGGCTAGATGGTCTCGTCACCGGAGTTCATATGAAAACAAACTTCCATAGCAGGGATGGATTAGATTCTAGGAATGGTATCACACCCTTGTCTTTCTGGAGTTATAAAACCGAATACAAAGGAGAATATGAAAAACTGTCCACGCGATAAATTTTCATTAATAGTTAACTTTGTTGTTTGGAAGTGAAATGTATAATTACTATTACAGTGAAAGATGTACATACATTTTATGTTTTGAAATAATTCCTTTTATCTCCATATAGTCCTATTAGTTAATAATATTATTTAATAATATTATTAATTAATAAATTGACATATTACACAATACTACATATTTTTTCAAAAAATATTATTAGGAAAACATCATAATTCTCCACAATTTGTCTTTTTACCTTGATTAAAAATTCACAGTGCTTATATGAATTGTGAGGGCTTCAATTCGATAAAATAAGAAAAAACTGAAATTTCATCACCACATTTGACCCAAAAATATAATTCATCTTCATGTTTTCACCCAAACCGTAGCAATTACAAGTTTAACAATTAAATCTTTCATGAAAACCTAGCGCTGCACCCTGACCTATTGGTGAAGTGAACGAAAATGCAAAGAGTATATGGCACTTTTTTGCACCTAGGTTAACGCCATGTAGTCATCACAAATAACGTGGTCTGCAAGTATGCAATAACTTCAAACCATCGCTAAGGAATTTGAATTCAAACCATTGGTAAGGAATTTGAAGAAGAGGACTCACTTGACAATGGAAATCTTCCCAAACTGTAACCATGTTCAATGACGCCTACAACCGTGTAAGTGTTGAATCAAAAATTAGTTATAATTTCCCCCACTATAAATTACTAATGAAAAAGGAAGAAATATTGTTACTTTTCTTAGGATTAATTCCTTACCTACCAAGAGGCTCAAGTGAGATGCCTTTCCTAGTCATAACTTTGTAAAAAAAATAAAAATAAAGAAGAGGATAATTATTCCATGAAGGGTTTCAATGTATAAAGAATTCAAAGTGTCAAAAAACCTCAAGGCTACCTCAGCCTTTTACCTAGACTTCCCTCCTTATTTTTCTTTTGAAATGGCTGGTGAAATTTCTGCAATCTCAATGAATGGGAAGGTTAAGATCCTTATTCTAGCAAAGGGTGAGTACCCTGTTAAAATTGGTAAGACGAAAAATTATCAGAAAGCTCAGAGAACCTCTGTCAAAATTTAAGAAAGAAAAGATAAAGAAATTGTTTAGAGGTTTAAAGAGACTAAGGAGATCCTATCTCGTAATCTCATGTGCCACTTAGGACAAGATATATGTTTTTCCAAATAGAAAAAACCTACAGATATCCCTCACCAAGACCATGAAAATTCAGCTGCGGTGAGTACTACATTAGGGCTTGAAGCCAGAGAGAAGAGATCCAAACCATTGTGAGATAAATCGCACAATGAGACTTCACTGGTAAGTTTGGGTAGGGCAGTGATAGAAAGAACAATAATGTGATGGATTATTCTATTCATGATTATGAGGCATAATTTCCATAACATGATAGGGAGGTGGTAAATTTGTTAGAAAATAAAAATAAAAATATAAGGTTAATTTTGACATTTACTTTTTTGTTAATTTGGGGATGTGACATTTAAGAGAAGAACGCCACAACAAATAAAGTGTTCCTAATGAAGAAATTATATAATTTTGTTGGGATGTGTTATATTCTTTCCATGACTAGCCCACACATAGTTAACCTGGGCGTTAGACGCCCCCCCTTTATTGCGTTGATTACGTTGCGGGGGGAGTCACAGGGGGTTTGAGGGGTGCATGTAACCCCATTCTATGGGGTCTGGGGCAGCGCCCCAGAAAATTTTGTTTTTGGACCCTATATTAGGTTGGGCAAACCTACCTATGGTTTTGTGCATGATTTTCGCACATCGTTTTGGATGCGATGGTTTTCAGTCCATGGTATTGGATTCTTCTACATGTATAATATGTATTGTAACATTGAACGAAACATAATGAAAAATCAAGCTGGGAGTCTCGGTTTTGGGATCCAGGGGAAAATCTTTGTGTATATGTGTTTTATGTGTTATGCTCTCACATTGTTTATCTTCTATGTTTTAGAATTCGTATGTAGGTAATTTCTGTACGGGGTTAAAACCTACATTTGGTATCAGAGTTGTTTTGGCTTCAAGGGGATGCCTTTATTGTTGAGGGGTTTTGCTCGGGTCTGTGGTAGACCCTGTTGAGTGGGAGATCTGTGAGATCAATTCTGGTGGTGAAAGAAGATGGCGAGCAGTGGAAAGATAGAGATTGAGAAATTTAATGCTTAAAGTTTTGAGTTGTGGAAACTCAAGATGGAGGATTTGTTGGTGGATAAAGATCAGTGGATCACGGTAGATCCATGTACTAAACGAAAGGGAGTGTCCGATGAAGAATGGAAGAAGTTGGATTGGAAGGCAAAGAGCGCAATAAGATTGTGTGTCTCACATTCAGTATTGCTGAATGTATTAGGGAAAGCTACGGTGAAGGCTTTATGGGACAAGTTAGGGACTTTGTACCAATCTAAGTCTCTGGTGAATAAACTGTGCCTATGGAAAAATATGTATGACTTGAGGATGAGAGATGGAGACTCAGTGACAGAGCATCTAAATGCATTTAATACTGTAGTAAGTCAGTTATTATCTATTGATATTAAAATTTCAGACAAATATAAGTGCATTAGTTTGTTTTTTTCTCTACTAGATTCGTGGGATAGTCTGGTTATTGCAATAGGTAGCAATGAAATTTCCTTGGAGTTTGATGAAATTGTCTCATCCTTGCTGACGGAGGAGATGAGACGGAAAAATATGGAGATCCAGAATGGTGATTCCTTGTCTGTAAGAGGACGGTTCCAGAACAGAAACAAAAATAAGTCATCGAGTGGGAGATCTAAATCTAGAAGGAGATCTAAATCTCCAGGAAAACCTGTAAAGGTGGTGTGATGGAAATGCGGAATGGAAGGGCATCACAAAAGGTATTGTAAATCTAAAGCTCCTGACAAAGGAAAGGGATTTGATGATGCTCCTTCTGCAGAGGTGAAACCCACCTCAGATGAAGGTGGGGATGTGCACTTGGCTTCTTCAAGTACACATGTAGATCATGAGGCACGGTTGATTGAATCAGATGCATCCTTTCACTTCACTCCCCATAGAGAGTGGTTCTGCGAGTATGAGAAATATGATGGTGGTGATGTCTTCTTGGGGGATGACAGGAAGGCTATAATCGTTGGTCATGGAAAAGTAAAGTTGAAGTTGCATGGTGGAAGGGTTAGAACACTTCCAGGTGTTCTGCATATTCCTGCACTAGCCAAAAATCTGATTTCTATAAGCAAGCTAGATGATGCAGGTGTAAAAACAGTGTTAGAGAAGCATACCTAGAAGATGGTTCCGGGGGCACTGGTATTGATGTGGGGAGTTCGACTTGGAACTTTTTACAAGATGCAAGGTAACAATGTTGTTGATGGATGCAACAATTCTATGGTTTCTAAAAGTGGAGCTGGAAATCTAGTGGTCTTTGGAGAGAAGACCATGCTGTGGCATCAAAGGCTTCGACATATTAGAGAGAAGGGCCCTCGAATACTTCATGGTAAAGGTATGGTAGAAGGTATGAGTAATAGCTCTCTAGATTTTGATTTTTGTGAAAATTGTGTATATGGGAAGCAGAATCGGGTGAGTTTCTCCTCTGGTGGTAAGAGGGCAAAATAGATATTAGAGCTCATGTACAGTGATGTGTTTGGACTTGTGAAGGTTCCATCATTGGGTAAGTCTGTGTATTATGTATAATTTATAGATGAATTCTTAAGGAATACATTGATATATTTACTTAAGAAAAAATCTGAAGTCTTTGACAGGTTTAAATAATTTAAGGCTCTGGTGGAAAACCAGACAGAGAAGAAGATAAAGGTGCTGAGGACATATAACGATGGAGAGTTTTGCAGTAAGGAATTCAATGAATTCTGTAAGTGTGGTATAGCAGGACAGAAGACTACTCCATATACACCTCAGCAAAATGGAGTTGCAGAACGAATGAACAAGACGTTGATGGAAAGGGCAAGAAGCATCCTTAGTGGTGCCAAGTTAGGACAAGAATTCTAGGCAGAGGTGGTGGAGACTACATGTTACCTGGTCAACAGATCACCTTCATCGACATTAGAGGATAAGACTCCACAAGAGGTATGGACTAGTAAGAATCCCTCTCTTTCACATCTGAGGGTATTTGGATGAGATGCATATGTACATGTTCCAAAGGAGAAATGAACCAAGTTGGATAGTAAATTTGAAATGTGCATCTTTATTGGGTATAAGGATGGTTTAAAGGGTTATAAGCTTTGGAACTAGTAACAAGGAAGGTTGTGTACAACCGAGATGTGGTGTTCGGCGAGGTGAAAGATGTTATGAAACATGAATTCCAACCAAAGGAACCTGAGAAGATAGAGTTTGAGCTAAAGGAGGAAGAATCAGACTCTACAGCAGAGGAGGAATCAGAAGATGAAGAGCCACAAACTCTGGGTGTGAGAAGATCAGTTCGAGAAAGAAGGAAGCTAGAAAGGTATAGTCCATCTACTTTCTGTTCAAATTTTGCTTTATATATTACTGATGATGATCCCGGAACTGTGAAGGAAGTAGTAGATTCAGAGGATGGAAAATTCTGGAAAGAGGCCATGGTTGATGAAATGGCATCTTTGCACAAAAATGAGGCTTGGGATCTGGTGGAGTTGTCGGATGGAAAGAAACCCATTGGCAGCAAATGGGTGTTCAAGAAGAAGACAGATGCAGAAGGAAAGGTGGAGAAATACAAAGCTCGGTTGGTGTTATGCCCTTAACCTGCAAAATGATACCCCAATACAGAATATGTGAAGAAAAGATACCCAGAACACAAAATAGCAATGATTTTATTATTCAGAGAGTAATGGTCACTTGCCTCTTCGAGGGGGCAACCTCCAATAATGTAGAGCTCGACTACAAAATAAGACACGATGCTCCTCGCAGGGAGTCTCTATCCTTTATATATGACTCATACATGCAATACCACGGGCCAATACCGTGGGTTTTATTAATACCATCTATCTAATACTACGGCCCATTTGCAACTAACTGTGGTTCCGTCATTAATTGCGGATTAACCACTTACAATTATTAATATGGGCTTTATTGACACTTGACTATGACATGATCCCATTACATAAATAAGGGGGTTAGGGTGGGACCCTTACATGCCCTCCCCCTTAAGACGAGCCTTTTCCTTAAGGCTAAAGCTGCGGAAACTGCTGAAGAATAGTGGCTGGTTCCCAAGTTGCATCTTCCGGAGAGGTGTCTTTCCATTTGACTAGGACTTCCTTAATCATGGAGCCGTGCAATTGCTTGTCTCGTGTGTCTAGGACCTGTTCGAGTTGAAACCAGATGGACCCTTCTTCGTCCAATTCAGGTAGACTGGTCTGAATTCTACAATTGTTCCCAATCACTTTCTTGAGGCATGAGACATGGAAAACTGGATGGATTTTTGCAGTAGGTGGCAAGGCCAACTTGTAGGCCACTTCTCTAATGCGCTGAAGTACTTGATATGGTCCGTAGAATTTGGGAGAGAGTTTCTGACACCCCTTGTCCTTGAGTGATGTTTTCTTATATGGTTGTAGCCGTAAAAAGACCTGATCCCCTTCTTGAAATTGGCGCTCTGAGCGATGCCGGTCTACCTGTTGCTTCATGCGGTTTTGAGCTTGATGAAGATTCGCTCGAAGATGGCCGAGCATGGTTGCGCGGTGTTGTAGGAGTTGATCCACTGCTTGTACTTTTGAGCATCCCTTGAGATACGAAGTAGGTGAAGGCAGAAGTTAAGCATATACGGCTTCATAGGGAGTCATTTTGGTGGTGGCATGATAGTTGGTGTTATACCACCATTCAGCCAGAGGTAACCACTGTACCCAAAGGTGTTGCTTTTCTAAAGTGAAACACCTAAGGTAGGTTTCTAGACATTTATTGATGGGTTCGGTTTGACCATCTGTTTGCGGATGATAGGAAGTACTGAGTTTGAGTTGAGTGCCTTGTATTCTAAAGAGTTCCTGCCAAAAATTACTGGTGAAGATCGGGTCGCGGTTGGACACAATAGAAGTGGGCATTCCATGCAATTTGAAGATCTGATCCATGAAAGATTGAGAAACCAAAGTTGGTGTAAACGGGTGGGGTAGGGCGCAGAAATGAGCATACTTTGACAGTCGGTCCACAACCGCCATGATGGCTGACTTGTTCCCAGACTTTGGAAGACCTGTAATGAAATCCATAGAAACCTCCGTCCAAATTGATGCCGGAATGGGCAATGGTTATAATGTGCCTGGTGTGTTGACGGTTTCCCCTTTGTGGCGTTGACAGACATCAAATTCTGCTACGAAAGTAAGGATGTCCTTTTTCATGCCTATCCAAAAATATGATCTTCTGGTGCGAGCATACGTCTTCTGAAAGCCTGAATGTCCTGCAATGCGAGATGAGTGCAATTATGCCAAAATGCGACTTTTGAGGGTGGATGTTGGTGATATTACGACTCTGTCCTTGTAGCGAAGAATATCATCCTGCCACGAGTAGCCCTTGGTGGAATTTGGATCTACCTGCAATTGAGAAATGTGTTGAGAGAGCCCGGGGTGTGAAAACCATTCCCTGCGAGCCTCTTCAATCCATTCTGGAATGGGGAGGGAAATTGCTAGCAGATTACTTTCCTCCTCAAATTGGCGAGATAATGCATCTGCTACACTATTGTCTTTCCCTTTCTTGTGAATGATCTCATAATCATATCCCAGAATTTTGGCTAGCCATTTATTTTGTTGTGGGGAGGATAGGCATTGCTCCAAAAAATATTTAAGACTGTGATGATCTGTGCGGATTTGGAAACGTCGCCCCAATAAGTAAGGTCGCCAGGTCTCGACTGCATGTAAGATGGCCATCATTTCCTTCTCGTAGGTAGATTGGCCCAGATTCCTCCCACTGAGTTGTTGGCTTGTGAAGGCCAACGGTCACCCTTCCTACATTAAGACTGCCCCAATACTTGTACCCGAAGCATCACATTCAATGACAAAAGATTTGGTGAAGTCAGGTAGTGCTAAGACTAGAGTGGAACAAATGGCATTTTTTAGAGCTGTAAAGGCCTGTTGTGCTTCCTCATTCCAGAAGAATGAATTTTTCTTTAGGAGTTGGGTGAGGGGCTTCGCTATGTGACCATAGTTGCAGATAAATTTATGATAATAGCTTGTGAGACCCAAAAATCCTCTCAAGCTCTTCAAGGTCTTAGGTTGAGGCCATTCCTGCATTTCCTGGATCTTTTTGGGGTCCACCTTGACACCTTCACGCCCCACAATGTGGCCCAAATACTCTACTTTTTCCATGCCAAACGAACACTTGGACATCTTGACAAATAATTTATGCTTGCAGAGCAGTTGCAAGAGTAGATCTACATGCTGAAGATGTGCGGCCCAAGTGCAACTATAGATGAGGATGTCATTAAAGAAAACAAGGACAAATTTCCTGAGATATGGTTTAAGAATGTGGTTCATAAGGTTATGAAAAGTAGAGGGGGCATTACAAAGACCAAATGACATGACCAGGAATTCATAATGGCCTTCATGAGTTCTGAAAGCAGTCTTGGGGATGTCGACTTCCTTCATGCGAATTTGGTGGTAGCCTGAGCGAAGATCCAGCTTAGTGAAGAATTGAGCCCCATTGAGTTCATCCAGCAAATCATCAACCACTGAGATGGAAAATTTATCTTTGACTGTCAACTTATTGAGGGCCCTGAAGTCGGGACACATCCGCCACTCCCCATCTTTCTTGAGCACCATGACCACTAAGGATGAATAAGGACTAATGCTGGGACGAATGACACCTGCTTCCAAAAGTTCCTTGATGATTTTTTCTATTTCATTCTTTTGGGTGAACGGATATCTGTATGGGCGCACATTTGGGAGTTGGGCCCCTGGAACCAAGGTGATGCTATGATCATGTTCCCCTCATGAGGGTGGAAGCTCATGAGGCTTGTCAAAGACTGGAAGATGGTTATTTAAAATCTGTTGCATCTCAGGATGAATTAGTAGAGGCTTTGTTTCGATTGCCTGGATGGCATTAAATTGAGCTACAACTCCATGATTTCCCTTTTTTAACAATTTTTCCATCCTATGCGAGCTGTTGATAGAGGGGGCTCCTGCCTGGAGTCCACGGAGGGTATGTGTGTAGTTGTTCTGCTTAAAACTGATATATAACTCCTGGAAATCCATTGTGATTGGCCCAAGAGTGCGGAGCCATTCAGCGCCGAGGACAATGTCGCAACCCCCCACGTGTATGGCAAACATGTGGGTTTTCAACTGATAATCCCCCATTTGAAGTTTGACATTTTCACAGTGGCCTTCACATTTCATTGTGCCTCCATCCGTAATTTGAACTTAGAAGTTAGAAACTGCTTGTACAAAATAATGCACTGCTTCTGCAACTTTTTGATGGATGAAATTATGTGTACTTCCACTATCAATCAAGATTACTACTGGGCGATGTTTAATAAAACCTCTGATTTTGAGAGTTTGAGGGGAAGAAATCCATGCCAAAGCATGCAATGAAATAACTGGTTCGTCAGAGACATTGTCCTTTTGGTTGTCTTCTTCTAGCGGCTCCTGTTCCTCCAGGGGTCGATCTTCCTCTGTTGAGCTGTAGTCAGTGGCATCAATTTGAAAAAATTTGGGCTCCTTGCATCTATGACCTGGGGATTATTTTTCATCACAGTAGTAATATATGCCTTGCTTTCTTCTTGCGGCCATTTTCACAGGTGACACCTTTTGGACCTTAAGTGGTTGAGTCGTGTTGTGAGCCTGTGGGGGGCGACCTTTAGCGGAGAAATTTGGGCGACTGTATTGGGCTGCTAATGCACGTTCCACGTTACGAGCTACCTTGCAAGCCTCCATCCATGTGGGAAGTTGGTGCAGTAGGACTTGGGCTTTGATAGCTTCTTTAAGACTGCTGATAAAACATTCCGTGTAGAACACATCTGAGAGAGCCCAAGTGCAGAAGGCTAAGGCTTCAAAAGCTGTAATACATTCATCCACTATACCAGTCTATTGGAGCTTAGTAAGACGACCCAAAAAAGATGATTCCTGGTCAAAGCGGCCTTGAAGAGCTTTGGTGAATTTCATCCAAGTCCTAAAAGGTCCAGTGCAATGCTGATGCCATTCCCACCATTGCCACCTTTCATTGTCCAAGTACATGCTCCCCAACATAAGCTGAGTCGCATCATCGAAGATGTGATTCAGTTTGTAATACTGCTCCATTTGTGCTATCCATGTCGACGGGTGAGAGCCGTCAAATTTATGCATATCCAACTTGGGAGGTCGCTGACTGGGTGGTGGGTGGGTGTGCCAGACGTGATGAGAGTGGCTAGACTCACCCTCATTGTGTTCAGTGCCATTATACTCCTCGTGGGCTTGCTCCTTGCCCTTCGGGACTATTTTCTCGACCATGCTACATAGTCCGGTAAGCTGAAGGTGGAGGTTGTGCATTGATTCTTCAAGTTTGTCCATCCTTTCATTGGACATCGCTTGAGCTCTAGTTTCTACCATACACCAACCAGATTTTTTTAAAATTGGGACCGCCTAAAAATTTTTCACTAAGAAGTGAATCGTACCACCGTGCTCAGCTCGTCATCCTGATTCTGATGGGCTAGATCACCAATAAGCACCCTTTTGCACAGGTGGATCTAGAAGAGATGCTGTGTGATCCCCTGATAGAAAAGGGAACTATAGTCTTGAGGAGTGTCAGGTGCTACAGATCGCAATATACATAAGGGTCTGGCAGTAGTACTCGGCCCAATGTTTCAGGGCTCTAACTAAGGAGGATCGACCATACCCTTAGCCGTACAACCCGACTACCCTATCGTATGGGTGAGTAATCTCCCCGAGTGCTGTTCTCAGTGTACTATAGCCGCAAGACGGCTGACGGTTTATCTATGGCAAGGTTTCAAGGGAGCCTAGGGGGCTTCCAATATACCCAGAGGGTACGTGGAAGACAATCCGTTCGCGGTTCTATCTAATGCGCTACTACTCAAAGGGGTACCACAGGGGTTACAAGGGAGTCCAACAGACGTGACCACCTCTTGTATTTCCTGCGTGCATGCCTCCCCAAATCTGTAGGTTTATGCGCTCAACGACAGATCCCGTGGTTTAAAGACGCCAGAACACGTCTCTAGCCAAATTTTTTTTTTGTTAAGAAATGGAGATCCCACCGGCCCTGGAAATTGCTATGATACCACTTGTTATGCTCGTAACCTGCAAAATGATACCCAAATACAGAATATACGAAGAAAAGATACCCAGAACACAGAATAGCAATGATTTTATTATTCAGAGAGTAATGGTCACTTGCCTCTTCGAGGGGGCAACATCCAATAGAGCAGAGCTCGACTACAAAATAAGACACGATGCTCCTTGCAGGGAGTCTCTATCCTTTATATATGACTCATGCATGCAATACCATGGGCCAATACCGTGCATTTTATTAATACCATCTATCTAATACTACGGCCCATTTGCAACTAACTGTGGTTCCGTCATTAATTGCGGATTAACCACTTACAATTATTAATATGGGCTTTATTTACTCTTGACTATGACGTGATCTCGTTACATAAATAAGGGGGTTAGGGTGGGACCCTAATAGCTGGTAGAAAAAGGTTATTCCTAGGTGTCAGGAGTTGATTTTGGTGATATTTTTTCTCCTGTTGCCAAGGTAACTTCTATTATATTACTTTTATATGTTACTGCTACTTTTGATTTTGAGGAAGAACAGATGAATGTGAAGATAGCATTTCTTCACGAGGATCTGGAAGAGGAGATCTACATGAAGCAACCTGAAGGCTTTGCGATGAAGGGTAAGAAAGAACTGGTATGCAAATTAAATAAGTCTCTGTATGGGTTAAAACAGTCACCAAGGATGTGGTATCTGAAATTTGATACATTTATATGGGGACTTGGCTTCACGAGAAGTAAAGTAGATCACTGTGTGTATTTTAAATTAATTGGTGATCGTGTTATTTATCTAGTCTTGTATGTGGATGATATGTTGCTAGTTGGAAATGACAAAGAAATTATCTAGGATTTGAAGACGCATTTGTCCTCAAAATTCAACATGAAAGATCTTGGTACTGCAAAATATATTTTGGGCATGAAAATTAAAAAATATCGGACAAAGAGGAAGCTTTGGTTAAACCAGAGGAAGTATGTCGAGACAATATTGCAGAGGTTTAATATGCATAATACTAAACCGATGAAGGTTCCTATTCCTGTAGGTGTAAAGTTATCTGTTGAACAGTGTCCCAAGACACAAGAAGAGGAAGAGGACATGTGTTGTGTTCCATATGCAAGTGTATTCGATAGCCTGATGTATGTGGTGGTTTGTACTACACCAGACATTGCACATGCAGTGGGAGTATTGAGCAGGTTTATGTCAAAACTAGGGAAGGAGCACTGGACAACAATGAAGTGGGTTTTCAAGAATTTGCGTGGCACTAGTGACAATGGTTTGTGCTACCAAGGAAGACCAGGATTGGATAGACTGTTGGATATTCATGGCTTTGTTGATGCCGACTGGGTTGGAGATCTGGATTAGAGAAGATCTACAAGTGGGTATGTGTTTAACCTATTTGGAGGTGCAGCCAGTTGAATGACTAAGAAAAAATCTGTAGTACCACTATCAACTATAGAGGAAGAATACATGGCAGCCACTCATGCAAGCAAGCAAGCAGTTTGGTTGCAGAGATTGTGTTCAAGTATGGGGTTAGTATAGGGAGCTACAAGGACAAATTGTGACAGCCAAAGTGCAATTTTCTTGGTAAAGAACCCTTCATATCATTCAAAGATAAAGCAAATTGATGTTCAATATCACTTTTTGAGGAATATGATAGAAGACAAAAAGGTGTTGCTGGTAAAGGTGGACACTTTGAAGAATACTGCAGACGCATTGAAAAAATCTGTGAGCTCTGAGAAGTTCTTTTGGTGTAGAGAAACAATGGGCGTTGGAGGGATGGATAAATGACTAATCTCTCTTATGGCCCCATGTGGAAAGAAAATAGGAAGTGGGAGAATGTTGGGATGTGTTATATTCTTTCGACGACTAACCCACATAGTTAAATGGGGGTTAGAAGGGGGCCGGAGCCCTTACTTCGTTGCGCCAATTGAACATTTTGGGTAGACCTACCTATGCTTTTGTGAATTATTTTCACACATGGTTTTAGATGTGATGGTTTTCGGTCCATGGTATTGGATGCTTCAGCATGTATAAATATGTATTATAACATTGAAAGGAACAAAATGAAAAATCAAGCTGGTAGTCTCGGTTTTGGGATACAGGGGAAATCTCTATTTATATGTGTTTTATGTGTTATGCTCTTGCATTGTTTATTTTCTATGTTTTATAATTCGTATGTAGGTAATTTCTGTATGGGGTTAAAACCTACAAATTTTAAGATGGAAGATGATGCTTTAATTGTAGAGCACTTAAATGAATTTAATATAATTCATGGTCAACTTTTATTTATAAAAATCATTTTATATGGTGATATTATATTCATCATGCTCATGTACTCCATACAACATAGTTGGGAGAATTTGATAGTAGATATCAACACTTCGACACTTTCAAGGACCTTGAAGTTTGATATTGTTAGCAGTAGTTTAATGAATAAGAAGTTGTGGCACAAATTAATTTTATAAAATAAGGGAGGAGAAGCTCTAGCCTTATATGATTGTGGAATGAAAATTGAACGTGATGGATGAGGGAATTCAAAATCTGGAGGTAGATCAAAGTTTAGAAAAGGAAGACTAATTTTCCATTATTAATGAAAATGTGGTCACATCAAGAGGAATTGTTGGATATGGAAGAAAGAGCCAAAGGGGTAAAGGGAGCAAAAGGTGACCCACAATGACAATGACGAAACCAGTATTGTTGCATCAAAAGGTGAGGTATTAATAATTGTTTCTTATGAAGATGCATGTCTTTATTCTTCTAATGTTGTTATGTTTGTGTTGTCATTGATGGCGCCTAATGGTTATCATGACTCATATGTTTCTATTAATGCATTTTCTATGTATTTCATGTTGTCACTGTATTCAAAAGGTTGTCATGGCTTTTCCTAAGTTTTTCATGGTGTTAAAGGGTTTGATGATAGCTACCATGTTATCTCATGTTCACTACTAAAGTTTACCTCATAGATGGAGGTCATGAACCGATACTTGCATATAGATATTACAAATGCTTGGAGGTATTTCCATGTTTATAAGTGACTTGATGTTGCAGAGGTGTTGTAGAAGTTTTCATGATGTATCAAGCACACTTCTGAAGTTGAGCTACATGGTTGATGCCACTTGATACAGCTCTTGCACTCATCAGTTTTCTCATATACTCATGAATTCTATGTCTTTTATGAGATTAAAAATAGGTTTCGAAGTTGTTTCCAAGAATCTTCAAGGTTGGATAAGTCCTACAGATGTTGGAAAAGTTTATCAAGTAGTTTGGTAGTGTTGTAACATTTTTTGACAACTTTAGAAGTTACAAAAATATTTCAAAATCTACTAAGTGATTTCTTGGTTATATATATAAATTTTCGTCAAGTTACCATCACCTAAATCCTTCACTTAATTAGTCTTCCAAAAAAATCATGTCCTCTATGAGTCAAAATTGAAAAATATCCCAAACCCATATCTAGCCTTAATTTTTATCTAAATTCCTTGGTCCCTTTCTACCTATTCCCAAATCTTATATTTCTTTCAGGAACAATATTTTTATGTGGGTCACTCCATTCGCTTTTCACCCTTATTATCATACCCCCTATTTTTTCTTATATATATTTTACTATACCCTACTATTAATTTTATTATTCATTTATTCTCCATGTTTACCATAATCACAGGTAAAAGTTATAATATTGTACTTTACTTTTTATCTTATTTATTTATTGCCATTATTACATACTCCACGTATTATTAAAATATTATTTATGTTCATACAAATCGATGTCCCCACCCTGCATTTCACACATTAAAATACCATTATATACATAACCTCGAGGTGTGTGAATAAATAAATCTATGATTTGTGGAGGGTTGCCTATCAAACCTTTAATCTACCCCCCTCCACAAAGTTGTTTCATTTTTATTTCATTTTGCATGTGTTCCCATTTCATGTATTACAAACACCCCCTCCTAAACCATTTACCACCAACTATCTCCCCGCAACACTGTTGACATACCACTTACCATATGGATTTGAATTTATAAATGGAGTGTGGGAAATTATAAAGTCTGCATCGAAGGCGATAATGGAGGGAAGACTTTTATAGTCCATTTTTTTTGGAATGAGTTTATGGGTGAAAGATTGAGAGAAGAGGAGGTTAGGTCAACAATTGAAATATATTTTCGTGCAGGTAAAATGAGGATACATGTTCTAGAAATACATTTCAATACAAACCATAGAGTTTCTAATGTTATAAAGAATTATTTACTCCCTGTGGAATAATTTTACAGAGGTAAAAATATAATTTTACATAGTAGACAAATAAATGTTTCATGCTATAAGGAGGAAAATAATTTTAAAGAGGAAAATGCACATGAACAAAAAATTTAGATAATTTCTTGTCCAAAATTTTTACAAGCGTTAAAAGGGGAAGATGAAAATATAATTTAATTACTTACCAAACATGGTTGGAGACATGGTTTTCAAAACCATGGAAAGCAAAACAATAGATGGTTTTCAACAAAAAATGAGAATTATTTATGAAGTTTCATTTACTCATAAGTATACAAAAACTGGGCAAAACTAAATATGAAAGCAGTGCATGATTTGGGTAAATTATTGTAAATTTATTTGATGAAATTCATAAACAAATAAATGCTACAAAGGAGAAGCATTACAAGAGATTGTTTTCAAATCCATGGATGGTTTTTCAAAGAAAAGATTATTTAAGGAAATATTTCAGGATTTGATTTATGAAACTCATGAGGAAAGAAACAATTTTATAAGTCAAAACAAGATATGGCTCTATATTAAAGACATGGTTTTTCAAAACAATAAACAGGAATGATTTCTATGGAAATATGCTTTTACAGATTTTTGGGAATTGTTTTTATCAAATTCTTATTCCCAAAAATTTGAGATGTATATTTTTCAAAATTAAAGAGTGACAAAAAATCAATAATTTTCAAATTTCTTGACAATGGTTGAGCACATAAGGATAATTAAGATAATTGAATTATCAAAGGATTTTATAAAATAACAGGGGATTAATCAATTCTATAAAAAGAGATGACTCAACCATATTATGCGCATATTAACTGAGTTTTAGGGAGCAACTTCAGCCACCTCCAGAATCTGAGGCAAAAGATCACATGGCAGAAGATTACATCAGATTTGTGACAAAAAATGGGCAACCAATTTTAAGAATAAAGACAATCAATCAACGATTAGTTAGCCAATTCCCAGATTTGGAGGAATAAGAATTTCAATCAGCTCTAGATTTCCTGCAATTTTTCAAAGATTCTTTTTATTTTAGTATGTTGTTCATATTCTTATTTCAAAATCTAGACACAATCAGTTGGGTGTAATGCTCTATATATTGTTTCAATTTCAATGTAAAAGGGTTGGATTTTGATGTCAATAACCCTGTTATTTTTATAAAGAATTTGATTGTAGAAATTTTAATTGAAGTATTCTATATTTAGTTTCATGAAATAATTTGTTCCTCATGTATATTTTTTGTTGTGATTTCATAATCTATTTATGCATATGTTCAAGGTAACATAGGCACTAGGACAAGGCTACGTTTGAGTATCAACCTCCTTGAAAGCCCATGGCAAACTTATCATCATTATGGAGACTAGTTAAATGAACAATCTATTTAAAAAAGTTCCCTTGCATCATTTAATTGTTTCGTTATGTCATTTGTTGAATGCACATTTGTTTGTTTGTAAAATTATTCTACACGCATCTACTATATCTAGTTGATTAAGTATTTAGTATGAATGTTTAATTATTATATATTCTCTTCTATTCCTCTACCAAATTTGCTAAAATGTATGTTATTCTGTCGAAGATAGATGTTAGAACTTCGATAAGGCCTCTGCAAGAGAGGGATTTATTCCAGAGTAGAGATTGGATACTCATCAACGATCACCTATAAAAATCATAGATCTAGTTGTTGTAATTCATAGGTTGTTGTCTAGTTATAGTGAACATTGTTAAAAATATCTAACACCTGAGGGACCCCCCTCTAGTTCGAGGGCTAGCTTGAACCTAAATTTTGGTCGAGCTGGTTTCTTGGCGTAGTTTCGCATCCAAGAACTACTTTCAAGTAAAATATAAAACATTTGGAACTGTTGCTGGGGAGCAAAGTAACGGAGAAAGCTTTCCCTAGATAATGATCGATACTAGATCTATTTCTTACTAGTGAACAATGAGTACACAATTAATATTGGTTGTATTTCTTTCACCTAGCGACTCCACTTTTCCTATGTGGCGATTCCACTGAGTTACCAATTCTAGTGGTTCGAGATTTTAGTTGCATTCATTGTTGTGTTTGTTCAAGGCTCAGCAGTATATCTTTCTTCCCCTCAACCATGATCAGAAATATCATATGTCTATAGAGAATGAAGTCTTCAAATTTCAGTTGTAAGTATCGGTTACCTATGGAGTTTTTATTTCATATTGTAATTATATTTCATATCTTCAACTCCATGCAAAGTGATCTTCCAGTTAATTGACTTCCCATGTGGTTACAATGGAAATTTGACTACATCTAACAGTACATATTTTCAGTTCGTTTAGATAGAGGTGTGGTGGATTGAATCAATATATCATTCAATTTTAGTGCATAGTAGATCATTTAGTTTTGGTGTGCAGTTTGTAAATGGGTTTTATTTTCAATAGTTGTTTGAGTTTGGATTCTAGTTGCAGTATGTAGTTTGGTTTGCTTGAATTGAAATAAGTTGTAGGAGATGTCAAGGAGAATATTTTTTTACTATTAACTTCACTAACCCAATGGATTAAGCATGTTATACTTAATTTTACTTGTAGCAACTGATAGTTTGGTTTTAGTTGGCAACTTACATATTTCAGGCCACAGATTGTAGGTTTGAGAGTGCATATAATTATTCTAATTATGGAAGGACTCCATGACCAACAAATTCAAGGTAGCTAGTCTATAGAATCTTTGCATTCCATAGGGGGAAGAAGTCCCCAGTAACCTATGTTGTAACATTTTGTGACACCTCTAAAAGTTAAAAAAAAAAAATTCAAAATTTGCTAAGTGATTTCCTGGATATATATATATATATATATATATATATATATATATATATATATATATATATATATATATATATATGTATCTATCTATATATATATATATATATATATATATATATATATATATATATATATATGTATCTATCTATATATATATATATATATATATATATATATATATATATAGATAGATACATACATACATACATACATACATACATACATACATATATATATATATATATTATATATATATATATATATATATATATATATATATATGTATGTATGTATGTATCTATCTATATATATACATATATATATATATATATATATATATATATATATATATATATATATATCTATATATATATATATATGTATGTATGTATGTATCTATCTATATATATACATATATATATATATATATATATATATATATATATATATATATATATATATATATATATATATATATATATATATATAAATTCCCGTGAAGTTCACATCACCTAAAGCCTTCACTTGATTAATCTTCCAAAAAGTTAATATCCTCCATGAGTCAAAATTGACAAATATCCCATATCCATATCTAGCCTTAATTTTTATATAAATTCCTTGGTCCCTTTCGACCTATTCCCAAATCTTATATTTCTTTTAGAAATGATTTTTTTATTCCCGTCACTCCATTCAATTTTCACCCTTATTATCATATCCCCATTTTTTTCTTATATACGTTTTACTATGCCCTACTATTATTTTTAGTATTCATCCATTTTCCATTATTACCATAATCATAGGTAAAAATAATTATATTGTACTTTACTTTTCATCTTAGTATTTATCCCCACTATTCCATACTCTACGTATTATTAAAATATTATTTATGTTCATTCAAACATATGTCCCCACCCCACATTTCACATATTAAAATACCATTATATACATAAACTCGAGATGTGTGAAACAATAAATCTATGGCCTCTCGGGAGCTTCCTATCCAACCCTTAACCTATGCCCCCGCACTTGCAAAGTTGTTTCATTTTTATTGCCTTTTGCACATGTTCCTTTTTCATGCATCGCGCCCCCCCAAACCCCCTGACAATACCGTTGACATACCACTTACCATATAGGTTTTAATTTAGAAATGGACCATGGGAGATTATAAATTTTGCATCGAAGGCAATAATGGAGGGAAACCTTTTATTGTCCAATGAGTTTATGGCTGAAAGATTTAGGGAAGAGGAGGCTAGGTCAACAATTGAAATAAATCATAGAGTTTCCAATGTTACAAAGAAATATTTTCTCCATGTGGAATAATTTTATAGAGGTAGAAATAAAATTTTACACAAGAGACAAATAAATATTTTATGCTATAAGGAGGAAATGAATTATAAAGAGAAAATGCACGTGAAAAAAAAATCGATAATTTCTTATGGGTGGAAGATTTAGGGAAGAGGAGGCTAGGTCAACAATTGAAATAAATCATAGAGTTTCCAATGTTATAAAGAAATATTTCCTCCCTGTGGAATAATTTTACATAGGTAAAACCATGGGAAGAAAAACAGTTGATGGTTTTCATAGATAAATGGGAACTATTTATGAAGTTTCATTTATTCATAAGTATACCAAAAGTGGGAAAAAATAGATATGAAAATAGTGGATGATTTGGGTAAATTATTGTAAGTTTATTTTATGAATACATAAACAAATAAATTCTACAATGGAAAAGTATTACAAGACATGGTTTTCCAAACCATGGATGATTTTACAAAGAAAATATTATTTAAGGAAATATTTCAAGATTTGATTTATGAAATTCGTGAGAAAAAGAACAGTTTTATGAGTCAAAACAAGACACAGTTTTATATTTAAGACATGATTTTTCAAAACCCATAGGCAAGAATTATTTTTATGGAAATATGGAAATATGAATTTATAGATTTTTGGGGAATATTTTTATAAAAATATGTTAATCCCAAAAGTTTAAGATTTATATTTTTGAAAATTAAAGAGTGACAAAGAATCAATGATTTCCAAATCATTTTCAAATTTCTGGACAATGTTAAGCAAGGGAAGGATAATTAAAATAATTTAATTATCAAAGGATTTTATCAAAGTACAAGGGATTAATCAATTATATAAAAAGGGATCGGTCAACCAGGTTATGGGCATATTGACTAATTTTTAGGGAGTAAATTCAACAACCTCCATATTTTGAGGCAAAATATCAACAAGCAGAAGATTAAGGCATATATGAGACAAGAATTGGGTAACCAGTTTTAAGAATAAAGGAAATCAATCAACAATTAGTGAGCCAATTCCTAGATTTGGAGGCATAAGACTTTCAAACAACTCTAGATTTCCTACAGTTTTTCAAAGATTCTTTTTATTTTAGTTATTCATATTTTTATTCCAAAAATCTAGACACAGTGAGTTGGGTGTAATGTTCTATATATTGTTTTAATTTCAATGTAAAAGGGTTTCCTTTTGATGCCAAAACCCTGCCATTTTTGTAAAGGCTTTTATTACATAATTTTTAATTGAAGTATTTTGGCTTTAGTTTCATGGAAACATTTGCTTCTCATGTATGTTTTCCCTATGATTTCATAATATATTTTTGCATATGTTCAAGGTAACATAGGAGCTAGGGAAAGGCTAGGTTTGAGTATCAACCCCCCTGAGAAACCGTTGCAAAGTTATCATCATTATGGAGATTAGAGAATTGAAAAATCTATTTAAAACAACTTCTATAGATCATTTAATTGTTTCCTTTTGTCAACTCTTGAACATATATTTTTTTGGCTATATAATTCTTCTACACACATCTACTATATCCAGTTGATTAAGTATTTAGTATGAATATTTAATTATCATATATTTTCTTTTATTCCTCTACCAATTCTATAAAATTTATGTTATTCTGTCGAATTTGGACGTTGGCACTTTGATTTGGACTCTCCAAGAGAGGGATTTATTTCTGAGAAGAGATTGGATTCTCATCAACAACCACCTATAGAAATCATAGATCTCATCATTGTGCTTCATAGGATGTTGTCCAGTGACAGTGGACAATGTTAAAAAATGTTGTGTAACACTTGAGGGAACCCCCTCTAGTTTGAGGGCCAGCTTGAACCTACATTTTGGCCGAATTGGTTTCTCGATGCAGTTTCATAGCCAATAAATGCCTTCACGAAATAGATACAACAAGCAGAAGTCTAGGTTGAAAGAAGTTGAGTTTTGCCTGTCATCTTCCCCAACTTCTAGGAGAGAGTGTTGTGGGTGTGGTTGCAAGTATTTAGTCGAGATCTGCTAGTATCATGGGTGCAACTGTAATCCTTTTAGCCAAGTTTTTCTAGTTCAGTCCCTGTGGTTGTGGCCTAAACTTGCAATTCTTTGCATTCCTCTTGCATCTCAAGAGTTTAATTGGTTTTTCTGATTGTCTTGCTCATGATTTTTCATTAAAAGGTTGGGAAAACGGTAAATAACTTCTAGAAGATGGTTAAAGTGAAGAATATCTCTGATTAATTTAATTTAGTGGCAATATCAATTCTAGGAAATGAATGTGAATCAATTCAAGTGTATGAATAGAGTTTTTGAGTGCTCCATCACCTATAGCATTACAAATTTAACCATCTCAGAAAATTATAAATATGAGGATGTTATGAGATTATTTGGTTTGTTATTTTGAGTGTGTGGGAGTATGCCATTGAGAGGGCATGGAGGGAGAAAATATATAGTTGTTTCTACTCACACATAATTGTAGAAATATTTTAGAGTGTTGTATGCAAGAAATTTAGATCAAATTTGATGAAAAGATGTAGAGGGTGAATTTCATCACAAAACATGCTATATATTGATTTTATTTTCTTTGTGATTATTAGTTGGATGGATTAAGATAATTTCATGGTGGCTATAGATGCATATCGTATATCATATTTTTTTTTGTAGGTCCCTGATTTTGTTATGCATATTACAATGTTTAGAGAAGAGAAGAAGTGGCGGAAGATAGAGTGTTAGAGAGTGAGGAATTGATATGGATATTTTTGTTGTTGACCTATCATGGTTGTGTTGTAGATATTGTTGTTTTTTGAGCTTGGAGTCCAGTTTAAAAATGAATGAAAGTGTGGCTCTGATAGTTTGATAGGGGTGGTGGGTCCTTGCTAGTGGTATGTAGCAAAAAAATATTTTAGGACTTGAATCACCATCTGTGGTGATCAATAGTCTAGTGGTAGCTGGTCGAGGCTCATTGTGAGTGGTTGTTTTCAACAAGTGTTGGCTTGTAGAGTCATGTGAGTAGAGACTTCCTAGCCGGTGGATGCCAACAATACTAATCACATGGGTGGTTCGTCCTTGCTATTGTAGGCTCACTAAATTGATGTAAAAGAAGATTTGATTAATGAATATTTAGAGCAACACAAAAACATCAAGGTGTTTTTTCTCCCCTTGAGGGTTTCCACCAGAAATACTTGTCTTATTGTGCATGACTGTGTTGATTCTTTTCATGGTTTTTATGTCTTGATTTTACATTAATATCTGTTAATATTTTTCATGTATGTGGCCATTTGGTAATTCAACAAATATTTTTTAAAAAGTAATATAGTTTCTATCACTATTGATTTACTCCACCTCTTAGTAACGATCTAGTTTCTAACATATAATCATGATAATGATTGGATTTTAGATTTTGGAGTTTCCTATAATGCTACACAAATTAGAGAAAAAAATATTTCTTATAAATCTAGTAATTTGGGTAAGGTTTGATTGGGAAATAAAAGTATTTATGGCATTAAAGGAGTAGGAGATGTATGTTTCCAGTTTATTGTTGAAATAGTTTAGGCATGTGCCAGAGCTCAAAATGAATTTTATTTCCACTAATAAGTTAGATAATGAAGGATATTATCTAGTGTTTGGTAAAGGAACATGGAAAGTTATTAAAGGAGCACTGGTCATGGCTAAAGGACTGAAGGTAAGATCCTTGTATACATTAAGGGAAAATAAAAAAATATTGAATGTCATATTTTTTGTAAAAGAATGAAACTCAGCTGATTTATGGCATAAGTGGTTTGGTCACATGAGTGAAAGTGGCCTTAAAATCCGTGTTGAAAAAAATATACTTCTAGGAATGAAATCCCATGAACTCTGTCGTTGTGAACATTGCATATATGGTAGACAATGAATAGTTTCATTTATGAGAAGTTTCCATGAAAGGAAAACAAGTATACTAAAATTCATATATTATGATGTGTGTGGGTCATTCAATATTAAGTCTTTAGGAGGAGCCTCATATTTTGTCACATTCATAAATGATGTATATAAAGAGGATTGGGCATATCCCATGAAAAACAATGGTGAGGTGTTTGATACATTTCAAAAATTTCATGTTGCTACTGAAAGAGAGACTAACAAACTATTGAATTGTTTAAGGATAGATAATCGTGGTGAATATTGCTCAAATGCATTCAACGATTACTACAATAGGTTAGGCATAAAGCATGAAAATAATGTACCCGATACCACTCAATAGAATGGTACTATAGAAATAATGAATCATACTATTATGGAGAAGATGAGGAGTATTTTGTCCATCTCAGGATTGAAATTTTTTTTTTGGGCAGAAGCAGCAAGGACATCTTGTTACATCATAAATTGATCACCTACTATAGCCTTGGATGGTGGCATTTTTCTCACTTGAATTTTTTTGGATTTGAGGCATTTAATGCATATTCCCAAAGAGAATAGAACTAAATTAGATTATAGATCCATGAGGTGAAATTTTGCGATATGTGGATGGTGAGCTTGGGTACCATCTTCGAGATCCATTTAGAAATAAAGTTATTGGAAGTGACATGTTATATTTAATGCGTTATAAATTTTTAAAATATATACAGGTGATATAGAGGTAAAGTAAATTGTTAGCAACCTTAAATATGTACCACCATTGTAAGAATATGGGCAGGAAATTCAATAATGTGACAAACAACAAGCGGAAAATGATGCTGTAATGTTCCCAACCACTTAGGATGCACAAAGAGGATTTACAATAGCTAAAGTGGTAAAAAGGGGGACACATCCTTTTTTTTCCGGAGAAAATATTCGAAACTTTTTATTAATGGTATAAAAAGTTACATATTTCGGAAGATCATCATCTAACCACCAAGAGATGGTTTCTAAACTGATAGGTCTGTTCACTATTTTAGATCTGTGAGCAGTGAGAAAGAGGGACCCGTAGTCAACCTCCAACTTACAAAACCAAGAGTAAAAAACAGAAACAGAGGAATCTGAAACTGTCGATAGTAAGCGAATTTATATGTTCAGATTCTCTGAATCCATACAGAAAACTTCTTCATGACTATGCGGCCTCCTTCACTGGACATATAAACAGTCACGAATTTACTGTATCAGCATGTACAGGATCAAAAAGTAAACCTGTTTTAGCAATTTATGAATGTACAGGATCAAAAAGAAACTGTTGCAGCATTTTATGATTGTACAGGATGCATGAAAAAACTCTGTTTCAGCATATTGTGTGTTTGATATAATGAACGCTGCCCTCCTGTAAACGACACCATGGAAAGAATGACGGGATCAAAAAGAAACTGTTGCAGCATTTTATGATTGTACAGGATGCATGAAAAAACTCTGTTTCAGCATATTGTGTGTTTGATATAATGAACGCTGCCCTCCTGAAAATGACACCATGGAAAGAAGATGACCGTAGAGCATAACCGAGTTTCAGCTGTGAGATGTTTTAGGAAAAAACCATCAAAGAGGCGGAGCAAAAGGAGGCATCTGTGATGTGGTAACCTGCCCCTGACTTGTTTCTTCAATAAACCAACTCCCCGTCGCTTGCTGAAGGCCATTTTTTGAAAGCTGGTCTGCTGATGCATTGTGTTCTCTGTAGATATGGCAAATAGAACAGTTATTAAAATGAGAATTTAGAGAAACTATATCATCTAGGATAGTCTTCAATATCTGGTTTTGACACATGGAATTGCCATTAACCCATTTGACAACGTTCATGGAGTCACCAAAGATTTGAATGGACAAAATATTCTTTTTTAATGCCCAGCACATGAGGAGACGTAGTGCAGACATTTCTGCATAATTATTTGATCCTTGACCCAGACCCACAGAAGCTTTAAAAGACTGATCGTGGTTCAAATGAATACATAATCCAGCACCTGCCCTGTTCTCTTGGGAAGCACCGTCGAAGAAAGCCCAAGGAGAACCTTCCTTTATCGCTGGAGGACTGTGTCAATTTTGTGCACTTTTTGGTTCAGGAGGAGGGATAGAAGTGTATATGGCCACACAGGTTGATGCAGTTGTTGTTGTAGTTATGGCCTGGTCTTGAAATATGCTCTTATTCCTTGCAAGCCATACACCCCAGAAAAAGATTGGTGGGAGGTTTCTAAGGTTACCATCGGGGTGGTTGTTCCACCAATTTCTCCACGCATCTTCTAATGGAGTGTGTCCCCAGTGGTCTTTTATTTTTAACAGATCTGTTATCTCTCCCCAAATTTTTAAGGAAACAGCGCAAGTTGTGAATAGATGGTTAATAGTTTCCTCATTCGCCTTGCAGAGAGGACATCTCCCCGGCCCTATGGAGAATCTGGACTGAAGAGTGTCCCATGTTGGGATTTTCCTCTTCAGCATACACCATAGAAAGATCCTGGATTTCAAAGGACATTTAAGTTTCCATAAATTTTTCGACCACCACTCCGCAGCAGACCATCCTTTCTTCTCCATCAGGAAAGAGTAACCCTCTTTTGGAAAATAATTTCCTGTTTTTCCATGAGCCCACATCAGCTTGTCATGTTCATTAATTATTCTAACATGGGAGCGATGGAGTTCTTCAACATACGAGGACCATTCAGGATGCCATCTAATATTTAATCCAAGGTCTTCGGCACTTTTCCATGCCTGTCCCCATATGTTTGATTGACCCACTTTCTCCACTTGATTTAGAGTGAAAATACCTCTACTTCCCAAATGTCTCAAGAGGCCAGGGGAGAGGGCAAATGATTCGTTACAGCCAACCCAAGGATCCCTACCAATTTTGACATTATTCCCATTGCCCACTTTCCACGCCAAGCCCTGTTCTATCACTGAGAAAGCTTCAATTGTTGCCTTCCATATTACTGAGGACTGTTTCGTCTTCTTCTCCTGACTTCTGATCCATTCTTCCAGGGGGGTAGGATCAATATATTTTCTTTTGATCACCTGGGTCCAAAGGTTTTCCATTGTGATAAGTCTCCAACCAGATTTTGCTGCCAATGAAAGGCTGAATTCTGGTAGTCTCTTGATACCCCATCCGCCCCACTCCTTTGGTCTGGCAATCTTGTCCCAGGCCACCCAAGGGAGAACAGATTTTTCATTTGAGCCTGCCCATAAAAATCTGCTACAGAGCCTTCTAATCTTCTCCATTATGCCCTTTGGGATCCAAGTTAGAGCAGCCCAATAAACAGGAATGGCCAATAAGACAGATTTTAGAAGTGTCATTCTTCCTGCTCTCGAAAGCCATCTAAAGCTCCAATGGGATATTCTTGTTTCAATCTTTGATATGAGCCAATTCCAGTCCTCATTTCTGTAAGCATCCGGTTTTAACCAGAAGCCAAAGTATTTAAAAGGAGAGGCCAAGGGCTGTAAATGGAAAGGGAAAAGATCGGACATTGTATTGCATTCTCTCCTATTAAATCCTGCAACACACACTTGTGATTTTCCATAGTTTATCTGCATTCCTGTAGCTTTCATAAATAGATCAATAATAATTTTATATTCCTTGAGTTCGTCATAAGATCCATTAGAAAAAATCAGAATATCATCAACAAAGAGCAGGTGGGTGATATAGAGGTTTAAGGCCACCTCAATACCTTTTATCTTGTTTGACCTTCTGGCTTTGTGGATCAGTCTACTAAGACCTTCTACCACAATCAGGAAGAGGAGCGGGGATAAGGGGCACCCTTGTCTGAGACCCCTTTGGCTTTTAAAAAAAGGGGATGCCACTCCGTTGATCAGCACAGCAAAACTCACATTGGTAATGCATCCCATAATCCAGCTGGTGAAAGAGTAGTCAAAGCCCAAATGAGTGAGCAGCAATCTGATATATAGCCAATTGATACGATCATATGCCTTTGAAAGGTCTATTTTAAGGACTACTCCTTTCTTCTTCTTTTGTTTGATGCTATGAAGAACCTCTTGGGCGACACCAATCGCCTCATGTATTTGTCTGCCGTCCAAGAAGCCAAATTGTTCCATTGAGATATTTCTGGACAGAATTAGAACAAGTCTTGTTGCTATCACTTTGGCGATGATTTTGTAAATGCAGTTACAAAGAGATATGGGTCTAAAGTCTTCAAAGGTCTCCGGCTCGTCTTTTTTAGGAATCAGAGCGACGAAGGTTGAATTAAAGGGTTTGTATATTTCCCCTTTCAACCTCGATTCCTCCACTACTTCAGTGATATCAGACCCTATCTGATAAAAAAAATGAAGGAACAGTTCAATAGTCCAACCATCCGGACCAGGGCTTTTGTCCTTACCCATGCTTTTCATTGCCGCCTCAACCTCCTCCTTGGTGACAGGGCTTGAGAGCTCAGCTGCTTCATCCTCCTCCAGGAAACTAGGAAAACAATGAGCTGTCCTCATAACCTCAGCTATTGTGGCCTCTCCTGAATCAGAAAAGGTTCTTTGGAAGTGTCTCTGACCCAAGCCCGAAAGTTCTGAGAAAGTTTTTACCACCCTACCTTCCTCATCTTTAAGGCTCCAAATTGTGTTAGCAGATTTCCTCCCTTTTGCATAGTTATGGAAAAAACTTGTATTTTCATCTCCTGATTTTAGCCATATTGCTCTGCTCTTCAGTCTCCATTCCTCTTCCTTTGCTAGAAGGATCTGATTTTGGGCTTTTTCCAGAGATAGGATTCGGTCCTTTGAGTCCTGCGTGGAGTATCCATCTGCATCAATGCTTTCCAATGACTTCAATTCCTCCCTGATTTATAACAGATCTTCATTTTGTTGTTTTTGTCTTTCTTTTGCCCAAGAGATGGTTGCTTTCTTTAATCTCTTCAGATTTTCCATAAATAAGAAACTCTTACAGTTACTTTTAATTTATAAAGTTAAAAAACCATTGAAGTGACTTTATGAAAATAAAAGAGTAAAAGGGTGGAAAATGTGGAAAATGAGTTATAAAAAGAGGAAGTTGAGGAGCCTATCCTCATTATATCTTTTGTCATTTGAGAAAATAAATTTTGGAGAGCTCTTAGAGAATAATTTAGAATTTTGGAAACTTGACTTGTATATTGCTAGTTTCAATGTTGAGACCATACATCCTAGCTAGTTGGAGAGTTTAGTAACTTAGATTTGACTATTGTGCTTCATTGGAGAAGAATATTTAAGGAGAGGAATAGAAGTAACAACGTTATCCATTGATTTCATCCTCTAATCTTGAGTTTTGTATATATCTATTTATAGGAGGATTTTGATGAAGATTAAGGGCCAAAGTTGAATCATATTCTTATGATCCAAATTGGGGGTCCTCTTATGGGTCAAAATCCAAATCCTAAACTTTAATATGGGTTGAGTTTGACTTGATAAAGGGATCAACTTCTTTCCAAATGTCTTGGTCGGTTTTTATAATCTATATTGGGGTCGAGTTTCATAATGAGAGGTTGAGTTCCTTATCTTCTGGCTAGTTGAGAATCTTTGCAACTTGGGCATACAATTATTCGATTCTAGGGTGAGTTTGTTGTAGGGGAATCTCTGTGTTGTGGAGTTGAGATATATTAATGTGAAAGGGTCGAGTTTAGCCACCATTATTGGACAAGCTAGATCATTTGAGAGGGGTTGAGTATCATTAATTTTTGGGTCTGAATTTCAAGTTAAGAACCTCTTCTAGATAGACCATGAGAACTGAATTATAGGTTGTGGTCCTCATTTTCTTAGGAGTTCAAAGGAAAACACTATTGGGGGTTGAATATGCTCCTATTCATCATTGGTTGCAAGTGGAGTTACCATGGGTTTCATTTTAGGTTCCTATGTACAATTTTCAAGATTTACAAACTCTAATATATATTTAGTAAAGTGGTTTAATATTGTTAAACATTTTTTATACAAATTAGGGTTGTTTTCGATACAAGATAGTGGTTCTACATGTTGTCATAAATGTGTATCAATGGTGTTATAATTTCATGAGTTTGCCTTTATTATTTATTGTTGTTGAGGAGCCTTTTATAGAGTATATTTTCTATTGTGTTCCCATTTTTGGGGGTAAATATATTAAAGTACACCTACAACATTTCATGTGCCAACTGTTTGTTAAAATGTCACAGTGAACCGAATCAAATAAACTAAAAAATTTCGCTGGATTTAAAGATATTCCTAATACAACATCTTACAGTTTCTTGGAAAATTGGAGGTTTAAGGGGAATTTTGCAACCACAATTTATGAGTTATAAAGAAAATTTATACGCCACTTACAAAAGGAAATACAAGGTTGGGGAACCAACTCCAATTTCAGATGAAGAGGAAAATCCTAAAGCAAAAAGAGAGGTAGAAGAACCACTTAAGAAGGGTAAAATAGTTGTTGGAGACAAAGAGAATCAAGAGTTTAACAACTTTCTTAGAGTCCTAAATGACTTTGCTAAAGGCCAGAAGGAGATGGTAGATTTGATGATAAACTTAAGAAGCAAGGTGGATTTCACTAGAACTCAACTGGGCGAATAACATAATAATGATCCTAATAATGGTGAGGGGCCCAATAGTGGATACATTAACCACGCATGAACAGAAATATAGAACCAACCCCACATATATAGTAAGACATCCAGAGCCACCATGCCATAATTTCTTAGTGAGATAACAGCTAAACACGTGGACTAGAATGACGCGGAAAATATCTTTGGTGATTATATGGTGGATTATAGGAGGTTGGAGTCATACTTCCAAGCTATCATGAGCTTGAGATACTTTTGCAAAATTTAGATGAAGAATAAGCCCAAGGGTGTGAAGAAGACAATGGGGGAGAGAAATGATCTCCAAAATACACTAAGAAGGTGTCTATTATGTGTTTTGATGGGTCATCAAAGTGCTCAGTTATATCATGGTTCCGAAATTTGGACACCTATTATCATATACATTAGATGCCTCAGGTGGATGCCATTAAGTTGGCTACATTTCATTTGGATGGGGAAGCCCATGAGTGGTTGTATCATGGGTTACAGACCATGGGTCATGCCAAATTCACCTCATACCATAATTTCATGTAGATACTCATCAAGAAATTAAACAAGAAGGATTAGGATATTCATTTAAGAGATCCCTCTCAACTCAAGTAGACAGGAAGTGCATAGGCATACATATTACAATTTTAGAGACTAGTGGTTAGTCATAGACATATTTGAGGCACTAGTGGTGATGCTATTAGTTGAGGGGATATCCAATCCTCTACATGGTTGGGTTAAGGGTTATCATCCTACCAATTTATGAGATGTAGCAAATAGGCCTAGGGACATGCATGATGTTGTTCCTAGGAGCATATTCTCTCCTAAGCCTTCCTCTCCCAAGAATATAAAAGAGGTGAAATATTTTCACGAGTTGATGAGGAGACCCAAAATGATTTGAAGAAGAACAACCCATGTTTTAGCTATCAAGATCCTTGGGCACAGGGGTAAAATTGTGTAGGAAATGAATAAATAGGAAATGCCCATTCTGTTGAGGTGTACTTAGAGAGTGACAATGAAGAATATGATGATGAGTTAGAACTGGAGTAGACACAGGGACAAAGACACTAGATAGTTGGGAATGATACGTGGAAAGCTATAGGAAAATCCCATGTTATTGCATCCATGTCAAGATTCCCTAGGTATCATACTTTTAGAGTCATCAGAGTTCTGAGAGGGAATAAGGTGACAATATTAATTAATAGTGGGGCTTCCCATAAATTCATAGATGCAATCACAGTTTATTCGACAGAGTTTCCAAAAGAGGAGTTCGATGGCTTCACAGAAGCCATACTAGCTGGCCATCAAATGAATTTCACTAGATACACCCACAATTTGAAGCTAAACATGGGGAATTACACAGTGTAAGATGATTTCTTCGTGGTGGATGTTCCCAACAAAAATGTGGTGCTACGAGTTCAGTGGCTCTATTATAATGGGACACGTACTACCAAATAGAGGAAAATGGAGATGGAATTCACTGACTCAGTAGATGGCAAGAAGGTGGTATTAAAGGACATGCATAAGTACCCATAAAAGATAGTATCATCTAACAATACGGGAGAAATGTTTCAATGTTGTGAAATTGAGTTGGTATTCCAGTGCTTCATTATAGATAACAAACAATTGGATTAGCCTCAATGAAATCCAAATGAAATTTAGTTGTTATTATACAAAAACCAAAACGTTTTCCCTAACATTCCTCTAGGTAGACCACCAAACAAGGGTTTTTCACATGTCATAAATTTGGAGGGAGTGCAGACTATCATAGCCATCCCTTATTGACATCCCAAGGTTTACAAATATGAGATTGAGAAATACATTAAGGATTTGTTAAGGTTGGGCCATATTCACCCTCGTTCTAGCCCCTTCACTTATTGACTAGTGATGGCTAAAAAGAAGGGTGACACTTTGCAGATGTGTATTAACTATTGAGCTCTTAACAGGAAGACAATAAAAAACTGGTATCCCATTCCCATAATAAATGAGTTGATGGATGAGGTGAGAGGAGCCAAATATTTTTTGAAGATAGATATTCATTTGGGCTACAATCAAATCATGGTGGCTTCACTTAATGAACCTGCAACATATCACAGGCATTCATGGCATACTAAACAATACCCTTAATTTGACTACATATTGGAAAATACCTTTAAAAATCACATTATTTAACCCCATACCAATATGAACCCAATACATCTTCCCAATTTAAGAATCCCCTACTTTCACTAGATATTGTAGGTATCCAATTTTTCATTAACATTTTTTATACGTGTATATATTTTTTCAATAACTTTGATCCTCATTTTTATACCTGCCAATGTGAAAACTCTTTACCTCCTATTATCTGCTCAATTTATTATGTCATTTTTTCCTCAATATATATCCCCTAATATGAATGCATGTGGTATGGTTTTGCTACCCCAGTGAAGCCCTTGTGCATCAAATATGAGTTTGGGAGTAGGACATCTCGAAGACTGCTTTCATTTGCCATTATGGGAACTACAAGTTTCTGGTTATTCAATTTGGGCTAAGCAATGCCCCCAGAACTTTTCATTCCTACACGAACCATGTGTTCGAATTTTTTTTACAAAAGTACTTTCTAGTTTTCTTTAACAACATACTTGTCTATAACAAGACCTGGGAGGATCATCTCATACACTTAGATGAGGTATTGGGGATAAGAACTCTATGCAAAATATTCCAAGTGTGAGTTTGGCATGACAGAGATGCTCTAATTGCGACATGTGATTAGGACTTTTGGCATTTAGGTCCACTAGGAGATGATCATGGCAATCATTGAGTGGCGCACCCCAAAGAATGTAACTGAATTAAATAACTTCTTAGGATTTCACGCATACTACAAGAAGTTTGTTAAGGGGTTTTCACTGTCGATGACACCTTTTACAAACCTTACCAAAACGGGGGCCTTCATTTGGTCTGATGATTGTTAGACAAACTTTGGAATGTTGGAGCAGGCGATGAGTTCATACCCTGTACTAGCGCTATCAGATTTCACTTATTCATTTGTGGTAGAGTGTGACGCTTCGAGGACTAGAATATGAGTATTTTTGATGTAGGATCACCACCCCATAGTGTTAGAGAGCCACAAAATCAAGGATTATGAGTGGCATTACTTTATTTATAACAAGGAGATGTTTTCCATTATGCATGTACAAGCCAAATTCAGACAATATTTAGTGGTGAATAGGTTTAAAGTGAAAACGGATCATAAAATATTGATATTATTCATGCAATAGAAGGAGTTGAGTGAGAGACAACATAAATGGATCAACAATATATAGGGCTATGATTTTGAAATTGAGTATGTTAATGGAAAAAATAATTTTTTAGAAGATGCCTTTTTTACGATACCACCAAGTCGCTCACTCAATGGAGATTACCCAGGATTAGAAGTCACTCATGCTCGTAGAATACTATCAAAAAAGATATTCTTATGAGATTATGTAGGGATTGATCTAAGACGATATGTACAGGGCCATATATGACATCATCTACTATAAGAACTATATCTATTTGGTACCAGAATCACAACCCAAGGAGAAAATCATGTAAGCAACTAACGACTCACCCCTAGTAGGGCACTTATAGTACTTGAATACCTACAGGAAAATAGGAGAGTGATTCACTTGGAAGAGCCTCAAGATGGATGTGATGAGGTTTGTGAAGGAATGCAACATCTTCCAATTGAACAAATCCTAACACACTTATATTGTGTAATTGCTACAACCACTCCCCATCTCTAATAAAAAATGGAGATAATTTCTATGGATTTCATCATTGGGATACCTTAGGAACAAGGGGAAGACTACATATATGTAGTGGTGGATAGGCTTACAAAGTTTGCACACTTCTTTTCCATACCTTCAAAATATTCAGTAGCACAGGTGGAGTTGTTGTTCTTAAGAGAGGTCTTATGACTACATGGGTTGTCGAAGATCATTGTGAGTGATAGGGACAATAGACTTATTAGATACTTCTTGCAGGAATTATTCATATTTGTGGATACAAATTTAACACCAAACACTAGTTACTACTAAAAAATTGATGGACAAACCGAGATAGTCAACAAATGGCTAGAGGGATATCTTAGAAACGATACATCCAACAAATAGAATGCATGGGTAAAGTTATTGCATATGGGAGAACACGGTTAACACCACTTTCCTCATGTCTATTGGAATGACACCCTTCAAATCACTATATGGACATGATGCCCCAACATTTCCAAATTGAATATTTGGAGATAGCCTAACCCCTTTAGCTAAATATTGGCTTTAGGAGAGCTAGGATATTCTATGGGTCCTTAAAGACAACTTGCAAATGGCTCAAAACCAACAAAAAGTATATGTATATAGACACAAGATAGATCATAGCTTTGAAGTGGTGGACATGGTGTACCTTCATCTACAACCATATACGCAGTCATTGCTCAAAATAAAGGGGGAACAGAAACTGAAGCCTAGGTTCTACATGCCGTCCATGATTTTGAGATGAGTTGGGGAGGTGGATCACAAGCTAGATCTTTCATATGGGTGTAAAATTCATAACGCCTTCCATGTTTCTTGCCTAAAAAAGGCTCTATCCTAGGTCCCCATAATACTAGTGTAGCCTCCTTATTATTATTGTTAATGTAGCCCCCTTATTGTTATTTTTGTTCCCATGTAGTCCCTATATTTTAATTATTGTGCACTATAGAAACCCATTATTGATATTGTTGTGCCCTTACATTATTATTGTTATGTAGTCTCTTGTTATATTGTGACCCCTTAGACCCCTCTATATACCAAGGAGGTCATGTCATTTGGATCATCCAATTTTTTATTTATATGATTTAAATGAGGTTTCCACTTAAACGACGATAATTTTCAAGTCATTGTTCTATCTTTTCTTCTATTTTGTGATCTGGTTGCATAACGTTTGGTATTAGAATTTTGGATCCTAGGGTTTTGCTACTTCAAACATGTCATCTTGGAATTTTTGCTATAAATGTTTTTGTACGATACTTCAGAATTTGAAATTTCGACCAAGTGGAGAAAACATAATGGTGAACTTTGTATAAAATTTTAAGATCTTGGTTTGCTATATTTTTTTAAATATGGTCTAAATAATTTAGGGTTTTGCATGCTCTATAATTCAATATAAAACAAGAAACCTAGGAAAAATCGTCATAATTTTCTCTATGAGCATCAAATTTTAATTTCGTAAAAAGTGACTGAAAGTGCACAGACTTTAGTTTTTCTAATATCATTATTAGGGTCAAATTCTGAAATAGTGACATGTGGAATGTCGTACAAGTTCATTCTACTGAACGAGTCCATAACTGAGTCATAGTGGGATATTGGGCATAATTTTAGCTCGAGAAATCTAATCTTAGTCCAACTTGTGGAGTTGGAAAGAAGACTCAGAGAGATACCAGGATGAAATTTCAGAACCAGTGGAGCCAAAATTATAGAGGCAAAACCATTTCAAGATTGAGCTCCTAAAAGCAAGAAAAATGTGTGTAGTTTTTTTTAATTGCATGAATTTTGTTTGAAAAATTAGCTTGAAGTGATTCGAAGGGAATACTGAAGCATAAATATCAGTATTTGGTTCTAAAATGTCTCCCAAAAAAATTAATATTACACCCATTAATCCCTTAGAAGTCTCTATTATGATGCATGAAGAGGAAGAATTCCAACATGATATATCAAAATTAAGGGATCAAGTGGAACAAATTTCACTCTCACAAAGAGCAACCAAAGATGAACAAAAGTGCACATGGATGGTTTAAAAGAATAAATATAAGGCGACATGGATGGTTTAAAAGTGGAAATAAAAGGCGATATGAATGGATTAAAAGCAAACATGGAAGGTTTGATAAAGTTGTTACAATAAATTCTTCTTAATGATGATAAGGTATTCCATGAAACTCATGATGAGAAAAAAACGAATGTTGTTCATGACTTTAGAGACTCTAACTTTGGGTTTAATATCAACCACTTTCCAAAGATCGATATGAGGAAATTCAATGGCAAGGATATGGTAGCATGCATACTATAGATGGAGCAATATCTTTATCTAAATCCAACAGGAGGTTTACCCTTAGTAACCTACTTCATTGGAAACGACATTCAGGGTGGAAAAAAGCGTTGAAAGCAAAATTATGGAAACATGGAAGCCTACAACTCACAATTATAAAAACGGAAGTGTTTCTGATCCTAGCCTCCCACAACCTACAAGGTTTAAACCATAAAAACTAGAGGAAAAGAGAGAAAAAGGGATTTGTTATAGTTACGATATAAAAATACACTAAAGGTCGTAAGTGTGCCAAGAAGAAATTATTTTACATAGATTTTTAAGAGGAGGGTGAAAATGAACAAGAAACATGAAAATAAGAGGATGTACACCAAGAGCCAACTTTCGAAAAAGAAGAAATGAATTGGACCATATCTTGTAATTCATTAGCGCGAGATAATACTCCTCAAACTCTCAAGGTAGAAGGATATATCAAGAAGAAAAAGGTAATAGTGTTTATTGATTTAGGTAGTACACATAATTTTATTCATTGTAAGATAACCAAGGAATTGAATTTCTTTCTATATCTAGTACCAGAGTGACAGGTGATGGTTACAAATGGAGGAACTATACATTTCTCTACAAAGTTCCACAATATCAATCTAACCGTGGGTGATTATGTATTGAATAGTTCAATTCTTTCCATTCTATTGAGAGGTGATGAGGTTGTACTAGGAGTCCAATGGTTACACGTTTGTGGATGATAGGTTTTAATTTTTAAGAACGTTTCTTGAAATGTTTCTCAAAAGGAAAGGAATCCTAGGGAAACCAAGGAAGATATTCAACTCTAATGGCATGAAAAATATTTTGAAGAAAGAAAGATAGGGTGTAATAGCACAATTATTCTCAGTAGAGGTTCAAACATCCAAATCATCCATTTCTCCACATCTGCAAAAGCCCTGGACAATATTTCAAAGGTATTTGAGACTCCAAAAAGCCTCCTTCCTATTCGTGATTATGATCATTCTATTCACTTGATTCTAGGAAGTCTTCCTTCAAACATCAGGCTTTACAGATATCCCTGTGAGCAAAAGAGTGAAATTGAACATCTGGTTGCATAAATGCCAGAGGTTAGTATAATTCAACCTATCCAAAGTTCTTTCTCTACTCCAATAGTATTGGTGCACAAGATGGATGGATCATGGTGTATGTGTCCAACTTATAGGGAGATTAACAAGATCACTATTAAAGATAAATTTCTTGTTCATATCATTAATGAATTGTTGGATGAATTACATGGAAAAATTTTCTTTACCAAGTTGGATCTTCATTCAGGATATCATCAAATTAGAAATAAGACATAAGACATTCCAAAAATAATATTCAAAACTTGTGAAGGTCATTCTTAATTTTTGGTCGTTTCTTTTGGCCTTACTAATGCACCTTCCACATCTCAAGGTTTTATGAATTCCATTTTCAAACCATTATAAAATTTCTATTTTTTTTTTTTACGATATACTAATCTATAGGAAGTATTGGAAGGATCATGCTAAACATGTTGATAAGGTGCTCAAACTATTGGAGGAGAAACAATTATATGAAAAGACCTCCAAATGTTACTTTGGAGTGCAAGGGGTGGAATATTTGTGTCATATGGTATAGACTTATGAGGGTGTTAAGGTAGAACTTAACAAAATTAAAGATATTAAGGAATGGAAAATCCCCACAACCCTAAAGCATATTCGAGGATTTCTCGGATTGATAAGGAATTATCGCAAGTTTGTTAAGAGTTATGGGACAATAGCAGCACTTCTAACAAAATTAATGCGTAAAGATGCATTTTCTTGGACTCAGTTTGCAACTAAGGCTTTTGAATATCTTAAAGAGGCAATGTGCCAAGCACCGGTCTTAGCTACACCAAACTTCACAAAAATATTTATTATGGAATGTGATGCTTCGAGAAATGGACTTGGTTATTTTAATCCAAGAAGGAAGACCCATTTCTTTTAAAATTCATCAAATCAAGGGAAATTATTTACAAAAACCTATTTATGAGAAGGAAATGTTGGCAATATTACATGCACTAAAGTAATGGCGACCATACCTAATGGGAAGATGCTTCAAGGTGAAAACGAATCATGATAGTCCTAAATACTTTTTGGAACAAATATTATCTTTAGAAGAAAAATAGAAATGGGTCACAAAGATGTTGGGTTATGACTTTGAAATCATCTACATAGGGTTATGACTTTGAAATCATCTACATATAAGGGAAGAAAATTTTTGTTGTAGATGCACTCTCAAGAAAAGATGAGGATGTGGAAACATTTCTTTGTGTCATTTCTATTATCCAACCTCATTGGATAAGTAAAGCAAGGGATGAATGGGAGAAAGAAAAATAGGCGTGGACACTCATTCAAAAGTTATAGCAAGATCCCAATACATCTGATACATTTATCTAGAAAAAAGAACCATTATAGTACAAAGATCGCTAATATCTATATAAGAATTTCCAATTCCAACAAAAAATTCTTTTGGAATTACTCACCACCCCCTTAGAAGGGAACCGAGGATTTTTAAAAACTTACCACTGGGTCAAGAAGGAATTCTTTTGGGATGACGTTGAATATAATATTCATATGATTATAGCTTAATGTTTGGCTTGCCAAAAAAATAAAGTTGAGACGATTAAGACCATGGGTCTATTACAACCTTTAGCCATTCCAAGTTTCAAGTGAGCATTGTGGGGAACTCCCATTGGATTTTTATCACCAGTTTACCCAAGTCCAAAGGAAGTAGTGTCATCATGTTGGTAGTTGATAGTCTTACCAATCATGCACACTTTTATGCATTATGTCATCCTACTAAAGGCACTACAATTTCTATTTGAGGAAACAATTCAAAAGCTACATTAAAAGCCAAAAAATATTGTAAGTGAAAGAGAATCCATTTTCAATGGAAAGTTTCTGGATAGAGTAATTTTCTTGTCTTGGTACTCAATTGGCTCATAGCTCATATAATCATCGTCAATCTAACAAAAAAATTTGAGATAGTGAATAAATGTTTGGAAGGATATCTTCATTGCTTTGTATCTAGTAATAAAACATAATGGGTCAAGTGATTACCTTTGTCCAAATAGTGGTATAACACTTCCTTCCATACTGTAGCAAAAATGATGCCATTTATGACACTTTATGGATATCAGCCACCATCCATCACATTACCTTTAAGAGGAAATTCTAAGGTTTAAGAAGTGGAAGATCACATTGAGCATCAACAACAAGTTCTCCAACTCTTAAAGGATAACCTCACTATGGCACAAAATCGAATGAAACAACATGAAGATCGACATCATAGTGAAAGAATTTTTGATAACGATTGGGTATTTTTACAACTTAAATGATACAAACAAATACCCCTCATGAAAGCGAAGAAGGATATTAAATTATCACCCAAGTACTATGGTCCTTACAAGGTGTTCCAAAATATTGGTACTATGGCATACAAATTGGAGTTGCTTGCATCTTCCTAGGTACACCCAATTTTCCATGTTTCATGCTTAAAGAAGGCTATAAATGAGAAGCTCTTAGTTCAAACCATATTTCTAGAGCTTGACGAAGAAGGAAAAATTATATTTGAGCCTCATGCAGTCATGGAAACAAGAAGCCAACAACTGTGAAATCATTCAATTTCAGAGTATCTCATTAAGTAGAAGAACTTATATGTTGAATATTCTACATGGGAGGATGAGAATTTTATACAAAAGCATCCAATACTACTCAAATGTTGAGGAAAACACCTTTTTTGAAGGGGAGGGGCATGTTAGGTCCCCATAATACTAGTGTAGACTCCTTATTGTTATTGTTAATTTACCCCCCTTATTATTATTGTTGTGCCCATGTAGACCCCATATTGGTATTATTGTGCACCATAGAATCCCACTATTGCAATTTTTCTGTCCTTACATTATTATTGTTATGTAGGTTTTGATTATATTATGACCCCTTAGACATCTATATATACCAAGGAGGTCTTGTCATTTGTATCATCCAAGAATTGTTCATTTATTTTATGTAAAGGAGGTTGCCCCATCGAAGAGTCTAATTTTCAAGTCGTTGATCTATCTTTCTTTCTGTTTTGTGATCTGATTTCATAACACTCTAGGACATCATGTAGTTACTTCTTGCGAGTTTCCAGCCTAATATGAAGAAGGGGAGTTGGTTATGGTTTTGGAGGAAATTTTGGAGGTAAGGGACTGGAAGTTAAGTAGTAGGACTGTGAAGGAGTACTTGCTAAAGTGGACGGATCCAAGAATTGTTCATTTATGTGATGTAAAGGAGGTTGCCCCATCGAAGACACTAATTTTCAAGTCGTTGATCTCTCTTTTCTTTTTGTTTTGTTTAGTGATCTCATTGCATAACACTCTAGGACATCATGTAGTTACTTCTTCCGAGATTCCACCCTAAGATGAAGAAGGGGAGTTGGTTTTGTTTTTGGAGGAAATTTTGGAGTTAAGGGAGTGGAAGTTAAGTAATAGGACTGTGAAGGAGTACTTGCTAAGTGGAAGGATCCAAGAATTGTTGATTTATGTAATGTAAAGGAGGCTTCCCCATCGAAGAGGCTATTTTTCAAGTCGTTGATCTATCTTTTATTTTGTTTTGTGATCTGGTTGCATAACACTTTGGGACATCATGTAGTTACTTCTTCTGAGCTTCCACCCTTAGATGAAGAAGGGGAGCTGTTTTTTATTTTGGAGGAAATTCTAGAGGTAAGGGTGTGGGAGTTAAGTAGTACAACTGTGAAGGAGTACTTGCTAAAGTGGAAGGATTTTCTTGTTGAAGATGCCATTTGGAAAGGTGAACAAATGCCTAGTTGTCTAGAGTTGAAATTGTTTGAGGAGAAGAAATCTTAGGAAAAGAGGACTATAATGTCCTAAACTTCTTAGGAGGCATAAGGGGGAGTTATGCTAGTGTAATAAGCTTCTCGTAGAATAAACCCATGAAAAATTAACTAACATAATATGATTCACCTAGGAGAAACATTACAAATGCTAAAGTAGTAAAAAGGGTTCATGTACTACCATAATGAAAAGTCACTTTTAATTTATAAAATGAATTAGGCCGTAAAGTTAATTTATAAAAATAAAAATCTAAAAGGATGGAAAAAGTGACTAATAACATATAAAAATGAGAAAATTAGGAGCCTCTCCTCATTCTAGATTTTGTCATTTGAGGAAAAAGAAATTAGAGATCCCTTGGAAGATAGTTTGTGGCTTTTGAAACCCTAAGACTTCACCATTTTTCTTTATTGGAGAAGAATATTTAAGGAGGAGAATGGAGATAACAATTTTATTAGTTGATTTTATTCTCTAATCTTGAAATTTCCATATATCTATTTGCACAAGGAGTTTTAGTTGATTTTATTCTCTAACCTTGAAATTTCCATATATCTATTTGCACGAGGTATTTTCTGAAGTTGAAGAGACAAAGATAAATCATATTCTTGTGAGCCAAAGTGGGCATCATCTTGTGGGTCAAATTTCCATGTTTGTGATTTATTATGGGTCGATTTTGACTTGACGACGGGACTGAGTTCTTCCCCAAAGTCCTAGTTAACTTTTTTCCTATGTTGCACAAGTTTCCAGTATGTGGGTACTTCTGATACACGGTAACGAGTATCCGACACAGCTAGAAGTATTTCCCAAATTTACAGGAAACGTCAAGTTGGGAGTGACAATAATATAATATATTAAAATTTAATATATATTAAAAATAAAAATAAAATAATTTATTTATTTTCATCCAAAACTTGCCAATCAAATTCCATATTGCAAAGAAACATGTAAAAGATTGAACTTTGAAACATTTCCAACAAAAATGAAAATATTGATCCAACAAAAATTTCTCAATCAAATTCCTTCTGAGAAAAGAAACATGCAGAACTCCCAAACCGGAAAAAAGATTGTTATTACTCGATTATTAGGTGATTTCATGCAACGCTATATGTTAAGTCATTGGTTCAATTCTTCGCCCTTGATGTAACCTCACCAATATTATATATATTACATCTAATTATAATAGAGATAAGAAAAAATAAAATATATATTAATAGTAATTAAAAAAATCAAAACAATATAGTTTAAATCTAATTTTATTTTAAAAAGAGTGTATAATAAAATTATAAATTTCCAAGTTAATATATAATTTATACTTAAATAAATATGAAAATTAAATTAAAAATTGTTTTTTAATAATATTTATATTTAATAATTTCATAATTTCAACTATTTTATTTTATTTAGTATTCCATCTTTTGTCCATTCAACCTGGGTGATAATGATGGTTTTTCTAGTTGCCAACAGTCTTCCTAAATTATTTTATTCATCTGCCATCTGCGTATATGAGGAGAATGAATAGCTTTCCAATGACAAGGATCAGGATTGGCTAAACACCTTTGGATAGAAGGGCTTTCCATAAACAAGTTGTGTCTCTTAGTTCCAGAACCATATCCAAATCTAAAACGAGCGACATACCCTTCCCTTCACACAGTTCCATCAGTTCAAGTAGCACCCAAGCTGGCAATGTCAAATGCACCTACTTTTGCACTTATTCATTGCATTTAAGCTCCTAAAACGTCAAAAATCGGTTGCAGTGAAGCTCCCGAAAAGCTCCAAAGTACCCGTTGAAGCTGCCGACAGGTTTGGAGTGTTTTCGATAAGCTCCCAAGCTCCGAGGAGCTGGGGAACTCCGAGTATGTGCTCTCCAATGCCTGGGAGCGGTACCATGTAACTATGTTTTTTTAGTCTATAATTGGCTCGAGTTTCAGTTTCATAATGAGAAGTCGAGTTCCTTATCTTCTAGCTAGCTAAGAATCTTTGTGTCTTAGTCATACATTTCATCCATTCCAAACTAGGTTTGTTTTGGGTAATATCTATCACTATGAAAGGGTTGAGTTCAACCACCATTGTTGACCGAGTTGGAGCTGTTTAGAGGGGTTAAGCAACATTAATTTATGTTTTTGAATTTCAAGCTAAGAACATATTCCAAATAGGTCGTGAGCACTGAAGTATAGGTGGTGCACCTAATTCCCTTATCAGTACGAATGCAACAATTGGAGGTTGAATATTCTCCATTCATCTTTGGTTGCAAGTGGAGTGAATATGGGTTTCATTTCAGGTTCCTCTACCACATTTACAAGCTTTGCAAACCATGATATATTTATATTTAATAAAGTGGCTGAATATTGTTAAATATTTGTTGTACAAATCCGCGATGTTTTCAATAGAAGAGAAGTGGTTTTACATGTTTTCATAAATGTCCATGAGTGGTGTTTTCATTTCCTGAGTTTCCTTTCATTATTTACTATTGTTTGGGAGCCTTGTATGGAGTATATTTGCTATTACGTGTCTCTGTTTGGGGATAAATATATTAAAGTACACTTACAATAGTTCATGTTCCAATCATTTGTTAAAATACCAAAGTGAACCAAATCAAATAAACTGAAAACTTTTGTGGGTTTTCAATATATTTCTAAGAGTGTATCTTACATATTCACCAAAATAAGAATAAAACATGTTGCAGCCTTTGCAACAAGTCCACCTAGAAAAGACACCACCAGAATTAGCTTGAGAGAAAACACACCACCACAATTAGTTCAAAGGTCTATCAAGACTCATAAACCTTCACAAAGTTATCCACCCTCATATAAGATTTTGAACCTTCACAAAGGTATCCATCCTCATACTATATTTTTCTTACTGATGAAGGTGAACATGAATGCTTTAAAAAAACTTATAAATTGGAAACTAGCAAAGAGTGAAAAAAAGAAAACTATCGAGGAAGAAATGGGCTCTCTATTGAAAAAAAAACTTGGGAATTAGCAATGCCTCCAAAGGAAGAAACATCTTACAGAACAAATGGGTGTACATGATTAAACATGAAAGTGAAGGGAAGAAAGAAATGTTCAAGGTAAGGATGGTGGTAAAAGGGTTTCCTTAAAAAGAAGGTGTTGATTTTATTGAAATTTAATCTCTTGTTAAGATGTCATGCATAAGAGTTGTTCCTAGTCTTGATGATACTTTAGATTTTGAATGTGAATGACTACATGCTAAAACAACCTTTGTTCATTGATATTTGAAGGGCGAGATTTGTATGGAGCAACGAGATGGATTCAAAGAAACATGTAAAGAGAATTTAGTCAGAAAATTGTAAAAGAACCTCTGTGGGATAAAACAGGTGCCATGCCAATGATATAAGAAATTTGATTCATTTATTTTGGAACATAGTTTTAAAAGATTAGAGGTTGATCATTGTGTTTACGTCAAGAGATATAAAGAAAGGTACATTATATTATTGTTATATGTGGATGACATGTTGAAAGGTACATTATATTATTGTTATATGTGGATGACATGTTAATTGTTGGACATGATAAAAACATGATCAACAAGGTGAAGGAAGATTTGGGCAACAAATTTGCAATAAGATATTAATGTCTAGTACAACAAATATTGGGTATGACAATCATACGTGATAAAAAGAACAAAAATTTATGGCTATCACATGAGAAATATATTGAAAAGTTGTTAGAGATGTTCAATATGAATGATTCCAAACCAATTGGTACATCCCTTGCACCTAACACCAAACTTAGTGTTGATTTATGTCCTTGTGATGATGAAGAGAAAGAGGAAATGAGAAGGACTCATTATGCTTCACTAGTTATTTGTATAATTTTGGTAGTGCATCGATGTCTTGAGTGTCAAGATTGCAAAAGCTAGTAGCTCTCTCCACAACAGAGGAACAATATATAGTTGGAATAGAAATTTTTAAGAAGATGTTATAGATGCACACTTTCTAGAATATTTGAAAATAAAACAAGACAAATATATATTTCATTGTGATTGTCATAGTGCTATTCACTTAGCAAAAAAGCCAATATATATTTCTAAAACAGAGTATACGGAAGATATATATCATTGGATTCATTGAGTACCAGATGAGGAGGAGCTTTGTAGAACATTGTGTGGTGTGACACAAGGGTGATGAGAAATTTTTAGGAAAAGATTAGTGGCTTTAATATTTGGTCTCAGGTGGGATATTGGAAATTGTGAAGTGGTCGTCCAAATATAGTTAAGAGTGAATGCAAATATTTAAGTGTAAGTGAAATTATTTAAGTAGGAGATTGTTAAGTGTTGGTCCAAATAGAGTTAAAAGTGAATGCAAATATAGTTAAGAGTGAAAGCAAAACTTTAAGTGTAAGTGGAAATATTTAAGTGTGACTTCAAATATGGTTGAGTGAAAGTGTAAATATTATTAATTTTACTTCTATAATGAAATGAAAACTTCTCCCTTGTAAGTAAAACTGAGAAATCTACTATAAATAAAATTGTTTTCATTCATTATTGAGCAATTGAGAGTTGAGCTGAAGAAAAAACTGAGAAATCTTCTATGGATAAAATTGAGTTCATTCAATATTGAGCAATCCACAGTTGAGCTGAAGAAAGAAGGCCCTTATTTTTCTTTTGAAAACCTCAAGGCTACCTCAACCTTTTACCTAGACTTCCCTCCTTATTTTTCTTTTGAAATGGCTGGTGAAATTTCTGCAATCTCAATGAAAGGGAAGGTTAAGATCCTTATTCTAGCAAAGGGTGAGTACCCTGTTGAAATGGGTAAGACGAAAAATGGTCAGAAAGCTCAGAGAACCTCTGTCAGAATTTAAGAAAGAAAAGATAAAGAAATTGTTTAGAGGTTTAAAGAGAATAAGGAGATCCTATCTAGTAATCTCATGTGCCACTGAGGACAAGATATACGTTTTTCCAAATAGATAAAACCTACAGATATCCCTCACTAAGACCATGAAAATTTAGCTGCGGTGAGTACTACACTAGGGCTTGAAGCCAGAGAGAAGAGATCCAAACCATTGTGAGATAAATCACACAATGAGACTTCGCTAGTAAGTTTGGGTAGGGCAGTGATAGAAAGAAAAATAGCGTGATGGATTATTCTATTCATGATTATGAGGCATAATTTCCATAACATGATAGGGAGGTGGTAAATTTGTTAGAAAATAAAAAATATAAATATAAGGTTAATTTTGACATTTACTTTTTTGTTAATTTGGGGATGTGACATTTAAGAGAAGAACGCCACAACAAATAAAGTGTTCCTAATGAAGAAATTATATAACTTTGTTGGGATGTGTTATATTCTTTCCACAACTAGCCCACACGTAGTTAACCTGGGCGTTAGAAACCCCACTTTGTTGCGCCAATTACGTTGCGGGAGGAGTCATAGGGGGTTTGAGGGGTGCAGGTAACCCCACTCTGTGGGGTTTGGGGCAGCGCCTGAGAAAATTTGTTTTTGGACCCTATATTAGGTTGGGCAGACCTACCTATGGTTTTGTGCATGATTTTCGCACATGGTTTTGGACGCGATGGTTTTCAGTCCATGGTATTGGATTCTTCTACATGTATAATATGTATTGTAACATTCAAAGAAACATAATGAAAAATCAAGCTGGGAGTCTCGGTTTTGGGATCCAGGGAAAAATCTCTGTGTATATGTGTTTTATGTGTTATGCTCTCGCATTGTTTATTTTCTATGTTTTAGAATTCGTATGGAGGTAATTTTTGTACGGGGTTAAAACCTACATTTGGTATCAGAGTTTTTTTGGCTTCAAGGGGATGCCTTTATTGATGATGGGTTTTGCTCGGGTCTGTGGTAGACCCTGTTGAGTGGGAGATCTGTGAGATCAATTCTGGTGGTGAAAGAAGATGGCGAGCAGTGGAAAGATAGAGATTGAGAAATTTAATGCTTAGAGTTTTGAGTTGTGGAAAGTCAAGATGGAGGATTTGTTTGTGGATAAAGATCAGTGGATCATGGTAGATCCAAGTACTAAACCAAAGGGAGTGTCCGATGAAGAATGGAAGAAGTTGGATCGGAAGGCAAAGAGCACAATAAGATTGTGTGTCTCACATTCAGTATTGCTCAATGTATCAGGGAAAGCTATGGTGAAGGCTTTATGGGACAAGTTAGGGACTTTGTACCAATCTAAGTCTCTGGTGAATAAACTGTGCCTACGGAAAAATATGTATAACTTGAGGATGAGAGATGGAGACTCGGTGACAGATCATCTAAATGCATTTAATATTGTAGTAAGTTAGTTATTATCTATTGATATTAAAATTTCAGACAAATATAAGTGCATTAGTTTGTTGTGTTCTCTACTAGATTCGTGGGATAGTCTGGTTATTGCAATAGGTAGCAGTGAAACCACCTTGGAGATTGATGAAATAGTCTCATCCTTGTTGACGGAGGAGATGAGACGGAAAAATATGGAGATCCAAAATGGTGATTCCTTGTGTGTAAGAGGACGGTCCCAAAACAGAAACAAAAATAAGTCATCGAGTGGGAGATCTAAATCTAGAGGGAGATCTAGATCTCCAGGAAAACCTATAAAGGTGGTGCGCTGGGAATGCGGAAAGGAAGGGCACTACAAAAGGGATTGTAAATCTAAAGCTCCTGATAAAGGGAAGGGATTTGATGATGCTCCTTCTGCATAGGTGAAAACCACCGTAGATGAAGGTGGGGATGTGTACTTGGGTTCTTCAAGTACACATGTAGATCATGAGGCATGGTTGAATGACTCAGATGCATCCTTTCACTTCACTCCCCATAGGGAGTGGTTCTGCAAGTACGAGAAATATGATGGTGGTGATGTCTTCCTGGGGGATGACAGGAAGGCTAGAATCATTGGTCATGGAAAAGTAAAGTTGAAATTGCATGGTGGAAGGGTTAGAACACTTCCGGGTGTTCTGCATATTCCTGCACTAGCCAGAAATCTGATTTCTGTAAGAAAGCTAGATGATGCAGGTGTAAAAAAAGTGTTAGAGAAGCATTCCTACAAGATGGTTCTGGGGGCACTAGTATTGATGCGGGGAGTTCGACTTGGAACTCTGTACAAGCTGCAAGGTAACAATGTTGTTGATGGGTGCAACAATTCTATGGTTTCTGAAAGTGGAGCAAGAAATCTAGTGGTCTTTGGAGAGAAGACCATGATGTGGCATCAAAGGCTTCGACATATTAGAGAGAAGGGTCCTCAAATACTTCATGGTAAAGGTATGGTAGAAGGTATGAGTAATAGCTCTCTAGATTTTGATTTCAGTGAAAATTGTGTATATGGGAAACAGAATCAGGTGAGTTTATCCTCTAGTGGTAAGAGGGCGAAATAGATATTAGAGATTGTGCACAGTGATGTGTTTGGACCTGTGAAGGTTCCATCATTGGGTAAGTCTGTGTATTATGTATCATTTATAGATGAATTCTCAAGGAATACATTGATATATTTACTTAAGAAAAAATATGAAGTCTTTGACAGGTTTAAATAATTTAAAGCTCTGGTGGAAAACTAGACAGAGAAGAAGATAAAGGTGTTGAGGACAGATAACGATGGAGAGTTTTGCAGTAAGGAATTCAAAGAATTCTGTAAGTGTGGTATAGCAGGATATAAGACTACTCCATATACACCTCAGCAAAATGGAGTTGCAGAAAGAATGAACAAGACGTTGATGGAAAGGGCAAGAAGCATGCTCAGTGGTACCAGGTTAGGACAAGAATTCTGGGTAGAGGCAGTGGAGACTACATGTTACCTGGTCAACAGATCACCTTCATCGGCATTAGAGGATAAGACTCCACAAGAGGTATGGACTGGTAATAATCCCTCTCTTTCACATCTGAGGGTATTTGGATGAGATGCATATGTACATGTTCCAAAGGAGAAACGAACCAAGTTGGATAGTAAATCTGAAAAGTGCATCTTTATTGGTTATAAGGATGGTTTAAAGGGTTATAAGCTTTGGAATCCAGTAACAAGGAAGGTTGTGTACAACCGAGATGTGGTGTTCAGAGAGGTGAAAGATGTTATGAAACATGAATTCCAACCAAAGGAACCTGAGAAGATAGAGTTTGAGCTAAAGGAGGAAGAATCAGACTCTACAGCAGAGGAGGAATTAGAAGATGAAGAGCCACAAACTCTGGGTGTGAGAAGATCAGTTCGACAAAGAAGGCAGCCAGAAAGGTATAGTCCATCTACTTTTGGTTCAAATTTTGATTTATCTATTACTGATGATGATCCCAGAACTGTGAAGGAAGTAGTAGATTCAGAGGATGGAAAACTCTGGAAAGAGGCCATGGTTGATGAAATGGCATCTTTGCACAAAAATGAGGCTTGGGATTTGGTGGAGTTGTCGGATGGAAAGAAACCCATTGACAGCAAATGGGTGTTCAAGAAGAAGACAAATGCAGAAGGAAAGGTGGAGGAATATAAAGCTCGGTTGGTAGCAGAAGGTTATTCCGAGGTGTGAGGAATTGATTTTGGTGATATTTTTTCTCCTGTTTCCAAGGTAACTTCTATTAGATTACTTTTATCTGTTGCTGCTACTTTTGATTTTGAGGTAGAACAGATGAATGTGAAGATAGCATTTCTTCATGGGGATTTGGAAGAGGAGATCTACATGAAGCAACCTGAAGGCTTTGCGGTGAAGGGTAAGAAAGAACTGGTATGCAAATTAAATGAGTCTTTGTATGGGTTAAAACAGTCACCAAGGATGTGGTATCTGAAATTTGATACATTTATATGGGGACTTGGCTTCACCAGAAGTAAAGAAGATCACTGTGTGTATTTTAAATTAATTTGTGATCGTGTTATTTATCTAGTCTTTTATGTGGATGATATGATGCTGGTTGGAAATGACAAAGAAATTATCTAGGATTTGAAGACCCATTTGTCCTCCAAATTCAACATGAAAGATCTTGGTACTGCAAAATATATTTTGGGCATGGAAATTAAAAGAGATTGGACAAAGAGGAAGCTCTGCTTAAACCAGAGGAAGTATGCTCAGACAATATTGCAAAGGTTTAATATGCAGAATACTAAACCGATGAAGGTTCCTATTCTTATAGGTGTAAATTTATCTGCTGAACGGTGTCCCAAGACACAAGAAGAGGAATATGACATGTCTTGTGTTCCATATGCAAGTGTAGTCGATAGCTTGTTGTATGTGGTGGTCTGTAATATACCAGACATTGCACATGCAGTGGGAGTATTGAGCAATTTTATGTCAAAACTGGGGAAGGAGCACTGGACAACAATGAAGCAGGTTTTCAAGAATTTGCATGGCACTAGTGACTATGGTTTGTGCTACCAAGGAAGACCAGGATTGGATAGACTGTTGGATATTCATGGCTTTGTTGATGCCAACAGGGCTAGATATCTGGATCAAAGAAGATCTACAAGTGGGTATGTGTTTAACCTATTTGGAGGTGCAATCAGTTGGATGAGTAAGAAACAATCTGTAGTACCACTATCAACTATAGAGGAAGAATACATGGCAGCCATTCATGCAAGCAAGGAAGCAGTTTGGTTGCAGAGATTGTGTTCAAGTATGGGGTTAGTATAGGGAGCTACAAGGATAGATTGTGACAGCCAAAGTGCACTTTTCTTGGCAAAGAACACTTCATATCATTCAAAGATAAAGAAAATTTATGTTCAATATCACTTTGTGAGGAATATGATAGAAGAAAAAAGGGTGTTGCTGGTAAAGGTGGACACTTTGAAGAATACTGCAGATGCATTGACAAAATCTGTGAGCTTTGAGAATTTCTCTTGGTGTAGAAAAACAATGGGCATTGGAGGGCTGGATAAATGACTAATCTCTCCTGTGGCCCCGTGTGGAAAGAAAACAACAAGTGGGAGAATGTTGGGATGTGTTATATTCTTTCCACGACTAACCCTCATAGTTAACTGGGGGGTTAGAAGGGGGCCAGAGCCCCTACTTCGTTGCGCCAATTGCACATTTTGGGTAGACCTACCTATGCTTTTGTGAATTATTTTCACACATGGTTTTAGATGCGATGGTTTTCGGTCCATGGTATTGGATGCTTTAGCATGTATAAATATGTATTATAACATTGAAAGGAACATAATGAGAAATCAAGCTGGTAGTCCCGATTTTGGGATACAGGGGAAAATCTCTATGTATATGTGTTTTATGTGTTATGCTCTTGCATTGTTTATTTTCTGTGTTTTAGAATTCGTATGTAGGTAATTTCTATATGGGGTTAAAACCTACAAATTTTAAGATGGAAGATGATGCTTTAATTGTAGAGCACTTAAATGAATTTAATATAATTCTTGGTCAGCTTTTATTTATAAAAATCATTTTATATGATGAGATTATATTCATCATGCTTATGTACTCCATACAAGATAGTTGGGAGAATTTGATAGTAGATATCAACACTTCAACACTTGCAAGGACCTTGAAGTTTGATATTGTTAGCAGTAGTTTAATGAATAAGAAGTTGTGGCACAAATTAATTTTAGAAAATAAGGGAGGAGAAGCTCTAACCTTATATGATTGTGGAATGAAAATTGAACGTGATGGATGAGGGAATTCAAAATCTGGAGGTAGATCAAAGTTTAGAAAAGGAAGAATAATTTTCCATTATTAATGAAAATGTGGTCACATCGAGAGGAATTGTTGGATATGGAAGAAAGAGCCAAAGGGGTGAAGGGAGGAAAAGGTGACCCACAACGACAATGACGAAACCACTAATGTTGCGTCAAAAGGTGAGGTATTAGTAATTGTTTCTTATGAAGATGCATGTCTTTATTGTTCTAATGTTGTTATGTTTGTGTTGCCATTGATGTCGCCTAATGGTTAGCATGACTCATATGTTTCTATTAATACATTTTCTATATATTTCATGGTATCACTGTATTCAAAAGGTTGTCATGGATTTTCCTAAGTTTGTCATGGTGTTAAAGGGTTTGATGATAGATACCATGTTATCTCATGTTCACTACTAAAGTTTACCTCATAGATGGAGGTCATGACCCAATACTTGCATATAGATATTACACATGCTTGGAGGTATTGCCATGTTTATAAGTGCCTTGATGTCGCAGAGGTGTTGTACAAGTTTTTGTGATGTATCAAGCACACTTCTGAAGCTGAGCTACATTGTTGATGCCACTTGATACAACTCTTGCACTCATGAGTTTTCTCATATACTCATGAATTCTATGTCTTTTATGAGATTAAAAATAGGTTTCAAATTTGTTTCCAAGAATTTTCAGGGTTGGATAAGTCCTACAGATGTTGGAAAAGTTTATCAAGCAGTTTGGTAGTGTTGTAACATTTTCTGACAACTTTAAAAGTTACAAATATATTTCGAAATCTACTAAGTGATTTCTTTGTTATATATATAAATTTTCGTCAAGTTACCATCACCTAAATCCTTCACTTAATTAATCTTCCAAAAAAATCATGTCCTCTATGAGTCAAAATTGAAAAATATCCCAAACCCATATCTAGCATTAATTTTTATCTAAATTACTTGGTCCCTTTCTACCTATTCCCAAATCTTATATTTCTTTCAGGAACAATATTTTTATGTGGGTCACTCCATTCGCTTTTCACCCTTATTATCATACCCCCTATTTTTTCTTATATATATTTTACTATACCCTACTATTAATTTTATTATTCATTTATTCTCCATGTTTACCATAATCACACATAAAAATTATAATATTGTACTTTACTTTTTATCTTATTTATTTATCGCCATTATTCCATACTCCACGCATTATTAAAATATTATTTATGTTCATTCAAACCGATGTCCCCACCCTGCATTTCACACATTAAAATACCATTATATGCATAACCTCGAGGTGTGTGAATAATTAAATCTATGGTTTGTGGAGGGTTGCCTATCAAACCTTTAATCTACCCCCCTCCACAAAGTTGTTTCATTTTTATTGCATTTTGCATGTGTTCCTATTTCATGTATTATAGACATCCCTTGCTAAACCATTTACCACAAACTATCCCCCTGCAACACTGTTGACATACCACTTACCATATGGATTTGAATTTATAAATGGAGTGTGGGAAATTATAACGTCTGCATCAAAGACGATAATGGAGGGAAGACTTTTATAGTCCAATTTTTTTGGAATGAGCTTATGGGTGAAAGATTGAGAGAAGAGGAGGTTAGGTCAACAATTGAAATATATTCTCGTGGAGGTAAAATGAGGATACATGTTCTAGAAATACATTTCAATACAAATCATGGAGTTTCTAATGTTATAAAGAATTATTTACTCCCTGTGGAATAATTTTACAGAGGTAAAAATATAATTTTACATAGCAGACAAATAAACGTTTCATGCTATCAGGAGGAAAATAATTATAAAGAGGAAAATGCACATGAACAAAAAATTTAGTTAATTTCTTATCCAAAATTTTTACAAGCGTTAAAAGGGAAAGATGAAAATATATTTTAATTACTTACCAAACATGGTTGGAGACATGGTTTTCAAAACCATCGAAAGCAAAACAATAGATGGTTTTCAACAAAAAATGAGAATTATTTATGAAGTTTTGTTTATTCATAAGTATACAAAAAGTGGGCAAAACTAAATATGAAAGCAGTGCATGATTTGGGTAAATTATTGTAAATTTATTTTATGAAATTCATAAACAAATAAATGCTACAAAGGAGAAGCATTACAAGAGATGGTTTTCAAATCCATGGATGGGTTTTCAAAGAAAAGATTATTTAAGGAAATATTTTAGGATTTGATTTATGAAACTCATGAGGAAAGAAACAATTTTATAAGTCAAAGCAAGATATGGCTCTATATTAAAGACATGGTTTTTCAAAACCACAAGCAGGAATGATTTTTATGGAAATATGATTTTATATATTTTTGGGAATTATTTTTATCAAATTCTTATTCCCAAAAATTTCAGATGTATATTTTTCAAAATTAAAGAGTGATAAAAAATCAATCATTTTCAAATCTCTCGACAATGGTTGAGCACATAAGGATAACTAAGATAATTGAATTATCAAAGTATTTTATAAAATAACAGGAGATTAATCAATTCTATAAAAAGAGATGAGTCAACCATATTATGGGCATATTAATTGAGTTTTAGGCAGTAACTTCAACCACCTCCAGAATCTGAGGCAAAAGATCACATGGCAGAAGATTACATTAGATTTGTGAGAAACAATGGGAAACCAATTTTAAGAATAAAGACAATCAATCAGCGATTAGTTAGCCAATTCCCAGATTTGGAGGAATAATAATTTCAATCAGCTCTAGATTTCCTGCAGCTTTTCAAAGATTCTTTTTATTTTAGTATGTTGTTCATATTCTTATTTCAAAAATCTAGACACAATCAGTTGGGTGTAGTGCTCTATATATTGTTTCAATTTCAATGTAAAAGGGTTGGCTTTTGATACCAAAACCCTCTTATTTTTATAAAGAATTTGATTGTAGAAATTTTAATTGAAGTATTCTATATTTAGTTTCATGAAATAATTTGTTTCTCATGTATATTTTTTGCTGTGATTTCATAATCTATTTATGCATATGTTCAATGTAACATAGGCTCTAGGACAAGGCTACGTTTGAGTATCAACCTCCTTGAAAGCCCATGGCAAAGTTATCATCATTATGCAGACGAGTTAATTGACCAATCTACTTAGAAAAGTTCCCTTGCATCATTTAATTGTTTCGTTATGTCATCTGTTGAATGCACATTTGTTTGTTTGTAAAATTATTCTACACGCATCTACTATATCTAGTTGATTAAGTATTTAGTATGAATGTTTAATTATTATATATTCTCTTCTATTCCTCTACCAAATTTTCTAAAATGTATGTTATTGTATCGAAGCTAGATGTTAGAACTTCGATAAGGCCTCTGCAAGAGAGGGATTTATTCCAGAGCAGAGATTGGATACTCATCAACAATCACCTATAAAAATCATAGATCTAGTTGTTGTACTTCATAGGTTGTTGTCTATTTATAGTGAACATTGTTAAAAAAATCTAACACTTGAGGGACCCCCCTCTAGCTTGAGGGATAGCTTGAACCTAAATTTTGGTCGAGCTGGTTTCTTGGCGTAGTTTCGCATCCAAGAACTACTTCCAAGTAACATATACAACATTTGGCACTGTTGCTGGGGAGAAAAATAACGATGAAAGCTTTCCCTAGATAATGATCAATACTAGATCTATTCCTTACTAGTGAACAATGAGTACATAGTTAATATTGGTTGTATTTCTTTCACCTAGCGACTCCACTTTTCCTATGTGGCGATTCCACTAAGTTACCAATTCCAGTGGTTCGAGATTTGAGTTGCATTCATTGTTGTGTTTGTTCAAGGCTCAATGATGGTTTCATTCAGCAGTATATCTTTCTTCCCCTCAACCATGATGAGAAATATCGTATCGATACAGAGAATGAAGTCTTCAAATTTCAGTTGTAAGTATCGGTTACCTATGGAGTTTGTATTTCATATTGTAATTATATTTCATATCTTCAACTCCATGCAAAGTGATCTTCCAGTTAATTGACTTCCCATGTGGTTACAATGGAAATTTGACTACATCTAACAGTACATATTTTCAGCTCGTTTAGATAGAGGTGTGTGGGATTAAATCAATATATCATTCAGTTTTGTTGTGCAGTTTGTAAATGGGTTTTATTTTCAATAGTTGTTTGAGTTTGGATTCTAGTTGCAGTATGTAGTTTGGTTTGCTTGAACTGAAATAAGTTGCAAGAGATGTCAAGATGAATATTTTTTTACTATTAACTTCACTAACCCAATGTATTAAGCACTGTTATACTTAATTTTACTTGCAGCAACTGATAGTTTGGTTTTAGTTGGAAACTTACATATTTCAGGCCACAGATTGTAGGTTTGAGAGTGCATATAATTATTCTAATTATGGAAGGACTCCATGACCAAAAAATTCAGGGTAGCTAGCCTATAGAATCTTTGCATCCCATAGGGGGAAGAAGTCCCCAGTAGCCTGTGTTGTAACTTTTTGTGACACCTCTAAAAGTTACAAAAAAACTTCAAAATTTGCTAAGTGATTTCCTGGCTATGTATATAAATTCCCGTCAAGTTCCCATCACCTAAAGCCTTCACTTAATTAATCTTCCAAAAAGTTCATGTCCTCCATGAGTCAAAATTGACAAATATCCCATATCCATATCTAGCCTTAATTTTTATATAAATTCCTTGGTCCCTTTTGACCTATTCCCAAATCTTATATTTCTTTTAGAAATAATTTTTTTATTCCCGTCACTCCATTCAATTTTCACCCTTATTATCATATCCCATTTTTTTCTTATATACGTTTTATTATGCCCTGCTATTATTTTTAGTATTCATCCATTTTCCATGATTACCATAATCACAGGTAAAAATAATTATATTGTACTTTAGTTTTTATCTTATTATTTATCCCCATTATTCCATACTCTATGTATTATTAAAATATTATTTATGTTCATTGAAACATATGTCTCCACCCCACATTTTACATATTAAAATACCATTATATACATAACCTCGAGATGTGTGAAACAATAAATCTATGGTCTCTCGGGAGCTTCCTATCCAACCCTTAACCTATTCCCCCGCACTTGCAAATTTGTTTCATTTTTATTACCTTTTTCACATGTTCCTCTTTCATGCATCGCGCCCCCCCAAACCCACCGAAAATACTGTTGACATACCACTTCCCATATAGGTTTTAATTTAGAAATGGACCATGGGAGATTACAAAGTTTGCATCGAAGGCAATAATGGAGGGAAATATTTTATTGTCCAATGAGCTTATGGCTGAAATATTTAGGGAAGAGGAGGCTAGGTCAACAATTGAAATAAATCATAGAGTTTCCAATGTTATAAAGAAATATTTTCTCCATGTGGAATAATTACATAGGTAAAACCATGGGAAGAAAAACAGTTGATGGTTTTCATAGATAAATGGGAACTATTTATGAAGCTTCATTTATTCATAAGTATACCAAAAGTGGGAAAAAATAGATATGAAAATAGTGGATGATTTGGGTAAATTATTGTAAGTTTATTTTATGAATACATGAACAAATAAATTCTACAATGGAGAAGTATTACAAGACATGGTTTTCCAAACCATGGATGGTTTTACAAAGAAAAGATTATTTAAGGAAATATTTCAAGATTTGATTTATGAAATTCGTGAGAAAAAGAACAATTTTACTAGTCAAAACAAGACACGGTTTTATATTTAAGACATGATTTTTCAAAACCATAGGCAAGAATTATTTTATGGAAATATGGAAATATGGAAATATGAATTTATAGATTTTTGGGGAATATTTTTATCAAAATATCTTAATCCCAAAAGTTTAAGATTTATATTTTTGAAAATTAAAGAGTGACAAAGAATCAATGATTTCCAAATCATTTTCAAATTTCTGGACAATGTTAAGCAAGGGAAGGATAATTAAAATAATTTAATTATCAAAGAATTTTATCAAAGTACAAGGGATTAATCAATTCTATAATAAGAGACCAGTCAACCAAGTTATGGGCATATTGACTAAGTTTTAGGGAGTAAATTCAACAACCTCTATATTCTGAGGCAAAAGATCAACAAGCAGAAGATTAAGGCATCTATGTGACAAAAATTGGGTAACCAGTTTTAAGAATAAAGGAAATCAATCAACAAGTAGTGAGCCAATTCCTAGATTTGGAGGCATAAGACTTTCAAACAACTCTAGATTTCCTACAGTTTTTCAAAGATTCTTTTTTTTTTTAGTTGTTCATATTTTTATTCCAAAAATCTAGACACAGTGAGTTGGGTGTAATGTTCTATATATTGTTTTAATTTCAATTTAAAAGGGTTTCCTTTTGATGCCAAAACCCTGCCATTTTTGTAAAGGCTTTTATTACATAATTTTTAATTGAAGTATTTTGGCTTTAGTTTCATGGAAACCTTTGTTTCTCATGTATGTTTCCCCCGTGATTTCATAATATATTTTTGCATATGTTGAAGGTAACATAGGAGATAGGGAAAGGCTAGGTTTGAGTATCAACCCCACTCAGAAACCGTTGCAAAGTTATCATCATTATGGAGATTAGATAATTGAAAAATCTGTTTAAAACAACTTCTATACATCATTTAATTGTTTCCTTTTGTCAACTCTTGAACGTATATTTGTTTGGCTATATAATTCTTCTACACGCATCTACTATATCTAGTTGATTAAGTATTTAGTATGAATATTTAATTATCATATATTTTCTTTTATTCCTCTACCAAATTCTATAAAATTTATGTTATTCTGTCGAATTTGGACGTTGGCACTTTGATTTGGACTATCCAAGAGAGGGATTTATTTCTAAGAAGAGATTGGATACTCATCAACAACCACCTATAGAAATCATAGATCTCATCATTGTGCTTCATAGGCTATTGTCTAGTGACAGTGAACAACGTTAAAAAATGTTGTGTAACACTTGAGGGAACCCCCTCTAGTTTGAGGGCCAACGTGAACCTACATTTTGGCTGAATTGGTTTCTCAGTGCAATTTCATAGCCAATAAATGCCTTCAAGAAATAGTTACAATAGGTAGAAGTCTAGGTTGAAAGAAGTTGAGTTTTCCCTATCATCTGCCCCAACTTCTAGGAGAGAGTGTTGTGGTTGTGGTTGTAAGTATTCAGTCGAGATTTGCTAGTATCATGGGTGCGGCCATAATCCTTTCAGCTGAGTTTTTCTAGTTCAGTCCCTGTGGTTGTGGCCTAAACTTTCAATTCTTTGCATTCCTCTTGCATCTCAAGAGTTTAATTGGTTTTTCTGATTGTATTGCTCATGATTTTTCATTAAAAGGTTGGGAAAATGGTAAATAACTTCTAGAAGATGGTTAAAGTGAAGAATATCTCTGATTAATTGAATTTAGTGGCAAGATCAATTCTAGGAAATGAATGTGAATCAATTCAAGTGTATAAACAGAGTTTTTGAGTGCTCCATCACCTATAGCATTACAAATTTAACCATCTCAGAAAATTATAAATATGAGGTTGTTATGAGATTATTTGGTTTGTTATTTCTGAGTGTGTGGGAGTATGCCATTGAGAGGGCATGAAGGGAGAAAATATATAGTTGTTTCTACTCATGCATAATTGCAAAAATATTTTGGAGTGTTGTATGCAAGAAATTTCGATCAAATTTGTTGAAAAGATGTAGAGGGTGAATTTCATCACAAAACATGCTATATATTGATTTTATTTTCATTGTAATTATTAGTTGGATGGATTAAGATAATTTCATGGTGGCTATAGATGCATACTGTATATCATATTTTTTTTTGTAGGTCCCTGATTTTGTTATGCATATTACAATGTTTAGAGAAGAGAAGAAGTGGCAGAAGATAGAGTGTTAGAGAGTGAGGAATTGATATGGATATTTTTGCTATTGATCTATCATGGTTGTGTTATAGATATTGTTGTTTTTTTTAGCTTGTTGTCCAGTTTAAAAATGAACGAAAGTGTGGCTCTGAGAGTTTGATAGGGGTGGTGGGTCCTTGCTGGTGGTAGCTAGAAAAAAAATATTTTAGGACTTGAATCACCATCTGTGGTGATCAATAGGCTAGTTGTAGCTAGTCGAGGTTCATTGTGAGTGGTTGTTTTCAACAAGTGTTGGCTTGTAGAGTCGTGTGAGTAGAGACTTCCTAGCTGGTGGATGCCAACAATACTAATCACATGGGTGGTTCCTCCTTGCTATTGTAGGCTAACTAAATTGATATAAAATAATATTTGATTAATGAAGATTTAGAGCAACACAAAAACATTAAGGTGTTTTTTTCTCCCCTTGAGGGTTTCCACTAGAAATACTTGTCTTATTGTGCATGACTGTGTTGATTCTTTTCATGGTTTTGATGTGTTGATTTTACATTAATATCTGTTAATATTGTTCATGTGTGTGGCCATTTGGTAATTCAACAGAAAGTTTTTAAAAAGTAATCTAGTTTCTATCACTATTGGTTTACCCCACCTCTTAGTAACAATCTAGTTTCTAACATATAGTCATGATAATGATTGGATTTTAGATTTTGGAGCTTCCTATAATGCTACACAAATTAGAGAAAAAAGTATTTCTTATAAATCTAGTAATTTGGGTAAGGTTTGATTGGGAAATAAAAGTATTTATGGCATTAAAGGAGTAGGATATGTAATAGTAGAGACGAAATATGTTTCTAGTTTATTGTTGAAATAGGTTAGGCATGTGCCAGAGCTCGAAATGAATTTTATTTCCACTAATAAGTTAGATAATGAAGGATATTATCTAGTGTTTGGTAAAGGAACATGGAAAGTTATTAAAGGAGCACTGGTCATGGCTAAAGGACTCAAGGTAAGATCCTTGTATACATTAAGGGAAAATAAAGAAATATTTAATGTCGTATTTTTTGCAAAAGAATGAAACTTAGTTTATTTATGACATAAGTGGTTGGGTCACATGAGTGAAAGGGGCCTTAAAATATGTGTTGAAAAAAATATACTTCTAGGAATGAAATCCCATGAACTCAGTTGTTGTGAACATTGCATATATGGTAGACAATGAATAGTTTCATTTATGAGAAGTTTCAATGAAAGGAAAACAAGTATACTAAAATTCATATATTATGATGTGTGTGGGTCATTCAATATTAAGTCTTTAGGAGGAGCCTCATATTTTGTCACATTCATAAATGATGCATATAAAGAGGATTGGGCATATCCCATGAAAATCAATGGTGAGGTGTTTGATATATTTCAAACATTTCATGTTGCTATTGAAAGAGAGACTAACAAACTATTGAATTGTTTAAGGATAGATAATCGTGGTGAATATTGCTCAAATGCATTCAACGGTTACTACAATAGGTTAGGCATAAAGCATGAAAAAAATGTCCTCGGTACCACTCAATAGAATGGTACTATAGAAATAATGAATCATACTATTATGGAGAAGATGAGGAGTATGTTGTCCATCTCAGGATTGGAATTTGTTTTTTGGGCAGAAGCAACAAGGACATCTTGTTACATCATAAATTGATCACCTACTATAGCCTTGGATGGTGGCATTTTTCTCACTTGAAATTTTTTGGATTTGAGGCATTTAATGCATATTTCTAAAGAGAATAGAACTAAATTGGATTATAAATCCATGAGGTGAAATTTTGGGATATGTGGATGGTGAGCATGGGTACCATCTTCGAGATCCATTTAAAAATAAAGTTATTGGAAGTGACATGTTATATTTAATGTGTTATAAATGTTTAAAATATCTACAGGTGATACAGAGGTAAAGTAAATTGTTAGCAACCTTAAATATGTACCAACATTGTACGAATATGGGCAGGAAATCCAATAATGTAACAAACAACAAGTGGAAAATGATGTTGCAATGTCCCCAACCACTTAGGATGCACAAAGAGGATTTACAATAGCTAAAGTGGTAAAAAGGGGGGCACGTCCTAAGCTAATGAAAAATTACTTTTAATTTATAAAGTTAAAAAACCATTGAAGTGACTTTATAAAAATAAAAGAGTAAAAGGGTGGAAAATGTGGAAAATGAGTAATAAAAAGAGGAAGATTAGGAGCCTATCCTCATTATATCTTTTGTCATTTGAGAAAATAAATTTTGGAGAGCTCTTAGAGAATAATTTAGAATTTTGGAAACTTGACTTGTATATTGCTAGTTTCAATGTTGAGACCATACATCCTAGCTAGTTGGAGATTTGAGTAACTTAGATTTGACTATTGTGCTTCATTGGAGAAGAATATTTAAGGAGGGGAATAGAAGTAACAATGTTATCTGTTGATTTCATCCTCTAATCTTGAGTTTTGTATATATCTATTTATAGGAGGATTTTGCGGAAGATTAAGGGCCAAAGTTGAATAATATTCTTATGATCCAAATTGGGTATCCTCTTAGGGTCAAAATACAAATCCTAAACTTTACTATGGGTCGAGTTTGACTTGATAAAGGGATCGATTTCTTCCCAAAAGTCTTTGTCGGTTTTTATAATCTATATTGGGGTCGAGTTTCATAATGAGAGGTTGAGTTCCTTATCTTCTGGCTAGTTGAGTATCTTTGCAACTTGGGCATACAATTATTCCATTCTAGGGTGAGTTTGTTGTAGGGGAATCTATGTGTTGTGGAGTTGAGATCTATTAATGTGAAAGGGTCGAGTTTAGCCACCATTACTGGACAAGCTGGATCATTTGAGATGGGTTGAGTATCATTAATTTTTGGGTCTGAATTTCAAGTTGAGAACCTCTTCTAGATAGACCATGAGAACCGAATTATAGGTTGTGGTCCTAATTTTCTTAGGAGTTCAAAGGAAACCACTATTGGAGGTTGAATATGCTCCTATTCATCATTGGTTGCAAGTGGAGAGTTACCATGGGTTTCATTTTAGGTTCCTACGTACAATTTCCAAGATTTACAAACTCTAATATATATTTAATAAAGTGTTTTAATATTGTTAAACCTTTTTTATACAAATTAGGGTTGTTTTCAATACAAGATAGTGGTTCTACATGTTGTCATAAATGTGTATCAATGGTGTCCTAATTTCATGAGTTTGCCTTCATTATTTATTGTTGTTGAGGAGCCTTTTATAGAGTATATTTTCAGTTGTGTGCCTATTTTGGGGGATAAATATATTAAAGTACACCTACAACATTTCATGTGCGAACTGTTTGTTAAAACGTCACAGTGAACCAAATCAAATAAACTAAACAAATTCGTTGGATTTAAATATATTCCTAAGACAACATCTTACAGTTTCTTGGAAAATTGGAGGTTTAAGGGGAATTTTGTAACCACAATTTATGAGTTATAAAGAAAATTTATATGCCACTTACAAAAGGAAGTACAAGGTCGGGGAGCCAACTCCAATTTCAAATGAAGAGGAAAATCCTAAAGAAAAAAGAGAGGTAGAAGAACCACTTAAGAAGGGTAAATAGTTGTTGGAGACAAAGAGAATCAAGAGTTTAACAACTTTCTTAGAGTCCTAAATGACTTCGATAAATGCCAAAAGGAGATGGTAGATTTGATGATAAACTTAAGAAGCAAGGTCGATTTCACTAGAACTCAACTGGGTGAGTAACATAATAATGATCATAATAATGGTGAGGGGCCCAATAGTGGAGACATTATCCATGCATGAACAGAAATATAGAACCAATCCCACATATATAGTAAGACATCCAGAGCCACCATGCCATAATTTCTTAGTGAGATAGCAACTAAACACGTGGATTAGAATGACTAGGAAATTAACTTTGGTGATTATATGGTGGATTATAGTAGGTTGGAGTCATACTTCCAAGCTATCATGAGCTTGAGATACTTTTGCAAAATTTAGATGAAGAATAAGCCCAAGGGTGTGAAGAAGACAATGGGGGAGAGAAATGATCTCCAAAATACACTAAGGAAGGTGTCTATTCTGTGTTTTGATGGGTCATCAAAGTGATAAGCTATATCATGGTTCCAAAATTTGGACACCTATTATCATATACATTAGTTGCCTCAGGTGGATGCCATTAAGTTGGATACATTTCATTTAGATGGGGAAGCCCATGAGTGGTTGTATCATGGGATACAGACCATGGGTCATGCCAAAATCACCTCATACCATAATTTCACGTAGATTCTCATCAAGAAATTGAACAAGAAGGATTAGGAGATTCATTTAAGAGATCCCTCTCAACTCAAGTAGACAGGAAGTGCATAGGAATACATATTAAAATTTTAGAGACTAGTGGTTAGTCATAGACATATTTGAGGCACTAGTGGTGATGCTATTAGTGGAGGGGCTATCCAATCCTCTACATGGTTGGGTTAAGGGTTATCATCCTAACACTTTATGAGATGTAGCAAATAGGCCTAGGGACATGCATGATGTTGTTCCTAAGAGCATATTCTCTCCTAAGCCTTCCTCTGCCAAGAATAGAAAAGAGGTGAAATATTTTCATGAGTGGATGAGGAGACCCAAAAGGATTTGAAGAAGAAGAACCCATGTTTTAGCTATCAAGATCCTTGGGCACAAGGGAAAAATTGTGTAGGAAATGAATAGATAGGAAAGGCCCATTCTATTGAGGTGTACTTAGAGAGTGAAAATGAAGAAGATGATGATGAGTTAGAACTGGAGTAGACATAGGGACAAAGACACTAGATAGTTGGGAATGATACGTGGCAAGCTGGAGGAAAATCCCATGTTATTGCATCCATGTCAGGATTCCCTAGGTATCATACTTTTAGAGTCATCAGAGTTCTGAGAGGGAATAAGGTGACAATATTAATTAATGGTGGGGCTTCCCATAAATTCATAGATGCAATCACAATTTATTCGACAGAGTTTCCAAAAGAGGAGTTCGATGGCTTCATAGAAGCCATACTAGCTAGCCATCAAATGCATTTCACTAGATACACCCGCAATTTGAAGCTAAACATGGGGAATTACACAGTGTAAGATGATTTCTTCGTGGTGGATGTTCCCAACAAAAATGTGGTGCTACGAGTTCAGTGGCTCTATTACAATGGGACACATACTACCAAATAGAGGAAAATGGAGATGGAATTCACTGACTCGGTAGATGGCAAGAAGGTGGTATTAAAGGACATGCATAAGTACCCACAAAAGATAGTATCATCTAACAATACGGGAGCAATGTTTCAATGTTGTGAAATTAAGTTGGTATTCCAGTGCTTCATTATAGATAATAGACAATTGGATTAGCCTAAATGAAATCCAAATGAAATTCAATTGTTATTCTACGGAAACCAAAATGTTTTCCCTAACATTCCTCCAGGTAGACCACCAGACAAGGGTTTTTCACATGTCATAAAGTTGGAGGGAGTGCAGACTATCATATCCATCCCTTATTGACATCCCAAGGTTTACAAATATGAGATTGAGAAATACATTAAGGATTTGTTAAGGTTGGGCCATATTCACCCTCATTCTAGCCCCTTCGCTTATTGACTAGTGATGGCTAAAAAGAAGGGTGACACTTTGCAGATGTGTATTAACTATTGAGCTCTTAACACAAAGACAATAAAAAACTAGTATCCCATTCCCATAATAAATGAGTTGATGGATGAGCTGAGAGGAGCCAAATATTTTTCGAAGATAGATATTCTTTTGGGCTACAATCAAATCATGGTGGCTTCACTTAATGAACCTGCAACATATCGCAGGCATTCATGGCATACTAAACAATACCCTTAATTTGACTACATATTGGAAAATACCTTTAAAAATCACATTATTTAACCCCATACCATTATGAACCCTATACATCTTCCCAATTTAAGAATCCCCTACTTTCACTAGATATTTTAGGTATCCAATATTTCATTAACATTTTTTATACCCGTATATATTTTTTCAATAACTTTGATCCTCATTTTTTATACCTACTAATGTAAAAACCCTTTACCTCCTATTATCTTCTCAATTTATTATGTCATTTTTTCCTCAATACATATCCCCTAATATGAATGCATGTGGTATGGTATTGCTACCCCAGTGAAACCCTTGTGCATCAAATATGAGTTTGGGAGTAGGACATCTCATTTGCCATTATGGGAACTACAAGTTTTTGGTTATTCAATTTGGGCTAAACAATGGCCCCAGAACTTTTCATTCCTACATGAACCATGTGTTCGACAAAAATTTGGAGAAGTACTTTCTAGTTTTCTTTAACAGCATACTTGTCTACAACAAGATCTGGGAGGATCATCTCATACACTTAGATGAGGTATTGAGTAGTAAGAACTCTATGCAACAGATTCCAAGTGTGAGTTTGGCATGAGAGAGATGCTCTAATTGCGACATGTGATTAGGAATTTTGGCATTTAGGTTCACTAGGAGATGATCATGGCAATCATTGAGTGGCCCACCCCAAAGAATGTAAGTGAATTAAATAACTTCTTAGGATTTCACACATACTACAAGAAGTTTGTTAAGGGGTTTTCACTGTTGATGACACCTTTTACAAACCTCACCAAAATGGGGGCCTTCATTTGGTCTGATGATTGTTAGACAACCTTTGGAATGATGGAGAAGGCGATGAGTTCATACCCTGTGCTAGCACTATCAGATTTCACTTATTTGTTTGTGCTAGAGTGTGACGCTTCGAGGACTAGAATATGAGTATTTTTTATGTAGGATCACCACCCCATAGTGTAAGAGAGCCACAAAAGCAAGGATTATGAGTGGAATTACTTTATTTATAACAAGGAGATGTTTTCCATTATGCATGTACAAGCCAAATTCAAACAATATTTAGTGGTGAATAGGTTTAAAGTGAAAACGGATCATAAAATATTGATATTATTCGTGCAATAGAAGGAGTTGAGTGAGAGACAACATAAATGGATCAACAATATATAGGGCTATGATTTTGAAATTGAGTATGTTAATGGAAAAAATAATTTTGTAGAAGATGCCTTTTTAGGATACCACCTAGTCGCTCACTCAATGGAGATTACCCAGGATTAGAAGTCACTCATGCTCATAGAATACTATCAAAAAAAAATTCTTATGAGATTATGTAGTGATTGATATAAGACAATATGTATAGGGCCATATATGACATCATCTACTATAAGAACTATATCTATTTGGTACCAGAATCACAACACAAGGAGAAAATCATGCAAGCAACTAACGACTCGCCCCTAGTAGGGCACTTATAGTACTTGAATACCTACAGGAAAATAGGAGAGTGATTCACTTGGAAGAGCCTCAAGATGGATGTGATGAGGTTTGTGAAGGAATGCAACATCTGCCAATTGAACAAATCCTAACACACTTATATTGTGGAATTGCTACAACCACTCCCCATCTCTAATAAAAAATGGAGATAATTTCTATGGATTTAATCATTGGGATACCTTAGGAAGAAGGGAAAGACTACATATATGTAGGGGTGGATAGGCTTACAAAGTTTGCACACTTCTTTTCCATACCTTCAAAATATTTAGTAGCACAGGTGGAGTTGTTGTTCTTAAGAGAGGTCTTATGACTACATGGGTTGTCGAAGATCATTGTGAGTGATAGGGACAATAGATTTATCAGATACTTCTTGTAGGAATTATTCATATTTGTGGATACAAATTTAACACCAAACGCTAGTTACTACTAAAAAATTGATGGACAAACCGAGATAGTCAACAAATGGCTAGAGGGATATCTTAGAAACGATACATCCAACAAATAGAATGCATGGGTAAAGTTATTTCATATCGGAGAACACGGTTAACACCACTTTCCTCATGTCTATTGGAATGACACCCTTCAAATCACTATGTTGGTATCATCCCAAGACCCCTTTTTCCTTCCCAAAAACATATCATTTATCCATTCATTTTCATCATATATCCCTCAAAATCCTTGAAAATTGATTATTAATAGTTCTATAGTTATTAAATTCCATAGAAATTGATTTAGGGGTTTTATGTTGAAGAATTAGAAGTTTTTGATGAAATTATTACAGGAAGTACCCACATCCTGTAATGAGCTTATCGTTTGGCATGTAGCACAGCAAATGAGCTAAAACGAAAGGCATGGGCGATAAGTAGAATGTCCAAGCATGGACAAACACCTATCTCCTAGCGGAATCGAACCTCCTATGTACACGGTCAACTCAAGTCAAAGCAGGGCACTCTGGCAGACAAAAGCAGCAACAACAGCTCGTTCCATTTTCATTTTAGTTTTTGTTCTTTTTGGAAACATTTTGCATGGAAACATTTTGAAAAGGGCTTATGTAATAAAAGCAGCAAAAACCGAATGTACATTCATTGTAGCAATGACATGGCTGTGCATACGCATATGTAAATACAGTCAGGTTAATGTTTGAATAGTTTTTATCGTTGAATCATTTTCAGAACAGAGTTTTAAGTTTAATACAAAGACCTATTCACAGCCACGACGTGTATACCTCTTGCATTGATTTGGTAGCTGATCGATTATAGCCAGTGTACCCTTAGGACGCGGACGGGCCCTGCGTTCAATCGGTATACTGTCCGTTTGTTTCATTTACGTTTCGGTTATCATATGTTTGCACAGTGTTTATATTGGATTTCGATTTCCATAGCATATGGTTTGCATAACAGTTACATAGCTTTCGATTCCCATAGCTTTTGATTTCCATTGCATGTATATGGTGTGCGCTTATGAATGGTTTGTGTTTATGGTTATGTTGAACAGTCATCACTGAGATCTGGAAGTGAGTCTTGTAAGGGATTTGATCCCTGTGTGGCTTGTAGAAACACCATCATAAACTCTGTTTCTATTTCATAATTCATTTATGATTTCTATATAGTTTGATATAGTGTCAATATCATTGAATGCTGTGTGTTTATTGAACAAGGGTTTTCTGGGTAATATCTCTGTAAGGAGATTAAAATCATTGTTACAGTCATACACAGTGCTTAGGTTTGCACAGTCATACACAGTACTTAGATTTAGTGTTTAATTTGATAGATGCATCTCATGACAGGCATTGTAATCAAGTATATCAGTAGGGTAATCTGAGTGTTTGAATGATAGGCTACATATTCCAGTCTTCCGTAAAGAAGCCTTGTAACCTACATCACAATCACTTGGCCAGAGATCCTTTATGTCTATATATTTTAGACCACGCCTCTAAGCTTACGCACCTCGGTCGATATTAAATATAGAGTCTAGACTAGAACCCCCCACCATCTCAAAACTAACCCATCATCATCAGGAGCAGGTTCTCTAGGGAATACAACACCAGCTGAGGAGGATATCCAAACATTGGAAGAAATATTTTATTCAGGACAGCAAATTACTCTTGCTGAGAGGGAAACTCTATTTGCACATAAATCACAGTAGAAGCCCTTTCCTAGATCTTCTACACAAGGGAAAAGTAGTACAATTACCAATCAATCTTCCTTTCTCTCTTTTCCACCAAGTGACACTAAGAGACCAATTAGAATGGCTGAGGAGGGATCTGGATCAGTTCCCCATCAAGAGGAGGAGGAATCAACTTTTAAGTTCCCCATACAAGAACCACAGGAGGATGAGGAGATCAAAATGAAAAATATACCCCCATCCGTGCTACCCAATTTCTATGGTATGGCTTCAGAGGATCCAAACTCATTCTTATTCGAGTTTGACATTGTATGTCGAACTTATGGCTATACAGATGATGCTCATAGATTGAGATTGTTTCCGGCCACATTAAAGGCAGCAACCTTGAAATGGTTTATGGGGCTAGGTGAGCATGCCATAGTTGATTGGGATGGCATGAGGAGAATATTTCTAAGGAAATATCAGCCTTATTGCAGATCCAAAGACTCTAAAGATGACATCTTTAGAATGAGTCAGCAGGAGGATGAAACCTTAGAAGAATATCTAGAACGGTTTGTCTATAACTTGGAAAAATCTAAACACCGAACAATGCCTCCTGATCTAGTCCGCACAATATTCTTGAAAGGTATCCGGGAAGAATACATGGATGATCTCAACTTAATGGGCAAAGGTGACATCTCTGCCTTACCCTTTGAAGTAATAGCTGAACTGTGTGAAAAATATTCAAGAAGTAAAGCCAAAATGGGAAAGAGAACCTTGTCAACCAGGGTCACAAAAACTACCTCTGCTAGTGTCACCCGGGCTGAAATTGGTAATCTTTTAGAAGAGTTCAAAATAGATTTGTTGAGCACTCTAGGGAACCAAATTGATACCTTAAAGGCCAAAAAGAAACAGGAGGAAGAAGATAATATCATGGCTATTTTCTGCCCCAAGTGTCGCAAGAAACATGCATTAAAAGATTGCCCTCTAGAGAATATCCAAGTATGTGCTTTCTGTACTAAGCATCATGATATGTTTAACTATCCTAAAGTTAAAATTTTGCAGAACTGTAACATGGTAGCCAACACCGAGATGGAAAACGTGTATTACATGGGCGCAAAGCGACTATGGCAGCCAAGGCAAGCACCCCAAGATATGTTTCCTAATCAAAATATGCAATTTCCTATGAATGATCAGATGTATGCACAAAACTCATGGAATATACCTATGCCATGGCAGCATGGAAACCAATCACAAAATCAATGGAGACCGTCTCAACAGTATTCCCAATCCTACCATCCATATCCGCAATCATACCCACCTTACTCACAGCCATATCAGTAGTACCAACAGCCATATCCATCACATTCTCAAACATATCAGCAGCACCCTCAACAAGTTGTTTATCAGCCCCAACCTTCTCAACAAACATTGCCTGCTCCTCCACAAATAAATGTACCACAACTGCAATTTCCAACTAACCTACAACCTCCCAGACCCACACAAATACCTGCTCAAACTGTCCCAAATCCGAACAATAGAGCAGAGAGGCCAGCCTATAATGTAGAGGAAGGAACCTCATACTCCACACTGCCTTTGCAAAACATTAATCTGAGGTCTGGTAGGGTGCTCCAAAAGTATTCTCCAATAACGGATCAACAAGAAGAAAACTTAGAAAAAGAAAATGAAATGACAGCTCAAACAAAACCAAGCAGTGATAACAAAGATAAACATATGCAATCACTGCACCCACCTTTTCCAGACCGATTGGTCCAAGTAAAACCACAACTGCCTCCACCACAATTTGATGTCTTGGATGAACTTAAAAATGTCTACATAAAAATCCCTCTGCTGCAAGCTATAAAGGACATTCCTATCTACACCAAAGCCATCAAAGACATGTGTCTCAAGAAGCCTGCTAGGAAAAGGATTGATCCTCAGACCATTCATGTTTTAGGAAATTTAGCAGGCCTTATGACCAATACCATCTCCATGGAGAAGTATGTTGATCCTGGCATTCCAGAAGTGACCACCATCATTAACAACATACGGATTCCAAACACTTTGATAGATCTTGGAGCCGCAATCAATTTCATGACCCTTGAAACCATGAGAACACTCCAGCTCATGAATTTGCAACATACCACGATTGTTCTTGAACTAGCTGATAGGTCCAAAGTCATTCCTGAAGGGATTTTGGAAGATATCATTGTCTCACTGGACTCTTGGGAGTATCCAGTGGATTTCCTAGTCCTTCAACCCAAATCCAATCTAGGAGGACACCCTATCATTCTAGGTAGACCATGGTTAGCGACTGCTGATGCATTTATTGGATGTCGATCAGGTAACATGATTCTCTCTAGAGGGACCGAAAGAAAACAACTCACCCTCTATCCATCGGCACAATCACCTGCAGTAACACATAACTTGTGGCTTGATGATAAATTTAATGATAAAGAGGAAGTACAATCTGTTTTTAGCATTGACCAGATCTATGATTTCCACGAAGACAATAATGATTTGGTAGAATTATTTCTTTCTCAACCTGATATGTCTAAAAATCTGAGAAATGAACAATATAATGCTGCAGATGTACTTTTGGCTCAAAGCTTTCAAGAAACATGCACCATCCACTCCTTGCAATCTACATTTCATGACATCTTTCCAGTTCAATCCATCACCAATACACAGAGTCAAGTCATAGAGATCAGTCCAGGGAAAACTTTGAACATAGGCAACCACCTAGACCCATCTCAACAAGACAAATTTATTAGAATCTTGAAGAAGTACCAAAAAGCCTTTGCTTGGGATTACACTGACATGCATGGGATTCACCTCGACACATGCACTCACCACATCTACACAGATAGCACCATTAAACCAGTGAGGCAACCACAAAGAAGAATGAACCCCATGCTCCAAGACATTGTTAGAGAGGAGTTGCAAAAACTTTTGAGAGTCAACTTTATATATCTTATTTCTGACAGTCAGTGGGTATCCCCATTGGTTATCGTGCCCAAGAAAAATGGAAAGTGGCGCATCTGTGTTGATCAGAGACAGCTGAATAAAGCAACGCTCAAAGACTACTTCCCACTGCCATTTATTGACCAAGTGTTAGACACCCTAGCTGGCAAATCATCATTTTCCTTTCTTGACGGTTTCAGTGGCTACAACCAGATCCGGATTGCCTCTGAAGACCAGGAAAAAACCACATTCACCTGTCCTTGGGGCACCTATGCCTACAATGTTTTGCAATTTGGACTTTGTAATGCTCCAGCTACATTTGAGTGAGCTGTGTTAGCTATTTTTGTTGATTTGATTCATGATTGTGTTGAAGTGTATATGGATGATTTTTCAGTATATGGCAATTCTTTTGAACATGCATTAGAAAATCTTGAGAGAGTGTTGAAAAGGTGTATTGAAGCTAACTTGTCCCTCAGCAACGAAAAAGTGCTTCATGATGTTAAATAAAGGGATAGTGTTGGGCCATTATATCTCTTTTCAAGGCATCCAGGTTGACCCAGCCAAGATCCAGATTATTGCCGATTTGCCTATTCCACAGAATCAGAGAGAGGTAAGAAGTTTTCTTGGGTATGCTAGCTATTACCGCAGATTCATTGAACATTTTAGCAAGATAGCCTTACCTTTGTTTAAACTTCTAACCAAAGATGTACTTTTCAATTGGACTGAGAACTGCCAACATGCATTCGAACAACTCAAAAAGAAACTATCTACCGCACCAGTCTTGAGAGGGCCTAATTGGAGTTTACCATTTCATATTTTTACCGATGCATCTGACACTGCAATAGGTGCATCCTTAGGCCAAAAAGAAGAATCTTGTACTTATGCAATTTATTTCATTAGTAAAAATCTAACACCTGCCGAGCTAAACTATACAGTTACAGAAAAGGAAACACTTTCCATCATTTATGCTGTGAATAAATTCTGACATTACATAACTGGTTATGAAGTCTTTGTACATACTGATCATTCTACCATTAGACATCTCATGAATAAACCAATAACTAGTGGCAGAGTTACCAGATGGTTACTATTGTTACAAGAATTTAACATCACAGTGTTAGATAGACCAGGCAAAGAGAACCAGGTGGCAGATTTTCTCTCTAGACTGCAAAATCCAGGTGAGGTTGTTCCAGTTGAAGATTCTTTTCCGGATGAGCACTTATTTGCAATTTCCATAGTAACTCCTTGGTATGCTGATTTAGCTAATTACTTGTCTACAGGAAGGACACCTCCACATTTCACTGCAAAGGAAAGGAAAAGACTGATCAAACAAAGTGCTAGATATTCATGGCTTAATGGCGATCTCTTTTACACTGGTTTTGATATGATCATTAGGAGATGTGTAAGAAATGATGAGGTAATTGACATTTTAAAATCTTGCCATGATGAACCGTGTGGTGGGCATTTTGCAGCGAAGCGGACAGCCTTCAAAGTTCTTACTCTTGGATAATACTGGCCATCCATTTTCAAGGATGCCAAGAAGTATGTAAAGAGTTGTCACAGCTGCCAAAGAATCGGCAGACCAACAGCTACCGATCAGATGCCCCTTCAGCCCCAAGTTCACTTAGAACCATTTGATAAGTGGGCTCTGGACTTTATAGTACCTATCAACCCAGCCTCCAATGGTAAGAAGTACATCTTAGTATGTACTGATTACGTCACAAAGTGGGCAAAAGCAAAAGCACTAGTGAGAGCAACCGAACACACAGTAGTCAATTTCCTTTTTGAGGAGATCTTTGTGAGGTATGGAGTACCAAGGGAAATTGTAACTGATCAAGGTACTCAATTCACCTCAAAGATCATGAAGGACATCACAGACAAGTACCAAATAAAGCATAGGAAAAGTACCCCCTAGCATCCACAGGCCAATGGGCAGGTGGAATCAACAAACAAGACTTTGGAGGGGATCATTACCAAAACTGTTGCAATGAACCGGAAAAACTGGGAGGAAAAGCTCAAAGAGGCACTCTGGGCTTACCGGATTACTTGGAAAGATACCACTGGATTTACACCATACCAATTGGTGTACGGTAAGGATGTCATGCTTCCTATTGAATTCCAGATTCACACTTTTAAACTGGCTGCAGATTTACAAATTGATTTGGACCAAGCACAAAAAGAGAGAATCCAGCAGTTGAACCAGCTGGATGAGATGACACAGCAAGCAGAACAAACCACCATCCTCATGCAAAAACACAGGAAGCAATGGCATGATTCACACATTAAGAAGAAGCACTTCAAGGAAGGTGACTGGGCTTTGCTTTTCGATTCAAAATTCAAGGATCATAAAGCCAAGTTCACCACCCACTGGATGGGCCCCTATGAAATTATTCAGGCTTATGACAATGGTTCAGTTAAGTTCCAAACTATTGATGGAGAGGGTCATTCCTTCACAGTCAATGGTCATCGCCTGAAACTGTACAACAAGCCCATCAGCAAGCAAGATTTTCTCCATACACTATCTCAGCAAGAAGAGGTTGAGATACTGCAGCCCTCGGCTGCAGTATCACTGCCTTAGTTTCATTTCCTTTCAATTTCAAAGACAAAAAGAAAAAAAAATAAAAAAAATAATAACAAACATAAAAAATAATAATAATAATAATAACAATAATGGGTTAGCTGTGAAAACCAGTATCTGGCACAATCTAACCCCGAATTCCTACCTGAAAACCAATTCGTTGGCGGGTATGAATTCTCTTTCTTTTGTTCATTGTTTCATTTCTCAGCTGAATCATGACTTGAGGACAAGTCAAACTTTAAGTCGGGGAGAGAGACTTCACCATTTTGTTCTGTTACTTTTATCTCTCCCTTGTAAATTCTTCAGATTTCTTATTCTATATCTTCACTGTAAATTTCCAACAGCAACTTGTTACCAGCATTCCAGACTTCAATAAGTAAGCTGTTTTGTCATGTATGCTTTCAGAGGGACCTGTTTATAAATAGTTTGCAGGGGGACCTATTCTGTTCAGACATCTATGCTACCAACACCAGCAGTCATGGGACCTGTTAAAGAAATTGACACCAAGGGCTACTTCAACAGAATTCCATCAAGCTTCTACAAGGATTTGGGCACCAACACTCCAGCAAATGGCAAGCTCAGTGAACCTGTAACAATACAAGGAGCTGCATGAACATTTTCAAATTTTCAAAGGGACCTATTACATCTTCAGTTTTCTCAAAGGGACCTGTTACATATTCAGTTTCCTCAAGGGACCTGTTACATTCAGTTTTCTCAAGGGACCTGTACATTCAAATCTTCTTAAAGGGACCTGTTACATCTTCAAAAATTTTCTCAAAGGACCTGTGCATTCAATCTTCCTCAGAAGACCTGTTACAACAAGCAAAAGAACAGTCAAAAAGGATTTGCAACTCAGCATGTCAATATGATAATGATCAACAAAAGAGTAATGTATTTCTATTCTTAAACATTTAATTCCCTAGATTGGTTTTTAATGTAACTTTGATGATTGTGAGCTGTTATAATTGATTTCAAGGACACCTACATCCATCTCCTATCACCCTTATTCCACCAATTTTCATCATTCCCATACATCAACCTATTCATATCCCTAAAAACCCATTATCAACGCATCCACCTTGTCATATACCCTACAGTCATACCAACATTCTCTATACGACCGAATACCAACTGAAAAGGACACGTGGTGAGTTTTGTTTTAAATACAAAGGAATAAACAGATGTAAAAGCGGCCTATATATATATACTACTCCACACAGCCAAATCATAATAAGCGGCCTATATATATTTCACTCCACACACAGCCAAATCATAACTTCGCCACCCAACGTAGCCAATGATCCAAAGGGACCCCGAAATCATACCCAGCATTATAACCAACACTATAGATACGCTCTCAACGTTCTCGTGGTAGCATGCATGCAAGCGTACAACACTCTGATTTTTTAAATGAATGGTTATGTTGTGAAGTGAGTACAGGGTTATCTCACCATCATTTCCACCTTCGATTCCCATAACTTCCAAAGTGAGAATCAGAAGCAAGGAGCGCCGAAGAGAGTATTATCATTTGGGTAGATTTACAAAGTGAAAATTAGAAGCAAGGAGCGCCGAGGAGAGTATCACCGTTTGGGTCAGTTTACACAGTAAAGATTGAAACCAGTAAGTGCCGAAAGGGGAAAGCATCACCATTCTATTTTTGACTCCCATCACAGTCATATCGATCGGCCGAGCACCATATTGAAGACTGAAGGAAGCGATATATACCAGGTAACCAATTCAACATTTCTGTGTTGAATTTTAAGAGTATAGACAGAGAAGGGTTAGAGGCACGACCCTCTGCCATCACCATGACTAATAGGGTCGAACCCAATTTATTCGACAGCTCACAATACCATGAGGATTGCATTGAGATTCTCAAAGAAATACAGTGGTTACCATTTCTAGAAAAATTCCATGGAAGTAATGAGGAAGTCACCAAGCAATTTTCCTTCACCTTTAATGGAGAAAAGGCCCTAATAGGTAACTTCTCCTTCAGAATCTCAGAGGATACTATAGCTCAGGCAATTGGGATTAGTCCTGAAGGAGATAAGTACTTTAAAACCAAGCAATTTAAGGAGAAATCATGGACACAGTTCATGTCCAGATCTAGAGTTTCCTCAGTAAACTGGAAGAAGGGTGTTCCAAGAAGCGGGTTAGTTCATCCTTGGGATGAAATGGTTTACATTCTTCAAAAGTTCATAACCTGTGAAGGTAGGTACAATATTGTTTATCTATACCACATCAAACTACTCCTCCATTTGAAGAAACAATGTGTAATCAGTGTGCCATACTTTCTGCTACAAAGTTTAACCAAGATGGCCAAGACTATCCAGAAGAAAAAGGGGAATGAAGACAAAAGCTTGTACCATTTTGGCCTAATTAAAATCCTCATTGAACATGAGTTGCAGAAGCGAGGGAAACCATGGAAAGAATTCCTAGCTGTCAATCAAATCAGAGATGAGGAAGAAAAAGAAGAGGTGTAAGAGGATTCAGGGTTTATGAAGGACATTGATGATGAAATTCCAGTGTCTAAAGAACCTCTACCTGTGGGCAGCATAAGGAATAGGAACATGCAAAAAGAAGATGCTAAGAGGGCCGAGAAAGACAAAATTTTTACCACTTACTCACGAAGAACAAGGAGGACACCAAAAGCCTAGTTGCAAGAAGAACAGTTTGAATCTCATGCACCTGCACAAATGGATGTTGAGAGTGGTGATCATTCACTACCAGCACCAGAAGTTGACATGGAGGTAGAAAGCAATAACAAACAGGAAAAATGTTCACCACCTCCCACCAAAAGACAGAAGAAATTAGAAAAACAAATTGAAGAATTGAAGGAAGAGCTCATGGAAGCTAACATGTTGGAAAAAGTTATTAAAAGAGAAAATGAACTGCTCAGGGCACAAAGCAAAGAAACACAAAAGACAAATGAAAAGTTAAAGGAAAGAATAAGTGAATTGGAGACTGAGAAAACTGAGATTTCTAACTGGGCCACTAAGTGGTACAATCAGAAGAAGGCTCTTAAAGAAAAGTATAAAAATTTAAAGCAGGAGCTCAAGGGACAGAAAGATAACTAGGTGAAGAAGAATGTAGAGACCTTGCTCAAGGCAGCAGAGATCCATGCAGGGACAGAGTTCAAGGGAAGCACCTCAGGGATAGCATGAGGACATGCTAAGTCCTTAAGTCGGGGAGAGATGTTGGTATCATCCCAAGACCCCTTTTTCCTTCCCAAAAACATATCATTTATCCATTCATTTTCATCATATATCCCTCAAAATCCTTGAAAATTGATTATTAATAGTTCTATAGTTATTAAATTGCATAGAAATTGATTTAGGGGTTTTATGTTGAAGAATTAGAAGTTTTTGATGAAATGATTACAGGAAGTACCCACATCCTATAATGAGCTTATCGTTTGACATGTGGCACAGCAGATGAGCTAGAACGAAAGGGATGGGCGAAAAGCAGAATGTCCAAGCATGGACAAACACCTATCTCCCACCCGAATCGAACCTCCTATGTACACGGTGAACTCAAGTCAAAGCAGGGCACTCTGGCAGACAAAAGCAGCAACATCAGCTCGTTCCATTTTCATTTTAGTTTTTGTTCTTTTCGGAAACATTTAGCATGGAAACATTTTGAAAAGGGCTTATGTAATAAAAGCGACAACAACCGAATGTACATTCATTGTAGCAATGACATGGCTGTGCATACGCATATGTAAATACAGTCAGGTTAATGTTTGAATAGTTTTTATCGTTGAATCGTTTTCAGAACAGAGTTTTAAGTTTAATACAAAGACCTATTCACAGCCACGACGTGTATACCTCTTGCGTTGATTTGGTAGCTGATCGATTATAGCCAGTGTACCCTTAGGACGCGGACGGGCCCTGCGTTCAATCGGTATACTGTCCGTTTGTTTCATTTACGTTTCAGTTATCATATGTTTTCACAGTGTTTATATTGGATTTCGATTTCCATAGCATATGGTTTGCATAACAGGTACATAGCTTTCGATTCCCATAGCTTTTGATTTACATTGCATGTATATGGTGTGTGCTTATGAATGGTTTGCGTTTATGGTTATGTTGAACAATCATCACTGAGATCTGGAAGTGAGCCTTGTAAGGGATTCGATCCCTGTGTGGCTTGTAGAAACACCATCATAAACTCTGTTTCTATTTCATAATTCATTTATGATTTCTATATAGTTTGATATAGTGTAAATATCATTGAATGCTGTGTGTTTATTGAACAAGGGTTTTCTGGGCAATATCTCTGTAAGGAGATTAAAATCATTGTTACAGTCATACACAGTGCTTAGGTTTGCACAGTCATACACAGTACTTAGATTTAGTGTTTAATTTGATAGATGCATCTCATGACAGGCATTGTAATCAAGTATATCAGTAGGGTAATCTGAGTGTTTGAATGATAGGCTACATATTCCAGTCTTCCGTAAAGAAGCCTTGTAACCTACATCATAATCACTTGGCCAGAGATCCTTTATGTCTATATATTTTAGACCACGCCTCTAAGCTTACGCACCTCGGTCGATATTAAATATAGACTCTAGACTAGTACCCTAGCTGGAACCACTACACACTATATGGATATGATGCCCCAACATTTACAAACTGAATATTTGGAGATAGCCTAACCCCTTTAGCTAAATATTGGCTTTAGGAGAGCTAGGATATTCTATGGGTCCTTAAAGACAACTTGCAAATGGCTCAGAACCAACAAAAAGTATATGTATATAGGCACAAGATAGATCATAGCTTTGAAGTGGGGGACATGGTGTACCTTCATCTACAACCATATACGCAGTCATTGCTCAAAATAAAGGGGGAACAGAAACTGAAGCCTAGGTTCTACATGCCATACATGATTTTGAGATGAGTTGGGGAGGTGGCCCACAAGCTAGATCTTTCATATGGGTGTAAAATTCTTAATGCCATCCATGTTTGTTGCCTAAAAAAGGCTCTATCCTAGGTCCCCATAATACTAGTGTAGCCTCCTTATTATTATTGTTAATGTAGCCCCCTTATTGTTATTTTTGTGCCCATATAGCCCCCATATTTTAATTATTGTGCACTATAGAAACCCATTATTGATATTGTTGTGCCCTTACATTATTATTGTTATGTAGTCTCTTGTTATATTGTGACCCCTTAGACTCCTCTATATACCAAGGAGGTCTTGTCATTTGTATCATCCAAGAATTTTTTATTTATATGATTTAAATGAGGTTTCCACTTAAAAGAGGATAATTTTCAAGTCATTGTTCTATCTTTTCGTTTATTTTGTGATCTGGTTGCATTACGTTTGGTATTAGAATTTTGGATCCTAGGGTTTTGCTACTTCAAACATGTCATCTTGGAATTTTTGCTATAAATGTTTTTGTACGATACTTCAGAAGTTGAAATTTCGACCAAGTGGAGAAAACATAATGGTGAACTTTGTATAAAATTTTAAGATCTTGGTTTGCTATATTTTTTGAAATATGGTCTAAATAATTTAGGGTTTTTCATGCTTTATAATTCAATCTCAAACAATAAACCTAGGAAAAATCGTCATAATTTTCTCTATGAGCATCAAATTTGAATTTCATAAAAAGTGACTGAAAGTGCACAGACTTTAGTTTTTCTAATATCATTTTTAGGGTCAAATGCTGAAACAGTGACATGTGGAATGTCGTACAAGTTCATTCTACTGAACGAGTCCATAACTGAGTCATAGTGGGATATTGGCCATAATTTTAGCTCGAGAAATCCAATCTTAGTCCAACTTGTGGAGTTGGAAAGAAGACTCAGAGAGATACCAGAGGATGAAATTTCAGAACCCGTGGAGCCAAAATTATAGAGGAAAAACTGTTTCAAGATTGAGCTCTTAAAAGCAAGAAAAATGTGTGTAGTTTTTTTTAATTTCATGAATTTTGTTTGAAAAATTAGCTTGAAGTGATTCCAAGGGAATACTGAAGCATAAATATTAGTATTTGGTTCTAAAATGTATCCCAAAAAAAATAATATTACACCCATTAATCCCTTAGAAATCTCTATTATGATGCATGAAGAGGAAGAATTCCAACATGATATATCAAAATTAAGGGACCAAGTGGAACAAATTTCACTCTCACAAAGAGCAACCAAAGATGAACAAAAGGGCACATGGATGAATTTAAAGGTGACATGGATGGTTTAAAAGAATAAATATAAGGCGACATGGATGGTTTAAAAGTAGAAATAAAAGGCGATATGAATGGTTTAAAAGGAAACATGGAAGGTTTGATAAAGTTGCTACAATAAATGCTTCTTAATGATGATAAGGTATTCCATGAAAGTCATGATGAGAGAAAAGAATGTTGATCATGATTTTAGAGACTCTAACTTTGGGTTTAATATCAACCACTTTCCAAAGATTGATATGAGGAAATTAAATGGCAAGGATATGGTAGCATGCATACTATAGATGGAGCAATATTTTATCTAAATCCAATAGGAGGTTCACCTTAAGTAACCTACTTCGTTGGAAACGACATTCAGGGTGGAAAAAAGCGTTGAAAGCAAAATTGTGGAAACATGGAAGTCTACAACTCACAATTATAAAAACAGAAGTGTTGCTGCTCCTAGCCTCCCACAACCTACAAGGTTTAAACCATAAAAACTAGAGGAAAAGAGAGAAAAAGGGTTTGTTATTGTTGCGAGATAAAAATACACTAAAGGTCATAAGTGTGCCAAGAAGAAATTATTTTACATAGATTTTGAAGAGGAGGATGAAAATGAACAAGAAACATGAAAAGAAGAGGATGTACACAAAGAACCAACTTTGGAAAAAGAAGAAATGAATTGGACCATATCTTGTAATTCATTAGCGTGAGATAATACTCCTCAAACTCTCAAGGTAGAAGGATATATCAAGAAGAAAAAGGTAATAGTGTTGATTGATTTAGGTAGCACACATAATTTTATTCATTGTAAGATAACCAAGGAATTGAATTTCTTTCTATATCTAGTACCAGAGTGACAGGTGACGGTTACAAATGGAGGAACTATAAATTTCTCTACAAAGATCCACAATATCAATCTAACCGTGGGTGATTATGTATTAAATAGTTCAAATCTTTCCATTCTAATGGGAGGTGATGAGGTTGTACTAGGAGTCCAATGGTTACACCTTTGTGGATGATAGGTTTTAATTTTCAAGAACATTTCTTGAAATTTTTCTCAAAAGGAAAGGAATCCCAGGGAAACCAAGGAAGATATTCAACTCTAATGGCATGAAAAATATTTTGAAGAAAGAAAAATAGGGTGTAATAGCACAATTATTCTTAGTAGAGGTTCAAACATCCAAATAATCCATTTCTCCACATCTGCAAAACACCTGGATAATATTTCAAAGGTATTTGAGACTCCAAAAGGCCTCCTTCCTATTCGTGATTATGATCATTCTATTCACTTGATTCTAGGAAGTCTTCCTTCAAACATCAGGCCTTACAGATATCCCTATGACCAAAAGAGTGAAATTGAACATATGGTTGCATAAATGCTAGAGGTCAGTATAATTCAACCTATCCAAAGTTCTTTCTCTACTCCAATAGTATTGGTGCAGAAGATGGATGGATCATGGTGTATGTGTCCAAATTATAGGGAGATTAACAAGATCGCTATTAAAGATAAATTTCTTGTTCATAGCATTGATGAATTGTTGGATGAATTACATGGAGAAATTTACTTTACCAAGTTGGATCTTCATTCAAGATATCATCAAATTAGAAATAAGACATAAGAAATTCCAAAAATAATATTCAAAACTCGTGAAGGTCATTCTTAAATTTTGGCCATTCCTTTTGGCCTTACTAATGCACCTTCCACATCTCAAGGTTTTATGAATTCCATTTTCAAACCATTATAAAATTTCTATTATTTTTTTTATGATATACTAATCTATAGGAAGTATTGGAAGGATCATGCTAAACATGTTGATAAGGTGCTCAAACTATTGGAGGAGAAACAATTATATGAAAAAACCTCCAAATGTTACTTTGGAGTGCAAGGGGTGGAATATTTGTGTCATATTGTATAGACTTATGAGGGTGTTAAGGTAGAACTTAACAAAATTAAAGATATTAAGGAATGGAAAATCCCCACAACCCTAAAGGATACTCGAGGATTTCTCAGATTGATAAGGAATTATTACAAGTTTGTTAAGAATTATGGGACAATAGCAGCACCTCTAACAAAATTAATGAGTAAATATGCATTTTCTTGGACTCGGTTTGCAACTAAGGCCTTTGAATATCTTAAAGAGGCAATGTTCCAAGCACCGGTCTTAGCTACACCAAACTTCACAAAAAATATTTATTATGGAATGTGATGCTTCGAGAAATGGACTTGGTTATTTTAATCCAAGAAGGAAGACCCATTTCTTTTAAAATTCGTCAAATCAAGGGAAATTATTTACAAAAACCTATTTATGAGAAGGAAATGTTGGCAATATTACATGCACTAAAGTAATGACGACCTTACCTAATGGAAAGATACTTCAAGGTGAAAACGAATCATGATAGTCCTAAATACTTTTTGGAACAAATATTATCCTTAGAAGAACAATAGAAATGGGTCGCAAGGATGTTGGGTTATGACTTTGAAATCATCTACATAGGGTTATGACTTATAAATCATCTACATAAAAGGAAAGAAAAATTTTGTTGTAGATGCACTCTCAAGAAAATATGAGGATGTGGAAACATTGCTTTGTGTCATTTCTATTATCCAACCTGATTGGATAACTAAAGCAATGGACGAATGGAAGAAAGCAAAATAGGTGTGGACACTCATTCAAAAGTTGCAACAAGATCCCAATACATCTGATACATTTATTTGGAAAAAAGAACCATTATAGTACAAAGATCGCTTATATCTATATAAGAATTCCCAATTCCAACAAAAAATTCTTTTGGAATTACACACCACCCCCTTAGAAGGGAACCGAGGATTTTTAAAAACCTACCACCGGGTCAAGAAGGAATTTTTTTTGGATGACGTTAAATATAATATTCATATGATTATAGCTAAATGTTTGGTTTGCCAAAAAAATAAAGTTGAGACAATTAAGACCGTGGGTCTATTACAACCTTTAGCCATTCCAAGTTCCAAGGGAGCAATGTGGGGAAGTCCCACTAGATTTTTATCACCAGTTTACCCAAGTCCAAAATGTCATCATGTTGGTAGTTGATAGTCTTACCAATCATGCACACTTTTATGCGTTATGTCATCCTATTAAAGCCACTACAATTTCTACTACATTTAAGGAAACAATTCAACAGCTACATTAAAAGCCAAAAAATATTGTAAGTGAAAGAGATTCCATTTTCAATGGAATGTTTATGGATAGAGTAATTTTCTTGTCTTGGTACTCAATTGGCTCATAACTCATATAATCATCGTCAATCTAACAAAAAAATTGAGATAGTGAACAAATGTTTGGAAGGATATCTTCATTACTTTGTATCTAATAATAAAACATAATGGGTCAAGTGGTTACCTTTGTCCAAATAGTGGTATAACACTTTCTTCCATATTGTAGAAAAAATGATGCCATTTATGGCACTTTATGGATATCAGCTACCATCCATCACATTACCTTTAAGAGGAAATTGTAAGGTTTAAGCAGTGGAAGATCACATTGAGCATCAACAACAAGTTCTCCAACTCTTAAAGGATAACCTCACTATGGCACAAAATCGAATGAAACAACATGAAGATCAACATCATAGTGAAAGAATTTTTGATAACGATTGGGTATTTTTACAGCTTAAATGATACAAACAAATATCCCTCATGAAAGCTAAGAAGGATAATAAATTATCACCCAAGTACTATGGTCCTTACAAGGTGTTCCAAAAGATTGGTACTATGGCATACAAATTGGAGTTGCCTGCATCTTCCTAGGTACACCCAATTTTCCATGTTTCATGCCTAAAGAAGGCTATCAATGAGAAGCTCCTAGTTCAAACCATATTTCTAGAGCTTGACGAAGAAGGAAAAATTATATTTGAGCCTCATGCAGTCATGGAAACAAGAAGACAACAACTGTGAAATCATTCAATTTCAGAGTATCTCATTAAGTAGAAGAACTTATATGTTGAATATTCTACATGGGAGGATGAGAATTTTATACAAAAGCACCCAATACTACTCAAATGTTGAGGAAAACACCTTTTTTTGAAGGGGAGGGGCATGTTAGGTCCCTATAATACTAGTGTAGACTCCTTATTTTTATTGTTAATTTATCCCCCTTATTATTATTGTTGTGCCCATGTAGACCCCATATTGGTATTATTGTGCCCCATAGAAGCCCACTATTGCGATTGTTCTGTCCTTACATTATTATTGTTATGTAGGCTTTGATTATATTATGACCCCTTAGACTCCTATATATACCAAGGAGGTCTTGTCATTTGTATCATCCAAGAATTGTTCATTTATGTTATGTAAAGGAGGTCGCCTCATCGAAGAGGCTAATTTTCAAGTCGTTGATCTATTTTTTCTTTCTGTTTTGTTATCTGATTGCATAACACTCTAGGACATGATGTAGTTACTTCTTATGAGTTTCCAGCCTAATATGAAGAAGGGGAGTTGGTTATGGTTTTGGAGGAAATTTTGGAGGTGAGGGAGTGGAAATTAAGTAGTAGGACTGTGAAGGAGTACTTGCTAAAGTGGAAGGATCCAAGAATTGTTCACTTATGTGATGTAAAGGAGGTTGCCCCATCGAAGAGGCTAATTTTCAAGTCGTTGATCTCTCTTTTCTTTTTGTTTTGTTTAGCGATCTCATTGCATAACACTCTAGGACATCATGTAGTTACTTCTTCCGAGCTTCCACCCTAAGATGAAGAAGGGGAGTTGGTTTTGGTTTTGGAGGAAATTTTGGAGGTAAGGGAGTGGAAGTTAAGTAGTAGGACTGTGAAGGAGTACTTGCTAAGTGGAAGGATCCAAGAATTGTTCATTTATGTAATGTAAAGGAGGCTTTCCCATCGAAGAGGCTATTTTTCAAGTCGTTGATCTATCTTTTATTTTGTTTTGTGATATGGTTGCATAACACTTTGGGACATCATGTAGTTACTTCTTCTCAGCTTCCACCCTCAGATGAAGAAGGGGAGTTGTTTTTGGTTTTGGAGGAAATTCTAGAGGTAAGGGTGTGGAAGTTAAGTAGTATGACTGTGAAGGAGTACTTGCTAAAGTGGAAGGATTTTCTTGTTGAAGATGCCATTTGGAAAGGTGAACAAATGCCTAGTTGTCCAGAGTTGAAATTGTTTGAGGAGAAGAAATCTTAGGAAAAGAGGACTATAATGTCCTGAACTTCTTAGGAGACATAAGGGGAGTTATGCTAGTGTAATAAGCTTCTCGTAGAATAAGCCCAGGAAAAATTAACTAACATAATATGATTCACCTAGGAGAAACATTACAAATGCTAAAGTGGTAAAAAGGGTTCATGTACTAGCATAATGAAAAGTCACTTTTAATTTATAAAATGAATTAGTCAGTAAAGTGAATTTATAAAAATAAAAAGCTAAAAAGATGGAAAAAGTGACTAATAACTTATAAAAATGAGAAAATTAGGAGCCTCTCCTCATTCTAGATTTTGTCATTTGAGGAAAAAGAAATTAGAGATCCCTTGGAAGAGAGTTTGTGGCTTTTGAAACCCTAAGATTTCACCATTTTGCTTTATTGGAGAAGAATATTTAAGGAGGAGAATGGAGATAACAATTTTATTAGTTGATTTTATTCTCTAATCTTGAAATTTCCATATATCTATTTGCACAAGGAGTTTTAGTTGATTTTATTCTCTAACCTTGAAATTTCCATATATCTATTTGCACGAGGTATTTTTTGAAGATGAAGAGACAAAGATGAATCATATTCTTTGGAGCCAAAGTGGGCATCATCTTGTGGGTCAAATTTCCATGTTTGAGATTTATTATGGGTCAATTTTGACTTGAAGACGGGACTGAGTTCTTCCCCAAAGTCCTAGTTGACTTTTTTCCTATGTTGCACAAGTTTCAAGTACGTGGGTACTTCTGATACATAGGAACGAGTATCTGGCACAGCTAGAAGTATTGCCCAAATTTACAGGAAACGTCAAGTTGGGAGTGACTATAATATAATATATTAAAAATAAAAATCAAATAATTTATTTATTTTCATCCAAAACTTGCCAATCAAATTCCATATTGCAAAGAAACATGTAAAAGATTGAACTTTGAAACATTTCCAAAAAAAATGAAAATATTGATCCAACAACAATTTCCCAATCAAATTCCTTCTGAGAAAAGAAACATGAAGAACTCCCAAACCGGGAAAAAGATTGTTATTACTTGATTATTAGGTGATTTCATGCAACGCTATATGTTAAGTCATTGGTTCAATTCTCCGCCCTTGATGTAGCCTCACCAATATTATATATATTACATCTAATTATAATAGAGATAAGAAAAAATAAAATATATATTAATAGTAACTAAAAAAAATTAAAACAATGGAGTTTAAATCTAATGTTATTTTAAAAAGAGTTTGTATAATAAAATTATAAATTTCCAAGTTAATATATATTTTATACTTTAATAAATATGAAAATTAAATTAAAAATTGTTTTTTAATAATATTTATATTTAATAATTTCATAATTTCAACTATTTGTTTTATTTAGTATTCCATCTTTTGTCCATTCAGCTTGGGTGATAATGATTGCTTTTCTAGTCGCCAACAATCTTCCTAAATTATTCTATTCATCTGCCATCCGCGTATATGAGGAGAATGAATAGCTTTCCAATGAGAAGGATCAGGATTGGCTAAACACCTTTGGATAGAAGGGCTTTTCATAAACATGTTGTGTCTCTTAGTTCCAGACCCATATCCAAATCTAAAACGAGCGACATACCCTTCCCTTCACACAGTTCCATCAGTTCAAGCAGTACCCAAGCTGGCAATGTAAAATGCACCTACTTTTGCACTTATTCATTGCATTTAAGCTCCCAAAACGTCAAAAATTGGTTGTAGTGAAGCTCCAGAAAAGCTCCAAAGTACCCGTTGAAGCTCTGGTTTGGAGTGTTTTGGATAAGCTCCCAAGCTCCGAGGAAATGGGGAGCTTTGGGTATGTGGTCTCCAATGCGTGGGAGCGGTACCATGTAACTATGCCTTTTTCATCTATAATTGGCTCGAGTTTCAGTTTCATAATGAGAAGTCGAGTTCCTTATCTTCTAGCTAGCTAAGAATCTTTGTGTCTCGGTCATACATTTCATCCATTCCAAACCAGGTTTGTTTTGGGTAATATCTATCACTACGAAAGGGTTGAGTTCAACCACCATTGTTGACCGAGTTGGAGTTGTTGAGAGGGGTTACGCAACATTAATTTATCTTTTTGAATTTCAAGCTGAGAACCTCTTCCAAATAGGTCGTGAGCACTGAAGTATAGGTGGTGCACCTCATTCCCTTATCAGTACGAATGCAACAATTGGAGGTTGAACATTCTCCTATTCATCTTTGGTTGCAAGCGAAGTGAATATGGGTTTCATTTCACGTTCCTCTACCCCATTTACAAGTTTTTCAAACCATGATATATTTATATTTAATAAAGTGGCTGAATATTGTTAAATATTTGTTGTACAAATCTGCAATGTTTTCAATAGAAGAGAAGTGGTTTTACATGTTTTCATAAATGTGCATGAGTGGTGTTTTCATTTCCTGAGTTTTATTTCATTATTTACTATTGTTTGGGAGCCTTGTATGGAGTATATTTGCTATTACGTGTCTCTGTTTGGGGATAAATATATTAAAGTACACTTACAATAGTTCGTGTCCCAATCATTTGTTAAAATACCAAAGTGAACCAAATCAAATAAACTCAAAACTTTTGTGGGTTTTCAATATATTTCTAAGAGGGTATCATACAGATTCACCAAAATAAGAATAAAACATGTTGCAGCCTTTGCAAGAAGTCCAACTAGAAAAGACACCACCAGAATTAGCTGGAGAGAAAACACACCACCACAATTAGTTCAAAGGTCTATCATGACTCATAAACCTTCACAAAGGTATTCACCTTCATATAAGATTTTGAACCTTCACAAAGGTATCCATCCTCATACTATATTTTGCTTACTAATGAAGGTGAACATGAATGTTTTAAAAAACTTATAAATTGGAAACTAGAAAAGAGTGAAAAAAAGAAAACTATTGAGGAAGAAACATCTTACAGAACAAATGGGTGTAGATGATGAAAGTGAAGGGAAGAAAGAAATGTTCAAGGAAAGGATGGTGGTAAAAGGGTTTGCTTAAAAAGAAGGTGTTGATTTTATTGAAATTTAATCTCTTGTTAAGATGTCATGAATAAGAGTTGTTCTTAGTCTTGATGCTACTTTAGATTTTGAATGTGAACAACTACATGCTAAAACAACCTTTGTTCATTGATATTTGAAGGCCGAGATTTGTATGGAGCAATGAGATGGATTCAAAGAAACATGTAAAGAGAATTTAGTTTGAAAATTGTAAAAGAACCTCTGTGGGATAAAACAGGTGCCATGCCAATGATATAAGAAATTTGATTCATTTATTTTGGAACATAGTTTTAAAAGATTAGAGGTTGATCATTGTGTTTACGTCAAGAGATATGAAGAAAGGTACATTATATTATTGTTATATGTGGATGACATATTGAAAGGTACATTATATTATTGTTATATGTGGATGACATGTTAATTGTTGGACATGATAAAAACATGAGTAAGAAGGTGAAGACAGATTTGGGCAACAAATTTGCAATAAGATATTAAAGTCTAGTACAACAAATATTGGGTATGACAATCATACGTGATAAAAAGAACAAAAATTTATGGCTATCACAAGAGATATATATTGAAAAGTTGTTAGAGAGGTTCAATATGAATTATTCCAAACCAATTGGTACATCCCTTGCACCTAACACCAAACTTAGTGTTGATTTATGTCCTTGTGATGATGAGGAGGAAGAGGAAATGAGAAGGACTCATTATGCTTCACTAGTTATTTGTATAATTTTGGTAGTGCATCGATGTCTTGAGTGTCAAGATTGCAAAAGCTAGTAGCTCTCTCCACAACAGAGGAACAATATATAGCTCGAATAATTTTTTTTAAGAAGATGTTATAGATGCACACTTTCTAGAATATCTGGAAATAAAACAAGACAAATATATATTTCATTGTGATTGTCATAGCGTTATTCACTTAGAAAAAAGATAATATATATTTCTAAAACAGAGTATACGGAAGATATATACCATTGGATTCATTGAGTACCAGATGAGGAGGAGCTTTGTAGAACACTATGTGGTGTGACACAAGGGTGATGAGAATTTTTTAGGAAAAGATTAGTGGCTTTAATATTTGGTCTTCGGTGGGAGATTGGAAATTGTTAAGTGGTCGTCCAAATATAGTTAAAAGTGAATGCAAATATAGTTAAGAGTGAATGCAAATATTTAAGTGTAAGTGAAAATATTTAAGTAGGAGATTGTTAAGTGTTGGTTCAAATATAGTTAAAAGTGAATGCAAATATAGTTAAGAGTGAATGCAAATATTTAAGTGTAAGTGGAAATATTTAAGTGTGACTTCAAATATGGTTGATTGAAAGTGTAAATATTATTAATTTTACTTCTAGAATGAAATGAAAACTTCCCCCTTGTAAGTAAAACTGAGAAATCTACTATAAATAAAATTGATTTCATTCATTATTGAGCAATTGAGAGTTGAGCTGAAGAAAAAAATTAGAAGTCTTCTATAGATAAAATTGAGTTCATTCAATATTGAGCAATCCAGAGTTGAGGTGAAGAAAGAAGGCCCTTATAAGTATTATTGCTAGTAATATGAGAGTTGAGTGCTAGTAATATGAGGCTTGAACTCAAAAGAGAAAGTTCCTAGAAAACTTCTAGCTTGTAACTAAAAGTGACAAATATACTGTATATAAAATTGACTTCATTCATTATTGAGAAATTGAGAGTTGAGCGGAAGAAAAAACTGAGAAATCTTCTATAGATAAAATTGAGTTCATTCATTATCAAGCAATCTAGAGTTGAGCTGAAGAAAGAAGGCCCATAAAAGTATTATTGCTAGTGATATGAGAGTTGAGTGCTAATAATATGAGACTTGAACTCAAAAGAGAAAGTTCTTGTAATTATTATTGCTAGCAATAAGCAATTAAAAAAAAAAAAAGATGTTGATAGTTGTTGATATTTTCTATGTGTTTTTTTTATGTTCCCTCAACCATATGATAATTCTAAATCATTATTTTATCTTCCCTGCACACTATGGTCATTCTAAATCATTATTTATTCTATTTTGTTTTTGAAAAATACTATACGAAAAGACCAAAAACCCAACATCTTCATTTCGATGTAGTTATGAGCTCTTACCGAGAGTCAAATTATGTTTGTATTTTCCGAGTGTAAAGATATTTTCACATGTTTGAATTTTCTAACGAAAAGACGAAAAGATTTACTTTATTGTTGATACTTTTTATATTCCTATATAGTCTGATTCATCTCTTTGCCTGAAAGCATATATTGCATTCGCTGATAAAATGAGAGGAAGCCTGCTTTGATGGTGGCCATGACAGGAAACAAATTGATTTTTTGCTCGTTCATTCAGTCGTTTATTACATAGAAGGGAACACATCAAGCTATGATATAAGTGGTGGGCATCAAATGAAATGAGACGAGAGCCTATAGATGTATACAACCATAAGCTCCTCCGAAAGGAAACCCACAATTTCATAGCGGCTTAAGTGATCACTCCCTTGCTTATTTAGTTACATAGACACATTATCTATATTTTCTGTTCGTCGCGCACTTAAAAGCCGCTGTCCGTCGTGAAATAGCCTGTCGTCCACACACCATTAACACATGAATTAGATTCATGTGTCGGCAGTGTTTCAAGCAAAAATAGATATATAACAGCGAACATGGCAGACTAGATGATGGATTAACATGAATAACAAATAGCAACGTGAACAAATGAAAGAATGTGTTAGTCCACTGTATACTGACAGCAGCTTCCTACACACAAAGCTACAGAAATTAATTACTGTTTGTGTTGATAATGAGTAGTCATGGATATCGATCGATGGAAAGACTTACGAGAACGGCGTTGAACATCGCACCGGCGGGGAGGCTGGCGGACGTTGCAGGTTTCTGGAAGGTAAGCGGCTCTCTCCTCCATGGAGAGATCCTCCATGGTTGAAACATACGATTGAGATTGGTCAAGTACTTGCTGTATGGCTCGGCATCGGCATTGTGGAGACATTCTTTCCAATTCCTCGCAGCATCTCTCCGATGGCTGCTCTCTCCGGCACTCCATGTAGTCCCGGCACTGAGACAGTCGTTGCGCATCGCAGGAACGTCGTTGTTGTTGCAGGCCCTCTCCATACATAATGCCTTCACGCGCATCAACAGTTGGGGTGCCCCACTGAAGAAGGAGCAGAAGGGTTACGCGTAGGCTCGCCCATTTAAGAGCCAGTCTCGTAGTGATCGGAGGGGAGAAAACATCCATTTCTTTTCTTCTTTCGTAATCGTGAAAGATTGATAGATATATGGAGCGGGAGTGTGAAGAGGAGGTGGATCCTTATGGTATTTATGGCAGCGTGGGGAAGCGTCTATTTGTATGAACATAAAAGTAGAGAACAACACAACAGGAAGAAAAGGTCGAGAGTCCAGACGAAACACATGTACCATGCCCCATCTCACACTCCACGTCCCAAAAATCGAACGCCTGCCTCCGCTTCCAATAGCCGCGTCTTTCATTTGGGTTCAGTTGTTTTAAAGAACAGAAGAATCTTCCAGGTGTATAGAATCCAACGATTATCGCAATTTAGAAAATTATCGCAACGATTATCGCAATTTAGAAAATTTAAACTTGTTCGTGACAAACTGCCTTAGCGTGGTGGTGTTGATTTTTCACATTTAAATCAGTGGCTACCACGGGCAAGGTTACCACAACTACCCTCCTACGTCGTGCACTTATTCATGAAATGTTCCACTTTCACATGACGATGGCATGTGAAAATGTTCACTACCTACCGTCTGATAGTAGCGCTTGGCTCATTCTAACCATACTGTAAGTGACTACGGACAGGGTGGGTGTGACAGTTCCCGAGAGAGGAACAAGATATCATGCTTGCGAGGAAGAAGTGTGATCGCTCAACCGAAAGGCCGAGGTTCGTCAAATAAGCGGAATTGTAAAGTAAGTGGCTAGATGGTCTCGTCACTGGAGGTCACATTTCGGAATTTATGAAAACAAACTTCCACAGCGGGGATGGATTAGATTCTAGGGATGGTATCACACCCTTGTCTTTCCGGAGTTATAAAACCGAATACAAAGGAGAATATGAAAAACTGTCCACGCAATAAATTTTCATTAATAGTTAACGTTGTTTCTTGGAAGTGAAATGTATAATTACTATTACAGTGAAAGATGTACATACATTTTATGTTTTGAAATAATTCCTTTTATCTCCATATAGGCATATTAGTTAATAATATTATTAATTAATAAATTTACATATTGTATAATACTATATATTTTTTCAAAAAATATTATTAGGAAAACAACATAATTCTCTACAATTTGTATTTTTACTTTGAATAAAAGTTCACAGTGCTATTATGAATTGTGAGAGCTTCAATTGGATAAAAGAGGAAAAACCTGAAATTTCATCACCACATTTGACCCAAAAATATAATCATCTTCATCTTTTCATCCAAACTGTAGCATTTACAAGTTTAACAATCAAAATCTTTCATGAAAACCTAGGCTGCATCCTGACCTATTGGTGAAGTGAACCAAAATGCAAAGAGTATATGGCGCTTTTTTGCACCTAAGTTGACGCCATGTAGTCATCACAAATAACGTGGTTTGCAAGTATGCAATAACCTGAACCCATCGCTAAGGAATTTGAAGAAGAAGACTGTCTTGACAATGGAAATATTCCCAAACTGTAACCATGTTCAATGACGCCTACAAACCTGTAAGTGTTGAATCAAAAATTAGTATAATTCCCCACTATAAATTACTAATGAAAAAGGAAGAAATATTGTTACTTTTCTTAGGATTAATTCCTTACCTACCAAGAGGCTCAAGCGAGATGCCTTTCCTGGTCGTAACTTTGTAAAAAAAATAAAAATAAGGAAGAGGATAATTATTCCATGAAGGGTTTCACTTTATAAAGAATTCAAAGTGTCAGAAAACCTCAAGGCTAGCTCGGCCTTTTACCTAGACTTCCCTCCTTATTTTTCTTTTGAAGTGGCTGGTGAAAGGGAAGGTTAAGATCCTTATTCTAGCGAAGGGTGAGTAACCTGTTAAAATGGGTAAGACGAGAAATTATCGGAAAGCTCCGAGAACCTCTGTCAAAATTTAAGAAAGAAAAAATAAAGAAATTGTTTAGAGGTTTAAAGAGACTAAGGAGATCATATCTCGTAACCTCATGTGCCTCTGAGGACGAGATATACGTTTTTCCAAATAGATAAAACCGACAGATATCCCTCACGAAGACCATGAAGATTCAGCTACAGTGACTACTACACTAGGGCTTGAAGCCAGAGAGGAGATCGAAACCATTTTGAGATAAATTGCACAATGAAACTTCGTTGGTAAGTTTGGGTAGGGCAGTTATAGAAAGAACAATAGTGTGATGGATTATTCTATTCATAATTATGAGGCATAATTTCCATAACATGATAGGGAGGTGGTAAATTTGTTAGAAAATAAAAATAAAAATATAAGGTTAATTTTGACATTTACTTTTTTGTTAATTTGGGGGGTGACATTTAAGAGAGGAACGCCACAACAAATAAAGTGTTACTAATGAAGAAATATATAATTTTGTTGGGATGTTTTATATTCTTTCGACGACTAGCCCACATGTAGTTAACGTGTGGGATAGACGCCCCCCTTCGTTGCACCGATTACGTTGCGGGGGGAGTCACAGGGGGTTTGAGGGGTGTAGTTAACCCCACTTTGTGGGGTCCGGGGTAGCGCCCCATAAAATTTTGTTTTTGGATCCTATATTAGGTTGGGCAGACCTACCTATGGTTTAGTGCATGATTTTTGCACATGGTTTTGGACGCGATGGTTTTCAGTCCATGGTATTGGATGCTTCTACATGTATAATATATATTGTAACATTGAAAGAAACATAATGAAAAATCAAGGTGGGAGTCTCGGTTTTGGGATCCAGGGGAAAATCTCTGTGTATGTGCTTTATGTGTTATGCTCTCGCATTGTTTATTTTCTATGTTTTAGAATTCGTATGCAGGTAATTTCTGTACGGGGTTAAAACCTACATTTGGTATTAGAGTTGTTTTGGCTTCAAGGGGATGCCTTTATTGCTGAGGGGTTTTGCTTATGTCTGTGGTAGACCCTGTTCAGTGGGAGATCTGCGAGATCGATTCTAGTGGTGTAAGAAGATGGCAAGCAGTGGAAAGATAGAGACCGAGAAATTTAATGCTCAGAGCTTTGAGTTGTAGAAACTCAAGATGGAGGATCTGTTGGTGGATAAAGATCAGTGGATCAATGTAGATCCAAGTACTAAACCAAAGCGAGTGTCTGATGAAGAATGGAAGAAGTTGGATCAGAAGGCAAATAGCACAATATGATTGTGTGTCTCAGGTTCAGTATTGCAAAATGTATCAGGGGAAACTACGGTGAAGGCTTTATGGGACAAGTTAGGGACTTTGTACCAATCTAAGTCTCTAGAGAATAAACTGTTCGTACTGAAAAATATTTATAACTTGAGGATGACAGATGGAGAATTGGTGACAAAGCATCTGAATGCATTTAATACTGTAGTAAGTCAGTTATTGTCTGTTGATATTAAAATTTTAGATGAATATAAGTGCATTAGCTTGTTGTGTTCTCTACTAGATTCATGGGATAGTCTAGTTATTACAATAGGTAGCAATGAAACTGCCTTGGAGTTTGATGAAATAGTCTCATCCTTGCTGACGGAGGAGATGAGACTGAACAATATGGAGATCCAGAATGATGATTCCTTGTATGTACGAGGACGGTCCCAGAACAGAAACAAAAATAATTATCGAGTGGGAGATCTAAATCTCCAGGAAAACCTGTAAAGGTGGTGTGCTGGAAATGCGGAAAGGAAGGGCACTACAAAAGGGATTGTAAATCTAAAGCTCCTGACAAAGGAAAGGGATTTGATGATGCTCCTGCAGAGGTGAAAACCACCTCAAATGAAGGTGGGGATGTGTACTTGGCTTTTTCAAGTACACATGTAGATCATGAGGCATGGTTGATTGACTCGGGTGCATCCTTTCACTTCACTCCCCATAGAGAGTGATTCCGCGAGTGAGAATTATGATGGTGGTGATGTCTTCTTGGGGGATGACAGGAAGGCTAGAAACGTTGGTCATGGAAAAGTAAAGCTAGGGTTAGAACACTTCCGGGTGTTTTGCATATTCCTGCACTAGCCAGAAATCTGATTTTTGTAAGCAAGCTAGATGATGCAGGTGTAAAAAACGTGTTAGAGAAGGATACCTACAAGATGGTTCGAGGGGCACTGGTATTGATGCGAGGACTTCGAATTGGAACTCTGTACAAGCTGCAAGGTAACAATGTTATTGATGGGTGCAACAGTTTTGTGGTTTCTAAAAGTGTAGCCGGAAATCTAGTGGTCTTTGGAGAGAAGACCATGCTGTGGCATCAAAGGCTTAGACATATTGGAAAGAAGGGCCATCGAATACTTCATGGTAAAGGTATGGTAGAAGGTATGAGTAGTAGCTCTCTGGATTTTGATTTCTATGAAAATTGTGTATATGGGAAGCAGAATTGGGTGAGTTTCTTCTCTGGTGGTAAGAGGGCGAAACAGGTATTAGAGCTTGTGCACAGTGATGTGTTTGGACCTGTGAAGGTTCCATCATTGGGTAAGTCTATGTATTATGTATCATTTATAGATTAATTCTTAAGAAATACATTGATGTATTTACTTAAGAAGAAATTTGAAGTCTTTGACAGGTTTAAATAATTTAAGGCTCTGATGGAAAACTAGACAGAGAAGAAGATAAAGGTGCCGAGGACAGATAACGATGGACAGTTTTGCAATAAGGAATTCAAAGAATTCTGTACGTGTGGTATAGCAGGACAGAAGACTACTCCATATACACTTCAACAAAATGGAGTTGCAAAAAGAATGAACAAGACATTGATGGAAAGGGCAAGAAGCATGCTCAGTGGTGCCGAGTTAGGACAAGAATTCTGGGCAGAGGCAGTGGAGATTGCATGTTGCCTGGTCAACGGATCACCTTCATCGATGTTAGAGGATAAGATTGTACATGAGGTATGGACTGGTAAGAATCCCTCTCTTTCACAACTGAGGGTATTTGGATGATATGCATATGTACGTGTTCCAAAGGAGAAATGAACCAAGTTGGATAGTAAATCTGAAAAGTGCATCTTTATTGGGTATAAGGATGGTTTAAAGGGTTATAAACTTTGGAACCCAGTAACAAGGAAGGTTGTGTACAGCCGAGATGTGGTGTTCATAGAGGTGAAAGATGTTATGAAAAATGAATTCCAACCAAAGGAACCTAAGAAGATAGAGTTTGAGCTAAAGGAGGAAGAATCAGACTCTACAGCAGAGGAGGAATCAGAAGATGAAGAGCCACAAACTCTAGGTGTGAGAAGATCAGTTCGAGAAAGAAGGCAACCAGAAAGGTATAGTCCATCTACTTTTTGTTTGAATTTGCTTTATCTATTATTGATGATGATCCTAGAACTGTGAAGGAGCAGTAGATTCAGAGGATGGAAAACTCTGGAAAGTGGCCATGGTTGATGAAATGACATCCTTGCACAAAAATGAGGCTTGGGATCTCGTGAGGTTGCCGGCTGGAAGGAAACCCATTGGCAGCAAATGGGTGTTCAAGAAGAAGACAAATGCAGAAGGAAAGGTGGAGAAATACAAAGCTCGGTTGGTAGCAAAAGGTTATTCGCAGGTGCCTGGAATTGATTTTGGTGATATTTTTTCTCCTATTGCCAAGCTAACTTCTATTAGATTACTTTTATCTGTTGCTGCTGCTTTTGATTTTGAGGTAGAACAGATGGATGTGAAGATAACATTTCTTCACGGGGACCTGGAAGAGGAGATCTACATGAGGCAACCTAAAGGCTTTGTGGTGAAGGGTAAGAAATAACTAGTATGCAAGTTAAATAAGTCTCTGTATGGGTTAAAACAGTCACCAAGGTTGTGGTATCTGAAATTTGATACATTTATATGGGGACTTTGCTTCACCAGAAGCAAAGAAGATCACTGTGTGTATTTTAAATTAATTGGTGACCATGTTATTTATCTGGTCTTGTATGTATGATATGTTGCTAGTTGGAAATGACAAAGAAATTATCTAGGATTTGAAGACCCATTTGTCCTCCAAATTCAACATGAAATATCTTGGTACTGAAAAATATATTTTGGGCATGGAAATTAAAAGAGATCGAACAAAGAGGAAGCTCTGGTTAAACCATAGGAAGTATGTCGAGACAATATTACAGAGGTTTAATATGCAATATACTAAACCGATGACGGTTCCTATTCCTGGAGGTGTAAAGTTATCTACTGAACAGTGTCCCAAGACACAAGAAGAGGAAGAGGACATGTCTTGTGTTCCATATGCAAGTGCAGTGAGTAGCCTGATGTATGTGATGCTCTTTACTAGACTAGACATTGCACATGCAGTGGGAGTATTGAGCAGGTTTATGTCAAAACTGGGGAAGGAGCATTGGACAATAATGAAGTGGGGTTTCAAGTATTCTAGTGATTATGGTTTGTGCTACCAAGGAAGACCAGGATTGGACAGAGTGTTGGATATTCATGGCTTTGTTGATGCCGACTGGGGAGGAGATCTGGATCATAGAAGATCTACAAGTGGGTATGTGTTTAACCTATTTGGAGGTGCAGTCAGTTGGATGAGTAAGAAACAATCTGTAGTACCACTATCAACTATAGAGGCAGAATAAATGACAGCCACTCATGCAAGCAAGGAAGCAGTTTGGTTGCAGAGATTGTGTTCAAGTATGGGGTTATTATAGGGAGCTACAAGGATAGATTGTGACAGCCAAATTGAAATTTTCTTGGCAAAGAACCCTGCATATCATTCAAAGATAAAGAAAATTGATGTTTAATATCACTTTGTGAGGAATATGATAGAAGAAAAAAAGGTGTTGCTGGTAAAGGTGGACACTTTGAAGAATACTGTAGATGCATTGACAAAATCTGTGAGCTCCGAGAAGTTCTCTTGGTGTAGAGAAACAATGGGCATTGGAGGGCTGGATAAATGACTAAGCTCTCTTGTGGCCCCCTGTGGAAAGAAAACAAAAAGAGGGAGAATGTTGGGATGTGTTATGTTCATTCGACGACTAACCCACGTAGTTAACATAGGGGGTTAGAAGGGGGCCAGAGCCCCTCCTTCATTGCGCCAATTGCACATTTTGGGCAGAACTACCTATGCTTTTGTGAATGATTTTCATACATGGTTTTGGATGCGATGGTTTTTGGTCCATGGTATTGGATGCTTCGGCATGTATAGATATGTATTATAACATTGAAAGGAACATAATGAAAAATCAAGCTGGTAATCCCTGTTTTGTGATACAGGGGAAAATCTCTATGTATATGTGTTTTATGTGTTATGCTCTTGCATTGTTTATTTTCTATGTTATAGAATTCATATGCAGGTAATTTCTGTATGGGGTTAAAACCTACAAATTTCAAGATGGAAGATGATGCTTTAGTTGTAGAGCACCTAGATGAATTTAATATAATTCCTAGTTAGCTTTTATTTATAAAAATCATTTTATATGATGAGATTATATTCATCATGCTCATGTACTCCATACAAGATAGTTGGGAGAATTTGATAGTAGATATCAACACTTCAACACTTGCAAGGACCTTGAAGTTTGATATTGTTAGCAATAGTTTAATGAATAAGAAGTTTTTGCACAAATTAATTTTAGAAAATAAGGGAGGAGAAGCTCTAGCCTTATATGATTGTGGAATGAAAATTGAATGTGATGGATGAGGGAATTCAAAATCTAGAGGTAGATCAAATTTTAGAAAAGGAAGAATAATTTTCCGTTATTAATGAAAATGTGGTCACATCAAGAGGAATTGTTGGATATGGAAGAAAGAGCCAAAGGGGTAAAGGGAGAAAAAGGTGACCCACAATGACAATGATGAACCACTATTGTTGCATCAAAAGGTGAGGTATTAATAATTGTTTCTTATGAAGATGCATGTCTTTATTCTTCTAATGTTGTTATGTTTGTGTTGCCATTGATGTCGCCTAATGGTTATCATGACTCATATATTTCTATTAATGCATTTTTTATGTATTTCATGTTGTCACTCTATTCAAAAGGTTATCATAGCTTTTCCTAAGTTTTTCATGGTGTTAAAGGGTTTCATGATAGCTACCATGTTATCTCATGTTCACTACAAAAATTTACCTCATAGATGGAGGTCATGACCCGATACTTGCATATAGATATTACACATACCTGGAGGTATTGACATGTTTATAAGTGCCTTGATGTCACAGAGGCGTTGTAGAAGTTTTCATGATGTATCAAGCACACTTCTGAAGTTGAGCTACATGGTTGATGCCACTTGATACAACTCTTGCACTCATGAGTTCTCTCATATACTCTTGAATTCTATGTATTTTATGAGATTAAAAATAGGTTTCAAAGTTGTTTCCTAGAATTTTCAAGTTTGGATAAGTCCTACAGATATTGGAAATGTTTATCAAGAAGTTTGGTAGTGTTGTAGCATTTTCTGACACCTTTAAAACTTACAAAAATATTTCGAAACCTACTAAGTGATTTCTTGGTTATATATATAAATTTTTGTCAAGTTACCATCACCTAAATCCTTCACTTAATTAATCTTCCAAAAAAATCATGTCCTCTATGAGTCAAAATTGAAAATATCCCAAACCCATATCTAGCCTTAATTTTTATCTAAATTCCTTGGTCCCTTTCTACCTATTCCCAAATCTTATATTTCTTTCAGGAACAATATTTTTATGTGGGTCACTCCATTTCTTTTCACTCTTATTATCACACCCCCAATTTTTTCTTATATATATTTTACTATACCCTACTATTAATTTTATTATTCATTCATTCTCCATGTTTACCATAATCACATGTAAAAATTATAATCTTGTACTTTACTTTTTATCTTATTTATTTATCGCCATTATTCCATACTCCACGCATTATTAAAATATTATTTATGTTCATTCAAACCGATGTCCCCACCCTGCATTTCACACATTAAAATACCATTATATACATAACCTCGAGGTGTGTGAATAAATAAATATATGGTTTGTGGAGGGCTGCCTATCAAACCTTTAATCTACCCCCCTCCACAAAGTTGTTTTATTTTTACTACATTTTGCATGTGTTCCTATTTCATGTATTATGGACACTGCCTCCTAAACCATTTACCACCAACTATCCCCCCGCAACACTGTTGACATACCACTTACCATATGGATTTGAATTTATAACTGGAGTGTGGGAAATTATAAAGTCTGCATTGAAGGCGATAATGGAGGGAAGACTTTTATAGTCCAATTTTTCTAGAATGAGCTTATGGGTGAAATATTGATAGAGGAGGAGGTTAGGTCAACAATTGGAATATATTTTCGTGTAGGTAAAATGAGGATACATGTTCTAGAAATAAATTTCAATACAAATCATAGAGTTTCCAACGTTATAAAGATTTATTTACTCCCTCTGGAATAATTTTACAGAGGTAAAAATATAATTTTACATAGCAGACAAATAAACGTTTCGTGCTATAAGGAGGAAAATAATTATAAAGAGGAAAATGCACATGAACAAAAAATTTAGATAATTTCTTATCCAAAATTTTTACAAGCGTTAAAAGGGGGAGATGAAAATATATTTTAATTACTTACCAAACATGGTTGGAGACATGGTTTTCAAAACCATGGAAAGTGAAACAATAGATGGTTTTCAACAAAAAATGAGAATTTTTTATGAAGTTTCATTTATTCATAAGTATACAAAAAGTGGGCAAAACTAAATATGAAAGCAGTGCATGATTTGGGTAAATTATTGTAAATTTATTTTATGAAATTCATAAACAAATAAATGCTACAAAGGAGAAGTATTACAAGAGATGGTTTTCAAATCCATGGATGGTTTTTCAAAGAAAACATTATTTAAGGAATTATTTCAGGATTTGATTTATGAAACTCATGAGTTAAAAAATAATTTTATAAGTCAAAACAAGATATGGCTCTATATTAAAGACATGGTTTTTCAAAACCACAAGCAGGAATGATTTTTATGGAAATATGATTTTACAGATTTTTGGGAATTATTTTTATCAAATTCTTATTCCCAAAAATTTCAGATGTATATTTTTCAAAATCAAAGAGTGACAAAAATCAATCATTTCCAAATCATTTTCAAATTTTTCGACAATGGTTGAGCATATAAGGATAATTAAGATAGTTGAATTATCAAGGGATTTTATAAAAGAAGTGGGGATTAATCAATTCTATAAAAAGGGATGAGTCAACCATGGTATGGGCATATTAACTGAGTTTTAGGGAGCAACTTCAACAACCTCCAGAATCTGAGGAAAAAGATCACATGGTAGAAGATTAAATCAGATTTGTGACAAAAAATGGGAAACCAATTTTAAGAATAAAGACAATCAATCAGCGATTAGTTAGCCAATTCCCAGATTTGGAGGAATAAGAATTTCAATCAACTCTAGATTTCCTGCAATTTTTCGAAGATTCTTTTTATTTTAGTATATTGTTCATATTCTTATTTCAGAAATCTAGAGACGTTCAGTTGGGTGTAATGCTCTATATTTTGTTTCAATTTCAATAAAAGGGTTGGCTTTTGATGCCAAAACCCTCTTATTTTTATAAAGAATTTGATTGTGGAAATTTTAATTGAAGTATTGTATATTTAGTTTCATGAAATAATTTGTTTCTCATGTATATTTTTCACTGTGATTTCATAATCTATTTATGCATATGTTCAAGGTAACATAGGCACTAGGACAAGGCTACGTTTGAGTATCAACCTCCTTGAAAGCCCATGGCAAATTTATCTTCATTATGGAGACTAGTTAGTTTAACAATCTATTTAAAAAAGTTCCTCTGCATCATTTAATTGATTCATTATGTCATCTGTTGAATGCATATTTTTTTGTTTTTAAAATTATTCTACATGCATCTACTATATCTAGTTGATTAAGTATTTAGTATGAATGTTTAATTATTATATATTCTCTTCTATTCCTCTACCAAATTTGCTAAAATGTATGTTATTCTGTCGAAGCTAGATGTTAGAACTTTGATAAGGCCTCTGCAAGAGAGGGATTTTTTCCAGAGCAGAGATTGGATACTCATCAACAATCACCTAAAAAAATCATAGATCTAGTTGTTGTACTTCATAGGTTGTTGTCTAGTTATAGTGAACATTGTTAAACAAATCTAACACTTTAGGGACCCCCTTCTAGCTCGAGGGCTAGCTTGAACCTAAATTTTGGTCGAGTTGGTTTCTTGGCGTAGTTTCACATCCAAGAACTACTTTTGAGTAACGTATACAGCATTTGGCACTGTTGCTGGGGAGCGAAGTAATGAAGAAAGCTTTACCTAGATAATGATCAATACTAGATCTATTCCTTACTAGTGAACAATGAGTACACAGTTAATATTGGTTGTATTTCTTTCACCTAGTGACTCCACTTTTCCTATGTGGTGATTCCACTAAGTTACCAATTCCAGTGGTTCGAGATTTTAGTTGCATTCATTGTTGTGTTTGTTCAAGGCTCAATGATGGTTTCATTCAACAGTATATCTTTCTTCCCCTCAACCGTGATGAGAAATATGATATGTCTACAGAGGATGAAGTCTTCAAATTTCAGTTGTAAGTATCGGTTACCTATGGAGTTTGTATTTCATATTGTAATTATATTTCATATCTTCAACTCCATGCAAAGTGATCTTCCAGTTAATTGACTTCCCATGTGGTTACAATGGAAATTTGACTACATCTAATAGTACATATTTTCAGCTCGTTTAGATAGAGGTGTGTGGGATTGAATCAATATATCATTCAGTTTCAGTGCACAGTAGATCATTCAGTTTTGGTGTGCAGTTTGTAAATGGGTTTTATTTTCAGTAGTTGTTTGAGTTTGGATTCTAGTTGCAGTATGTAGTTTGGTTTGCTTGAATTGAAATAAGTTGTAGGAGACGTCAAGAAGAATATTTTTTTACTATTAAATTCACTAACCTAATGGATTAAGCACTGTTATGCTTAATTTTACTTGCAGCAACTGATAGTTTGGTTTTAGTTGGCAACTTACATATTTAAAGCCACAGATTGTAGGTTTGAGAGTGCATATAATTATTTTAATTATGGAAGGACTCCATGACCAACATATTCAAGGTAGCTGGTCTATAGAATCTTTGCATTCCATAGGCAGAAGAAGTCCCCAGTAGCCTATGTTGTAACTTTTTGTGACACCTCTAAAATATACAAAAAAATTCAAAATTTGCTAAGTGATTTCTTGGCTATATATATGAATTCCCGTCAAGTTCCCATCACCTAAAGCCTTCACTTAATTAATCTTCCAAAAAGCTCATGTCCTCCATGAGTCAAAATTGACAAATATCCCATATCCATATCTAGCCTTAATTTTTATATAAATTCCTTGGTCCCTTTCGACCTATTCCCAAATCTTATATTTCTTTTAGAAATAATTTTTTTTATTCCCGTCACTCCATTCAATTTTCACCCTTATTATCATATCCCCATTTTTTTCTTATATACGTTTTACTATGCCCTACTATTATTTTTAGTATTCATCCATTTTCCATGATTACCATAATCACAGGTAAAAATAATTATATTGTACTTTACTTTTTATCTTATTATTTATCTCCATTATTACATACTCTGCGTATTATTAAAATATTATTTATGCTCATTCAAACATATGTACCCAACCCACATTTCACATATTAAAATACCATTATATACATAACCTCGAGATGTGTGAAACAATAAATCAATGGTCTTTCGGGAGCTTCCTATCCAACCCTTAACCCGTGCCCCTGCCCTCTCAAAGTTGTTTCATTTTTATTTCCTTTTGCACATGTTCCTTTTTTATGCACCATGCCCCCCCAAACACCCCGACAATACCGTTGACATACCACTTACCATATAGGTTTTAATTTAGAAATGGACCATGGGAGATTATAAAGTTTGCATCAAAGGCAATAATGGAGGGAAGTATTTTATTGTCCAATGAGCTTATGGCTGAAGATTTAGGGAAGAGGAGGCTAGGTCAACAATTGAAATAAATCATAGAGTTTCCAATGTTATAAAGAAATATTTTCTCCATGTGGAATAATTTTATAGAGGTAAAAGTAAAATTTTACACAATAGACAAAAAAATATTTTATGCTATAAGGAGGAAATGAATTATAAAGAGAAAAATGCACGTGAACAAAAAATTGGATAATTTCTTATGGGTGGAAGATTTAGGGAAGAGGAGGCTAGGTCAACAATTGAAATAAATCATAGAGTTTCCAATGTCATAAAGAAATATTTCCTCATTGTGGAATAATTTTACATAGGTAAAACCATGGGTAGAAAAACAGTTGATGGTTTTCATAGATAAATGGGAATTATTTATGAAGCTTCATTTATTCATAAGTATACCAAGAGTGGGAAAAAATAAATATGAAAACAGTGGATGATTTGGGTAAATTATTGTAATTTTATTTTATGAAATTCATAAACAAATAAATTCTACAATGGAGAAGTAGTAAAAGACATGGTTTTCCAAACCATGGATGGTTTTACAAAGAAAAGATTATTTAAGGAAATATTTCAAGATTTGATTTATGAAATTCGTGAGAAAAGGAAGAGTTTTACGAGTCAAAACAAGACATGGTTTTATATTTAAGACATGATTTTTCAAAACCATAGGCAAGAATTATTTTTATGGAAATATGGAAATATGAATTTATAGATTTTTGGGAAATATTTTTTTCAAAATATCTTAATCCCAAAAGTTTAAGATTTATATTTTTGAAAATTAAAGAGTGACAAAGAACCAATGATTTCCAAATCATTTTCAAATTTCTCGACAATGGTTAAGCACCTGAAGGATAATTAAAATAATTTAATTTTCAAAGGATTTTTATCAAAGTACAAGGGATTAATCAATTCTATAAAAAGAGACCAGTCAACTAGGTTATGGGCATATTAACTGTTAGGATATTCCGACACATAGGAAATAGTTAAGTTCAACTTGGTCTAGTATAGAGTTAGGTATAGAGTTAGGTAAAGTGTGTTTCTTTACCGTTGTACATTTTGTAACTTACAATCCGATGGTCACGATATGTAGTGATCCGACGGTTCACTCTCTCCTCGGTATTACTGACACTTGATCCGTGGCTTGACACCCGATTGGTCCATGAGTTCTATTTAAAGCGCATGGAGGGTCATTGTTCAGGTAATCCGTGCATGAGAGAAGCTTATGTAAATTTTCATTCTTTGATTAATAAATTGCCTGTAGTAGCCACATTGGCACAGGCCATGGATTGTTTCCCTGTTTGAGGGTTTTAACCACGTCAAAAATACTGGTGTATTGATCTGTGATCTGGTTGTGAGCGGTGTCCTTTTGGTGTTCTTTCTGAGGAACTTACCCTATAAATTCCTACATGGTATCAGAGCTATTTGAGGGCCGCGTCCGTTGGTGATCCAAATCTGAAACCGGTAGAACTGCATGTGGCTGTCGTTTCCTAGATCTACTGTTTCTGACTACTTTCGGGCCGAGAGGACTGCTCTGTTCTGTTCGGAGCATCTGTTCTAGTGAGGAACCCCTTTCGTTTCACGCGAAAAGGTTTTCGGTAGCCCTAGCTGCGTCATTTTTAAGACCTGGAGGTATACAGTCATTATTTGCAGTTTACTGTTATTTTCTCTCTGCTTATTTCGGTTTCGGTTTATTTAGCCTTTTTTTTAACCGGATCTATACCTTTCATTTCTACGTATGCTCTTTGCCCTGCGACTCTGTGCGATCTAGGCAAATCACAAACAGAAAGGAAGGATTTTTCTCATGCGTATGCTCTTTTCCCTGCACCTTAGTGTGATCTCGGAAAATAAAAAACATTGAGAAAAATATTTAGTTTTTCGGCTAAAGCTAACTTTGAGCCGCAAGGTTCATTTTTTAAAATATCTAGTTTTTTGGCTAAAGCTAACTTCGAGCCATAAGGTTCGTTTTCTTTGCATGTCCGTGTTGGGTTTTGTGTTTTGTGTTTTGTAGGGAAAAAGAGCTTTCTCAAGGAAAGCACGCAAACCAAGGCCCCCCTCTCTCTCTCTCTCTCTCTCTCTCTCAAATTTTTTGTATAGATCAATTGGTTCAAAGCTATTTTAAGAGAGTAGAGGTCTTGGGTTCAAGTCTCCATTTTGTGCGGGCGGATTTTTTCATTTTCGCACATTCGCGCACTTTGCCGGCAACTTCAACAATTTTTTTTCAAAAAGCCATAACTTCTTTATCCGGAAGCCTTTTTCAGAACGGTTTTTTTTAAAACCGCCTAGTTTTTCGAGATCTATCCATTGGAACACTTACTTTCACCATCTTCAGATTCAGTTTTTTTTTTAAATGGAAAGTCCATGCCAAGTCATTCTTGACAGCACTAACTACTTCCAATGGATATCCTACATGGAAGATTTACTTAGAAGTAAAGGTCTCTACAGAATAGCCACAGACCAAGAGAAGAAACCAAAAGATGAAGACAAGGCTGCAAAATGGGAAAATAGACAAGATCAAGCACGTGGTTTGATAGGGATGTCTATTTCTCCTGATCTTAGATTCCATATTGCAGAACTTGAGACTCCTCATGAAGCATTGGAACAAATCACTAAAGTTTTTGGGATTAAAAATGAAATTAGAGCCCATCAACTTGAAAATGAGTTGCTTACATTGGATCCTAATAATTTTTCTTGCATTGAAGATTTCTTGTCCAAATTCAAGACCCTTAGATATCTCTTGGAAGGTGTTAAGGTTAAGAAAGAAGATAGTAACCTTATTTATTCCATCCTTACTAAGTTGGGACCAGCCTACTCTGTATTTGTTTCCACCTTCCATTCTACAAGGGAAGCTTTCATTTGTCAAGGAAAAGACTACAAGGCCCCTTCCTTTGACTCTTTTTGTGATTCTTTAATAAGAGAACAAGAAAAACTCTTACACCTTGGTCTTCTTAATCTTGGAAACTCTTCTAAGAAAGCGTTAGCCGCCCAGCAGCAACCAAATTCAAAGAATCCTAAGAAGTCATGTCCTAAAAAGAATGGTCCTAAACCAAACAAGGGTCCTAAGCAAACTCACCCTCAAAATGAAATATCATTTCAGCAAAATGATAAGACCAATAAAAACAAATGGAAGAAGACTGATAGACATTGTAACTTTTGTAATCAAGATGGCCACTTAGAATCTAAATGCTTTAAGAAGATGGAAGCCTTGGAAGCCGCAATGAAGAAACATAACATCCATGTGGAGCATTCTTCAACTTCAACTTCAACTTCATCTCCAGGAATGGCACTTTCTGCATGTCGTTGTCAATCATCTCAGTCTGGTTATGCATTAAATGTATCTTCTTCTTCTCATTCTCATGAGTGGCTCATTGATTCTGGAGCCTCTTATCACATGGCCAAAAACAAAGCCATGTTTTCTTCTTTAAATGATTGTAACACCAAAAATATATTTGTTGGTGATGATAGATATCTTAATGTTGTAGGGACTCGAACTGTTCATCTAGACAATGGTCAGTTTAATGATGTATTATGTGTTCCAACCTTATCCTGCAACCTTCTATCTATATATCAGATAACTCATTCAAGTGAAGGTAAAATTGTTGAATTTTCACCTCATGATGTTGTAATCAAGGATCTAAGAGATCCTAAACAGATTCTAGCTACTGGTATTGCTGATGATTCCACAAGGTTGTATAAGTTTCACAACTTTGGGTCATCAATCTTCCCTCAGTATTTGTTGCTCATAATGATGAAGTGAGCAAACTTTGGCATGAGCGATTTGGTCACTTAAACTATCGCTCCCTTCAGCATCTATGTAAAGAAAATATGGTGACAGGTCTTCCTATGGTATCTTGCAGAGATGGTGTTTGTTCCGGATGTGTACTCGGAAAACATCATCGGGACAGTTTTGCAAAACGTGCCTCTTGGCATGCCTCAGCCCCTTTACAGCTTGTGCACAGTGATTTATGTGGTCCACTTCCTGTTGCTTCATTCTCTGGCTGCAAGTATTTCTTAACTTTCATTGATGATTTCTCCAGACGCACTTGGGTATACTTCTTAAAACTCAAGAGTGAAGTATTTAACACATTTTTGGCCTTCAAAGCCTTTGTTGAAAAACAATCTGGACATCAAATTCTTAAGCTAAGAACTGATAATGGTGGAGAATATGTTAAAAACACATTCATCAACTTTTGCACCGAAAATGGAATTCAAATGCAACATACTGTTCCATACACTCCACAACAAAATGGTGTAGCTGAAACGAAAAATCGCACCTTAAAGGAAATGGCTAATTGTATGCTGCAATCTAAAGGACTCAGTCTTAGTTTTTGGGCCGAAGCAATTAATTGTGCAAATTACATAATAAATCGCACTCCTACTAAGGTTCTAAAGAATATCACTCCAGAAGAAGCTTGGAGTTCCATTAAACCAGATGTAAGTCACTTTCGTGTTTTTGGAAGTGAAGCATGGGCCCATATTCCAGATGAAAAGCATAAAGCTTTAGAACCTAAGAGTGAGAAATGTACTTTTGTTGGATATTCTGAAGATGTAAAAGGTTATAGACTTATTCCATTTAAGTCCAAAAATGTTATCATTAGAAGAGATGTAAAATTTGATGAAAATAAATCGGCCTGCGAGCCTAGTCCGGCGGATGTGCCACCTCTTCCTATCTCTTCTACTTTTGAAAACATTTCTTCTTCAGATGATGAAAGTGAGGATGACAATCCTCCCGCACCTTCTCAGGATCCTCAACTTCCAAGATGGGTCCGTGCTACTCGGGATGCAGCAGGTGATCTTGCCGGTGATCCTACAGATCAGCGACGTACACGTTCTCAGTTTGAAAGAGCCTCTTCTTTACTGGCTCAAGCTCCAATAAATCATGATCCTGAAACTTTTGAAGAAGCTTCAGGCCATCCACATTGGGAAGCAGCTATGAATGAAGAATATCATTCTTTGTTGGCAAATGATACATGGGATCTTGTTCCTCTACCAAAGGGACGCAAACTTGTTAGATGTAAATGGGTTTACAGAACCAAGTATGGACCAGATGGGAAAGTTGATAAACATAAAGCTCGTCTTGTTGCTAAGGGCTTTTCACAGGTTGAAGGCATTGACTACACTGAAACCTTCTCCCCTATTTCCAAAATGAACTATATCCACCTTGTTCTTTCCCTTGCTGCCTCTTTAAAATGGGAAGTCCATCAGATGGATGTTAAATCTGCCTTCTTGCATGGGGACTTGCATGAAGAAATCTATATGGAACAACCCATTGGCTTCATCCAAACGGACTCCAGCCTTGTATGTCGACTTAATAAATCCCTTTATGGTCTCAAGCAAGCTCCTCGGGTTTTGTATGCCAAAGTGGATAGCTTTCTTTTAGAATCTGGCTTTTCTAGGTGTCATTCTGACAATACTGTCTACACCAAGAAAGTGGGCAACTCCCTTATCATCCTTGTTCTTTATGTTGATGATCTTATCCTTACTGGTAGTGATCCCAACCTTATAAACCATGTGAAGTCCAGCCTTAAAAAGAAATTTGAAATGACAGACTTAGGACACTTACACTATTTTCTCGGTCTTCAAGTCTTGCAATCCAAGGAGGGTATTTCCCTTTCCCAGTCCAAGTATGCTTGTGATATTCTTCGTCATTTTCACATGGAAGACTGTAAGCCAGCCCCTTCTCCCTTTCAGTCTAGAGTCAAACTTTCAGTCTCTTGTACTTCTCCTGAAGTTGATGCTACCTTATACCGTCAACTTGTAGGAAAACTCTTGTATTTAACCCATACTCGTCCTGACCTTTCCTTTGTTGTTGGCCTTGTTGCTCGTTTTATGCAAAACCCCCGTGAAAGTCATTGGAAAGCAGCTAAAAGAATACTTCGTTATGTTCGAGGTACAGTATAGTTTTGGATTCATTACAGTGCCAAAGCAGCTCCTCTATTAGTTGGTTTCACTGATTCTGATTGGGCTGGTGACCCTGATGATCGAAAGTCTACTGCTGGTTATGTCTTCACTCTTGGCTCAGGACCTATTACATGGGTTTGTAAGAAACATGCTGCCATTTCTCTTTCTTCAGCAGAAGCAGAGTATCGTGGTGCTGTGGAAGCTAGTAAGGAAGCCTTGTGGCTTCGTCAGATCCTATCAGAGTTTGGCTTTGAGCAGCAGCATCCAACCACACTTTGGCGTGATAATCAAAGTGCCATTCAGCTATGCAAAGATCCAGTCCAGCATCAGCGCAAAAAACACATTGAACTGCACATGCACTTCATCAGAAAGCTCATTCATGACCATGTTCTTGAAGTGTAATATTGTTCAACAGATGATCAGGTTGCAGACATCTTCACAAAGGCTCTCACAGAGGCGAAGTTCACTAAACTTCGATATATGCTTGGAGTTCAGGAAGTTGTCACTAAGGGGGGATAGGCTCTAGTGCCTCCTTCCTTCTCCTATTGTGTCATATTTGTAAATCCTTCAATCCTCTCCTAAGTTGTTCTTAAGGGGGGATGTTAGGATATTCCGACACATAGGAAATAGTTAAGTTCAACTTGGTCTAGTATAGAGTTAGGTATAGAGTTAGGTAAAGTGTGTTTCTTTACCGTTGTACATTTTGTAACTTCCAATCCAACGGTCATGATATGTAGTGATCCGACGGTTCACTCTCTCCTCGGTATTACCGACACTTGATACGTGGCTTGACACCCGATTGGTCCATGAGTTCTATTTAAAGTGCGTGGAGAGTCATTGTTTGGGTAATCCGTGCATGAGATAAGCTTATGTAAATTTTCATTCTTTGATTAATAAATTGCCTGTAGTAGCCACGTTGGCACAGGTCATGGACTGTTTCCCTCTTTCAGGGTTTTAACCACGTCAAAAATACTGGTGTATTGATCTGTGATCTGGTTGTGAGCGGTGTCCTTTTGGTGTTCTTTCTGAAGAACTTACCCTGTAAATTCCTACATTAACTAAGTTCTAGGGAGAAAATTTAACAACCTCCATATTCTGAGGCCAAAGATCAACAAGCAGAAGATTAAGGCATATATGTGACAAAAAATAGGTAACCAGTTTTAAGAATAAAGGAAATCAATCAACAATTAGTGAGCCAATTCCTAGATTTGGAGGCATAAGACTTTCAAACAACTCTAGATTTTCTGTAGTTTTTTCAGAGATTCTTTTTATTTTAGTTGTTCATATTTTTATTCCAAAAATCTAGACACAATGAGTTGGGTGTAATGTTCTATATATTGTTTTAATTTCAATGTAAAAGTGTTTCCTTTTGATGCCAAAACCCTGCCATTTTTGTAAAGGATTTTATTACATAATTTTTAATTGAAGTATTTTGGCTTTAGTTTCATGGAAACATGTGTTTCTCATGTATGTTTTCCCTGTGATTTCATAATATATTTTTTCATATGTTCAAGGTAACATAGGAGCTAGGGAAAGGCTAGGTTTGAGTATCAACCCCCCTGAGAACCCATTGCAACGTTATCATGATTATGGAGATTAGATAATTGAAAAATCTGTTTAAAACAACTTCTATACATCATTTAATTGTTTCCTTTTGTCAACTCTTAAACATATATTTGTTTGGATATATAATTCTTCTACACGCATCTACTATATCTAGTTGATTAAGTATTTAGTATGAATATTTAATTATCATATATTTTCTTTTATTCCTCTAGAAAATTCTATAAAATTTATGTTATTATGTCGAAGTTGGACGTTGGCACTTTGATTTGGACTCTCCAAGAGAGGGATTTATTTCTGAGAAGAGATTGGATACTCATTAACAACCACCTATAGAAATCATAGATCTCATCATTATGCTTCATAGGCTGTTTTCCAGTGACAATGAACAATTTTAAAAAATGTTGTGTAACATTTGAGGGAACCCCCTCTGGTTTGAGCTCCATCTTGAACGTACATTTTTGTCGAATTAGTTTCTTGGTGCAGTTTCACAACCAAGAAATGCCTTTGAGAAATTGATACAATAGGTCGAAGTCTAGGTTGAAAGAAGTTGAGTTTTCCCTATCATCTGCCCCAACTTCTAGGAGAGAGTGTTGTGGGTGTGGTTGTAAGTATTCAGTTGAGATCTACTAGTATCATGAGTGTGGTTGTAATCCTTTCAGCTGAGTTTTTTTAGTTCAGTCCCTGTGGTTGTGGCCTAAACTAGTAATTCTCTGCATTCCTCTTGCATCTTAAGAGTTTAAATGGTTTTTCTGATCGTCTTGCTCATGATTTTTTATTAAAAGGTTGGGAAAATGGTAACTAACTTCTATAAGATGGTTAAAGTGAAGAATCTCTCTGATTAATTAAATTTAGTGGAAATATCAATTCTAGGAAATGAATGTGAATCAATTCAAGTGTATTAACAGAGTTTTTGAGTGCTCCATCACCTATAGCATTACAGATTTAACCATCTCAGAAAATTATAAATATGAGGATGTTATGAGATTATTTGGGTGGTTATTTCTGAGTGTGTGGGAGTATGCAATTGAGAGGGCATGGAGGGAGAAAATATATAGTTATTTCTACTCACGCATAATTGTAGAAATATTTTAGAGTGTTGTATGCAAGAAATTTAGATTAGATTTGATGAAAAGATGTAGAGGGTGAATTTCATCACAAAACATGCCATATATTGATTTTATTTTCATTGTAATTATTAGTTGGATGGATTAAGATAATTTCATGGTGGCTATAGATGCATATCGTATATCATATTTTGTTTTATAGGTCCCTGATTTTGTTATGCATATTACAATGTTTAGAGAAGAGAAGAAGTGGCGGAAGATAGAGTGTTAGAGAGTGAGGAATTGATATGGATATTTTTGTTGTTGATCTATCATGGTTAGGTTGTAGATATTGTTGGTTTTTTGAGCTTAGAGTCCAGTTTAAAAATGAACGAAAGTGTGGTTCTGAGAGTTTGATAGGGGTGGTGGGTCCTTGCTGGTGGTATCTAGCAAAAAAATATTTTAGGACTTGAATCACCATCTGTGGTGATGAATAGTCTAGTGGTAGCTAGGCGAGGCTCGTTGTGAGTGGTTGCTTTCAACAAGTGTTGGCTTGTAGAGTCGTGTGAGTAGAGACTTCCTAGTTGGTGGATGCCAACAATACTAATCACATGGGTGGTTCCTCCTTGCTATTGTAGGCTCACTAAATTGATGTAAAAGAAGATTTGATTAATGAAGATTTAGAGCAACACAAAAACATCAAGGTGTTTTTTCTCCCCTTGAGGGTTTCCACCCAAAATACTTGTCTTATTGTGCATGATTGTGTTGATTCTTTTCATGGTTTTGATGTGTTGATTTTACATTAATATTTGTTAATATTGTTCATGTGTGTGGCCATTTGGTAATCCAACAAAAAGTTTTTAAAAAGTAATATAGTTTCTACTATTATTGATGTTGGAAATAATACTGAGAGGGGGGGTGAATCAGTATTATCTAGCAATTTAACAAATCTTCCTTATTTGATCTTTGGAATTATTCTTGCATATCAGTACCATAAAATAATGAGCATGAACAAAGAAAATAAACAGTCACACCAAAGAACACAAGATGTAAGGTGGAAACCCAATGTGGGAGAAAACCACCTGCCGCAATATGTCTCTATCTTCTTTCAATTTAGAAATTCTCTTACAATGATTTTGTACTGGTGCAGTCCTTTACCAGTACGCAGGCTGCAACCTACAGAGAGCTACAACTCTCTCTCGTTTTCCAGTCTCTCCTGGAAGGGAGCTACAACCCCCTACTTCTTTTCATGAAGAATCAAATGATCAACAAGTATACAATAGTTACAGTCCACTACAGTTATCAGATCAGTAATCACAGAACTAACCCAGAACACCTTATGAACAGAAAAATACAGTCAACAGATCATCTTAAGACAGGGACGCAATTTTTCTTTCTGTGGCCTGCGACTGGACGCAGTTTACCTTCTACTGCTCTGCGTGCCGACGCACTGTTCCTTTAAACTGCTCTGCGTACCGGCGCACCCAACAATACTATCGCGCCGCGTCTTTTGCTTCAGAGACGCATCCAATAATACTATCGCGCCGCGTCGTTTGCTTCAGAGACGCACCTGAGCCCTTACTGTACTGCGTCTCGGCGCACTTTCCCTTCGCTGGACTTGCGTCCCTCAAGATATAGAAGATATGAAGACTTCAGAACTAGCCCAAACAGTCAGGTCTGCAGATCTGATCATGCGCCATAGAGATCACAGTCCATTAGAAGATTCGCCCTCATAGATCTGGACTAGATCTCACCAAAAGATATTCAACCAAAGATGATGATTAATCCAAATGAACTCCTTTGCTTTATATAGGCAAGCTCCTCCGCAAAACATGGAACAATACCACGAGCCGACACCATAGAAACACAAAACCGTCGGCTAGATACCACACAAGAAACCCCCACGTGCTTTTCTCTGTCTTGAAATGTGTGCACTGGGTGGACGCACCCCCTGATCGGCTGGCCTGCGTCCCTGGACGCGGGTTCTGCATGGTATACCTGCGGGGACGCACTTTCTGAACAGATTTCCTGCGTCCTTCTTAAAAATAGAGAGTTGATCATCAAGAATAGTGATCTACCACCTGAATGGGTTGCCATCAAGGACAACACCTGAATCATAATGCCAACAATCTCCCCCTTTGGACTTGATGGCAACCTCATGGTCTTCAGCTTCTTTCTCCCCCTTTGACATCAAGGGCAAAGGGTATGCTCCCCCTACGCTCATGCTCCTCCAGATCTGCAAATAACCAGAAATCCACCATGAAAGAGATAGAGACATATTGCAGCTATTTCCAAGATCTCCTTCTTCATAATGCCAACAATGCATTATGTGCTCCCCCTGAGCCTATACCACCAATAAGAAGATGTTTCAGCAATAAGATGATGCATCAACAACCCCTAGCTTTTGCCTGAGGTATTCAAAAGTGTCTCTGGGCAACGGTTTGGTGAAAATATCAGCAACTTGTTCCTTAGAAGGAACATACTCCAACTTGACCTTCTGTTGAAGTACTTGTTCCCGGAGAAAATGGTACTTGATTGGTATGTGCTTGGTTTTTGAATGCATAACCGGATTCTTTGAGATTTTGATTGCACTTGTGTTGTCACATAAGATAGGGATTGGAGGTGTACAAGTAATTTGATAATCCTGCAAAGTCTGCATCATCCAAAGGAGTTGGGTGCAACAAGATGCAGCAGCAACATATTCCGCTTCAGCTGTAGACAAGGCAATTGAACTCTATTTCTTGCTGAACCAAGATACCAGTCTGGAACCCATAAAGAATGCACCACCACTTGTGCTTTTCCTGTCATCCACGCTTCCGGCCCAATCTGCATCTGTATAAGCATGAAGAGTGAGATCTGTATCTCTAGGATACCATAAGCCATAATTTTGAGTCCCTTGAAGATATTTGAAAATTCTCTTTACTGCCTGAAGATGAGTCTCCTTCGGATTTGCCTGAAATCTTCCAACTATTCCAACAGCATGCATGATGTCTGGTCGGGTACCTGTCAAATATAGTAAACTTCCAATCATAGATCTGTAGGTTGGTTGATGTACTGCTGCAGATTCATCATTTGCACTGAGACTACATCCTGTGACCATGGGTGTACATACAGGTTTTGCATCTTCCATGCCATATTTCTTCAAAATCTGCTTGAGATACTTGGTTTGAGATAAAAAGATTCCTCCTTCCTTCTGTTGGATTTGCAAACCAAGGAAATATGTCAGTTCTCCTAGCAAGGACATTTCAAATTCTTTCTGCATGACCGAGGCAAAGCTTTGACTCATAGCTTCTTCATTGCTGCCAAAAATAATGTCATCTACATACACAACAAGTATTAGCAATTTGTCATTTTCAACTTTTATATACAGATTTCTATCTGCTGATCCTTTTGAGAAACCTTGTTGATGAAGATATTTGTCCAACCGGTAGTACCAAGCCCTTGGAGTTTGTTTGAGACCATAGAGAGCCTTTTTCAATCGTCATACAAGATTTGGATCATTTCCAAGAATGAACCCATCTGGCTGTTCAATGTACACTTCTTCTTCCAAAACTCCATTCAGAAAGGCTGATTTCACATCCATTTGAAATACTTTGAAGTTCTGAAAACTTGAGAGAGCAAGGAACATCCAGATGGCCTCAAGTCTTGCAACAGGAGCAAAAGTTTCTTCAAAGTCTATTCCTTCTTGCTACGCATACCCTTTACAATCAAGTCTAGCTTTGTTTCTAATTACTTCTCCATTTTCATTCAATTTATTTTTGAAGACCCATTTTGTTCCAATAACATTTTTATCCTTTGGTCTAGGAACCAGCTCCCAAGTGTTGTTCTTTTCGATTTGCTCAAGTTCTTCATCCATTGCTTTCACCCAACATTCATCTTTGCATGCCTCTTTCACATTTTGTTGTTCAGTAGAGGAGAGTAATGCCAAATAGCTTGAAGCTTCTGCAACTGTTCTTCTAGTTTGTATACCTGCTTCTTTCTGTCCCATGATCTGAGATTCTGGATGGTTCTTCTGAACATATCTGGATGGAGTCTTTTCTTCTGTTCTTGTTCGTTCTTCTGCGTCTTCGTGAGGTTCTTCTTGAGATTCTTCTTGAGGTTCTTCTTCTTCATCATTCTGTCTTTGAGGGTAGCTTTCATCTTCTTCGATGTCTTCACGATGTATTTGCCTAGGAATGTATCCCTTCTCATCAACCACTACATCAATGCTGTCAACAATTCTGCCAAGTCTTTTATTGTAGCATTTGTATGCTTTGCTATGTGGAGAATAGCCAAGAAGAATGCCTTCATCTGCTCTAGGATCAAGTTTGCCAAGCTGCTCCTCAGTATTCTTGATATAGCATTTGCTCCCAAAGATTTTGAAGTGCTTTACCGAAGGAGTTTTACCACTGCAGAGCTCATGAGGAGTTTGAGTGCTGTTCACCCGGACATTTGTCTTGTTGAGAATAATAACCGCAGCATGTGCAGCTTCACCCCAGAAGGTTGCGGGAGTTCCTGATTCATCAAGCATAGCACGAGCCATTTGTTGGATTGTTCTGTTCATTCTTTCAACAACTCCATTTTGCTGAGGAGTTCTAGCTGTAGAGAATTCTCTCCTTATCCCATGTTCATCACAGAAATCGAAAAATTCATTTGAAGTAAATTCCCCACCTCTGTCGGATCTGAGGCACTTAATTTTGTGACCTGATTCATTTTCAACCAAGGCTTTGAAGGATTTGAATTTTTCGAATGCTTCATCTTTGTGCTTCATAAGTCCTAACCAAACAAACCTGGAGAAATCGTCAATAAATAATATCAAGTATTCCTCTCCTCTAGGTGTTCTTTTCCTGAATGGTCCACATACATCTGTATGTACTAGCTCAAGAGGCATGCTAGCTGATCCTTCTTTCTCTGGAAAGTTAGTCCTGGTTTGTTTTCCAAACTGACATGATCTGCATATGGTGTTGTCAGGAATTTTGATATCTGGAAGATCGCGAACTGCCTGATATTTGCATGCTTTCCTTATTTGTGAGAAGCTTAGATGTCCCAACCTTCGATGCCATAACCAGTGCTCTTCATCCTTGCTTAGATAGCATTGTTGTTGTCCTTCTTCAAATATGTATAGATTATTTGGAGTTCTTTTCCCTTTGAGAACTGTTTTACCTGTATCAAGATCACGAACAAGACATCCATTTGATCTGAATATAACCTCGGTTCTTTGATCACACATCTGGCTGACACTTAGAAGATTATGCTTCAATCCATCAACATACAAAACATTTCCAGCCTTAACTTCTTCTTTTAAAGGAGCAATACCTTTTCCTTTTATAGTTGCAGGAGTATCATTTCCAAAAGAGACTTTCTTTCCCTTTTCTAAAGTAGAATAAGACTCAAGTTTTTCTTTATCACCTGTCATATGCTTCGAACATCCACTGTCAATGTACCATAGATTTTCCTGTCCTTCTGCATAAAATGCTATCCCACATCTTTCTGTTTGAGGTTCCTTTATTCTCCATGTTTTGGTGCCTGAGGCTTGTTCCTTTTTCCGCTCTTGTTCCTTTCTTTCCTGAAACCTGCTTCTGCATTCAAAGTCTTCATGACCAAAATTATTGCAAATAGAACATTCAACTTCATTTTCAAGAGCCGAAAAGCTGTTATAGGTCCTTTTTGTAATCCCTGTCATACTTCTTTGTTTTTGAGCTTCCCTAGTCATGATTATTTTATATGCAACACATTGAGCTGCTTTGTGACCAAAGTTATGGCAAGAAAAGCATTGTCCATTGAAGAAGCTTCTGCGGTTATTGAATCTACCAGCCAACTGATTGTAATTTCTATTTTCATCTATCCTTGAACCAAACTGGGAAGATTTTACCTGTGGCTGGTTGTGGCTTTTGTTCACTCTTAAGCTGGATTGCCCCTGGTAGTTTCTGTTTGAAGTTTGTCCCTGCTTTACCTGATGATCTTCATTGTGCTTTTGCTCATTTCTTCTTGCTGCATCAAGATAACTTTTTGAAGTGGATGCTTGAGAAGTTTCTCCATTATAGCCCAGACCTGTCTTATTTAGTGGAGACCGCTGCACACTGATAATCTCATCCAAAGTTTCAGATCCTTTGACAAACTTGAGATTAATAGCTTTTTTTTTCTCAATTTCTTTTCTAAGACCAACAATTTCACCTTCTAATTTTTCAATATGTTTTTGCTTTTCATCAATCTGAAATTGTAGAGTATCAATGATCATGTTCTTTTCTTCTATACATCTCTTGAGTCTAGTAATTTCATCATAAAGGTTATCCACATCTACAGCATCCTCATAATCATCATCTTCAAATGCCATTAACAACCTATATTTATTACCTTGTTCATCTTCATCACTGTTTGATAAGCCATCACTATCTTCATGGGTGTAGTAGCTTTTCTTATTTGCACTTAGTTTCTTGTTCCATCTAGCTGGTTCCTTTCCTTTATCCTTATAAGGACATTTTGCAGCATAATGACCTACTCTTCCACAAGCAAAGCATTTGAAAGGTAGCTTACCTCTGAACCTTCCAGAACCCCTTTGAAGATTTCTGACAAAATTTGATTCTTCTTCCTCTTCTTCTGGAACATGGCTTGCTTCATAGTGATCTTCTTTGCCAGATGCCTTAAAAGCAGCCTCCCTTCTGTCTGATGGACCTCCCTTTCTCATTTCATAAGCAGTTAGAATTCCATGTAGCTGAGACATAGTGAGAACACAGAGATTTTCTTTTTCTTCTATTGCAGATACTTTAGATTCAAACATGGGGGATAATGATCTTAGAATCTTTTGAACTACTATAGACTCTTTTATTTCTTCACCCAAATTTTTCATACAATTAACAATCTCATCTACCCGAAGAAAATAATTAGCCACACTTTCATCATTATACATCTTGAGAGTCTCATATTGAATCCTGAGAGTTTGAAGTTTAGCTTGTTTTACCTGTTCATCTCCTTCATAGCTCGTGATCATTTTGTCCCATATTTCTTTTGCTGACTTGAAGTGCATTACCTTCATGAATTCTGTTTGGGATATACTTCCCAATAGAGTACTGACTGCTTTTGCATTTGTTTCATACTTCTTTTTCTCAGCTAGATCTGTAGGGGTAGCTGAAGGAAAAGCATAGCCTGTTTCTACAATGTCCCAAACTTCTGTACCAAGAGATTGAAGATATGCAGTAACTCTTACCTTCCAATAATTGAAGTTTGTCCCATCAAAAACCGGTGGCCTGATTGATGCTTCTCTCTCGTAGTTTCTCATGATGAACAATCTACCTTCAAGCGATCAAGCTTTTCTAAAGGACCTGCTCTGATACCAATTGTTGGAAATAATACTGAGAGGGGGGGTGAATCAGTATTATCTAGCAATTTAACAAATCTTCCTTATTTGATCTTTGGAATTATTCTTGCATATCAGTACCATAAAATAATGAGCATGAACAAAGAAAATAAACAGTCACACCAAAGAACACAAGATGTAAGGTGGAAACTCAATGTGGGAGAAAACCACCTGCTGCAATATGTCTCTATCTTCTTTCAATTTAGAAATTCTTTTACAATGATTTTGTACTGGTGCAGTCCTTTACCAGTACGCAGGCTGCAACCTACAGAGAGCTACAACTCTCTCTCGTTTTCCAGTCTCTCCTGGAAGGGAGCTACAACCCCCTACTTCTTTTCATGAAGAATCAAATGATCAACAAGTATACAATAGTTACAGTCCACTACAGTTATCAGATCAGTAATCACAGAACTAACCCAGAACACCTTATGAACAGAAAAATACAGTCAACAGATCATCTTAAGACAGGGACGCAATTTTTCTTTCTGTGGCCTGCGACTGGACGCAGTTTACCTTCTGCTGCTCTGCGTGCCGACGCACTGTTCCTTTAAACTGCTTTGCGTACCGGCGCACCCAACAATACTATCGTGCCGTGTCTTTTTCTTCAAAGACGCATCCAATAATACTATCGCGCCGCGTCGTTTGCTTCAGAGACGCACCTGATCCCTTACTGTACCGCGTCTCGACGCACTTTCCCTTCGCTGGACCTGCGTCCCTCAAGATATAAAAGATATGAAGACTTCAGAACTAGCCCAAACAGTCAGGTCTGCAGATCTGATCATGCGCCATAGAGATCACAGTCCATTAGAAGATTCGCCCTCATAGATCTGGACTAGATCTCACCAAAAGATATTCAACCAAAGATGATGATTAATCCAAATGAACTCCTTTGCTTTATATAGGCAAGCTCCTCCCCAAAACATGGAACAATACCACGAGCCGACACCATAGAAACACAAAACCGTCGGCTAGATACCACACAAGAAACCCCCACGTGCTTTTCTCTATCTTGAAATGTGTGCACTGGGTGGACGCACCCCCTGATCGGCTGGCCTGCGTCCCTGGACGCGGGTTCTGCATGGTATACCTGCGGGGACGCACTTTCTGAACAGATTGCCTGCGTCCTTCTTAAAAATAGAGAGTTGATCATCAAGAATAGTGATCTACCACCTGAATGGGTTGCCATCAAGGACAACACCTGAATCATAATGCCAACAATTGGTTTACCCCACCTCTTAGTAATGATCTAGTTTCTTACATATAATCATGATAATGATTGGATTTTAGATTTTGGAGCTTCCTATAATGCTACACAAATTAGAGAAAAAAATATTTCTTATAAATCTAGTAATTTGGGTAAGGTTTGATTGGGAAATAAAAGTATTTATGGCATTAAAGGAGTAGGGGATGTAATAGTAAAGGCGAAATATGTTTATCGTTTATTGTTGAAATAGGTTAGGCATGTTCTAGAGGTTGAAATGAATTTTATTTCCACTAATAAGTTAGATAATGAAGAATATTATCTAGTGTTTGGTAAAGGAACATGGAAAGTTATTAAAGGAGCACTGGTCATGGCTAAAGGACTCAAGGTAAGATCCTTGTATACATTAAAGGAAAATAAAGAAATATCGAATGTCGTATTTTTTGCAAAAGAATGAAACTCAACTGATTTATGGCATAAGTGGTTGGGTCACATGAGTGAAAGGGGCCTTAAAATCTGTGTTGAAAAAAATATTCTTTTAGGAATGAAATCCCATGAACTCAGTCGTTGTGAACATTGCATATATGGTAGACAATGAATAGTTTCATTTATGAGAAGTTTCCATGAAAGGAAAACAAGTACTAAAATTCATATATTATGAAGTGTGTGGGTCATTCAATATTAAGTCTTTAGGAGGAGCCTCATATTTTGTCACATTCATAGATGATGCATATAAAAAGGATTGGGCATATCCCATGAAAAACAATGGTGAGGTGTTTGATATAATTCAAAAAATTCATGTTGCTATTGAAAGAGAGACTAACAAACAATTGAAGTGTTTAAGGATAGATAATCGTGGTGAATATTGCTCAAATGAACTCAACGGTTACTACAATAGGTTAGGCATAAAGCATGAAAATAATGTTCCCGGTACCACTCAATAGAGTGGTACTATAGAAATAATAAATCATACTATTATGGAGAAGATGAGGAGTATGTTGTCCATCTAAGGATTGGAATTTGTTTTTTGGGCAGAAGCAACAAAGACATCTTGTTACATTATAAATTGATCACCTACTATAGCCTTGGATGGTGGCATTTTTCTCACTTGAAATTTTTTGGATTTGAGGCATTTAATGCATATTCCCAAAGAGAATAGAAATAAATTAGATTATAAATCCATGAGGTGAAATTTTGGGATATGTGGATGGTGAGCTTGGGTACCATCTTTGGGATACATTTAAAAATAAAGTTATTGGAAGTGCCATGTTATGTTTAATGAGTTATAAATGTTTAAAATGTCTACATGTGATATAGAGGTAAAGTAAATTGTTAGAAACCTTAAATATGTACCACCATTGTAAGAATATGGGCAAGACATTCAATAATGTAACAAACAACAAGTGGAAAATGATTTTGTAATGTCCCCAACCACTTAGGATGCACAAAGAGGATTTACAATAGCTAAAGTGGTAAAAAGGGGGACACGTCCTAAGCTATTGAACAATTACTTTTAATTTATAAAGTTAAAAAACCATTGAAGTGACTTTATGAAAATAAAAGAGTAAAAGGGTGGAAAATGTGGAAAATGAGTTATAAAGAGAGGAAGACAAGGAGCCTATCCTCATTATATATTTTTTTATTTCAGAAAATAAATTTTGGAGAGCTCTTAGAGAATAATTTAGAATTTTGGAAACTTGACTTGTATATTGCTAGTTTCAATGTTGAGACCATACACCCTAGCTAGTTGGAGAGTCGAGTAACTTAGATTTGACTATTGTGCTTCATTGGAGAAGAAGATTTAAGGAGGGGAATAGAAGTAACATGTTATCTGTTAATTTTATCCTCTAACCTTGAGTTTTCTATATATCTATTTATAGGAGGATTTTGCTGAAGATTAAGGGCCAAGGATGAATCATATTCTTATGATCCAAATTGGGTATCCTCTTCTGGGTCAAAATCCAATTCCTAAACTTTACTATGGGTCGAGTTTGACTTGATAAAGGGATCGATTTATTCCCAAAAGTCTTGGTCAGTTTTTATAATCTATATTGGGGTAGAGTTTCATAATGAGAGGTTGAGTTCCTTATCTTATGGATAGTTGAGAATCTTTGCAACTTGTGCATACAATTATTCCACTCTAGGGTGAGTTTGTTGTAGGGGAATCTCTGTGTTGTGGAGTTGAGATCTATTATTATGAAAGGGTAAAGTTTAGCCACCATTGTTGGACAAGCTTGATCATTTGAGAGGGGTTGAGTATCATTAATTTTTGGGTCTGAATTTCAAGTTGAGAACCTCTTCTAGGCTGACCATGAGCACCAAATTATAGGTTGTGGTCCTCATTTTCTTAGGAGTTCAAAGGAAACCACTATTGGAGGTTGAGTATGCTCCTATTCATCATTAGTTGCAAGTGGAGTTACCATGGGTTTCATTTTAGGTTCCTACGTAACATTTCCAAGATTTACAAACTCTAATATATATTTAATAAAGTGGTTTAATATTGTTAAACCTTTTTTATACAAATGATGGTTGTTTTCAATACAAGATAGTGGTTCTACATGTTGTCATAAATGTGTATCAATGGTGTTATAATTTCGTGAGTTTTCTTTCACTATTTATTGTTGTTGAGGAACCTTTTATAGAGTATATTTTCTATTGTGTGCCTATTTTTGGGGATAAATATATTAAAGTACACCTACAACATTTCATGTGCCAACTATTTGTTAAAATTTCATAGTGAACCAAATCAAATAAACTAAAAAATCTCGCTGGATTTAAAGATATTCCTAAGACAACATCTTACAGTTTCTTGAAAAATTGGAGGTTTAAGGGGAATTTTGTAACGACAATTTATGAGTTATAAAGAACATTTATACGCCACTTACAAAAGGAACTACAAGGTCGGGGAACCAACTCCAATTTCAAAGGAAGAGGAAAATCATAAAGCAAAAAGAGAGGTAGAAGAACAACTTAAGAAGGGTAAAATAGTTGTTGGAGACAATGAGAATCAAGAGTTTAACAACTTTCTTAGAGTCCTAAATGACTTTTATAAAGGCCAAAAGGAGATGGTAGATTTGATGATAAACTTAAGAAGCAAGGTGGATTTCACTAGAACTCAACTGGGGGAGTAACATAATAATGATCCTAATAATGGTGAGGGGCCCAATAGTGGAGAAGTTATCCACGCATGAACAGAAATATAGAACCAACCCCACATATATAGTAAGACATCCAGACCCACCATGCCATAATTTCTCAGTGAGATAGCAACTAAACACGTGGATTAGAATGATTAGGAAATTACCTTTGGTGATTATATGGTGGATTATAGGAGGTTGGAGTCAGACTTCCAAGCTATCATGAGCTTGAGATACTTTTGCAAAATTTAGATGAAGAATAATCCCAAGGGTGTGAAGAAGACAATGGGGGAGAGAAATGATCTCCAAAATACAATAAGGAAGGTGTCTATTCTGTGTTTTGATGGGTCGTCAAAGTGCTCAACTATATCATGGTTGCAAAATTTGGACACCTATTATCATATACATTAGATACCTCAGGTGGATGCCATTAATTGGCTACATTTCATTTGGATGGGGAAGCCCATGAGTGGTCGTATCATGGGTTACAGACCATGGGTCATGCCAAAATCACCTCATACCATAATTTCACATAGATACTCATCAAGAAATTGAACAAGAAGGATTACGAGATTCATTTAAGAGATCCATCTCGACTCAAGTAGACAGGAAGTCCATAGGCATACATATTACAATTTTGGAGACTAGCGCTTAGTTATCGACATATTTTAGGCACTAGTGGTGATGTTATTAGTGGAGGGGCTATCCAATCCTCTACATGGTTGGGTTAAGGGTTATCATCCTACCACTTTATGAGATGTAGCAAACAGGACTAGGGACGTGCATGATGCTGTTCCTAAGAGCATATTGTCTCCTAAGCCTTCCTCTCCCAAGAACAGAAAAGAGGTGAAATATTTTCACGAGTGGATGAGGACACCCAAAAGGATTTGAAGAAGAAGAACCCATGTTTTAGCTATCAAGATCTTTGGGCACAAGGGAAAAATGTGTAGGAAATGAATAGATAGGAAAGGCCCATTATATTTAGGTGTACTTAGAGAGTGACAATGAAGAAGATGATGATGAGTTAGAACTAGAGTAGACACAGGGACAAAGACACTAGGTAGTTGGGAATGATACGTGGCATGCTCGAGGAAAATCCCATGTTATTGCATCCATGTCAGGATTCCCTAAGGTGAAAATATTAATTAATGGTGGGGCTTCCCATAAATTCATAGATGCAATGATGGTTTATTCGATAGAGTTTCCAAAATAGGAGTTCGATGGCTTCACAGAAGCCATACTAGGTGGCCATCAAATGCATTTCACTAGATACACCCACAATTTGAAGCTAAGCATGGGGAATTACATAGTGTAAGATGATTTCTTCATGGTGGATGTTTCCTACAAAAAAGTGGTGCTACGAGTTTAGTGGCTCTGTTACAATAGGACATATACTACCAAATAGAGGAACATGGAGATGGAATTCACTGACTCGGTAGATGGCAAGAAGGTGGTATTAAAGGACATGCATAAGTACCCATAAAAGATAGTATCATCTAACAATACGGGAGCAATTGAGTTGGTATTCTAGTGCTTCATTATAGATAACAAACAATTGGATTAGCCTCAATGAAATCCAAATGAAATTTAGTTATTATTCTACAAACACCAAAACGTTTTCCCTAACATTCCTCTAGGTAGACCACCAGACAAAGGTTTTTCACATGTCATAAAGTTGGAGGGAGTGCAGACTATCATAGCCATCCCTTATTGAAATTCCAAGGTTTACAAATATGAGATTGAGAAATACATTAAGGATTTGTTAAGGTTGGGCCATATTCACCCTCATTCTATCCCCTTCACTTATTGACTAGTGATGGCTAAAAAAAAGGGTGACACTTTGCAGATGTGTATTAACTATTGAGCTCTTAATAGGAAGACAATAAAAAACTGGTATCCCATTCCCATAATAAATGAGTTGATGGATGAGCTGAGAGGAGCCAAATATTTTTCGAAGATAGATATTAATTTGGGCTAAAAAGAAATCATGGTGGCTTCACTTAGTGAACCTGCAACATATCACAGGCATTCATGGCATACTAAATAGTACCCTTAATTTGACTACATATTGGAAAATACCTTTAAAAATCACATTATTTAACCCCATACTTATATGAACCCAATACATCTTCCCAATTTAACAATCCCCTACTTTCACTAGATATTGTAGGTATTCCATTTTTCATTAACATTTTTTATACCCCTATATATTTTTTTAATAACTTTAATCTTCATTTTTTATACCTACCAATGTAAAAACCCTTTACCCCCTATTATCTGCTCAATTTATTATGTCATTTTTTCCTCAATATATATCCCCTAATATGAATGCATGTGGTATGGTATTGCTACCCTAGTGAAACCCTTTTGCATCAAATATGAGTTCGGGAGTAAGACATCTCGAATACTTCTTTCATTTGCCATTATGGGAACTACAAGTTTCTGGTTATTCAATTTTGGCTAACCAATGGCCCCAGAACGTTTCATTCCTACATGAACCATGTGTTCGACAAAAATTTGCAGAAGTACTTTCCAGTTTTCTTTAACAACATACTTGTCTACAACAAGACTTTGGAGGATCATCTCATGCACTTAGACGAGGTATTGGGGAGTAAGAACTCTATGCAAAATATTCCAAGTGTGAGTTTGGCATGAAAGAGATGCTCTAATTGCGACATGTGATTAGGAATTTTGGCATTTAAGTCCACTAGGAGATGATCATGGCAATCATTGAGTGGCCCACCCCAAAGAATGTAACTGAATTAAAGAACTTATTAGGATTTCACGCATACTACAAGAAGTTTGTTAAGGGGTTTTCACTGTTGATGACACCTTTTACAAACCTCACCAAAATGGGGACCTTCATTTGGTCTAATGATTGTTAGACAACCTTTGGAATGATGGAGCAGGCGATGAGTTCATACCCTGTGCTACTATCAGATTTCACTTATTCATTTGTGCTAGAGTGTGACGCTTCAAGGACTAGAATATGAGTATTTTTTATGTAGTATCACCACCCCATAGTGTTAGAGAGCCACAAAATCAAGGATTATGAGTGGCATTACTTTATTTATAACAAGGGGATGTTTTCCATTATGCATGTACAAGCCAAATCCAGACAATATTTAGTGGTTAATAGGTTTAAAGTGAAGACAGATGATAAAATATTGATATTATTCATGGAATAGAAGGAGTTGAGTGAGAGACACCATAAATGGATCAACAATATATAGGGCTATGATTTTGTGATTGAGTATGTTAATGGAAAAAAAAAAAATTTAGAAGATGCCTTTTTTAGGATACCACCTAGTCGCTCACTCAATGGAGATTACCTAGGATTAGAAGTCACTCATGCTCATAGAATACTATAAAAAAAAATATTCTTACGATATTATGTAGGGATTGATCTAAGACGATATATACAGGGTCATATATGACATCATCTACTATAAGAACTATATCTATTTGGTACCAGAATCACAACCCAGTGAGAAAATCATGCAAGAAACTAACAACTTGCCCCTAGTAGGGCACTCATATTACTTGAATACCTACAGGAAAATAGGAGAGAGATTCAATTGGAAGATCCTCAAGATGGATGTGATGAGGTTTGTGAAGGAATGCAACATCTGCCAATTGGACAAATCCTCACACACTTATATTGTGGAATTACTACAACCACTCCCCATCTCTAATAAAAATGGAGTTAATTTCTATGGATTTTATCATTGGGATACCTCAGGTACAAGGGAAAGACTACATATATGTACTGGTGGATAGGTTTACAAATTTTGCACACTTCTTTTCCATACCTTCAAAATATTTAGTAGCACATGTGGAGTTGTTGTTCTTAAGAGAGGTCTTATGATTACATGGGTTGTCGAAGACCATTGTGAGTGATAGGGACAATAGATTTATCAGATACTTATTGCAGGAATTATTGATATTTGTGGATACAAAGTTAACACCAAACATGTTGGCATTATGATTCAAGTGTTGTCCTTGATGGCAACCCATTCAGGTGGTAGATCACTATTATTGATGATCAACTCTCTATTTTTAAGAAGGACGCAGGCAATCTGTTCAGAAAGTGCGTCCCCGCAGGTATACCATGCAGAACCCGCGTCGAGGGACGCAGGCCAGCCGTTTAGGGGGTGCGTCCACCCAGTGCACACATTTCAAGACAGAGAAAAGCATGTGGGGGTTTCTTGTGTGGTATCTAGCCGACGGTTTTGTGTTTCTATGGTGTCGGCTCGTGGTATTGTTCCATGTTTTGGGGAGGAGCTTGCCTATATAAAGCAAAGGAGTTCATTTGGATTTATCATCATCTTTGGTTGAATATCTTTTGGTGAGATCTAGTCCAGATCTATGAGGGCGAATCTTCTAATGGACTGTGATCTCTATGGCGCATGATCAGATCTGCAGATCTGACTGTTTGGGCTAGTTCTGAAGTCTTCATATCTTTTATATCTTGAGGGACGCAGGTCCAGCGAAGGGGAAGTGCGCCGAGACGCAGTACAGTAAGGGCTCAGGTGCGTCTCTGAAGCGAAAGACGCGGCGCGATAGTATTATTGGATGCGTCTTTGAAGCAAAAGACGCGGCGCGATAGTATTGTTGGGTGCGCCGGTACGCAGAGCAGTTTAAAGAACAGTGCGTCGGCACGCAGAGCAGCAGAAGGTAAACTGCGTCCAGTCGCAGGCCACAGAAAGAAAAATTGCGTCCCTGTCTTAAGATGATCTGTTGACTGTATTTTTCTGTTCATAAGGTGTTCTGGGTTAGTTCTGTGATTACTGATCTGATAACTGTAGTGGACTGCAACTGTTGTATACTTGTTGATCATTTGATTCTTCATGAAAAGAAGTAGGGGGTTGTAGCTCCCTTCCAGGAGAGACTGGAAAACGAGAGAGAGTTGTAGCTCTCTGTAGGTTGCAGCCTACGTACTGGTAAAGGACTGCACCAGTACAAAATCATTGTAAAAGAATTTCTAAATTGAAAGAAGATAGAGACATATTGCAGCAGGTGGTTTTCTCCCACATTGGGTTTCCACCTTACATCTTGTGTTCTTTGGTGTGACTGTCTATTTTCTTTGTTCATGCTCATTATTTTATGGTACTGATATGCAAGAATAATTCAAAAGATCAAATAAGGAAGATTTGTTAAATTGCTAGATAATACTGATTCACCCCCCCTCTCAGTATTATTTCCAACAATTGGTATCAGAGCAGGTCCTTCAGAAAAGCTTGATCGCTTGAAGGTAGATCGTTCATCATGAGCAACTACGAGAGAGAAGCATCAATCAGGCCACCGGTTTTTGATGGGACAAACTTCAATTATTGGAAGGTAAGAGTTACTGCATATCTTCAATCTCTTGGTACAGAAGTTTGGGACATTGTAGAAACAGGCTATGCTTTTCCTTCAGCTACCCCTACAGATCCAGCTGAGAAAAAGAAGTATGAAACAAATGCAAAAGCAGTCAGTACTCTATTAGGAAGTATATCCCAAACAAAATTCATGAAGGTAATGCACTTCAAGTCAGCAAAAGAAATATGGGACAAAATGATCACGAGCTATGAAGGAGATGAACAGGTAAAACAAGCTAAACTTCAAACTCTCAGGATTCAATATGAGACTCTCAAGATGTATAATGATGAAAGTGTGGCTAATTATTTTCTTCAGGTAGATGAGATTGTTAATTGTATGAAAAATTTGGGTGAAGAAATAAAGGAGTCTATAGTAGTTCAAAAGATTCTAAGATCATTATCCCCCAAGTTTGAATCTAAAGTATCTGCAATAGAAGAAAAAGAAAATCTTCGTGTTCTCACTATGTCTCAGCTACATGGAATTCTAACTGCTTATGAAATGAGAAAGGGAGGTCCATCAGACAGAAGGGAGGCTGCTTTTAAGGCATCAGGCAAAGAAGATCACTATGAAGCAAGTCATGTTCCAGAAGAAGAGGAAGAAGAATCAAATTTTGTCAGAAATCTTCAAAGGGGTTCTGGAAGGTTCAGAGGTAAGCTACCTTTCAAATGCTTTGCTTGTGGAAGAGTAGGTCATTATGCTGCAAAATGTCCTTATAAGGATAAAGGAAAGGAACCAGCTAGATGGAACAAGAAACTAAGTGCAAATAAGAAAAGCTACTACACCCATGAAGATAGTGATGGCTTATCAAACAGTGATGAAGATGAACAAGGTAATAAATATAGGTTGTTAATGGCATTTGAAGATGATGATTATGAGGATGTTGTAGATGTGGATAACCTTTATGATGAAATTACTAGACTCAAGAGATGTATAGAAGAAAAGAACATGATCATTGATACTCTACAATTTCAGATTGATGAAAAGGAAAAACATCTTGAAAAATTAGAAGGTGAAATTGTTGGTCTTAGAAAAGAAATTGAGAAAACAAAAGCTATTAATCTCAAGTTTGTCAAAGGATCTGAAACTTTGGATGAGATTATTAGTGTGCAGCGGTCTCCACTAAATAAGACAGGTCTGGGCTATAATGGAGAAACTTCTCAAGCATCCACTTCAAAAAGTTATCTTGATGCAGCAAGAAGAAATGAGCAAAAGCACAATGAAGATCATCAGGTAAAGCAGGGACAAACTTCAAACAGAAACTACCAGGGGCAATCCAGCTTAAGGGTGAACAAAAGCCACAACCAGCCACAGGTAAAATCTTCCCAGTTTGGTTCAAGAATAGATGAAAATAGAAATTACAATCAGTTGGCTGGTAGATTCAATAACTGCAGAAGCTTCTTCAATGGACAATGCTTTTCTTGCCATAACTTTGGTCACAAAGCAGCTCAATGTGTTGCATATAAAACAATCATGACTAGGGAAGCTCAAAAACATAGAAGTATGAAAGGGATTACAAAAAGGACCTATAACAGCTTTTCGGCTCTTGAAAATGAAGTTGAATGTTCTATTTGCAATAATTTTGGTCATGAAGACTTTGAATGCAGAAGCAGGTTTCAGGAAAGAAAGGAACAAGAGCGGAAAAAGGAACAAGCCTCAGGCACCAAAACATGGAGAATAAAGGAACCTCAAACAGAAAGATGTGGGATAGCATTTTATGCAGAAGGACAGGAAAATCTATGGTACATTGACAGTGGATGTTCGAAGCATAGGACAGGTGATAAAGAAAAAATTGAGTCTTATTCTATTTTAGAAAAGGGAAAGAAAGTCTCTTTTGGAAATGATACTCCTGCAACTATAAAAGGAAAAGGTATTGCTCCTTTAAAAGAAGATGTTAAGGCTGGAAATGTTTTGTATGTTGATGGATTGAAGCATAATCTACTAAGTGTCAGCCAGATGTGTGATCAAAGAACCGAGGTTATATTCAGATCAAATGGATGTCTTGTTCGTGATCTTGATACAGGTAAAACAGTTCTCAAAGGGAAAAGAACTCCAAATAATCTATACATATTTGAAGAAGGACAACAACAATGCTATCTAAGCAAGGATGAAGAGCACTGGTTATGGCATCGAAGGTTGGGACATCTAAGCTTCTCACAAATAAGGAAAGCATGCAAATATCAGGCAGTTCGCGATCTTCCAGATATCAAAATTCCTAACAACACCATATGCAGATCATGTCAGTTTGGAAAACAAACCAGGACTAACTTTCCAGAGAAAGAAGGATCAGCTAGCATGCCTCTTGAGCTAGTACATACAGATGTATGTGGACCATTCAGGAAAAGAACACCTAGAGGAGAGGAATACTTGATATTATTTATTGACGATTTCTCCAGGTTTGTTTGGTTAGGACTTATGAAGCACAAAGATGAAGCATTCGAAAAATTCAAATCCTTCAAAGCCTTGGTTGAAAATGAATCAGGTCACAAAATTAAGTGCCTCAGATCTGACAGAGGTGGGGAATTTACTTCAAATGAATTTTTCGATTTCTGTGATGAACATGGGATATGGAGAGAATTCTCTACAGCTAGAACTCCTCAGCAAAATGGAGTTGTTGAAAGAATGAACAGAACAATCCAACAAATGGCTCGTGCTATGCTTGATGAATCAGGAACTCCCGCAACCTTCTGGGGTGAAGCTGCACATGCTGCGGTTATTATTCTCAACAAGACAAATGTCCGGGTGAACAGCACTCAAACTCCTCATGAGCTCTGGAGTGGTAAAACTCCTTCGGTAAAGCACTTCAAAATCTTTGGGAGCAAATACTATATCAAGAATACTGAGGAGCAGCTTGGCAAACTTGATCCTAGAGCAGATGAAGGCATTCTTCTTGGCTATTCTCCACATAGCAAAGCATACAAATGCTACAATAAAAGACTTGGCAGAATTGTTGACAGCATTGATGTAGTGGTTGATGAGAAGGGATACATTCCTAGGCAAATACATCGTGAAGACATCGAAGAAGATGAAAGCTACCCTCAAAGACAGAATGATGAAGAAGAAGAACCTCAAGAAGAATCTCAAGAAGAACCTCACGAAGACGCAGAAGAACGAACAAGAACAGAAGAAAAGACTCCATCCATATATGTTCAGAAGAACCATCCAGAATCTCAGATCATGGGACAGAAAGAAGCAGGTATACAAAGTAGAAGAACAGTTGCAGAAGCTTCAAGCTATTTGGCGTTACTCTCCTCTACTGAACCACAAAATGTGAAAGAGGCATGCAAAGATGAATGTTGGGTGAAAGCAATGGATGAAGAACTTGAGCAAATCGAAAAGAACAACACTTGGGAGCTGGTTCCTAGACCAAAGGATAAGAATGTTATTGGAACAAAATGGGTCTTCAAAAATAAATTGAATGAAAATGGAGAAGTAATTAGAAACAAAGCCAGACTTGTTTGTAAAGGGTATGCGCAGCAAGAAGGAATAGACTTTGAAGAAACTTTTGCTCATGTTGCAAGACTTGAGGCCATCCGAATGTTCCTTGCTCTCTCAAGTTTTCAGAACTTCAAAGTATTTCAAATGGATGTGAAATCAGCCTTTCTGAATGGAGACTTGGAAGAAGAAGTGTACATTGAACAGCCAGATGGGTTCATTCTTGGAAATGATCCAAATCTTGTATGTCGATTGAAAAAGGCTCTCTATGGTCTCAAACAAGCTCCAAGGGCTTGGTACTACCGGTTGGACAAATATCTTCATCAACAAGGTTTCTCAAAAGGATCAGCAGATAGCAATCTGTATATAAAAGTTGAAAATGAAAAATTGCTAATACTTGTTGTGTATGTAGATGACATTATTTTTGGCAGCAATGAAGAAGCTATGAGTCAAAGCTTTGCCTCGGTCATGCAGAAAGAATTTGAAATGTCCTTGCTAGGAGAACTGACATATTTCCTTGGTTTGCAAATCCAACAGAAGGAAGGAGGAATCTTTTTATCTCAAACCAAGTATCTCAAGCAGATTTTGAAGAAATATGGCATGGAAGATGCAAAACCTGTATGTACACCCATGGTCACAGGATGTAGTCTCAGTGCAAATGATGAATCTGCAGCAGTACATCAACCAACCTACAGATCTATGATTGGAAGTTTACTATATTTGACAGGTACCCGACCAGACATCATGCATGCAGTTGGAATAGTTGGAAGATTTCAGGCAAATCCGAAGGAGACTCATCTTCAGGCAGTAAAGAGAATTTTCAAATATCTTCAAGGGACTCAAAATTATGGCTTATGGTATCCTAGAGATACAGATCTCACTCTTCATGCTTATACAGATGCAAATTGGGCCGGAAGCGTGGATGACAGGAAAAGCACAAGTGGTGGTGCGTTCTTTATGGGTTCCAGACTGGTATCTTGGTTCAGCAAGAAACAGAGTTCAATTGCCTTGTCTACAGCTGAAGCGGAATATGTTGCTGCTGCATCTTGTTGCACCCAACTCCTTTGGATGATACAGATCTTGCAGGATTATCAAATCACTTGTACACCTCCAATCCCTATCTTATGTGACAACACAAGTGCAATCAGCATCTCAAAGAATCCGGTTATGCATTCAAAAACCAAGCACATACCAATCAAGTACCATTTTCTCCGGGAACAAGTACTTGAACAGAAGGTCAAGTTGGAATATGTTCCTTCTAAGGAACAAGTTGCTGATATTTTCACCAAACCGTTGCCCAGAGACACTTTTGAATACCTCAGGCAAAAGCTGGGGGTTGTTGATGCATCATCTTATTGCTGAACATCTTCTTATTGGTGGTATAGGCTCAGGGGGAGCACATAATGCATTGTTGGCATTATGAAGAAGGAGATCATGGAAATAGCTGCAATATGTCTCTATCTCTTTCATGGTGGATTTCTGGTTATTTGCAGATCTGGAGGAGCATGACCGTAGGGGGAGCATACCCTTTGCCCTTGATGTCAAAGGGAGAGAATGAAGCTAAAGATCATGAGGTTGCCATCAAGTCCAAAGGGGGAGATTGTTGGCATTATGATTCAAGTGTTGTCCTTGATGGCAACCCATTCAGGTGGTAGATCACTATTCTTGATGATCAACTCTCTATTTTTAAGAAGGACGCAGGGAATCTATTCAGAAAGTGCGTCCCCGCAGGTATACCATGCAGAACCCGCGTCCAGGGACGCAGGCCAGCCGTTCAGGGGGTGCGTCCACCCAGTGCACACATTTCAAGACAGAGAAAAGCATGTGGGGGTTTCTTGTGTGGTATCTAGCCGACGGTTTTGTGTTTCTATGGTGTCGGCTCGTGGTATTGTTCCATGTTTTGGGGAGGAGCTTGCCTATATAAAGCAAAGGAGTTCATTTGGATTCATCATCATCTTTGGTTGAATATCTTTTGGTGAGATCTAGTCCAGATCTATGAGGGCGAATCTTCTAATGGACTGTGATCTCTATGGCGCATGATCAGATCTGCAGATCTGACTGTTTGGGCTAGTTTTGAAGTCTTCATATCTTTTATATCTTGAGGGACGCAGGTCCAGCGAAGGGGAAGTGCGCCGAGACGCAGTACAGTAAGGGCTCAGGTGCGTCTCTGAAGCGAAAGACACGGCGCGATAGTATTATTGGATGCGTCTTTGAAGCAAAAGACGCGGCGCAATAGTATTGTTGGGTGCGCCGGTACGCAGAGCAGTTTAAAGAACAGTGCGTCGGCACGCAGAACAGCAGAAGGTAAACTGCATCCAGTCGCAGGCCACAGAAAGAAAAATTGCGTCCCTATCTTAAGATGATCTGTTGACTGTAATTTTCTATTCATAAGGTGTTCTGGGTTAGTTCTGTGATTACTGATCTGATAACTGTAGTGGACTGCAACTGTTGTATACTTGTTGATCATTTGATTCTTCATGAAAAGAAGTAGGGGGTTGTAGCTCCCTTCCAGGAGAGACTGGAAAACGAGAGAGAGTTGTAGCTCTCTGTAGGTTGCAGCCTACGTACTGGTAAAGGACTGCACCAGTACAAAATCATTGTAAAAGAATTTCTAAATTGAAAGAAGATAGAGACATATTGCAGCAGGTGGTTTTCTCCCACATTGGGTTTCCACCTTACATCTTGTGTTCTTTGGTGTGACTGTCTATTTTCTTTGTTCATGCTCATTATTTTATGGTACTGATATGCAAGAATAATTCAAAAGATCAAATAAGGAAGATTTGTTAAATTGCTAGATAATACTGATTCACCCCCCCTCTCAGTATTATTTCCAACAAAACATTACTTACTACTAAAAAATTGATGGGCAAACTGAGATAGTCAACAAATGGCTAGAGGGATATCTTAGAAACGATACATCCAACAAATAGAATGCATGGGTAAAGTTATTGCATATGGGAGAACATGGTTAACACCACTTTCCTCATGTCTATTGGAATGAAACCCTTCAAATCACTATATGGATATGATGCCCCAACATTTTCAAACTGAATATTTGGAGATAGCCTAACCCCTTTAGCTAAATATTGCCTTTAAGAGAGCCAGGATATTCTATGGGTCCTTAAAGACAACTTGCAAATGGCTTAGAACCAACAAGAGGTATATGTATATAGGCACAAGATAGATCATAGCTTTGAAGTGGGGGACATGGTGTACCTTCATCTACAACCATATATGTAGCCATTGCTCAAAATAAATGGGGCACAGAAACTGAAACCTAGGTTCTACACGCCATACATGGTTTTGAGATGAGTTGGGGAGGTGGCCCACAAGATAGATCTTTCATATGGGTGTAAAATTCATAATTCCTTCCATGTTTCTTGCCTAAAAAAGGCTCTATGCTAGGTCCCCATAACACTAGTTTAGCCTCCTTATTATTATTGTTAATGTAGCCCCCTTATTGTTATTTTTGTGCCCATGTAGCTCCCATATTTTAAATATTGTGCACTATAGAATCCCATTATTGATATTGTTGTTCCCTTACATTATTATTGTTATGTAGTCTCTTGTTATATTGTGACCCCTTAGACTCCTCTATATACCAAGGAGGTCTTCTCATTTGTATCATTTAAGAATTTTTTATTTATATGATTTAAATGAGGATTCCACTTAAAAGAGGATACTTTTCAAGTCATTGTTCTATCTGTTCTTCTATTTTGTGATCTGGTTGCATAACATTTGGTATTAGAATTTTGGATCCTAGGGTTTTGCTACTTTGAACATGTCATCTTGGAATTTTTGCTATAAATGTTTTTGTACGATACTTTAGAAGTTGAAATTTCGACCAAGTGGAGAAAACATAATGGTGAACTTTGTTTAAAATTTTAAGATCTTGGTTTGCTATATTTTTTGAAATATGGTCTAAATAATTTAGAGTTTTGTATGCTCTATAATTCAGTCTCAAACAAGAAACCTAGGAAAAATCGTCATAATTTTCTCTATGAGCATCAAATTTGAAATTCGTCATAAGTGGCTGAAAGTGCACAAACTTTATTTTTTCTAATATCATTTTTAGGGTCGAATGTTGAAACAGTGACATGTGGAATGTCGTAGAAGTTCACTCTACTGAACGAGTCCATAACTGAGTCATAGTGGGATATTGGGCATAATTTTAGCTCGAGAAATCCAATCTTAGTCCAACTTGTGGAGTTGGAAAGAAGACTCAGAGTGATACCAGAGGATGAAATTTTAGAACCTGTGGAGCCAAAATTATAGAGACAAAACTGTTTCAAGATTGAGCTCCTAAAAGTAAGAAAAATGTGTGTAGTTTTTTCTAATTGCATGAATTTTGTTTGAAAAATTAGCTTCAAGTGATTCCAAGGGAATACTGAAGCATAAATATCAGTATTTGGTACTAAAATGTCTCCCAAAAAAAATGATATGACACCCATTAACCCCTCAGAAATCTCTATTATGATGCATGAAGAGGAAGAATTCCAACATGATATATCAAAATTAAGGGACCCAGTGGAACAAATTTCATTCGCACAAAGAGAAATCAAAGATGAACAAAAGGGCACATGGAATAATTTAAAGGTGACATGGATGGTTTAAAAGAATAAATATAAGGACACATGGATGGTTTAAAGGTAGAAATAAAAGGCAATATGAATGGTTTAAAAGCAAACATGGAAGGTTTGTAGGAAGGTTTGATAAAGTTGCTACAACAAATGCTTCTTAATGACGATAAGGTATTCCATGAAACTCATGATGAGAAAAAAAAGTACGTTGATCATGATTTTAGAGCCTCTAACTTTGGGTTTAATATCAACCACTTTCCAAAGATCGATATGAGGAAATTCAATGGCAAGGATATGGTAGCATTCATACTATAGATGGAGGAATATTTTTATCTAAATCCAACAGGAGGTTCACCTTTAGCAACCTACTTCATTGGAAACAACATTCAGGGTGGAAAGAAATTTTGAAAGAAAAATTATGGAAACATGGAAGTCTACAACTCACAATTATAAAAACAGAAGTGTTGCTGCTCCTAGCCTCCCACAACCTACAAGGTTTAAACCATAAAAACTAGAGGAAAAGAGAGAAAAATGGATTTGTTACAGTTTCGATAGAAAAATACACTAAAGGTCATAAGTGTGCCAAGAAGAAATTATTTTACATAGATTTTGAAGAGGAGGAAGAAAATGAACAAGAAACATGAAAAGAAGAGAATGTACACCAATAACCAACTTTGGAAAAAGAAGAAATGAATCCAACCATATCTTGTAATTCATTAGCAGGAGATAATACTCCTCAAACTCTCAAGGTAGAAGGATATATCAAGAAGAAAACGTTAATAGTGTTGATTGATTTAGGTAGTACACATAATTTTATTCATTGTAAGATAACCAAGGAATTCAATTTCTTTCTATATCCAGTACCAGAGTGACAGGTGATGGTTACAAACAGAGGAACTACAAATTTCTCTACAAATTTCCACAATATCAATCTAACCATCGATGATTATGTATTAAATAGTTCAATTCTTTCCATTTTAATGGGAGGTGATGAGGTTGTACTAGGAGTCCAATGGTTACAACCTTTGTGGATGATAGGTTTTAATTTTCAAGAATGTTTCTTGAAATTTTTCTCAAAAGGAAAGGAATCCCAGGGAAACCAAGGAAGATATTCAACTCTAATGGCATGAAAAATATTTTGAAGAAAGAAAAATAGGGTGTAATAGCACAATTATTCTAACTAGAGGTTCAAACATCCAAATCATCCATTTCTCCACATCTACAAAAGCCTCAGACAATATTTCAAAGGTATTTGAGAATCCAAAAGGCCTCCTTCCTATTCGTGATTATGATCATTCTATTCACTTGATTCTAGGAAGTCTTCCTTCAAACATCAGGCCTTACAAATATCCCTATGACCAAAAGAGTGAAATTGAACATATGGTTGCATAAATGCTAGAGGTGAGTATAATTCAGCCTATCCAAATTTTTTCTCTGCTCCAATAGTATTGGTGCACAAGATGGATGGATCATGGTGTATGTGTCCAAATTATAGGGAGCTTAACAAGATCACTATTAAAGATAAAATTTCTTGTTCATGTCATTGATGAATTGCTGGATGAATTACATGGAGAAATTTACTTCACCAAGTTGGATCATCGTTTAGGATATCATCAAATTAGAAATAAGACATAAGAAATTCCAAAAATAATATTCAAAACTCCTGAAGGTCATTCTTAATTTTTGGTCGTTCCTGTTGGCCTTACTAATGCACCTTCCACATCTCAAGGTTTTACGAGCTCCATTTTCAAACCATTATAAAATTTTTGTTATTTTTTTATGATAAACTAATCTATAGGAAGTATTGGAAGGATCATGCTAAACATGTTGATAAGGTGCTCAAACTATTGGAGGAGAAACAATTATATGAAAAAACCTCCAAATGTTATTTTGGAGTGCAAGGGGTGGAATGTTTGTGTCATATTGTATAGACTTATGAGGGTGTTAAGGTAGAACTTAACAAAATTAAATATATTAAGGAATGGAAAATCCCCACAACCCTAAAGTATATTCGAGGATTTCTCAGATTGATAAGGAATTATTGAAAGTTTGTTAAGAATTATGGGACAATATTAGCACCTCTAACAAAATTAATGAGTAAAGATGCATTTTCTTGGATTCGGTTTGAAACTAAGGCCTTTGAATATCTTAAAGAGGTAATGTGCCAAGCACCGGTCTTAGCTACACCAAACTTCACAAAAAAATATTTATTATGGAATGTGATGCTTCAGGAAATGGAATTGGTTATTTTAATCCAAGAAGGAAGACCCATTGCTTTTAAAATTCATCAAATGAAGGGAAATTATTTACAAAAACCTATTTATGAGAAGGAAATATTGGCAATATTACATGCACTAAAGTAATGGCGACCTTACCTAATGGGAAGACGCTTCAAGGTGAAAACAAAACATGATAGTCCTAAATACCTTTTGGAACAAATATTATCTTCAGAAGAAAAACATAAATGGGTCACAGAGATGTTGGGTTATGACTTTGAAATCATCTACATAAAAGGGAAGAAAAATTTTGTTGTAGATGCACTCTCAAGAAAGGATGAGGATGTGGAAACATTGCTTTATGTCATTTCTATTATCCAACTTGATTGGATAACTAAAGTAAGGGATGAATGGAAGAATGAAAAATAGGTGTGGAAACTCATTCAAAAGTTGCAGCAAGATCCCAATACATCTGATACATTTATCTGGAAAAATGAACCATTATAGTACAAAGATCGCTTATATCTATATAAGAATTCCCAATTCGAACAAAAAATTCTTTTGGAATTACACACCACCCCCTTAGAAGGGAACTGAGGATTTTTAAAAACTTACCATAGGGTGAAGAAGGAATTTTTTTGGGATGACGTTAAATATTATATTCATATGATTATAGCTAAATGTTTGGTTTTCCAAAAAAATAAAGTTGAGACAATTAAGATCGTGGATCTATTACAACCTTTAGCCATTCCAAGTTCCAAGTGAGCATTGTGGGGAATTCCCATTGGATTTTTATCAGGAGTTTACCCGAGTCCAAAGGAAATAGTGTCATCATGTTGGTAGTTGATATTCTTACCAATCATGCACACTTTTATGCATTATGTCATCCTATTAAGGCCACTACAATTTCTACTGCATTTAAGGAAACAATTCAAAAGCTACATTAAAACCCAAAAAATATTGCAAGTGAAAGAGATTCCATTTTCAATGGAAATTTTTGGCTAGAGTAATTTTCTTGTCTTGGTACTCAATTGGCTCATAGCTCATATAATCATCGTCAATCTGACAGAAAAACCGAGATAGTGAAGAAATGTTTGGAAGGATATCTTTGTTGCTTTGTATATAATAATAAAACATAATGGGTTAAGTGGTTACCTTTTTCCAAATAGTGGTATAGCACTTCCTTCCATACTGTAGAAAAAATGACGCCATTTAGGGCACTTTATGGATATCAACCACCATCCACCAAATTACCTTTAAGAGGAGATTCTAAGTTTTAAGCAGTGGAAGATCACATTGAGAATCAATAACAAGTTATCCAACTCTTAAAGGATAACCTCACTATGGCACAAAATCAAATGAAACAAGATGAAGATCGACATCATAGTGAAAGAATTTTTGAGGTAGACGATTGGATATTTTTACAGCTTAAACCATACAAGCAAATATCCCTCAAGCAAGCTAAGAAGGATAATAAATTATCACCCAAGTACTATGGTCCTTACAAGGTGTTGCAAAATATTGGTACTATGGCATACAAATTGGAGTTGCCTACATCTTCCTAGGTACACGCAATTTTCCATGTTTCATGCTTAAATAAGGCTATCAATGAGAAGCTCCCAGTTCAAACCATATTTCTAGAGCTTGACGAAGAAGGAAAAATTATATTTAAGACTCATGCAGTCATGGAAACAAGAATCCAACAACTGTGAAATCATTCAATTTCAGAGTATCTCATTAAGTAGAAGAACTTATATGTTGAATATTCTACATGGGAGGATGAGCATTTTATACAAAAGCATCCAATACTACTCAAATGTTGAGGAAAACACCTTTTTTTGAAGGGGAGGGGCATGTTAGGTCCCTATAATACTAGTGTAGACTACTTATTGTTATTGTTAATTTATCCCCCTTATTATTATCGTTGTGCCCATGTAGACCCCATATTGCTATTATTGTGCCCCATAGAAACCCACTATTGTGATTGTTCTGCCCTTATATTATTATTGTTATGTAGGCTTTGATTATATTATGACCCCTTAGACTCCTATATATACCAAAGAGGTCTTATCATTTTTATCGTCCAAGAATTGTTCATTTATGTTATGTAAAGGAGGTTGCCCCATCGAAGAGGCTAATTTTCAAGTCGTTGATCTATCTTTTCTTTTTGTTTTGTGATCTGATTGCATAACACTCTAGGACATCATGCAGTTACTTCTTGCGAGTTTCCAGCCTAATATGAAGAAGGGGAGTTGGTTATGGTTTTGGAGGAAATTTTGGAGGTAAGGGAGTGGAAGTTAAGTAGTAGGACTGTGAAGGAGTACTTGCTAAAGTGGAAGGATCAAAGAATTGTTCATTTATGTGATGTAAAGGAGGTTTCCCAATCGAAGAGGCTAATTTCCAAGTCATTGATCTATCTTTTCTTTTTGTTTTGTTTTGTGATCTCATTGCATAACACTCTAGGACATCATGTAGTTACTTCTTCCGAGCTTCCACCCTAAGATGAAGAAGGGGAGTTGGTCTTGGTTTTGGAGGAAATTTTGGAGGTAAGGGAGTGGAAGTTAAGTAGTAGGACTGTGAAGGAGTACTTGCTAAAGTGGAAGGATCCAAGAATTGTTCATTTATGTAATGTAAAGGAGGTTTCCCTATCAAAGAGGCTATTTTTGAAGTCATTGATCTATCCTTTATTTTGTTTTGTGATTTGGTTGCATAACACTCTTGGACATCATGTAGTTACTTCTTCTGAGCTTCCACCCTTAGATGAAGAAGGGGAGTTGTTTTTGGTTTTGGAGGAAATTCTAGAGGTAAGGGAGTGGAAGTTAAGTAGTATGAATGTGAAGGAGTACTTGTTAAAGTGGGAGGATTTTCTTGTTGAAGATGTCATTTGGAAACGTGAACAAATTCTTAGTTGTCTAGAGTTGATTTAGTAAAGTGGTAAAAATGGTTCATGTACTAGCATAATGAAAAGTCACTTTTAATTTATAAAATGAATTAGACAGTAAAGTGAATTTATAAAAATAAAAAGCTAAAAAGATGGAAAAAGTGACAAATAACTTACAAAAATGAGAAAATTAGGACCCTCTCCACATTCTAGATTTTGTCATTTGAGAAAAAAAATGTAGAGATCCCTTGGAAGAGAGTTGTTGCCTTTGAAACCCTAAGATTTCACCATTGTGCTTTATTGGAGAAGAATATTTAAGGAGGAGAATGGAGATAACAATTTTATTAGTTGATTTTATTCTCTAATCTTGAAATTTCCATATATCTATTTGCACAAGGAGTTTTAGTTGATTTTATTCTCTAACATTGAAATTTCCATATATCTATTTGCATGAGGTATTTTCTGAAGATGAAGAGACAAAGATAAATCATATTCTTGTGAGCCAAAGTGGGCATCATCTTGTGGGTCAAATTTCCATGTTTGAGATTTATTATGGGTCGATTTTGACTTGACGACGAGACTAAGTTCTTCCCCAAAGTCCTAGTTGACTTTTTTCCCATGTTGCACAAGTTTCCAGTACGTGGGTACTTCTAATACACGGGAACGAGTATCCGGCACGGCTAGAAGTATTGCCCAAAGTTACAGGAAACGTCAAGTTGGGAGTGACTATAATATAATATATTAAAATTTAATATATATTAAAAATAAAAATCAAATAATTTATCTATTTCCATCCAAAACTTGCCAATCAAATTCCATATTGCAAAGAAACATGTAAAAGGTTGAACTTTGAAACATTGCCAAAAAATGAAAATATTGATCCATCAACAATTTCTCAATCAAATTCCTTCTGAGAAAAGAAACATGCAGAAATCCCAAAGCGGGAAAAAGATTGTTATTACTCGATTATTAGGTGATTTCATGCAACGCTATATGTTAATTCATTGGTTCAATTCTTTGCCCTTGATGTAACCTCACCAATATTATATATATTACATCTAATTATAATAGATATAAGAAAAAATAAAATATATATTAATAGTAATTAAAAAGAATTAAAACAATAGAGTTTAAATCCAATGTTATTTTAAAAAGAGTTTGTATAATAAAATTATAAATTTCCAAGTTAATATATATTTTATACTTAAATAAATATGAAAATTAAATTAAAAATTGTTTTTTAATAATATTTATATTTCATAATTTCAACTATTTTTTATTTCTTTAGTATTCCATCTTTTGTCCATTCAGCTTGGGTGATAATGATGGTTTTTCCAGTGGCCAACAATCCTCCTAAATTATTTTATCCATCCGCCATATGCGTATATGAGGAGAATGAATAGTTTTCCAATGACAAATATTAGGATTGGCCAGTCACTTTAGGATAGAAGGGCTTTCCATAAACATGTTGCGTCTCTTAGTTCCAGACCCATATCAACATCTAAAACGAGCGGCATACCCTTCCCTTCACACAGTTCCATCAGTTTAAGTAGCACCCAAGCTGGCAATGTCAAATGCACCTACTTTTGCACTCATTCATTGCATTGAAGCTCACAAAACGTCAAAAATCAGTTGCAGTGAAGCTCCTGAAAAGCTCCAAAGTACCTGTTGAAGCTCCTGGCAGCTTTCGAGTGTTTTCGATAAGCTCCCAAGATCTGAGGAGCTCGGGCGCTTCGGGTACGTGCTCTCCAATGCCTGGGAGTGATACCATGTAACTATGCTCTTTTCATCTATAATTGGCTCGAGTTTCTATTTCATAACGAGAAGTCGAGTTCCTTATATTCTAGCTAGCTAAGAATCTTTGTGTCTTGGTCATACATTTCATCCATTCCAGACGAGGTTTGTTTTGGGTAATATCTATCACTATGAAAGGGTTGAGTTCAACCATCATTGTTGACCGAGTTGGAGCTGTTGAGAGGGGTTAAGCATCATTAATTTATGTGTTTGAATTTCGAGCTGAGAACCTCTTCCAAATAGGCCATGAGCACTGAAGTATAGGTGGTGCACCTCATTCCGTTATCAGTATGAATGCAACAATTGGAGGTTGAATATTCTCCTATTCATCTTTGGTTGCAAGTGGAGTGAATATGGGTGTAATTTCAGGGTCCTCTACCCCATTTACAAGCTTTGCAAACCATGATATATTTATATTTAATAAAGTGGCTGAATATTGTTAAATATTTGTTGTACAAATCTACGATGTTTGTTGGGTGTGGAGCCTGATTATCTTCTATATTCAAAGGTATCGCCACATAGGACCCCAGTTCGAAATGGGGGGCAGAAATGTCGCCCGTAAAATATTCGCTGTAGGGGGTGTCTAGGGGGGGCGACTGCGACCTTTGGGAGCCCCCCCCTGGCGGGGGGTTTCGTGGGCAACGCCCCTGAAGCTAAAAACAGCTGTAAAATTGCCTTGTAAAAGTATAGTAATTTCTAGTCAACCTGGGTCATTCATTAGGCAGATGATCTGACGGTAGAACTTATGTTTAGTTTAGGGTTTTCTTCCCTAGAAGGCAACCCCTCTCTTTGTATGATTGTATTGTATTTGAGGCTGTGTGATAGATGTGTATTCTGTGAGCGAGAAACAGAGAGGTGAGACTGTGAGAGAAAACAGAGGATATTACAGCGGACTTGTTGTAGGTTGTGTCTCTTCATTTTGCTGGATAATAGAAAGGAAGGACTGGCTGTTAGGGGTGGACGTAGCCCAAACTGGGTGAACCACGTATATCTGTGTCTCTCTTGTTTTGTGCGTTTTCTGTGTTTATATTTCTGCAATATTTTATGTGTTCCATTGCTTCGTAATATATAATTTTCTAACAACTGGTATCAGAGCCGAAGGTCTATTTGGCTGATAAACTCACAGGAAAGAAGGGTTCCTGGTTCGATTGGGAAAAATGGCGGAAGATGGTAAGTTTAGGGTTGAGAAATTTAACGGCCAAAACTTCTCGCTGTGGAAGATGTAGATGGAAGATTATCTGTATCAGAAAGATCTATACCTACCATTGGGCGGAAAAACAAAGATGTCGATGGGTATGAAAGATGAACAATGGAACCTTCTCGATAGAAAGGCACTCGGAACAATATGGTTGTGCCTTGCTGCGTAAGTCGCCTTCAACATTTCGATGGAAACCACGACAGAGGGTTTGATGCAGACGTTGTCGAAACTATATGAAAAACCCATGGCCTCAAACAAGGTATTTCTTATGAAACGGTTATTTAATATCAATATGTCAGAAGGTGGATTTGTTGCAAACCATTTAAATGATTTTAATACAGTTACAAGTCAGTTAAGTTCTATAGGGGTAAAATTTGATGATGAAGTTAGAGCTCTGTTATTCTTGTGCTCATTACCAGAAAGTTGGAATGGTTTGGTAATGGCCATTAGTAACTCCGTTTCTAGATCTATTACTTTAAAGTTTGATGATGTTGTCGGTGCTATCCTTAGCGAGGAAATGCGACGGAAAATCTCCGGTGAGACATCGGGAAATGCTTTGAGTGCAGAGTCTAGAGGAAGAAAAATGGAAAGAGGAAAGAGCTCAAGATATCGCAGTAAATCAAGGAAAGGTAGATCCAAGTCCAGATCGGGGATAGTGTGCTGGAAATGTGGAAAGAAAGGACACCTAAAGGAAGAATGTAGATCTCGGAAGGGAAAAGAAGGAGATGCACAATAAGAAAACAATCATGAAGAAAATGTAACAGGTGAGGTGTTACAAGATGCTTTGATTCTTTCTTTCGAAAATATTACTGATTCCTGGGTGGTAGATTCAGGGGCTTCATTCCATGCCACACCTGATAAGAAATACTTTCATGACTATGTTCAAGGAGATTTTGGACAAGTTCATCTGGGTGATGATAAACCCTGTAAAATCATTGGAATTGGTAAGGTTCTTGTAAAACAGCAGAATGGAAACCAATGGCTATTAAAGGAGGTAAGGCATGTTCCAGATCTAAAGAAAAATCTAATTTCAACAGGGCAGTTAGGCGGTGAAGGTTGTGTGACAACATTCACAGATAAAGCTTGGAAGGTCACTAAAGGAACCCTGGTAATAGCAAAAGGCGAAAAGGTTGGTACATTGTATTTATGCAATGGTATTCCTAACTCTGTTAATGCTTTAAATTCCAAAGGAGCAGATGCAGCATTATGGCATCATAGGCTCGGACACATGAGTGAAAAGGGGATGAAGATTCTTCACTCAAGGAATTTGTTGCCGGGTTTGAAGAATGTTGATTTGGACTTCTGTGAGAACTACATTTATGGAAAACAGAAGAGAGTCAGATTTCTCAGAGTTGGGAAAGAAAAGAAGAACGAAAAATTAGAGCTTGTGCATACAGACGTATGGGGACCTGCTCAGGTATCATCTCTCAGTGGCTCTCGTTATTATGTTACTTTTATTGATGATTCAACTAGAAAAACTTGGATTTATTGTATTAAGAATAAATCTGATGTATTTGATACTTTCAAGAAATGGAAAGCTTTGGTTGAGATTGAGACAGGAAAGAAATTGAAGTGTCTTAGATTAGATGATGGAGGTGAATATTGCAGCAAAGAGTTTGATAGGTACTGTTCAGATCATGGAATTTGCAGAGAGAAGACAGTTCCAAGAACACCACAAGAAAATGGTGTGTCAAAAAGGATGAACAAAACAATCATGGAGCGTGCAAGGTGCATGAGATTGCATGCAGGATTGCCTTTACAGTTTTGGGCAGATGGTGTAGATACTGATGTTTATCTAATAAACAGAGGGCCTTCAATTTACTTGGATGGTGGTGTTCCAGAGGAAGCATGGATAGGTAAAAAGGTAAACTACTCTATTTTAAAGCCTTTTGGTTGTGAGGCCTTTGTCCATATTGATAAATAAAATAGAACAAAGCTTGAGGCAAAGTCAAAGAAATGTACCTTTATTGGATATGGTGTTAATGATTTTGGTTATCACTTATATGATTACGAAAATCACAAAATCATTAGGAGCAAAGATGTAATATTCAATGAAAAGATCTTGTATAAGAACCAGTTGCAGGAAAAGAAACAGGAAAAGGAAAACAAGGAATACGCAGTTCTTGATGAAATCACTGAAAAAGTAAAGGTGCCTGAAAATAATAATAATCAACAACCACAACAACAACAACCACCACAACAACAACAGGCACCCCAAACACCTGAAAGTGGTGTTAGAAGATCTACCAGGATAAGTAGACCCCCTGAACGATACTTTCCTTCATTATATTATTTATTGTTGACTGATTCTGGTGAACTCGAATGTTATGGAGAAGCAATGCAGGTTGAAAGCAGGAAGAAGTGGGAGGTAGCCATGGAAGAAGAGATGGACTCCTTAATGCATAACCAGACTTGGGATTTAGTCAGGTTGCCTGTAGGAAAAACTACATTGAAGAATAAATGGGTTTACAGGCTGAAGGAAGAAGATGGAGGAAAACAGAGGTATTAAGCTAGACTTGTGGTGAAGGGGTTTGCACAGAAGAAAGGTATTGATTTTGATGAAATATTTTCTCCTGTTGTTAAAATGACTTCAATCAAAACTAGTTTAAGTCTTGTAGCATCTGAAGATTTGCATCTTGAGCAGTTAGATGTAAAGACAACCTTTCTCCATGGGGATTTGGAGTGAGATATATATATGCAGCAGCCACAAGGATATGAGGTGAAAGGGAAGGAGAAACTAGTGTTCAGGTTGAAGAAGAGCTTGTATGGCTTAAAACAGGCTCCAAGGTAGTGGTATCTAAAATTTGACAAGTTTATGTCTGAACAAGGTTATACTAGATGTCACTCTGATCATTGTGTTTATTTGAAAAAGCAAAATGATGACAGCTATATTATATTGTTATTGTATGTAGATGACATGCTTGTTGCAAGATCTAACATGAAGGAAATAAATGTGCTCAAAAGAAAATTGGAAAATTCATTTGCAATGAAGGATTTGGGAGCTGCAAAACAAATCCTTGGTATGAGAATAACTAGAGACAGAAAAAATCGTAAATTAACATTGTCTCAGAATGAGTACATACAAAAGGTGTTGAAAAGATTTAACATGCACAATGCAAAACCAGTTAGTACACCTTTTGCTAGCCATTTCAAACTTAGCAAGGAAATGTGCCCAAAGACCCAAGAAGACATGGATTATATGTCTAAAGTTCCATATGCATCAGCAGTTGGAAGCTTAATGTATGCAATGGTCTGTACAAGGCATGATATTGCACATGCAGTGGGAGTTGTAAGCAGGTACATGAACAATCCAGGAAAGGAACATTGGATGGCAGTGAAATGGATTCTCAGATATTTGAAAGGTACCACAAATCAAGCATTATGCTTTGGTGGTTCAAACATCTGCCTACAAGGATATGTTGATGCAGATATGGCAGGTGACAGAGATAACAGGAGGAGAACTACAGGATATGTATTTTATGTTGGAGGAATAACTGTTAGTTGGGTTTCAAAAACCCAAAGTGTTGTTGCACTTTCAACAACAGAAGCAGAGTATGTTGCTGCTACAGAGGCTAGTAAAGAAATGATTTGGTTACAAAGGTTTATGGGTGAATTGGGTAAGGAGCATGATATGGGCACGTTATACAGTGATAGCCAAAGTTCCATTCATCTTGCAAAGAACTCAGCATTTCATTCCAGGACTAAACACATACAGCTCAAGTACCATTTCATACGATCAGTGTTGGAAGATGGAGAGTTGAAGCTAGAAAAGATACACACTAGCCAGAATACTGTAGATATGCTAACAAAAGTTGTAACCAGGGAGAAACTGAGAATATGCTCAGTTTCAGTTGGTCTTCAAGGATGACGATGAAGATGAAAAACAGCCAGGTCCAAAGAGGAGTCATTGTCCAGCAAATGGAGCAGCGATGGAGTTAATACAATCAGTCTCCAAGTGGGAGATTGTTGGGTCTGGAGCCTGATTATCTTCTATATTCAAAGGTATCGCCACATAGGACCCCAGTTCGAAATGGGGCGCGGCAACGCCGCCCGTAAAATATTCGCTGTAGGGGGTGTTCAGGGGGGGGAGGGCTGCAACCTTTGGGAGCCCCCCCCCCCCTTGGCGGGGGGTTTCGGGGGCAGCGCCCCCGAAGCTAAAAACAGCTGTAAAATTGCCTTGTAAAAGTATAGTAATTTCTAGTCAATCTGGGCCGTTCATTAGGCGGATGATCTGACGGTAGAAATTATGTTTAGTTTAGGGTTTTTTGCCCTAGAAGGCAAGCCCTCTCTTTGTACGAGGGTATTGTATTTGAGGCTGTGTGATAGATGTGTATTCTGTGAGCGAGAAACAGAGAGGTGAGACTGTGAGAGAAAACAGAGGATATTGCAGCGGACTTGCTGTAGGTTGTGTCTCTTCATTTTGCTGGATAATAGAAAGGAAGGACTGGCTGTTAGGGGTGGACGTAGCCCAAACTGGGTGAACCATGTATATCTGTGTCTCTCTTGTTTTGTGTGTTTTCTGTGTTTATATTTCTGCAATATTTTATGTGTTCCATTGCTCCGTAATGTATAATTTTCTAGCAATGTTTTCAATAGAAGGGAAGTGGTTTTACATGTTGTCATAAACGTGCATGAGTGGTGTTTTCATTTCCTGAGTTTTCTTTCATTATTTACTATTGTTTGGGAGCCTTGTATGGAGTATATTTGCTATTACGTGTCTCTATTTGGGGATAAATATATTAAAGTACACTTACAATAGTTTGTGTCCCAATCATTTGTTAAAATACCAAAGTGAACCAAATCAAATAAACTCAATTTTTTTTTGGGTTTTCAATATATTTCTAAGAGGGTATCTTACAGATTCACCAAAATAAGAATAAAACATGTTGCAGCCTTTGCAAGAAGTCCAACTAGAAAACACACCACCAGAATTAGCTCGAGAGAAAACACACCACCACAATTAGTTCGAATGTCTATCAAGATTCATAAACCTTCACAAAGTTATCCAACCTCATATTAGATTTTGAACCTTCACAAAGGTATCCATCCTCATACTATATTTTGCTTACTGATGAAGAAATGGGCTCTCTATTGAATAAAAAACTTGGGAATTAGCAATGCCTCCAAAGGAAGAAACATCTTACAGAACAAATGGGTGTACATGATTAAACATGAAAGTGAAGGGAAGAAAGAAATGTTCAAGGTAAGGATGGTGGTAAAGGGGTTTGCTTAAAAAGAAGGTGTTGATTCTATTGAAATTTAATCTCTTGTTAAGATGTCATGCATAAGAGTTGTTCTTAGTCTTGATGCTAATTTAGATTTTGAATGTGAACAACTACATGCTAAATCAACCTTTGTTCAGGGATATTTGAAAGCCGATATTTTTATGGAGCAATGAGATGGATTCAAAGAAACATGTAAAGAGAATTTAGTTTGAAAATTGTAAAAGAACCTCTGTGGGATAAAACAGGTGTCATGCCAATGATATAAGAAATTTGATTCATTTATTTTGGAACATAGTTTTAAATGATTAGAGGTTGATCATTGTGTTTACGTCAAGAGATATGAAGAAAGGTACATTATATTATTGTTATATGTGGATGATATGTTAATTGTTCGACATGATAAAAACATGATCAACAAGGTGAAGAAAGATTTGGGCAACAAATTTGCAATAAGGTATTAACGTCTAGTACAACAAATATCGAGTATGACAATCATATGTGATAAGAAGAACAAAAATTTATGGCTATCACAAGAGAAATATATTGAAAAGTTGTTAGAGAGGTTCAATATGAAGGATTCCAAACCAATTGGTACATCCCTTGCACCTAACACCAAACACAGTGTTGATTTATGTCCTTGTGATGATGAGGAGAAAGAGGAAATGAGAAGGACTCATTATGCTTCACTAGTTATTTGTATAATTTTGTTAGTGCATCTATGTCTTGAGTGTCAAGATTACAAAAGCTAGTAGGTCTCTCCACAAGAGAGGAACAATATATAGCTGGAATAGAAATTTTTAAGAAGATGTTATAGATGCACACTTTCTAGAATATTTGGAAATAAAACAAGACAAATATATATTTCATTGTGATTGTCATAGCGTTATTCACTTAGCAAAAAAGCCATTATATATTTCTACAACAGGGTATACGGAAGATATATATCATTGGATTCATTGAGTACTAGATGAGGAGGAGCTTTGTAGAACACTGTGTGGTGTGACACAAGGGTGATGAGAAATTTTTAGGAAAAGATTAGTGGCTTTAATATTTGGTCTCAGGTGGGAGATTGGAGATTGTTAAGTGGTCGTCCAAATATAGTTAAAAGTGAATGCAAATATAGTTAAGAGTGAATGCAAATATTTAAGTGTAAGTGAAAATATTTAAGTAGGAGATTGTTAAGTGTTGGTCCAAGTATAGTGAAAAGTGAATGCAAATATAGTTAAGAGTGAATGAAAATAGTTAAGAGTGAATGCAAATATTTAAGTGTGACTTCAAATATGGTTGAGTGAAAGTGCAAATATTATTAATTTTACTTCTAGAATGAAATGAAAACTTCTCCCTTGTAAGTAAAACTGAGAAATCTACTATAAATAAAATTGATTTCATTCACTATTGAGCAATTGAGAGTTGAGCTGAAAACCTTCTATAGATAAAATTGAGTTCATTCAATATTGAGCAATCCAAAGTTGAGCTGAAGAAAGAAGGCCCTTATAAGTATTATTGCTACTAATATGAGAGTTGAGTGCTAGTAATATGAGACTTGAACTCAAAAGAGAAAGTTCCTAGAAAACTTCTCCCTTGTAACTAAAACTGCCAAATCTACTATAAATAAATTTGAGTTCATTCATTATTGAGCAATTGGGAGTTGAGCTGAAGAAAAAACTGAGAAATCTTTTATAGACAAAAATTGAGTTCATTCATTAATAAGCAATCCAAAGTTGAGCTGAAGAAAGAAGGCCCTTATAAGTATTATTGCTAGTGATATGAGAGTTGAGTGCTAGTAACATGAGACTTGAACTCAAAAGAGAAAGTTCTTGTAATTACTAGCAATAAAAAATAGTTGTTGATAGTTGTTGATATTTTCTATGTGATTTTTTTATGTTCCCTCCACCCTATGATAATTCTAAATCATTATTTTATCTTCCCTGCACACTAGGGTCATTCTAAATCATTATTTATTCTATTTTGTTTTTGAAAAATACTATATTTTTGATACGAAAAGACCAAAAACCCAACATCTTCCTTTCGGTGTAGTTATGAGCTCTTACCGAGAGTCAAATTATGTTTGTCTTTTCCGAGTGTATAGATATTTTCACATGTTTGAATTTTCTAACGAAAAGATTTACTTTATTGTTGATACTTTTTGATATTCTTATATAGTCTAAGTCATCTCTTTGCCTCAAAGCATATATTGCATTCGCTGATAAAATGAGAAGAAGCTTGCTTTGATGGTGGCCATGACATGAAACAAAATGATTTTTTGCTCGTTCATTCAGTCGTTTATTACATAGAAGGGAAGAAATCAAGCTATGATATAAGTGGTGGGCATAAAATGAAATGAGACGAGAGCCTCCGAAAGGAAACCCACAATTTCATAGCGGCTTAAGTGATCACTCCCTTGCTTATTTAGTTACATAGACACATTATCTATATTTTCTGTTCGTCGCGCATTTAAAAGCCGCTGTCCGTCGTGAAATAGCCTGTCCTGCACACAGCATTAACACATGAATTAGATTCATGTGTCGGGAGTGTTTCAAGCAAAAATAGATATAAATTACAGCGAACATGGCAGACTAGATGATGGATTAACATGAATAACAAATAGCATCGTGAATAAATGAAAGAATGTGTTAGTCCACAGTATACTGACAGCAGCTTCCTACACGCAAAGCTACAGAAATTAAATACTGTTTGTGTTGATAATGAGTAGTCATGGATATCGATCGATGGAAAGACTTACGAGAACGGCGTTGAACATCGCACCGGCGGGGAGGCTGGCGGACGTTGCAGGTTTCTGGAAGGTAAGCGGCTCTCTCCTCCATGGGGAGGTCCTCCGTGGTTGAAACATACGATTGAGATTGGTCGAGTACTTGCTGTACGGCTCGGCATCGGCATTGTGGAGACATTCTTTCCAATTCCTCGCAGCATCGCTCCGATGGCTACTCTCTCCGGCACTCCACGTAGTCCCGGCACTGAGACAGTCGTTGCGGATCGCAGGAGCGTCGTTGTTGTTGCAGGCCCTCTCCATACATAATGCCTTCACGCGCATCAACAGTTGGGGTGCCCCACTGAAGAAGGAGCAGAAGGGTTACGCCTAGGCTCGCCCATTTAAGAGCCAGTCTCGTAGTGATCGGAAGGGAGAAAACATCCATTTCTTTTCTTCTTTCGTTATCGTGAAAGATTGATAGATATATGGAGCGGGAGTGTGAAGAGGAGGTGGATCCTTATGGTATTTATGGCAGCGTGGGGAAGCGTCTACTTGTATGAACATAAAATTAGAGAACAACACAACAGGAAGAAAAGGTCGAGAGTCCAGACGAAACACATGTAGTCCATGCCCCATCTCACACTCCACGTCCCAAAAATCGAACGCCTGCCTCCGCTTCCGATAGCCGCGTCTTTCATTTGGGTTCAGCTGTTTTAAAGAACAGAAGAATCTTCCGGCTGTATAAAATCCCTGACAGTGTACGGTACAGTACCAACGATTATTGCAATTTAGAAAATATAAACTCGGTCATGACAAACTGCCTTAGCGTGGTGGTGTTGATTTTTCACATTTAAATCAGTGGCTACCACGGGCAAGGTTACCACAGCTACCCTCCTAGTCCTACGTCGTGCGCTTATTCATGAAATGTTCCATTTTCACATGACGATGGCATGTGAAAATGTTCACTACCTACCATATGGTAGTAGCGCTTGGCTAATTCTAACCATACTGTAAGTGACTACGGACAGGGTGGGTGTGACAGTTTCCTAGAGAGGAACAAGTTACAGGGTGGGTGTGACAGTTTCCTAGAGAGGAACAAGATATCATGCTCGCGAGGAAGAAGTGTGATCGCTCAACCGAAAGGCCGAGGTTCGTCAAGTAAACGGAATTGTAAAGTAAGTGGCTAGATGGTCTCCTCACTGGAGGTCACGTTTAGGAATTTATGAAAACAAACTTCCACAGCAGGGATGGATTAGATTCTAGGGATGGTATCACACCCTTGTCTTTCCGGAGTTATAAAACCGATACAAAGGACAATATGAAAAACTGTCCACGCAATAAATTTTCATTAATAGTTAACGTTGTTTTTTGGAAGTGAAATGTATAATTACTATTACAGTCAAAGATGTACATACATTTTATGTTTTGAAATAATCCCTTTTATATCCATATAGGCATATTAGTTAATAATATTATTAATTAATAAATTGATATATTACACAACACTACATATTATTTCAAAAAATATCATTAGGAAAACAACATAATTCTCCACAATTTGTCTTTTTATTTTGAATAAAAATTCACAGTGCTTATATGAATTGTGAGGGCTTCAATTCCATAAAAGAGGAAAAACTTGAAATTTCATCACCACATTTGAACCAAAAATGTAATTCATCTAAATGTTTTCACCCAAACCGTAGCATTTACATGTTTAACAATTAAATCTTTCATGAAAAGCTAGGGCTGCATCAAGACCTATTGGTGAAGTGAACGAAAATGCAAAGAGTATATGGCACTTTTTTGCACCTAGGTTGACGCCATGTAGTCATCACAAATGACGTGGTGTGCAAGTATGCAATAACCTAAACCCATCGCTAAGGAATTTGAAGAAGAGGACTGACTTGACAATGGAAATCTTCCCAAACTGTAACCATGTTCAATGACCCCTACAAACCTATAAGTGTTGAATAAAAAATTAGTTATAATTTCCTCCACTATAAATTACTAATGAGAAAGGAAGAAATATTGTTACTTTTCGTAGGATTAATTCCTTACCTACCAAGAGGCTCAAGTGAGATGCCTTTCTTGGTCGTAACTTTGTAAAAAAAATAAAAATAAAGAAGAGGATAATTATTCCATAAAGGGTTTCAATGTATAAAGAATTCAAAGTGTGAGAAATCCTCAAGGCTACCTTGCCCTTTTACCTAGACTTCCCCCCTTATTTTTCTTTTGAAATGGCTAGTGAAATTTTTGCAATCTCAATGAAAGGGAAGGTTAAGATCCTTATTCTAGCGAAGGGTGAGTACCCTATTAAAATGGGTAAGAGGAAAATTATGAGAAATCTCAGAGAACCTTATTTAAGAAATAAAAACTAAAGAAATTGTTTAGAGGTTTAAAGAGACTAAGGAGATCCTATCTCGTAATCTCATGTGCCAGTAAGGACGAAGTATACGTTTTTCCAAATAGATAAAACCTACAGATATCCCTCACCAAGACCATGAAAATTCAGCTATGGTGAGTACTGCACTAGGGCTTGAAGCCATAGAGAAGAGATCCAAACCATTGTGAGATAAATTTCACAATGAGACTTCGTTGGTAAGTTTGGGTAGGGCAGTTATAGAAAGAACAATAGTGTGATGGATTATTCTATTCATAATTATGAGGCATAATTTCCATAACATGATAGGGAGGTGGTAGATTTGTTAGAAAATAAAAATAAAAATACAAGGTTAATTTCGAAATTTACTTTTTTGTTAATTTGGGGATGTGACATTTAAGAGAAGAACGCCACAACAAATAAAGTGTTCCTAATGAAGAGATTATATAATTTTTTTGGGATGTGTTATATTCTTTCCACGACTAGCCCACACGTAGTTAACCTGGGGGTTAGATGCCCCCCTTTCGTTGTGTCGAATACACTGCGGGGGGAGTCACAGGGGGTTTGAGGGGTGCAGGTAACCCCACTCTGTGGGGTCCAGGGCAGCACCCGAGAAAATTTTGTTTTTGGACCCTATATTAGGTTGGGCAGACCTACCTATGGTTTTGTGCATGATTTTCCCACATGGTTTTGGACGCGATGGTTTTCAGTCCATGGTATTGAATGCTTCTACATGTATAATATGTATTGTAACATTGAAAGAAGCATAATGAAAAATCAAGCCGGGAGTCCCGGTTTTGGGATCCAGGGGAGAATCTCTGCGTATATGCATTTTATGTGTTATGCTCTCGCATTATTTATTTTCTATGTTTTAGAATTCATATGCAAGTAATTTCTGTACGGGGTTAAAACCTACACTTGGTATCAGAGTTGTCTTGGCTTCAAGGGGACGCCTTTATTGCTGAGGGGTTTTTCTCGCGTCTGTGGTAGACCGTGTTAAGTGGGAGATCTGCGAGATCGATTCTAGTGGTGAAAGAAGATGGCAAGGAGTGGAAAGATAGAGATCGCGAAATTTAATGCTCAGAGTTTTGAGTTGTGGAAACTCAAGATGGATGATTTGTTGGTGGATAAAGATCAGTGGATCACAGTAGATCCAAGTACTAAACCAAAGGGAGTGTCTAATGAAGAATGGAAGAAGTTGGATCGGAAGGCAAAGAGCACAATACGATTGTGTGTCTCAGATTCAGTATTGCTGAATGTATCAGGGGAAGGTACGGTGAAGGCTTTATGGGACAAGTTAGGGACTTTGTACCAATCTAAGTCTCTGGAGAATAAATTATTCCTATGGAAAAATATGTATAACTTTAGGATGAGAGATGGAGACTCAGTGACAGAGCATCTAAATGCATTTAATACTGTAGTAAGTCAGTTATTGTCTGTTGATATTAAAATTTCAGATGAATATAAGTGCATTAGTTTGTTGTGTTCTCTACTAGATTCGTGGGATAGTCTGGTTATTGCAATAGGTAGCAATGAAACCGCCTTGGAGTTTGATGACTAGTATCATCCTTGCTGATGAAGGAGATGAGATGGAAAAATATGGAGATCCAGAATGGTGATTCCTTGTCTGTACGAGGACGGTCCCAGAACAGAAACAAAAATAAGTCATCGAGTGGGAGATCTAAATCTAGAGGGAGATCTAAATCTCCAGGACACCTATAAAGGTGGTGTGCTAGAAATGCGGAATGGAAGGGAACTACAAAAGGGATTGTAAATCTAAAGCTCCTGAAAAAGGAAAGGGATCTGATGATGCTCCTTTTGCAGAGGTGAAAACCACCTCAGATGAAGGTGGGGATGTGTACTTGGATTCTGCAAGTACACATGTCGATCACGAGGCATGGTTGATTGACTCGGGTGCATCCTTTCACTTCACTCCCCATAGAGAGTGGTTTTGCGAGTATGAGAAATATGATGGTGGTGATGTCTTTTTGGGGGATGACAAAAAGGCTAGAATCGTTGGTCATAGAAAAGTAAAGTTGAAGTTGCAAGGTGGAAGGGTTAGAACACTTCCGGGTGTTCTGCATATTCTTGCATTAGCCAGAAATCTAATTTTTGTAAGCAAGATAGATGATGCAGGTGTAAAAACAGTGCTAGAGAAGGATACCTGCAAGATGGTTCGGGGGGCACTAGTATTGATGCAGGGAGTTCAAATTGGAACTCTGTATAAGCTACAAGGTAGCAGTTTTGTTGATGGGTGCAACAATTCTGTGCTTTCTGAAAGTGGAGTAGGAAATCTAGTGGTCTCTGGAGAGAAGACCATGTTGTCGCATCAAAGGCTTGGACATATTGGAGAGAAGGGACTTCTAATACTTCATGGTAAAGGTATGGTAGAAGGTATGAGTAATAGCTCTCTGGATTTTAATTTCTATGAAAATTGTGTATATGGAAAGCAGAATTAGGTGAGTTTCTCCTCTAGTGGTAAGAGGGCAAAACAGATATTAGAGCTTGTGCACAGTGATGTGTTTGGACTTGTGAAGGTTCCATCATTGGGTAAGTCTGTGTACTATGTATCATTTATAGATGAATTCTCAAGGAATACATTGATATATTTACTTAAGAAGAAATCTGGATTCTTTCACAGGTTTAAAGAATTTAAGGCTCTGGTGGAAAACCAGATAGAGAAGAAGATAAAGGTGCCGAGGACAGATAACGATGGAGAGTTTTGCTACAAGGAATTCAAAGAATTCTGTAAGTGTGGTATATCAGGACAGAAGACTACTCCATATACACCTCAGCAAAATGGAGTGACAGAAAGAATGAACAAGACGTTGATGGAAAGGGCAAGAAGCATGCACAGTGGTGTTGGGTTAGGACAACAATTCTGGGTAGAGGCGGTGGCGACTGCATGTTACCTGGTCAACAGATCACCTTCATCAGTGTTAGAGGATAAGACTCCACAAGAGGTATGGACTAGTAAGAATTCCTCTCTTTCACATCTGAGCGTATTTGGATGAGATGCATATGTACATGTTCCAAAGGAGAAACGAACCAAGTTGGATAGTAAATCTGAAAAGTGCATCTTTATTGGGTATAAGGATGGTTTAAAGGGTTATAAGCTTTGGAACCCAGTAACAAGGAAGGTTTTGTACAGTCGAGATGTGGTGTTTAGAGAGGTGAAAGATGTTATGAAACATGAATTCCAACCAAAGGAACCTGAGAAGATAGAGTTTGAGCTAAAGGAGGAAGAATCAGACTCTACAGCAAAGAAGGAATCAAAAGATGAAGAGCCACAAACTCTGGGTGTGAGAAGATCAGTTCAAGAAAGAAGGCAGCCATAAAGGTATAGTCCATCTACTTTTCGTTCAAATTTTTCTTTATCTATTAATGATGATGATCCCAGAACTGTGAAGAAAGCAGTAGATTCAGAGGATGGAAAACTCTGGAAAGAGGCAATTGTTGATGAAATTGCATCTTTGCACAAAAATGAGACTTGGGATCTAGTGGAGTTGCCAGCTGGAAGGAAACCCATTGGCAGCAAATGGTTGTTCAATAAGAAGACAAACGTAGAAGGAAAGGTGGAGAAATACAAAGCTACGTTGGTAGCAAAAGGTTATTCCCAAGTGTCGGGAATTGATTTTGGTGATATTTTTTCTCCTGTTGCCAAGGTAACTTCCATTAGATTACTTTTATCTATTGCTACTGTTTTTTATTTTGAGGTAGAACAAATGGATGTGAAGATAGCATTTCTTCACGGGGATCTGGAAGAGGAGATCTACATGAAGCAACCTGAAGGTTTTGTGGTGAAGGGTAAGAAAGAACTGGTATGCAAGTTAAATAAGTCTCTGTATGGGTTAAAACAATCACCAAGGATGTGGTATCTAAAATTTGATACATTTATATGGGGACTTGGCTTCACCAGAAGCAAAGCAAATCATTGTGTGTATTTTAAATTAATTGGTGTCCATGTTATTTATCTGGTCTTGTATATGGATGATATGTTGCTGGTTGGAAATGACAAAGAAATTATCTAGGATTTGAAGACCCATTTGTCCTCCAAATTCCACATGAAAGATATTGGTGCTGTAAAATATATTTTGGGCATGGAAATTAAAGGAGATCAGACAAAGAGGAAGCTTTGGTTAAACCAGAGGAAGTACGCTGAGACAATATTGCGAAGATTTAATGTGTAGAATACTAAACCGGTGAAGGTTCCTATTCCTGTAGGTGTAAAGTTATCTGTTGAACAATGTCCCAAGACACAAGAAGAGGAAGAGGACATGTCTTGTGTTCCATATGAAAATTTAGTCGGTAGCCTGATGTATGTGATGGTTTGTACTAGACTAGAAATTGCACATGCGGTTGGAGTATTGAGCAGGTTTATGTCAAAACTAGGGAAGGAGCATTGGACAATAGTGAAGCAGGTTTTCAGGTATTTGCGTGGCACTAGTGATTACAGTTTGTGCTACCAAGGAAGACCAGGATTGGACAGAGTGTTGGATATTCGTGGCTTTTTTGATGCCGATTGGGCTGGAGATCTGGATCAGAGAAGATCTACAAGAGGGTATGTGTTTAACCTATTTGGAGGTGTAGTCAGCTGGATGAGTAAGAAACAATCTGTAGTGGCACTATCAACTATAGAGACAGAATACATGGCAGCCACTCATGTAAGCAAGGAAGCAGTTTGGTTGCATAGATTGTGTTCAAGTATGGGGTTAGTACAGGAAGCTACAAGGATAGATTGTTACAGCAAAAGTACCATTTTCTTAGCAAAGAACCCTGCATATCATTCAAAGATAAAGCAAATTGATGTTCAATATCTCTTTGTGAGGAATATGATAGAAGACAAAAAGGTGTTGCTGGTAAAGGTGGACACTTTGAGGAATAATGCAGATGCATTAACAAAATCTATGAGCTATGAGAAGTTCTCTTGGTGTAGAGAAACAATGGGCATTGCAGGGCTGGATAAATGACTAAGCTCTCTTGTGGCCCACTGTGGAAAGAAAACAACAAGTGGGAGAATGTTGGGATGTGTTATATTCTTTCCACAACTAACCCACGTAGTTAACTAGGGGGTTAGAAGGGTGGCAGAGCCCCTCCTTCGTTGCGCGGATTGCACATTTTGAGCAGACCTACCTATGGTTTTGTGAATGATTTTCACACATGGTTTTGGATGCAATGATTTTTGGTCCATGGTATTGGATGCTTTGGCATGTATATATATGTATTATAACATTGAAAGGAACATAATGAAAAATCAAGCTGGTAGTCCCGGTTTTGGGATACAGGGGGGAATCCCTATGTATATGTGTTTTATGTGTTATGCTCTCGAATTGTTCATTTTCTGTGTTTTAGAATTCGTATGTAGGTTATTTCTATATGGGGTTAACACCTACAAATATTAAGATGAAAGATGATGCTTTTGTTGTAGAGCACTTAAAAGAATTTAATATAATTCATGGTCAAATTTTATTTATAGAAATCATTTTATATGATGAGATTATATTCATCATGCTCATGTACTCCATACAAGATAGTTGGGAGAATTTGATAGTAGATATCAACACTTCAACACTTGCAAGGACCTTGAAGTTTGATATTGTTAGCAGTAGTTTCATGAGTAAGAAGTTGTGGCACAAATTAATTTTAGAAAATAAGGGAGGACAAGCTCTAGCCTTATATGATTGTGGAATAAAAATTGAACGTGATGGATGAGGGAATTAAAAATCTGGAGGTAGATCAAAGTTTAGAAAAGGAACAATAATTTTCAATTATTAACAAAAATCTGGTCACATCAAGAGGAATTGTTGGATATGGAAGAAAGAGCCAAAGGGGTAAAGGGAGCAAAAGGTGACCCAAAATGACAATGACGAAACCACTATTGTTGCGTCAAAAGGTGAGGTATTAATAATTGTTTCTTATGAAGATGCACGTCTTTATTCTTCTAATGTTGTCATGTTTGTGTTCCCATTGATGTCGCTTAATGGTTACCATGACTCATATGTTTCTATTAATTCATTTTCTATGTATTTCATGTTGTCACTATATTCAAAAGGTTGTCATGGATTTTCCTAAGTTTGTCATGGTGTTAAAGGATTTGATAATAGCTACCATGTTATCTCATGTTCACTACTAAAGTTTACCTGATAGATTGAGGTCATGACCCGATACTTGCATATAGATATTACACATTCTTGGACGTATTTCCATGTTTATAAGTGCCTTGATGTCATAGAGGTGTTTCACTCATGAGTTTTCTCATATACTCATGAATTCTATGTCTTTTATGAGATTAAAAATAGGTTTCAAAGTTGTTTCCAAGAATTTTCAAGGTTGGATAAGTGCTACAGATGTTGGAGAAGTTTATCAAGCAGCTTGGTAGTGTTGTAACATTTTCTGACACCTTTAAAAGTTACAAAAATATTTCGAAATCTACTAAGTGATTTCTTGCTTATATGTATAAATTTTCATCAAGTTACCATCACCTAAATCCTTCACTTAATTATTCTTCCAAAAAAATCATGTCCTCTATGAGTCAAAATTGAAAAATATCCCAAACCCATATCTAGCCTTAATTTTTATCTAAATTCCTTGGTCCCTTTCTACCTATTCCCAAATATTTTATTTCTTTCATGAACAATATTTTTATGTGGGTCACTCCATTCACTTTTCACCCTTATTATCACACCCTTATTTTTTCTTATATATGTTTTACTATACCCTGTATTAATTTTATTATTCATTCATTCTCTTGTTTACCATAATCACATGTAAAAATTATAATCTTGTACTTTACTTTTTATCTTATTTATTTATTTCCATTATTCCATACTCCACGCATTATTAAAATATTATTTATGTTCATTCAAACCGATGTCCGCACCCTGCATTTCACACATTCAAAAACCATTATATACATAACCTCGAGGTGTGTGAATAAATAAATCTATGGTTTGTGGAGGGCTGCCTATCCAACCTTTAATCTACCCGCCTCCATAAAGTTGTTTCATTTTTATTGCATTTTGCATGTGTTCCTATTTCATGTATTACAGGCACCCCCTCCTAAACCATTTACCACCAACTATCCCCCCACAACACTATTGACATACAAATTACCATATGGATTTGAATTTATAAATGGAGTGTGGGAAATTATAAAGTCTGCATCGAAGGCGACAATGGAGGGAAGACTTTTATAGTCCAATTTTTCTGGAATCAGCTTATGGGTGAAAGATTGACAGAAGAGGAGGTTAGGTAAACAATTGAAATATATTTTCATGCAAGTAAAATGAGGATACATGTTCTAGAAATACATTTCAATACAAATCATAGAGTTTCCAATGTTATAAAGAATTATTTACTCCCCGTGGAATGATTTTACACAGGTAAAAATATAATTTTACATAGCAGACAAATAAACGTTTCATGTTATAAGGAGGAAAATAATTATAAAGAGGAAAATGCACACGAACAAAAAATTTAGATAATTTCTTATCCAAAATTTTTACAAGCGTTAAAAGGGGGAGATGAAAATATATTTTAATCACTTACCAAACATGGTTGGAGACATGGTTTTCAAAACCATGGAAAGAAAAACAATAGATGGTTTTCAACAAAAAATGAGAATTATTTATGAAGTTTCATTTATTCATAAGTATACAAAAAGTGGGCAAAACTAAATATGAAAGCAATGCATGATTTGGGTAAATTATTGTAAATTTATTTTGTGAAATTCATAAACAAATAAATGTGACAAAGGAGAAATATTACAAGAGATGGCTTTCAAATCCATGCATGGTTTTACAAAGAAAGGAAATATTCCAGGATTTGATTTATGAAACTCATGAGGAAAGAAACAATTTTATAAGTCAAACCAAGATATGGCTCTATATTAAAGACATGGGTTTTCAAAACCACAAGCATGAATGATTTTTATGGAAATATGATTTTACAGATTTTTGGGATTTATTTTTATCAAATTCTTATTCCCAAAAATTTCAGATGTATATTTTTCAAAATTAAAGAGTGACAAAAAATTAATGATTTCCAAATCATTTTCAAATTTCTCGACAATGGTTGAGCACATAAGGATAATTAACATAATTGAATTATCGAAGGATTTTATAAAATAACAGGGGATTAATCAATTCTATAAAAAGAGACGAGTCAACTAGATTATGGGCATAGTAACTGAGTTTTAGGGAGCAACTTCACCAACCTCCAGAATTTGAGGCAAAAGATCACATGGTAGAAGATTAAATCAGATTTTTGACAAAAAATGGGCAACTAGTTTTAAGAATAAAGGCAATCAATCAGCGATTAGTTAGCCAATTCCCAGATTTGGAGGAATAAGAATTTCAATCAGCTCTAGATTTCCTGCAATTTTTCAGAGATTCCTTTTATTTTAGTATATTGTTCATATTCTTATTTCAAAAGTCTAGACACAGTCAGTTGGGTGTAATGCTCTATATATTGTTTCAATTTCAATGTAAAAGGGTTGGATTTTGATGCCAAAACCCTCTTATTTTTATAAAAAATTTGATTGTAGAAATTTTAATTGAAGTATTCTATATTTAGTTTTATGAAATAATTTGTTTCTCATGTATATTTTTCGCTGTGATTCCATAATCTATTTATGCATATGTTCAAGGTAACATAGGCACTAGGACAAGGCTACGTTTGAGTATCAACCTCCTCGAAAGCCCATGGAAAAGTTATCATCATTATGGAGACTAGTTAATTGAACAATCTATTTAAAAAAGTTCCTCTGCATCATTTAATTGTTTCCTTATGTCATATGTTGAATGCATATTTGTTTATTTGTAAAATTATTCTATGCGCATCTACTATATCTAGTTGATTAAGTATTTAGTATGAATGCTTAATTATTATATATTCTCTTCTATTCCTCTACCAAATTTGCTAAAATGTATGTTATTCTGTCGAAGCTGGATGTTAGTGTTGGCATTATGATACATATATGATACAAGTGTTGTCCTTGATGGAAACTCACACAGATGACAGATCATAGCGCAACAGGTCAGTAGCAAAGAATTGATGATCAGACTACAAAGAATGAAGGAAGAGAAGTATATATGGAGGTTCACTATATACCAAGTCGCGTACATACGCAGGTTCACTATATAACAAGTCGTGTACACATGTAGGTTCACTATATACCATGTTGCGTATATACGCAGGTTCGCTATATACCAAGTAGTGTATACCCATAGGTTCACTATATACAAAGGCGCGTATATCGTACACACGTACTTTCACGCAAGGAAAGGTATGTACATGTCGGAAAACTAAGTTTTGGGTCCATGGTATTTGGTCCATGGTATTTTGGTATTTGGTCCGAGGTATTGACCTCAGGTATTGGGTCCAACGTATTGGTCCTACATGGTTTTGGAGCACGGTATTGAGTAAAGCCTAAACCTATATAAGGAGAAGAAGATCATTAGGCCAGGGCAAGTGTGCAATTGATGAATATCTGATGAAGTTTGAGATCTAGCTTGCTGGTTATGGGTTTATGATGCTTTGCTTGACCTGAATCAAGGAAGCACCTATGCGGTAGATGAAGGTTGATGGACCAGGATCATGAAGACTAAAATGCATTATCATTATATGGTATGATCATGAATAGTTCAGATCTGAATACTGGCACATGTCTTATCTTTTATATCTTATGTTCTCGCTACATCTAAAGTTGAAAACTGCAGTGAAGGTATAAGTAATTATTTTCAGATCTATATGTGGGTTCCCTTCGGTGAAAGCGCATATACACATAGGTTCGACACATTGAAGTAGCGTATACCTTGTGAACTATAATGTTTGAAATTACAATTGGTTCTAGTTGTTGATGCAGAGTTCTAGGTATTGCTTTATGTTATGGTGACTGCATTCTGGTAATAATGTTCAGATTGATTGATTGAGATTTGTTTTAGTGATGATGGATGAGATATATTAATGGATCAAGATCATAACGAATTATCACTATGTCATCTGATGGGCTAGATCTAGTTGCTAACACATGTATTATCCTTTATATGTGATGATCTGGGTATGTCTGAAGTCGGGAAGTGCAACAAAATTATAAGTAAGTATTTGCAGATCTATACGTTGGTTCACTTTGATGAAGTTGCGTATACATGATGGTTCGGCTCTTCCAAGTTGTGTATACAACTCTTATGCATGGTTTTGAGGTTATAGTTGGTTCTGAATGATGATGCAGTGTTCTGAGTACAAATCTATGTATTGGCTACAGTGATCTCTTTGTTCCAGTTGATTTGTTGAAGTTGACTGAAGTATGAATGAATGGTTGATTCAGTTGTGTCAGAGGTTCAGAGGTTGTCAACTATTGATTGAGTTTGGTTGATTCAAACTGTAATGATTGAGTTTCAGTGATTGGTTGATGTAGATATAGTTGATGGTTGTATTGCAGTGGTGATTGATTTTGTGCTTCAATGTTGTTGATGGGTCCAGTATGAAATTTGGATGAAACGTGGTCTTCAGATTATGATGTTGTGTTCCATGAGTATCCAGTCTGAAAATTTATGAAACGTGGTACCTAGAGGAAGAAAGAGAAGGTTGTAGCCTTCTGTAGGTCAACACCTACATACTAGTACATCAGCTAGTACAAGAGCTAAGGGGGTTGTAGTTCCCTTCCAAGAGAGTCTAGAGAACGAGAGAAGGTTGTAGCCTTCTGTAGGTAGAAGCCCGCGTACTCGTATAAGACTTCACCAGTACATAAATATTGTGAAAAGAAGTTTCTTATTGAAAGAAGAAAGAGACGAATTGCAGCACGTGGTTTTCACCCACATTGGGTTTCCACCTTACATCATGGTTTTCTTGTGTGTTTCTTATGTGTGATGATCTGATCTGTTTAACTGCACTTGTTTACTGGTTATATGGTTAATGAAGTTTTGATGCACTAATTAAAGATCTACATATGCAGGATTAACTGAATCATAAGTTTACAAGATATATGCAAGTTTCATTAATCACAGCTGCGTGTACACTTGGGTTACCTTAATTGAAGTAGGATATATGAATCTGAGTATGAAATGAAAAAGTTTTATTGATTAGATAATACTGATTCACCCCCCGTCTCAGTATTATTTCCAACAATTGGTATCGGAGTAGTTCCTTTGGTAGAAGCTTGATCGCTTGAAGGAGATTCGTAGAACAATGGGAAGGAAGCTAAAGAAGAAAGCACCTTAGAAGAAGAAGAAATCTCAAAGGAACTATGACAGTGTGAAAATCAATTGGAGAATATATGGAAGAAACACTTCATATTCAGAATCACCTCAGAATGAAGATGAACAAGCAAAAGAACTATCAAGTATGAGTTTGGTATCCTTTGCTGATACATTTATCCATCCATTTAAAGATGATGAAAGTGATAGCGAAACAACTGAACTTGCTCTTATGGGTGAGGATGAAAGATACCAAATAGAGACAAAATTTAAAAGGCTCATGGACAAAATTAAAGATCAACAAGATCTATTGGACAAAAGGGAATGTGCCTCCAAAGAAGAAGCTACCAAACTAAAAGCTCAACTGGAGGAAGGAAACAGGGTAAGGAAGTTATTCAAGGAAAAGGAAGATCAATGTCAAAAGCTACAAGATGAAGTGACATCATTAAGAAATGAAGTAAATGAAAGGAGCACAACAATCAAGAAACTTAGAGAAAGATCCAGTTACTATGAAAGTCTTGAAGCTAAGATCCTCTCGCTAAAAGAAGATCTTGAAGAATCAAATAAGCAGAATAAATAACTTCTCCAAGCTCTTGAAAAACAAGAAAACAAAGTTCTTGAAATAAGTCATCAGTTGGAAGAAGGAAGAAAAGCTGAAGGAATCATGAAGAAACAATATCTTGAAAAGGAAGAGCAACATCAGGTTGAGGTAAATATTCTAAAAGATAAATTAGAAGAAAATGATAAGCTCCTACGATTTCAAGATACTACTAAGATCTTGGATGATATTCTTAGTCGTCAAAGGTCTCCTGCTATCAAAACTGGTCTTGGTTTTCATGAATCTATTGAAGGTGAATCTAGTTCACAAAGTAAGACAAGGAACTCTAATGAAAAATTTGAAATTCTCAACAAGTAGATGAAAGGTCAATCCCATCAAAAACCAAGGAAAGAAAATCTTCAAAGAAAATCTTTTACTCCTAACTATGGAAGTGATAGTCGCTTATTTCCTCCAATGAATAATGTTAAATGTTATGTATGTCATAATTTTGGACATGTTGTAGCCAGATGTAGAAGTAGAATGGTTCAAGGCCATCACACAGAAAGATCATCATGGTCCAGGTACTTTAAGGGATATTGCTTTTCTTGTAATATGTTTGGTCACAAAGCTGTTGATTTCTACAAAAGAAATATGAAACATGGAAGATGTTATGCATGTAACAAGCTTGGACATAGAGCAAAGGAATGTAGGAACAAAGTACAGGCACCATACCAAAAGGAGAAAACATCATCACACTTTAAGATATGGAAGAAGAAGTAAGTACAGTTAGAAAGATGTGGCACAACACATATACAGACATAATAGACTCAGAGGGAGCTGAAAGTGTAAAACTTCAGTGTTCTAAATCTCATACACAAGTTTCATGAAGAGAAGTTGCATATATACGCGAGTTAGACACTGCACAATTGCGTATATATTAGTTTGAGGAAAAGCAATGGGATAGACTCAGGAAAAAGGGTCTGATATGATTTAGTCTATTATTTGCTTTGTTTGATAATGGTTACAATCTGTTGATGATGTGTGGAAATTTCTTGGTACTCAAAATATGTTTTTGATCCTAACTTGATGATGATGCTTTGATACTTCTTGATGATATATGCATGATTAGATCTGACACTGAATATATGACACAGGTTCAGGGGGAGCATATGCTTTGAATAATGCATTGTTGGCATTATGGTTAGAAGTCCTTGGTGATGATGCTTATATAGATACTTCTTGCTATGATATGGTTATGAGTTGCCCATGAAAAAATCTCATATGACTCGTGGGGTTACATAGTTGGTGTTCAGATCAGATTTATGGATGACTCTCTGATGATGCATATATGTTGCGTACATGGTGATATTCATAAGGATAAGGAGAAGTACAAAGCTTGAATACTCAGCTTCATGATGAGTCACTCATATGCTGTTGTCGTCATATGCATAAAGATCATATAATACAATTATGATGCAGGATTCCTATAGTTCTTGGCTCTCACATGGATGAGGATTGTTGCTGTTGATGATATCAGGAAGTCTTGACAAATGATCATGAGCTCATGGTTTGCTAGATACATATTGCTATGATGGATACATGGATGTTTACTTAAGTTACATATTGACAAATTTTGTTGGTTGGCCAAGAGAATGGTGCTATTGCAGGTCTCATGAAGATATAGCTATTTGAAGACATGGATATTCGAAGACATGGCTTACTTAGTCACATAATGATGATGAGTTCTTACCTTATGATGATAAGTTGATACTCACATATGTTGATTATCATGGTTGATGCTTATCATATGTGGGATGTTCCCTAGTGATGATACATGATTGATATATTGAAGGTTCTTGTGGAAAGATCATGCAGTTCTTGATGATGATGTTATGATCATAGATAATGACTATGGTGTTTTCACATACATATGATATGATGTGAATGATTTTGTTACTGCTTGGTGATATGACATATGCTAAGTTGATTCATGGAAGGAAATGAAGCAAGTTGATCTTGATGAGATCAAGAGGATGAGTTGATATCTATATGCAGACATACTTTTTCACAGGACATATACAAGTTGTTGGTCTGGATGTTGTTTATAGATGCTTATGGAGCAAATCATACATTGTGTATGATAGTTACTAATGACTATCATGGTCTTTTTTATATATTTGGGCTTTGTTATAAATGTCATGTATATCATTCGATTTAAAGGTCATATCAAGACCCATGATGTAATAGTTTGTCTTTGTCTATTATAGTCACTTGATGAATCCATGTTGGTCATATGATGTAATTTGTTACCCCACTATGCATGGGATGGATGACGTAATGTTTCTTATTTCAGTCATGTATAAACATTTGGTATATCCCCACTTGGTTGGGTGGATGAGTCAAAATGGTGTATCCCCACTTGGTTGGGAGATTGATGTATGTATGAGTCATTGGTGATAGGAAGGTCATACTCACTTAGTTGAGTTGTAGAGTCATGTCATTCTATTGAAAAAATATTCATGTAGACTCGGCATCTGCTCAGGGGGAGCATGGATGGATTGGTACATCTTGGCATGTACAAAGGTGGAGTTCGATCAGAGAACTCAACATGTGCTCAGGGGGAGCATGAATGGATTGGTACATCTCAACATGTACACAGGGTGAGTATGGACAACATAATTAACATCAAAGGGAGAGAATATCTTGGTTCACCCTTTTCCCTTGATGTCAAAGGGGGAGAGTGACTTGGTGTGGTTTTTGCTATCAAGCCCAAAGGGGGAGATTGTTGGCATTATGATACAGATATGATGCAAGTGTTGTCCTTGATGGAAACTCACACAAATGACAGATCATAGTGCAACAGGTCAGTAGCAAAGAATTGATGATCAAACTACAAAGAATGAAGGAAGAGAAGTATATATGTAGGTTCACTATATACCAAGTCGTGTACATACGCACGTTCACTATATACCAAGTTGTGTACACATGCAGGTTCACTATATACCAGGTCGCGTATATACGCAGGTTTGCTATATACCAAGTAGTGTATACATGTAGGTTCACTATATACAAAGGTGCGTATACCGTACACATGCACTTTCACGTAAGGAAAGGCACGTACATGTCGGAAAACTAAGTTTTGGGTTTGTGGTATTTGGTCCATGGTATTTTGGTATTTGGTCCGAGGTATTAACCCCATGTATTGGGTCCAAGGTATTGGTCCTACATGGTTTTGGACCATGGTATTGATTAATTCCTAAACCTATATAAGGAGAAGAAGATCATTAGGCCAGGGCAAGTGCGCAAGTGATGAATATCTGACGAAGTGTGAGATCTAGCTTGCTAGTTATGGGTTTGTGATGCTTTGCTTGACCTGAATCAAGGAAACACCAATGCGGTAGATGAAGGTTGATGGACTGGGATCATGAAGACTAAAATACATTATCATTATAAGGTATGATCATGAATAGTTCATATATGAATACTGACACATGTCTTATCCTTTATATCTTATGTTCTGGGTATATCTAAAGTTGAAAACTGCAGTGAAGGTATAAGTAATTATTTTTAGATCTGTACGCGGGTTCCCTTTGGTGAAAGCGTGTATACATGTAGGTTCAACACATTGAAGTAGCATATACCTTGTGAAATATGATTTTTGAAATTACAATTGGTTCTAGTTGTTGATGCAGAGTTCTAGGTGTTGCTTTATGTTATGGTGACTGCATTCTGGTAATAATGTTCAGATTAATTGATTGAGATTTGCTTCGGTGATGATGGATGAGATCTAATAATGGATCAGGATCATAATGACTTATCATTATGTCATTTGATGTGCTAGATATGGTTGCTAACACATGCATTATCCTTTATATGTGATGATCTGGGTATGTCTGAAGTCGGGAAGTGCAGCGAAGTTATAAGTAAGTATTTGCAGATCTATACACTGGTTCACTTTGATGAAGTTGTGTATACATGCTGGTTCGGCTCTTCCAAGTTGCGTATACACTCTGATGCATGGTTTTGAGGTTACAGTTGGTTCTGAATGATGATGTAGTGTTTTGGGTACAAATCTGTGTACTGGCTACAGTGATCTCTTTGTTCCAGTTGATTTGTTGAAGTTGATTAAAGTATGAATGAATGGTTGATTCAGTTGTGTCAGAGGTTCAGAGGTTTTCAATGATTGATTGAGTTTGGTTGATTCAGAAAGTAATTATTGAGTTTCAGTGATTGGTTGATGTAGATATAGTTGATGGTTGTATTGCAGTGGTGATTGATTTTGTGCTTCAATGTTGTTGATGGGTCCAGTATGAAAATTGGATGAAACGTGGCCTTCAGATTATGATGTTGTGTTCCATGAGTATCCAGTCTAAAAATTTATGAAATGAGGTACCTGGAGGAAGAAAGAGAAGGTTGTAGCCTTCTGCTGGTCGGCACCTACATACTAGTACATCAGCTAGTACAAGAGCTAAGGGGGTTGTAGCTCCCTTCTAGGAGAGTCTGGAGAACGAGAGAAGGTTGTAGCCTTTTGTAGGTAGAAGCCTCCATACTCGTATAAGACTGGACTAGTACAAAAATATTGTAAAAATAAGTTTCTTATTAAAAGAAGAAAGAGACGAATTGTAGCAGGTGGTTTTCACCCACATTGGGTTTCCACCTTACATCATGGTGTTCATGTGTGTTTCTTATATGTGATGACCTGATCTATTTAACTGCACTTGTTTACTAGTTATATGGTTAATGAAGTTCTGATGCAGTAATTAAAGATCTACATATGAAGGATTAACTGAATCATAAGTTTACAGGATATACACTAGTTGCATTAATCACAGTTGCGTATACACGTGGGTTGCCTTCAGTGAAGTAGCGTATATGAATCTGAGTATGAAATGAAAAAGTTTTGTTGTTTAGATAATACTGATTCACCCCCCCTCTCAGTATTATTTCCAACAGTTAGAACTTCGATAAGGCCTCGGCAAGAGAGGAATTTATTCCAGAGCAGATATTGGATACTCTTCAACAATCACCTATAAAAATCATAGATCTAGTTGTTGTACTTCATAAGTTGTTGTCTAGATATAGTGAACATTGTTAAAAAAATCTAACACTTGAGGGACCCCCCTCTAGTTCAATGGCTAGCTTGAACCTAAATTTGGTCGAGCTGGTTTCTTGGCGTAGTTTCGCATCCAAGAACTACTTTCGAGTAACATAGACAACATTTGGCACTGTTTCCGGGGAGCGAAGTAACAAAGAATGTTTTCCCTAGATAATGATCAATACTATATCTATTCCTTACTAGTGAACAATGAGTGCGCAGTTAATATTGGTTGTATTTCTTTCACCTAGTGACTCCACTTTTCCTATATGGCGATTCCACTGAGTTACCAATTCCAGTGGTTAGATATTTTAGTTGCATTCATTGTTGTGTTTGATCAAGGCTCAATGATGGTTTCATTCAGTAGTATATCTTTCTTCCCCTCAACCATGATGAGAAATATCATATGTCTATAGAGGATGAAGTCTTCAAATTTCAGTTGTATCTATCGGTTACCTATGGAGTTTGTATTTCATATTGTAATTATATTTCATATCTTCAACTCCATGCAAAGTGATCTTCCAGTTAATTGACTTCGCATGTGGTTAAACTGGAAATTTGCCTACATCTAATATTACATATTTTCAGCTCGTTTAGATAGAGGTGTGTGGGATTGAATCAATATATCATTCAGTTTCAGTGCATAGTAGAGCATTCAGTTTTGGTGTGCAGTTTTGCAAATGGGTTTTTATTTTCAGTAGTTGTTTGAGTTTAGATTCCAGTTGTAGTATGTAGTTTGGTTTGCTTGAATTGAAATAAGTTGCAGGAGATGTCAAGAAGAATATTTTTTTACTATTAACTTCACTAACCCAATGGATTAAGCACTTTTATACTTAATTTTACTTGCAGCAACTGATAGTTTGGTTTTAGTTGGAAACTTACATGTTTCAGGCCACAAATTGTAGGTTTGAGAGTGCATATAATTATTTTAATTACGGAAGGACTCCATGACCAACAAATTCAAGGTAGCTGGTCTATAGAATCTTTGCATCACGTTGGGGGAAGAAGTCCCCAGTAGCCTATGTTGTAACTTTTTGTGAAACCTCTAAAAGTTACAAAAAAAATTCAAAATTTGCTAAGTGATTTCTTGGCTATATATATAAATTCCCGTCAAGTTCCCATCACCTAAAACCTTCACTTAATTAATCTTCCAAAAATTTCCTGTCCTCCATGAGTCAAAATTGACAAATATCCCATATCCATATCTAGCCTTAATTTTTACATAAATTCCTTGGTCCCTTTCGACCTATTCCCAAATCCTATATTTCTTTTAGAGATAATTTTTTTATTCCTGTCACTCCATTCAATTTTCATCCTTATTATCATATCCCCATTTTTTTCTTATATGCGTTTTACTATGCCCTACTATTATTTTTAGTATTCATCCCTTTTCCATGATTACCATAATCACAGGTAAAAATAATTATATTGTACTTTACTTTTTATCTTATTATTTATCCCCATTATTCCATACTCCACATATTATTAAAATATTATTTATGTTCATTCAAACATATGTCCCCACCCCACATTTCACATATTAAAATACCATTATATACATAACCTCGAGATGTGTGAAACAATAAATCTATGGTCTTCCGGGAGCTTCCTATCCAACCTTTAACCTATTGCCCCGCCCTTACAAATTTGTTTCATTTTTATTTCCTTTTGCACATGTTCCTTTTTCATGCATCGCGCCCCCCCTAAACCCCTTGACAATACCATTGACATACCACTTACCATATAGGTTTTAATTTATAAATGGACCATGGGAGATTATAAAGTTTGCATCAAAGGCAATAATGGAGGGAAATCTTTTATTGTCCAATGAGCTTATGGCTAAACAATTTATGGAAGAGGAGGCTACATCAACAATTGAAATAAATAATAGAGTTTCCAATGTTATAAAGAAGTATTTTCTCCATGTGGAATAATTTTATAGAGGTAAAAATAAAATTTTACACAATAGACAAATAAATATTTTATGCTATAAGGAGGAAATGAATTATAAAGAGAAAAATGCACATGAACAAAAAAATTGGATAATTTCTTATGGGTGGAAGATTTAGGGAAGAGGAGGCTAGGTCAACAATTGAAATAAATCATAGAGTTTCCAATGTTATAAAGAAATATTTCCTCCCTGTGGAATAATTTTACATAGGTAAAATGATGGGAAGAAAAATAGTTGATGGTTTTCATAGATAAATGGGAATTATTTATGAAGCTTCATTTATTCATAAGTATACCAAAAGTGGGAAAAACTAAATATGAAAACAGTGGATGATTTGGGTAAATTATTCTAATTTTATTTTATGAAATTCAGAAACAAATAAATTCTACAATGGAGAAGTATTACAAGACATGGTTTTCCAAACCATGGATGGTTTTACAAAGAAAAGATTATTTAAGGAAATATTTCAAGATTTGATTTATGAAATTCATGAGAAAAGGAATAGTTTTACGAGTCAAAAAAAGACGTGGTTTTATATTTAAGACATGATTTTTCAAAACCATAGGCAAGAATTATTTTTATGGAAATATGGAAAAATGAATTTATAGATTTTTGGGAAATATTTTTGTCAAAATATTTTAATCCCAAAAGTTTAAAATTTATATTTTTGAAAACTAAAGAGTGACAAAGAGTCAATGATTTCCAAATCATTTTCAAATTTCTCGACAATGGTTAAGCGCCTGAAGGATAATTAAAATAATTTAATTATCAAAGGATTTTATCAAAGTACAAGGGATTAATCAATTCTATAAAAAGAGACCAGTCAACCAGATTATGGGCATATTAACTAAGTTTTAGGGAGAAAATTCAACAACCTCAATATTCTGAGGAAAAAGATAAACAGGTATAAGATTAAGGAATATATGTGACAAAAATTGGGTAACAAGTTTTAAGAATAAAGGAAATCAATCAACAATTAGTGAGCCAATTCCTAAATTTGGAGGCATAAGACTTTCAAACAACTCTAGAATTCCTGCAGTTTTTCAAAGATTCTTTTTATTTTAGTTTTTCATATTTTTATTCCAAAAATCTAGACACAGTGAGTTGGGTGTAATGTTCTATATATTGTCTTAATTTCAATGTAAAAGGGTTTCCTTTTGATGCTAAAACCCTGCGATTTTTGTAAAGGGTTTTATCACATAATTTTTAATTGAAGTATTTTGGCTTTAGTTTCATGGAAACATTTCTTTCTCATGTATGTTTTCCCTGTGATTTCATAATATATTTTTGCATATGTTCAAGGTAACATAGGAGTTAGGGAAAGGCTAGGTTTGAGTATCAACCCCCTTGAGAACCCATTGCAAAGTTATCATCATTATGGAGATTAGATAATTGAACAATCTGTTTAAAACAACTTCTTTACATCATTTAATTGTTTCCCTTTGTCAACTCTTGAACGTATATTTGTTTGGCTATATAATTCTTCTACACACATCTACTATATCTAGTTGATTAAGTATTCAGTATGAATATTTAATTATCATATATTTTCTTTTATTCCTCTACCAAATTCTATAAAATTTATGTTATTCTGTCGAAGTTGGACATTGGCACTTTGAGTTCGACTCTCCAAGAGAGGGATTTATTTCTAAGAAGAGATTGTATACTCATCAACAACCACCTATAGAAATCATATATCTCATCATTGTGCTTCATAGGCTATTGTCCAGTGACAGTGAACAATGTTAAAAAATGTTGTGTAACACTTGAGGGAACCCATTCTGGTTTGAGGGCCAGCTTGAACCTACATTTTGGCCAAATTAGTTTCTCGATGCAGTTTCATAGCCAAGAAATGCCTTTGAGAAATAGATAGAATAGGTAGAAGTCTAGGTTGAAAGAAGTTTAGTTTTCCCTATCATCTGCCCCAACTTCTAGGAGAGAGTGTTGTGGGTGTGGTTGTAAGTATTCATTCGAGATCTGCTAGTATCATGGGTGCAGTTGTAATCCTTTCAACTGAGTTTTTCTAGTTCAGTCCCTATGGTTGTGGCCTAAACTAGCAATTCTCTGCATTCCTCTTGCATCTCAAGAGTTTAATTGGTTTTTCTGATCGTCTTGCTCATGATTTTTCATTAAAAGGTTGGGAAAATGGTAACTAACTTCTAGAAGATGGTTAAAGTCAAGAATCTCTTTGATTAATTGAATTTAGTGGCAAGATCAATTCTAGGAAATGAATGTGAATCAATTCAAGTGTATGAAATTTTTTTTTTGAGTGCTCCATCACCTATAGCATTACAAATTTAGCCATCTCAGAAAATTATACATATGAGGATGTTATGAGATTATTTGGTTGGTTATTTCTGAGTGTGTGGGAGTATGCCATTGAGAGGGCATGGAGGGAGATAATATATAATTGTTCCTACTCACGCATAATTGCATAAATATTTTAGAGTGTTGTATGTAATAAATTTATATCAGATTTGATGAAAAGATGTAGAGGGTGAATTTCATCACAAAACATGCTATATATTGATTTTGTTTTCATTGTAATTATTAGTTGGATTGATTAAGATAATTTCATGGTGGCTATAGATGCATATCGTATAGCATATTTTGTTTTGTATGTCCTTGATTTTGTTATGCATATTACAATGTTTAGAGAAGAGAAGAAGTGGCGAAAGATAGAGTGTTAGAGAGTGAGGAATTGATATGGATATTTTTTTTTTTGATCTATCATGGTTGTGTTGTAGATATTGTTGTTTTTTTGAGCTTGGAGTCTAGTTTAAAAATGAACAAAAGTGTGGCTCTGAGAGTTTGATCGGGGTGGTGGGTCCTTGCTAGTGGTATCTAGCAAAAAAATATTTTAGGACTTGTATCTCCATCTATGGTGACGAATAGTCTAGTGGTAGCTAGGCGAGGCTCATTGTGAGTGGTTGCTTTCAACAAGTGTTGGCTTGTAGAATCATGTGAGTAGAGACTTCCTAGCTCTTAGATGCCAACAATACTAATCATAGGTGTGGTTCCTCGCTATTGTAGGCTCAATAAATTGATGTAAAAGAAGATTTGATTAATGAAGATTTAGAGCAACACAAAAACATCAAGGTGTTTTTTCTCCCCTTGAGGGTTTCCACCAGAAATAATTTTCTTATTATACATGATTGTGTTGATTCTTTTCATGGTTTTGATGTGTCGATTTTACATTAATATCTGTTAATATTGTTCATGTGTGTGGCCATTTGGTAATCCAACAAAAAGTTTTTAAAAACTAATATAGTTTCTATCACTATTGATTTACCCCACCTCTTAGTAACGATCTAGTTTCTAACATATAATCATGATAATGATTGGATTTTAGATTTTGGAGCTTCCTATAATGCTACACAAATTAGAGAAAAACATATTTCTTATAAATCTAGTAATTTGGGTAAGGTTTGATTGGTAAATAAAACTATTTATGGCATTAAAGGAGTAGGATATGTAATAGTAAAGATGAAATATGTTTCCAGTTTATTGTTGAAATAGGTTAGGCATGTGCCAGAGCTTGAAATGAATTCTATTTCCACTAATAAGTTAGATAATGAAGGATATCATCTAGCGTTCTGAAAAGGAACATGGAAAGTTATTAAAGGAGCATTGGTCATGGCTAAATGACTCAAGTTAAGATCCTTGTATACATTAAGGGAAAATAAAGAAATATCGAATGTCGTATTTTTTGCAAAAGAATGAAACTCAACTGATTTATGGCATAAGTGGTTGGGTCAAATGAGTAAAAGGGGCCTTAAAATCCGTGTTGAAAAAAATATTTTTCTAGGAATGAAATCCCATGAACTCAGTTGTTGTGAACATTGCATATATGGTAGACAATGAATAGTTTCATTTATGAGACGTTTCCATGAAAGGAAAACAAGTATACTAAAATTCATATATTATGATGTGTGTGGGTCATTCAATATTAAGTCTTTAGGAGGAGCCTCATATTTTGTCACATTCATAGATGATGCATATAAAAAGGATTAGGCATATCCCATGAGAAGAAATGGTGAGGTGTTTGATATATTCCAAAAATTTCATGTTTCTATTGAAAGAGAGACTAACAAACTATTGAAGTGTTTAAGGATAGATAATCATGGTGAATATTGCTCAAATGCATTCAATGGTTACTAAAATAGGTTAGGCATAAAGCATAAAAATAATGTCCCCGGTACCACTCAATAGAATGGTACTATATAAATAATGAATCATACTATTATGGAGAAGATGAGGAGTATGGTTACTACAATACGTTAGGCATAAAGCATGAAAATAATGTCCCCGGTACCACTCAATAGAATGGTACTATAGAAATAATGAATCATACTATTATGGAGAAGATGAGGAGTATGTTGTCCATCTCAGGATTGGAATTTTTTTTTTGGGTAGAAGCAACAAGGGCATCTTGTTACATCATAAATTGATCACCTACTATAGCCTTGGATGGTGGCATTTTTCTCACTTGAAATTTTTTGGATTTGAGGCATTTAATACATATTCCCAAAGAGAATAGAACTAAATTAGATTATATATCCATGAGGTGAAATTTTGGAATATGTGGATGATGAGCTTGGGTACCATCTTTGGGATCCATTTAAAAATAAAGTTATTGAAATCGACATGTTATATTCAATGAGTTATAAATGTTTAAAATGTCTACAGGTGATATAGAGGTAAAGGAAATTGTTAGCAGCCTTAAATATGTACCACCATTGTAAGAATATGGGCAGGAAATTCAATAATGTAACAAACAACAAGTGGAAAATGATGTTGTAATGTCCCCAACCACTTAGGATGCACAAAGAGGATTTACAATAGCTAAAGTGGTAAAAAGGAGGACACGTCCTAAGCTAATGATAAATTACTTTTAATTTATAAAGTTAAAAAACCATTGAAGCGACTTTATGAAAATAAAAGAGTAAAAGGGTGGAAAATGTGGAAAATGAGTTATAAAAAGAGGAATATGAGGAGCCTATCCTCATTATATCTCTTGTCATTTGAGAAAATAAATTTTGGAGAGCTCTTAGAGAATAATTTAGAATTTTGGAAACTTGACTTGTATATTGCTAGTTTCAATGTTGAGACCATACAACCTAGCTAGTTGGAGAGTGGAGTAACTTAGATTTGGCTATTGTGGTTCATTGGAGAAGAAGATTTAAGGAGGGGAGTAGAAGTAACAATGTTATCTGTTTATTTTATCCTCTAATCTTGAGTTTTCTATATATCTATTTATAGGAGGATTTTGTTGAAGATTAAGGGCCAAAGATGAATCGTATTCTTATGGTTCAAATTGGGTATCCTCTTACGGGTCAAAATTCAAATCCTAAACTTTACTATTGGTCGAGTTTGACTCGATAAAGGGATCGATTTCTTCCCAAAAGTCTTGGTCGGTGTTTATAATCTATATTGGGGTTGAGTTTCATAATGAGAGGTTGAGTTCCTTATCTTTTGGCTAGTTGAGAATCTTTGCAACTCGGGCATACAATTATTCCATTCTAGGGTGAGTTTGTTGTAGGGGAATCTCTATGTTGTGGAGTTGAGATCTATCAATGTGAAAGGGTTGAGTTTAGCCACCATTGTTGGAAAAGCTGGATCATTTGAGAGGGGTTGACTATCATAAATTTTTGGGTCTGAATTTCAAGTTGAGAACCTCTTCTAGACAGAACACGAGAACTGAATTATAGGTTGTGGTCCCCATTTTCTTAGGACTTTGAAGGAAACCAATATTGGAGATTGAATATGCACCTATTCATCATTGGTTGCAAGTGGAGTTACCATGGGTTTCATTTTAGGTTCATACGTACCATTTCCAAGATTTACAAACTCTAATATATATTTAATAAAGTGGTTTAATATTGTTAAACCTTTTTTATACAAATCAGGGTTGTTTTCAATACAAGATAGTGTTTGTACATTTTGTCATAAATGTGTATCAATGGTGTTATAATTTCGTGAGTTTGCTTTCATTATTTATTGTTGTTGAGGAGCTTTTTATAGAGTATATTTTCTATTGTGTGCCTATTTTGGGGGATAAATATATTAATGTACACCTACAACATTTCATGTGCCAATTGTTTGTTAAAATGTCATAGTGAACCAAATCAAATAAACTAAAAAATTTCACTGGATTTTAAGATATTCCTAAGACAACATCTTACAGTTTCTTGGAAAATTGGAGGTTTAAGGGGAATTTTTTAACCACAATTTATGAGTTATAAAGAACATTTATATGCCACTTACAAAAGGAACTAGAAGGTCAGGGAACCAACTCCAATTTCAGAGGAAGAGGAAAATCCTAAAGCAAAACGAGAGGTAGAAGAACCACTTAAGAAGGGTAAAATAGTTGTTGGAGACAAAGAGAATCAAGAGTTTAACAACTTTCTTAGAGTCCTAAATGAATTTTCTAAAGGCCAAAAGGAGATGGTAAATTTGATGATAAACTTAAGAAGCAAGGCAGATTTCACTAGAACTCAACTAGGGGAGTAACATAATAATGATCCTAATAATGGTGAGGGGCCCAATAGTGGAGACATTATCTACGCATGAACAAAAATACAAAACCAACCCCACTTATATAGTAAGACATCGAGACCCACCATGTCATAATTTCTCAGTGAGATAGCAACTAAACATGTGGATTACAATGACTAGGAAATTACCTTTGGTGATTATATGGTGGATTATAGGAGGTTTGAGTCATACGTCCAAGCTATCATGAGCTTGAGATAATTTTGCAAAATTTAGATGAAGAATAAGCCCAAGGGTGTGAAGAAGACAATGGGGGAGAGAAATGATCTCCAAAATACACTAAGGAAGGTGTCTATTCTGTGTTTTGATGGGTCATCAAAGTGGTTAGCTATATCATGGTTCCAAAATTTGGACACATATTATCATATACATCAGATGCCTCAGGTGGATGCCATTAAGTTGGCTACATTTCATTTCGATGGGGAAGCCCATGAGTGGTCATATCATGGGTTACAGACCATGGGTCATGCCAAAATCACCTCATACCATAATTTCATGTAGATACTCATCAAGAAATTGAACAAGAAGGATTAGGAGATTAATTTAAGAGATCCCTCTCAACTCAAGTAGACAGGAAGTCCATAGGCATACATATTACAATTTTAGAGACTAGCAGTTAGTCATAGACATATTTGAGGCACTAGTGGTGATGCTATTAGTGGAGGGGCTATCCAATCCTCTACATGGTTTGGTTAAGGGTTATCATCCTACCACTTTAAGAGATGTAGCAAATAGGCCTAGGGACATGCATGATGTTGTTCCTAAGAGCATATTCTCTCCTAAGCCTTCCTCTCCCAAGAATAGAAAAGAGGTGAAATACTTTCACGAGTGGATGAGGAGACCCAAAAGGATTTGAAGAAGAAGAACCCATGTTTTAGCTATCAAGATCCTTGGGCACAAGGGAGAAAATGTGTAGGAAATTAATAGATAAGAAATGCCCATTATATTGAGGTGTACTCAGAGAGTGACAATGAAGAAGATGATGATGAGTTAGAACTAGAGTAGAAGCAGGGAAAAAGAAATTAGATAGTTGGGAATGATACATGGCAATCTGGAGGAAAATCCCATGTTATTGCATCCATGTCAGGATTCCCTAGGTATGAGACTTTTAGAGTCATCAGAGTTCTGAGAGGGAATAAGGTGACAATGTTAATTAATGGTGGGGCTTCCCATAAATTCATAGATGCAATCACGGTTTATTCGACAAAGTTTCCAAAAGAGGAGTTCGATGGCTTCATAGAAGCCATACTAGGTGGCCATCAAATGCATTTCACTAGATACACCCGCAATTTGAAGCTAAACATGGGGAATTACATAGTGTAATATGATTTCTTCATGGTGGATGTTCCCAAAAAAATTGTGGTGCTACGAGTTCAGTGGCTCTGTTAAAATGGGACATATACTACCAAATAGAGGAACATGGAGATGGAATTCACTGATTCGGTAGACGGCAAGAAGGTGGTATTAAAGGACATGCATAAGTACCCACAAAAGATAGTATCATCTAACAATACGGGAGCAATGTTTCAATGTTGTGAAATTGAGTTGGTATTCCAATGCTTCATTATAGATAACAAACAATTGGATTAGCCTCAATGAAATCCAAATGAAATTTAGTTATTACTCTACAAACGCAAAACATTTTCCCTAACATTCCTCCAGGTAGACCACGAGACAAAGGTTCTTCACATGTCATAAAGTTGGAGGGAGTGGAGCTATCATAGCCATCCCTTATAGACATCCCAAGGTTTACAAATATGATATTGAGAAATACATTAAGGATTTGTTAAGGTTGGGCCATATTCACCCTCGTTCTAGCCCCTTCGCTTATTAACTAGTGATGGCTAAAAAGAAGGGTGACACCTTGCAGATGTGTATTAACTATTGAGCTCTTAATAGGAAGACAATAAAAAACCGGTATCCCATTCCCATAATAAATGAGTTGATGGATGAGTTGAGAGGAGCTAAATATTTTGTGAAGATAGATATTCATTTCGGCTACAATCAAATCATGGTGGCTTCACATAATGAACCTGTAACATATCAAAGGCATTCATGGCATATTAAACAATACCCTTAATTTGACTGTACATATTGGAAAATACCTTTAAAAATCACATTATTTAACGCCATACCGATATGAACCCAATACATCTTCCCAATTTAAGAATCCCATACTTTCACTAGATATTGTAGGTATCCAATTTTTCATTAACATTTTTTATACCCCTACATATTTTTTCAATAACTTTGATCTTCATTTTTTATACCTACCAATGTAAAAACCCTTTTCCCCCTATTATCTTCTTAATTTATTATGTCATTTTTTCCTCAATATATATCCCTTAATATGAATGCATGTGGTATGGTATTGCTACCCCAGTGAAACCCTTATGCATCAAATATGAGTTCGAGAGTAGCACATCTCGAAGACTGCTTTCATTTGCCATTATGAGAACTACAAGTTTCTATTTATTCAATTTTGGCTAACCAATGGCCCCAGAACTTTTCATTCCTACATGAACCATGTGTTCAACAAAAATTTGCAGAAGTACTTTCTAGTTTTCTTTAACAACATACTTGTCTACAACAATACTTGGGAGGATCATCTCATACACTTAGACGAGGTATTTGGGAGTACGAACTCTATGAAAAATAAGTGTGCATTTGGCATGACAAAGATGATCTAATTGCAACATGTGATTAGAAGTTTTGGCATTTATCTCCACTAGGAGATGATCATGGCAATCATTGAGTGGCCCACCCCAAAGAATGTAACTAAATTAAAGAACTTCTTAGGATTTCACGCATACTACAAGAAGTTTGTTAAGGGGTTTTCACTGTTGATGACACCTTTTACAAACCTCACCAAAATAGGGGCCTTCATTTTCTCCGATGATTGTTATAAAATCTTTGGAATGATGGAGCAAGAGATGAGTTCATACCTTGTGCTAGCGCTATCAGATTTCACATATTTGTTTGTGCTAGAGTGTGACACTTCGAGGACTAGAATATGAGTATTTTTGATGTAGGATCAGCACCCCATAGTGTTAGAGAGCCACAAAATCAAGGATTATGAGTGGCATTACTTTATTTATAACAAGGAGATGTTTTCCATTATGCATGTACAAGCCAAATTCAGGCAATATTTAGTGGTGAATAGGTTTAAAGTGAAGACGGATCATAAAAGATTGATATTATTCATGGAATAGAAGGAGTTGAGTGAGAGACACCATAAATGGATCAACAATCTATAGGGCTATGATTTTGAAATTGAGTATGTTAATGGAAAAAATAAATTTTTAGAAGATGCCTTTTTCAGGATACCACGCAGTCGCTCACTCAATGGAGATTACCCAGGATTAGAAGTCACTCATGCTCGTAGAACACTATAAAAAAAATATTCTTATGAGATTATGTAGGGATTGATGTAAGACGATAGATACAGGGTCATATATGACATCATCTAATATAAGAACTATATCTATTTGGTACCAAAATCACAACCCAAGGAGAAAATCATGCAAGAAACTAACAACTCGCCCTAGTAGGGAACTCATAGTACTTGAATACCTACAGGAAAATAGGAGAGAGATTCACTTGGAGGAGCCTCAAGATGGATGTGATGAGGTTTGTGAAGGAATGCAACATCTGCCAATTGAACAAATCCTAACACACGTATATTGTGGAATTTCTACAACCACTCCCCATATTTAATAAAAAATGGAGATAATTTCTAAGGATTTCATTATTGGGATACCTCAGGTACAAGGGAAAGACTACATATATGTAGTGGTGGATAGTCTTACAAAGTTTGCACACTTCCTTTCCATACACTCAAAATATTCAGTAGCTCAGGTGGAGTTGTTGTTCTTAAGGGAGGTCTTATGACTGCATGGGTTGTCGAAGACCATTGTGAGTGATAGGGACAATAGATTTATCAGATACTTCTTGCAGGAATTATTCATATTTGTGAATACAAAGTTAACACCAAACACTAGTTACTACTAAAAAATTGATGGACAAACCGAGATCGTCAACAAATGGCTAGAGGGATATCTTAGAAACGATACATCAAACAAATAGAATTCATGGGTAAAGTTATTGTATATGGAGAACACGGTTAACACCACTTTCCTCATGTCTATTGGAATGAAACCCTTCAAATCACTATATGGATATGATGCCCCAACATTTTCAAACTGAATATTTGGAGATACCCTCAAAATAAAGGGGGCACAAAAACTGAAGCCTAGGTTCTACATGCCATACATGATTTTGAGATGAGTTGGGGAGGTGGTCCACAAGCTAGATCTTTCATATGGGAGTAAAATTCATAATGTCTTCCATGTTTCTTGCCTAAAAAAGGCTCTATGCTAGGTCCCCATAATACTAGTGTAGCCTCCTTATTATTATTGTTAATGTAGCCCCCTTATTGTTATTTTTGTGCCCATGTAGCCCCCATATTTTTATTATTGTGCTGTATAGAATCCCATTATTGATATTGTTGCGCCCTTACATTATTTATTTTATGTAGTCTCTTCTTATATTGTGACCCCTTGGACTCCTGTATATACCAAGGAGGTCTTGTCATTTGTATCATCCAAGAATTTTTCATTTATATGATTTAAATGAGGTTTCCACTTAAAAGAGGATAATTTTCAACTCATTGTTCTATCTTTTCTTCTATTTTGTGATTTGGTTGCATAACATTTGGTATTAGAATTTTGGATCCTAGGGTTTTGCTACTTCAAACATGTCATCTTGGAATTTTTTCTATAAATGTTTTTGTATGATACTTCAGAAGTTGAAATTTCGACCAAGTGGAGAAAACATAATGGTGAACTTTTTATAAAATTTTAAGATCTTGGTTTGCTATATTTTTTAAAATATGGTCTAAATAATTTAGGGTTTTGCATGCTCTATAATTCTGTCTCAATCAAGAAACCTAGGAAAAATCATCATAATTTTCTCTATGAGCATCAAATTTGAATTTTGTAAGAAGTGACTGAAAGTGCAAAGACTTTAGTTTTTCTAATATCATTTTTAGGGTCGAATGTTGAAATAGTGACATGTGGAATGTTTTACAAGTTCATTCTACTGAATGAGTCCATAACCAAGTCATAGTGGGATATTGGGCATAATTTTAGCTCGAGAAATCCAATCTTAGTCCAACTTGTGGAGTTGGAAAGAAGACTCAAAGAGGTACCAGAGGATGAAATTTCAGAACCTGTGGAGTCAAAATTATAGAGACGAAACCATTTCAAGATTGAGCTCCTAAAAGAAAGAAAAATGTGTGTAGTTTTTTTTAATTGCATGAATTTTGTTTGAAGAATTAGCTTGAAGTGATTCCAAGGGAATATTGAAGCATAAATATCAATATTTGGTTCTAAAATTTCTCCCAAAAAAAATAATATTACAGCCATTAATCCCTCAAAAATCTCTATTATGATGCATGAAGAGGAAGTTCTAACATGATATATCAAAATTAAGGGACCAAGAGGAACAAATTTCACTCTCACAAAGAGGAACCAAAGATGAACAAAAGGGTGCATGGATGAATTTAAAGGTGACATGGATGGGTTAAAAGAATAATTATAAGGCAACATGGATGGTTTAAAAGTAGAAATAAAAGGCAGTATGAATGGTTTAAAAGCAAACATGGAAGGTTTGTAGGAAGGTTTGATAAAGTTACTACAATAAATGCTTCTTAATGATGATAAGGTATTCCATCAAACTCATGATGATAAAAAAAAGAATGTTTATCATGATTTTAGAGACTCTAACTTTGGGTTTAATATCAACCAATTTCCGAAGATCGATATGAGGAAATTGAATGGCAAGGATATAGTAGCATGCATACTATATATGGAGCAATATTTTTATCTAAATCCAACAGGAGGTTCACCTTTAGTAACCTACTTCATTGGAAATGATATTCAGAGTGGAAAAAAACGTTGAAATCAAAATTATGGAAACATGGAAGTCTACAACTCACAATTATAAAAACAGAAGTGTTACTACTCCTAGCCTCCAACAACCTACAAGGTATAAACCATAAAAACTAGAGGAAAAGAGAGAAAACGGGATTTGTTATAGTTGCAATAGAAAAATACACTAAAGGTCACAAGTGTGCCAAGAAGAAATTATTTTACATAGATTTTGAAGAGGAGGAAGAAAATGAACAAGAAACATGAAAAGAAGAGGATATACACCAAGAACCAACTTTGGAAAAAGAAGAAATGAATCCGACCATATCTTGTAATTCATTAGCGGGAGATAATACTCCTCAAACTCTCAAGGTAGAAGGATATATCAAGAAGAAAGAGGTAATAGTGTTGCTTGATTTAGGTAGTACCCATAATTTTATTCGTTGTAAGATAACCAAGGAATTGAATTTCTTTCTATATCCAGTACCAGAGTGACAAGTGATGGTTAGAAATGGAGGAACTATAAATTTCTCTACAAAGTTCCACAATATAAATCTAACCATGGGCAATTATGTATTAAATAGTTCAATTCTTTCCATTCTAACGGGAGGCGATGAGGTTGTACCAAGAGTCCAATGGTTACAACCTTTGTGGATGATAGGTTTTAATTTTCAAGAAAGTTTCTTGAAATTTTTCTCGAAAGGAAAGGAATCCCAGGGAAACCAAGGAAGATATTCAACTCTAATGGCATGAAAAATATTTTGAAGAAAGAAAAATAAGGTGTAATAGCACAATTATTATCACTAGAGGTTCAAACATCTAAATCATCCATTTCTCTACATCTACAAAAGCCTTGTACAATATTTCAAAGGTATTTGAGACTCCAAAAGGCCTCCATCCTATTCGTGACTATGATCATTCTATTCACTTGATTCTAGGAAGTCTTCCTTCAAACATCAGGCCTTACAAATATCCCTATGACCAAAGATTGAAATTGAACATATGGTTGCATAAATGCTATAGGTCAGTATAATTCAACCTATCCAAAGTTATTTCTCTGCTCCAATAGTATTGGTGCTCAAGATGGATGGATCATGGTGTATGTGTCCAACTTATAGGGAGCTTAACAAGATCACTATTAAAGATAAATTTCTTGTTCATGTCATTGATGAATTGTTGGATGAATTACATGGAGAAATTTACTTCACCAAGTTGGATCTTCGTTTAGGAAACCATCAAATTAGAAATAAGACATAAGACAATCCAAAAATAATATTCAAAACTCATGAAGGTCATTCTGAATTTTTGGTCGTTACTTTTGGCCTTACTAATGCACCTTCCACATCTCAAGGTTTTATGAATTCCATTTTCAAACCATTATAAATTTTTTGTTATTTTTTTATGATATACTAATCTATAGGAAGTATTGGAAGGATCATGCTAAACATGTTGATAGTGTGCTCAAACTATTGGAGGAGAAACAATTATATGAAAAAACCTCCAAATGTTTCTTTGGAGTGCAAGGGGTCGAATATTTGTGTCATATTGTATAGACTTATGAGGGTGTTAAGGTAGAACTTAACAAAATTAAAGATATCAAGGAATCGAAAATCCCCACAACCCTAAAGCATATTCCAGGATTTCTTGGATTGATAAGGAATTATCACAAGTTTGTTAAGAATTATGGGACAATAGCAACACCTCTAACAAAATTAATGAGTAAAGATGCATTTTCTTTGACTCGGTTTGCAACTAAGGCCTTTGAATATCTTAAAGTGGCAATGCGCCAAGCACTGGTCTTAGCTACACCAAACTTCACAAAAATATTTATTATGGAATGTGATACTTCGGGAAATGGAATTTGTTTCTTTAATACAAGAAGGAAGACCCATTGCTTTTAAAGCTCGTCAAACCAAGGGAAATTATTTACAAAAACCTTTTTATGAGAAGGAAATGTTGGCAATATTACATGCACTAAAGTAATGGCAACGCTACCTAATGGGAAGACACTTCAAGGTGAAAACAAATCATCATAGTCCTAAATACTTTTTGGAACAAATATTATCTTCAGAAGAATAATACAAATGGGTCACAAAGATGTTGGGTTATGACTTTGAAATCATCTACATAAAAGGGAAGAAAAATTTTGTTGCAGATGCACTCTGAAGAAAGGATGAGGATGTGGAAACATTGCTTTGTGTCATTTCTGTTATCCAACCTGATTGGATAACTAAAGCAACGGATGAATGGAAGAATGAAAAATAGGTGTGGACACTCATTCAAAAGTTTCAGTAATATCCCAATACATCTGATACATTTATATGGAAAAATGAACCATTATAGTACAAATTTCGCTTATATCTATATAAGAATTCCCAATTCCAACAAAAAATTCTTTTGGAATTACACACCACCCCCTTAGAAGGGAACCGAGGATTTTTAAAAACTTACCACAGGGTCAAGAAGGAATTTTTTTGGGATGACGTTAAATATAATATTCATATGATTATAGCTAAATGTTTGGTTTGCCAAAAAAATTATGTTGAGACAATTAAGACCGTGGGTCTATTACAACCTTTAGCCATTCCAAGTTCCAAGTGAGCATTGTGGGGAAGTCCCATTGGATTTTTATCACTAGTTTATCCAAGTCCTAAGGAAATAGTGTCATCATGTTGGTAGTTGATAGTCTTACCAATCATGCACACTTTTATGCATTATCTCGTTCTTGTAAAGCCACTACAATTTCTACTGCATTTAAGGAAACAATTCAAAAGCTACATTAAAATGAAAAAAATATTGTAAGTGAAAGAGATTCCATTTTCAATGGAAATTTTTGGATAGAGTAATTTTCTTGTCTTGGTACTTAATTGGATCATAGCTCATATAATCATTGTCAATCTGACAAAAAAACCGAGATAGTGAACAAATGTTTGGAAGGATATCTTCGTTGCTTTATATCTAATAATCAAACATAATGGATCAAGTGGTTACCTTTGTCCAAATAGTGGTATAACACTTCCTTCCATACTGTAGCAAAAATGACGCCATTTATGGCACTTTATGGATATCAGCCACCATCCATCACATCACCTTGAAGAGGAAATTCTAAGGTTTAAGCAGTGGAATATCACATTAAGCATCAACAACAAGTTCTCCAACTATTAAAGGATAACCTCACTATGGAAAAAAATTGAATGAAACAACATGAAGATCGACATCATAGTGAAATAATTTTTGATGTAGACGATCAGGTATTTTTACAGCTTAAACCATACAAACAAATATCCCTCGAGCAAGCTAAGAAGGATAATAAATTATCACCCAAGTACTATAGTCGTTACAAGGTGTTGCAAAAGATTGGTAATATGGCATACAAATTGGAGTTGCCTACATCTTCCTAGGTACACCCAATTTTCCATATTTCATGCTTAAAGAAGGCTATCAATGAGAAGCTCCCAGTTCAAACCATATTTGTAGAGCTTGACGAAGAAGGAAGAATTATATTTGAGCCTCATGCAGTCATGGAAACAAGAAGGCAACGACTATGAAATCATTCAATTTTAGAGTATCTCATTAAGTAGAAGAACTTATATGTTGAATATTCTACATGGAGGATGAGCATTTTATAGAAAAGCATCCAGAACTACTCAAATGTTAAGGAAAACACCTTTTTTTGATGTGGAGGGGCATGTTAGGTCCCTATAATACTAATGTAGACTCCTTATTGTTATTGTTAATTTGTCCCCCTTATTGTTATTGTGTTAGGCCCCTATACTACTAGTGTAACCCCTTATTGTTATTAGTACAACCCACTTATTATATCGTTGTACCCATGTAGTGCCTATATTGTTACTATTGTGCCCCATAGAAGCCCACTATTGTTATTATTGTGCCCTTACTTTATTATTGTTATGTCGGCTCTGATTATGTTATGACCCCTTAGACTCCTATATATAGAAAGGAGGTCTTTTCATTTGTATCATCCAAGAATTGTTCATTTATGTAATGTGAAGGAGGTTGCCCCCTTGAAGAGGCTGAATTCTAAGGCATTGATCTATCTTTTCTATCTTTTCCTGAGCTGGTTTCATAACATTTGGTATTAGAGCTTTGGATTCTAGGGTTTCGCTGCTCCAAACAGGTCATCGTGGCATGTTCATTATAACTTGTTTTCTGCGACGTTTCAGAAGTTGCAAAAAAAACCATTTGAGAAGAAATCGCGCTGAACCTAGAGTTCAAATTTCAGATCTTTTCATGCTATATTTGTGGAGATATGATCTAAGGAAGATGTTCTTTTTGCAAACTCCTTAATTACATTCCAAACAGGTGACCTGGGGAAATTCGTCATAACTTTGTCTCTGGGCATTGGATTGAAAACTCGTAAGAAGGTACAGAAAGAGGACACACTGTAGTTTCTCGTATATATTTTTCAGAGTCAAAGGGCGAAACAGTGACACGTGGCACGCTGTACAAGTTCGCTCTACTGAACTAGTATATAATCAGGTCACTGTGGGAGATTTGGCATAACTCTTCCTTGGAGAATCCAATTTGGGTAAGACTTATGGCATTCTAAAGAGGATGCAGAGGGATACTACAGATCACAATTTCAAAACTTAAAGATCCAAAAGTACAGAGTTACAGTCATTTCAAGATCGAGCTCCTAAAATCAAGAAAAAGCAAGATGAGGAAGTTTGATGGCAAGGATCCGGTAAATTGGATACTTTAGATGGAGCAATATTTTGATCTACATGATGTACCACTATTACAAAATGTATGTATTGCATCTTCATATTTAGAACCTGATCAATTTTTATGGTATAAAGGGCTTTGTTCTCGTAAACAACTTGTTACGTGGTCAATTTTCATAGAGGAAATGATAGCACATTATGAGGATACAAAGAGCAACACCTTCTTTAGACCAACACCACAATAATTGGAAATAGTAAAAGGGCTTTATTACATAATGGAAAGTAAAATTATGGCAACAAGGAAGTCTACCCCTCACAACTATAAAGATGGAAGTGTTGTTTCTCCTAGCCTTCCACAACCTACAAGGGTTACACCACAACAATTGGAAGAAAAAAGAGAAAAAGGGCTTTGTTACAATTGTGATAGAAAATGCAATAAAGGTCATAAGTGTACTGAGAAGAAATTATTTTACATAGAGTATGAAGAGGAGGAAGAAAATGATCAAGAAACATCGATAGAAGAGGATATACACCAGGACCCAACCCTAGAGAAAGAATAAATGAACCAGGCCATATCTTGTAAAGCATTGGAAAGAATTACCACTCCTCAAACTCTCAAGATAGAAGGACATATCAAGAACAAAAAGGTGCAAGAAGTGAAAGATCACATCAAGAAAGAAGAAATTAATCCAAACATGTCTTGTAATTCATTTTTCAGAATTACCACCCCTCAAACTATCAAGATAAAAGGACATATCAAGAAGAAAAATGTTCAAGAAGTGAAAGATCACATCGAGCATCACAAAATGAATCTGACCATATCTTGTAAAGGATTGGAAGAAACTACCACTCCTCAAACTCTAAAGATAGAAGGACATATCAAGGAGAAAAAGGTTCAAGCAGTGAAAGATCACATCGAGCATCAACAACAAGTTCTCCAACTTTTAAAGGATAACGCCATTTCGGTGCAAAATCAAACGAAACAACAGGTAGATCAACATCGTAGTGAAAACATTTTTGATGTAGGTGATTGGGTATTTTTACTACTACATCTCAAGCAAGCTATTTATGAGAAGGAAATGTTGGCAACACTACATGCACTTAAAAAATGGCGACCTTACCGAATGGGAAGACTCTTCAAGGATGAGGATGTGGAAGCATTGTTTTGTGCTATTTCTATTATCCAACCAGATTGGATAAATGAAGCAAGGAATGAATGAAATAAGGACGAAGAAGTATGGCCACTTATTCAAAAAATGCAAAAGATCCCAATTCAAACAATATTGCTAGAAATTGAAGAGGAAGGAAAAATCATATTGGAACCTAGAGAAGTCACAGAAACAAGAACCCGACAGCTACGAAATCGACCAATTTCAGAGTATCTCATCAAGTGGAAGAACTTACCCGCTGAAGATTCCACATGGGAGGACAAGAATTTTATACAGAAGCATCAAGAACTACTCAAGCATTGAGGACAACGCTTTTTGAAGGAGAGGGGCATGTTAGGCCCCTATACTACTAGTATAACCCCTTATTATTATTAGTACAACCCACTTATTATATTTTTGTACCCATGTAGTGCCCATATTGTTACTATTGTGCCCCATAGAAGCCCACTATTGTTATTATTGTGCCCTTACTTTATTATTTTTACGTTAGCTCTGATTATGTTATGACCCCTTAGACTCCTATATATAGAAAGGAGGTATTTTCATTTGTATCATCCAAGAATTGTTCATTTATGTAATGTAAAGGAGGTTGCCCCCTCGAAGAGGCTGAATTCTAAGGCGTTGATCTATCTTTTCTATCTTTTCTTGAGCTGGTTTCATAACATATTGTTGTGCCCATGTAGACCCCGTATTGGTATTATTGTGCCCCATAGAAGCCCACTGTTGTGATTGTTTTTCCCTTACATTATTATTGTTATGTAGGTTTTGATTCTATTATGACCCCTTAGACTCCTATATATACCAAGGAGGTCTTGTCATTTGTATCATCCAAGAATTGTTCATTTATGTTATGTAAAGGAGGTTACCCCATTGAAGAGGCTAATTTTCAAGTCATTGATCTATCTTTTCTTTTTGTTTTGTGATCTGATTGCATAACACTCTAGGACATCATGTAGTTACTTCTTGTGACCTTCCACCCTAATATGAAGAAGGGGAGTTGGTTATGGTTTTGGAGGAAATTTTGGAGGTAAGGGAGTGGAAGTTAAGTAGTAGGATTGTGAAGGAGTACTTGCTAAAGTGGAAGGATCCAAGAATTGTTCATTTATGTGACGTAAAGGAGGTTACCCCATCGAAGAGGCTAATTTTCAAGTCGTTGATCTATCTTTTCTTTTTGTTTTGTTTTGCAATCTGATTGCATAACACTCTAGGACATCATGTAGTTACTTCTTCTGAGCTTCCACCCTAATATGAAGAAGGGGTGTTGGTTTTGGTCTTGGAGGAAATTTTGGAGGTAAGAGAGTGGAAGTAAGTAGTACGACTGTGAAGGAGTACTTGCTAAAGCGGAAGGATCCAAGAATTATTCATTTATGTGATGTAAAGGAGGTTGCCCCATCGAAGAGGCTATTTTTCAAGTCAATTATCTATCTTTTATTTTGTTTTGTGATCTGGTTGCATAACACTCTGGGATATCATGTAGTTACTTATTCTGAGCTTCCACCCTTAGATGAAGAAGGGGAGCTGTTTTTGGTTTTGGAGGAAATTCTAGAGGTAAGGGAGTGGAAGTTAAGTAGTACGACCGTGAAGGAGTACTTTCTAAAGTGGAAGGATTTTCTTGTTGAAGATGCCATTTAGAAAGGTGAACAAATGCTTAGTTGTCCAGTGTTGAAATTGTTTGAGGAGAAGCAATCTTGCGAAAAGAGGACTATAATGTCCCGAACTTCTTAGGAGGCATAAGGGAGAGTTATGCTAGTGTAATAAACTTCTCATAGAATAAACCAAGGAAAAATTAACTAACAGAACATGATTCACCTAGGAGAAACATTACAAAATGCTAAAGTGGTAAAAAGGGTTCATGTACTAGCATAATGAAAAGTCACTTTTAATTTATAAAATGAATTAGACAGTAAAGTAAATTTATAAAAATAAAAAGCTAAAAAGATGGAAAAAGTGACAAATAACTTATAAAAATGAGAAAATTAGGAGCTTCTCCTCATTCTAGATTTTGTCATTTAAGAAAAAAGAAATTAGAGATCCCTTGGAAGAGTGTATGTGGCTTTTGAAACCCTAATATTTCACCATTGTGATTTATTGGAGAAGAATATTAAAGGAGGAGAATGTAGATAACAAATTTATTAGTTGATTTTATTCTCTAATCTTGAAATTTCCATATATCTATTGGCACGAGGAGTTTTAGTTGATTTTATTCTCTATCTTTGAAATTTCCATATATATATTTGCACGAGGTATTTTTTGAAGATGAAGAGACAAAGATAAATCATTTTCTTGCAAGCCAAAGTGGGCATCATCTTGTGGGTCAAATTTCCATGTTTGAGATTTATTATGGGTCGATTTTGACTTGACGAAGGGACTGAGTTCTTCCCCAAAGTCCTAGTTGACTTTTTTCTTATGTTGCACAAGTTTCCAGTACACGGGTACTTTTGATACAGAGGAACGAGTATCCGGCATGACTAGAAGTATTGCCCAAATTTACAGGAAACATCAAGTTGGAAGTGACTATAATCTAATATATTAAAATTTAATATCTATTAAACATAAAAATCAAATAATTTATTTATTTCCATCCAAAACTTTCCAATCAAATTCCATATTGCAAAGAAACATGCAGAACTCCCAAACTGGAAATAAGATTGTTATTACTCGATTATTAGGTGATTTCATGCAACGCTTAAGTCATCGGTTCAATTATTTGCCCTTGATGTAACCTCACCAATATTATATATATTACATCTAAGTATAATAGAGATAAGAAAAATAAAATATATATTAATAGTAATTAAAAAAATTAAAACAATAGAGTTTAAATCCAATGTTATTTTAAAAAGAGTTTGTATAATAAAATTATAAATTTCCAAGTTAATATATATTTTGTACTTAAATAAATATGAAAATTAAACTAAAAATTGTTTTTTAATAATATTTATATTTCATAATTTCAACTATTTTTTTATTTTTTTAGTATTCCATCTTTTTTCCATTCAACTTGGGTGATAATGATGGTTTTTCCAGTGGGCAACAATTTTCCTAAATTCTTTTATCCATCCGCCATCCGTATATGAGGAGAATGAATAGTTTTCCAATGAAAAAGATCACGATTGGCCAGACACCTTTGGATAGAAGGGCTTTCCATAAACATGTTGTGTCTCTTAGTTCCAGACCCCTCCAAATCTAAAACAAGTGGCATACCCTTCCATCAGTTTAAGCAGCACCCAAGCTGGAAATGTCAAATGCACCTACTTTTGCACTTATTCATTGCATTGAGAAATGTCAAATGCACCTACTTTTGCACTTATTCATTGCATTGAAGCTCCCAAAACGTCAAAAATCAATCATCAGTTTAAGCAGCACCCAAGCTGGAAATGTCAAATGCACCTACTTTTGCACTTATTCATTGCATTGAAGCTCCCAAAACGTCAAAAATCAATTGCAATGAAGCTTGAAAAGCTCCAAAGAACCAGTTGGGGGAGCTTCCGGTACATGCTCTTCAATGCCTGGAGTTGGCTCGAGTTTCAGTTTCATAATGAGAAGTCAGGTTCGTTATCTTCTAGCCCTTTTTGTCTCGGTCATACATTTCATCCATTCCAGGCCAGGTTCGTTTTGGGTAATATCTATCACTATGAAAGGGTTGAGTTCAACCACGATTGTTGACCGAGTTGGAGCTGTTAAGAGGAGTTAAGCACCATTAATTTATGTGTATTAATTTATGTGTTTGAATTTCAAGCTGAGAACCTCTTCCAAATAGGCCGTGAGCACTGAAGTATAGGTGGTGCACCTCATTCACTTATCACTACGAATGCAAAAATTGGAGGTTGAATATTCTCCTATTCATCTTTGGTTGCAAGTGGAGTGAATATGGGTTTCATTTCAGGTTCCTCTACCCCATTTACAAGATTTGCAAACCATGATATATTTATATTTAATAAAGTGGCTGAATATTGTTAAATATTTGTTGTACGAATCTGCGATGTTTTCAATATAAGGGAGGTGGTTTTACATGTTGTCATAAATGTGCTTGAGTGGTGTTTTCATTTCCTGAGTTTTCTTTCATTATTTACTATTGTTTGGGAGCCTTGTATGGAGTATATTTGCTATTACGTGTCTCTGTTTGGGGATAAATATATTAAAGTACCCTTACAATAGTTCGTGTCCTAATCATTTGTTAAAATATCAAAGTGAGCCCAATCAAATAAACTAAAAAAATTTGTGGGTTTTCAATATTTTTGAGGGGGTATATTACAGATTCACCAAAATAAGAATAAAACATGTGGCAGCCTTTGCAAGAAGTCCAACTAGAAAACACACCACCAGAATTAGCTCGAGAGAAAACACACCATCACAATTAGTTTGAAGGTCTATCAAGACTCTTAAACCTTCACAAAGGTATCCACCCTCATATTAGATTTTGAGCCTTCAAAAATGTATCCATCTTCATACTATATTTTTCTTACTGGTGAAGGTGAACATGAATGTTTTAAAAAAAACTATAAATTGGAAACTATCAAAGAGTGAAAAAAAGAAAACTATTGAGGAAGAAACGGGCTCTCTATTGAAAAAAAAACTTGGGAATTAGCAACACCTCCAAAGGAAGAAACGTCATATAGAACAAATGGGTGTACATGATTAAACATGAAAGTGAAGGGAAGAAAAAAATGTTCAAGGTAAGGATGGTGGTAAAAGGGTTTTCTTAAAAAGAAGGTGTTGTTTTTATTGAAAATTAATCTCTTGTTAAGATTTCATGCATAAGAGTTGTTCTTAGTCTTGATGCTACTTTAGATTTTGAATGTGAACAACTACATTCTAAAACAACCTTTGTTCATGGAGATTTGAAGGCCAAGATATGTATGGAGCAACGAGATGGATTCAAAGAAACATGTAAAGCAAGGAAAATTTTAAGGATGGAAAATTTTCTTGAAGTTTAAAACATTGGCGAATCTCACTAATCCCTAATATGCAAATTATAAATGTTTATTGATATATTTGTAAAATTATTCAAATTTATAATTATTTTATATATAGTCTCTATATAATGTTGGCGATTTTTAAGGTAAAATAATTTTATATTCTAAAATTTGGGCGAATCGTCTTTTATAAAATTGGAAATTGGCGAATCCTTTTTGTGGAAAAATCATGGAAAATTACCCCACTGGGCGAACATTAGCCCCTAAAATTTTCCATGATGTAAAGATAATTTAGTTTGAAAATTGAAAAAGAACCTCTATGGGATCAAACAGTTGCCATGCCAATGATATAAGAAATTTGATTCATTTATTTTGGAAGATAGTTTTAAAATATTAGAGGTTGATCATTGTGTTTACGTCAAGAGATATGAAGAAGGGTACATTATATTATTGTTATATGTGGATGACATGTTAATTGTTGGACATGATAAAAACATGATCAACAAGGTGAAGAAAGATTTGGGCAGCAAATTTGCAATAAGATATTAACGTCTAGTACAACAAATATTGGGTATGACAATCATATGTGATAAAAAGAACAAAAATTTATGGCTATCACAAAAGAAATATATTGAAAAGTTGTTAGAGAGGTTCAATATGAATGATTCCAAACCAATTGGTACATCCCTTGCACATAAAACCAAACTTAGTGTTGATTTATGTCCTTTTGATGACGAGGAGAAAGAGGAAATGAGAAGGACTCATTATGCTTCACTAGTTATTTGTATAATTTTTGTAGTACATCGATGTCTTTAGTGTCAAGACTGCAAAAGCTAGTAGCTTTCTCCACAACAAAGGAACAATATATAGCTTGAATAGAAACTTTTAAGAAGATGTTATAGATGCACACTTTCTAGAATATTTGTAAATAAAACAAGACAAGTATATATTTCATTGTGATTGTCATAGCGCTATTCACTTAGCAAAAAAGCCATTATATATTTCTAAAACAAAGTATACAGAAGATATATATCATTGGATTCATTGAGTACTAGATGAGGAGGAGCTTTATAGAACAGTGTGTGGTGTGATACAAGGGTGATGAGAAATTTTTAGGAAGAGATTAGTGGCTTTAACATTTGGTCTCACGTGGGAGATTGGAGATTGTTAAGTGCTGCTCCAAATATAGTTAAAAGTGAATGCAAATATAGTTAAGAGTGAATGCAAATATTTAAGTGAGAGAAAATATTTAAGTAGGAGATTGTTTAGTGTTAGTCCAAATATAGTTAAAAGTGAATGCAAATATAGTTAAGAGTGAATACAAATATTTAAGTGTAAGTGGAAATATTTAAGTGTGACTTCAAATATGGTTGAGTGAAAGTGTAAATATTATTAATTTTACTTCTAGAATGAAATGAAAACTTCTCCCTTGTAACTAAAACTGAGAAATCTACTATAAATAAAATTGAGTTCATTCATTATTGAGCAATTGAGAGTTGAGCTGAAGAAAAAACTCAGAAATCTTCTATAGATAAAATTGAGTTCATTCATTATTGAGAAATCCAGAGTTGAGCTGAAGAAAGAAGGCCCTTATAAGTATTATTGCTAGTAATATGAGAGTTGAGTGCTAGTAATATGAGACATGAACTCAAAAGAGAAAGTTCCTAGAAAACTTCTCCCTTATAACTAAAACTGAGAAATCTACTATAAAGAAAATTGAGTTCATTCATTATTGAGCAATTGAGAGTTGAGCTGAAGAAAAAACTAAGAAATCTTCTATAGATAAAATTGAGTTCATTCATTATTGAGCAATTCAAAGTTGAGATGGGGAAAGAAGGCCCTTATAAGTATTATTGCTAGTGATATGAAAGTTGAGTGCTAGTAATATGAGACTTGAACTCAAAAGAGAAAGTTGTTGTAATTATTATTGCTAGAAATAGAAATAAAAAAAAGTTGTTGATATTTTCTATGTGATTTTTTTATGTTCCCTCCACACTATGATAATTCTAAATCATTATTTTATCTTCCCTGCACACTATGATAATTCTAAATCATTATTTTATCTTCCGTGCACACTAGGGTCATTCTAAATCATTATTTATTTTATTTTGTTTTTGAAAAATACTATATTTTTGATACGGAAACACCAAAAACCCAACATCGAAAGAAACACCAAAAACCCAACATCTTCCTTTCGATGTAGTTATGAGCTCTTACGGAGAGTCAAATTATGTTTGTATTTTCTGAGTGTAAAGATATTTTCACATGTTTGAATTTTCTAACGAAAAGATTTACTTTATTGTTGATACTTTTTGATATTCTTATATAGTCGAATTCATCTCTTTGCCTCAAAGCATATATTGCATTCGCTGATAAAATGAGAGGAAGCCGGCTTTGATGGTGGCCATGGCATTGAAACAAAATGATTTTTTGCTCGTTCATTCAGTCGTTTATTACATAGAAGGGAACACATCAAGCTATGATATAAGTGGTGGGCATCAAATGAAATGGGACGAGAGCCTATAGATGTATACAACCATAAGCTCCTCCGAAAGTAAACCCACAATTTCATAGCGGCTTAAGTGATCACTCCCTTGCTTATTTAGTTACATAGACACATTATCTATATTTTCTGTTCGTCGCGCACTTAAAAGCCGCTGTCCGTCGTGAAATAGCCTGTCCTCCGCACACCATAAACACATGAATTAGATTCAGGTGTCGGCAGTGTTTCAAGCAAAAATAGATACCATAAACACATGAATTAGATTCAGGTGTCGGCAGTGTTTCAAGCAAAAATAGATATAAATTACAGCGAACATGGCAGACTAGAGGATGGATTAACATGAATAACAAGTAGCATCGTGAATAAATGAAAGAATGTGATAGTCAGTATACTGACAGCAGCTTCCTACACACAAAGCTACAGAAATTAATTACTGTTTGTGTTGATAATGAGTAGTCATGGATATCGATCGATGGAAAGACTTACGAGAACGGCGTTGAACATCGCACCGGCGGGGAGGCTGGCGGACGTTGCAGGTTTCTGGAAGGTAAGCGGCTCTCTCCTCCGCCTCCTCCTCCTCTTCTCTTCCACGCAATTCGCGGCGGCGACGTTGGTTATGTGCAGCCTCAGAATCCATGGAGAGGTCCTCCGTGGTTCTAATATACGATTGAGATTGGTCGAGTACTTGCTGTATGGCTCGGCACCGGCATTGTGGAGACATTCTTTCCAATTCCTCGCAGCATCTCTCCGATGGCTGCTCTCTCCGGCACTCCACGTAGTCCCGGCACTGAGACAGTCGTTGCGGATCGCAGGAGCGTCGTTGTTGTTGCAGGCCCTCTCCATACATAATGCCTTCACGTGCATCAACCGTTGGGGTGCCCCACTGAAGAAGGAGCAGAAGGGTTACGCCTAGGCTCGCCCATTTAAGAGCCAGTCTCGTAGTGATCGGAGGGGAGAAAACATCCATTGCTTTTCTTCTTTCGTTACCGTGAAAGATTGATAGATATATGGAGCGGGAGTGTGAAGAGGAGGTGGATCCTTATGGTATTTATGGCAGCGTGGGGAAGCGTCTCCTGGTATGAACATAAAAGTAGAGAACAACACAACAGGAAGAAAAGGTCGAGAGTCGAGACGAACACATGTAGCCCATGCCCCATCTCACACTCCACGTCCCAAAAATCGAATGCCTGCCCCCGCTTCCAATAGCCGCGTCTTTCATTTGGGTTCAGTTGATTTAAAGAACAGAAGAATCTTCCAGTTGTGTAGAATCCCTGACAGTGCAGGGTACAGTACCAACCATTATCGCAATTTAGAAAATTTATGAAAACAAACATCCACAGCAGGGATGAATTAGATTCTGGGAATGGTATCATACCCTTGTCTTTCTGGAGTTATATAACCGAATACAAAGGAGAATATGAAAAACTGTCCACGTAATAAATTTTCATTTTCATTAATAGTTAACGTTGTTTTTTTGGAAGTGAAATGTATAATTACTATTACAGTGAAAGATGTACATACATTTCCTTTATCTACATATAGGCATATTAATTAATAATATTATTAATTATTAAAATATATTAATTATATAGTTTGTATTTAATATGGTTAAAATTTAAAAAAAAATTATGAAAATTAACGGAATCACCATGTATTTTAAATTATTATTATTTATTATAAAAAGAGTTAATATATAAATTAAATATATATAAGATTTTTAATTATGTAATATGATTAAATATATATGAATTTCTTAATCAGATTTTTAATTAAGGATATTTTTAATTTGTAAATAGATTTTGTTATAATATCATGGGTTAATATCATATTATAGGTTAATATTATAGTTTACAAATATTACATGTCCAAAAAATATAACTCATCTGTATATGAGATTTTCTTTTTAGTTAAACAATTTAATAAAAGTGAAAGAAATAGCATAACTACTTTTGATTTAAGACTACTACTAAGAATATTTTAGAATATTCCATAGAGGTTAAGTCCATTCTACTTAACCTCTCCCCTACCCTATTTGGCATTTACATCGATAAGCTCGAAGGCTATTTAGAGGAAGCAGGATGTGATGGCACGATCTTAGCTGGGATAGTCATCATCCTTCTTCTTTATGGTGACGATATTGTTCTTTTGGCAAGGTGCCCATCTAATCTTAATAAGCAACTCAGGCTTCTTAAGGATTTCTTCTCTACCATGGGTATGACTGTTAACACTGACAAAACAAAAGTTATGATTATCAAATCCAAGGACACTTATGCTAATTTAATGTATGACAATAATAACTTGGAGGAAGTGTATTCTTACAAGCACCTAGGAATTGATATTCATCACAAGCTCAACTGGAACCATAGCATTGAGAAAAGGATTAATGGGGGGTGGAAAGCTTACTTTGGTCTTGAAAATAATTGTAAAATAGCAAACCTTGTAATGTGGGATAAAAAGAAGTTCCTCTTTGAAACTTTAGTCACTCCTGTTATCTTATATGGTTGTGAGGTTTGGGGTTGCAGCATCTCCAGAGAATCATGGAGAAATATTGAGCAAATACAGAAGCGTTTTATAACTTATAACCTGAAAATTAAAAGTAATACACCCTATCCTATTCTCCTTATAGAAGCAGGGCTTTCCCCTATTGAGAGCCTAGCTATGCTTAGGTTTCTGTTGTACAAGCACAAAATCAGTAACATAGACGATCATAGACTTCCTAAGCTAGCTTTAAATTCTAGCCAAAACCACCTAAGGCTCAATCGAGGGTGGCATAAAGACACAAGGGCCTGGTTAAACTATTGGGAGATCAACAAAAATGATGGATTGCAAAACATAAATAACATTAAAGATATTGTTACTTCTAAGTTCAAAGAAAAAATGTGGTGTGAGAAAGACTTAGCGACTAAAAGAAAATTAAGTTATTATAAGAAGGTCATCAACCCCACCCTAGAAGATCAAAAGTATCTCTCTTATTTAACTAGCTCAAAGAAGAAAATTAATATAGCAAAGATTAAAACGAATTCTCATGAGCTCCATAGTGAAACAGGTCGTTGGGCAGTTCCTAAAATGCCATGGAAAGAAAGGATCTGCCATATATGTGATCTCAGTTTCACAATCTTTGTTACAATACTGACCTTCCTAGCCTTTTACAATGTCAAAATTATAGTGAGCTCGAGAGGCTTCTCTCCAAGCTTTTTGAGCATAGGAATAAAATCTTAAATCAAAATGGATAATTTGTTTCTTTAGGTCCGATAGACCATTATTTGGTCTCAATGGACGTTAACCATCATCATCATCATCATCAATTATTGATAATTAGATTAAATTTTTTAAAGCCACTGTAAAAATGATAATAATAATAGTAATAGAATAATGTTAATATAAAAATGTGATTGCTAAAACTAATAATTGCTATGGTTAATCATATTTGATTATAGGTATTTATGTTATTCTTCATCTTTCATAATGCTTGATTGCACTTGAGAATGGCTCCTAATAGTTGCCTACGGCTAACAATGTTCAACCATGATTGACTATGATTGAATATGGATGATTGTGGTGCACTATGGTTGATCATTTTTTACAATTCCTAACCATGGTTGATGTAACCAACACCCCACCCCCTTAAGGATCCCAAGCTATGGAAGGTGTTACTTATTTGAACCGATCTCTAAGGTTTGTTATGAATATGGGACTACAACTACTTCATTTTTCAAGTCTACAACATTTAATTCTAGTACCACCTTTGCGTTCAACTCAGCGAGAGCAAGTTTCTGAAGATATAAATTTGATCTAAATCTAAATCTTGAATGAAAAGTTATGCTCGTTAGAAGTTTTGGCCTATTAAAAGAGGCCATGACATCACAAGGGAGCCACATGGTATCCATGTGGCCTCCACTCACTCGCGTGACACTGCCACATCATCAACACGAGGTCCATGTGTACCATGTTGCGATGGGTCAGGTTCACATAACGCATTAAACATGGTTTGTTGTGTAAGTTCATGTTGCGATGGGTGAGGTTCCCATAAGGCATTTAACATGTTTTGTTGTGTAAGTTCAAGGTTTCCAACCATTGTGGAGCCCCCAAACCCATGTCATGCCAAATAGAAAATCTCCTCTCTACTCCCTCCTTGCACAAAGTCCATGCTATTTCTAGTGATCCAATGGCCCTCGAGTTTAATGGGCCCACCACCAATACCTACTACATCGGATTGACTTCACCTTTCCCCACTCTCCTCATACTATGAAATATTTTGATGTTGATAATGAAGAATCAATGGGGTCCACCCCTAAGCCATGACACATCAAATCAACTCCTTGGATCGTTAGTTTACTTGACCCTTCAATAACTTGAGGGCTTTATGGTAGGGTTCCCATCTGCAAGGTTTTATTGTCGGACCAAAACTCACACCATCAGATCGCCCCTTCCCATGTGAATAGACAACAAACAATTTTGGGATCCAATGCTCTAATCATCTAGTGGAAAAGTTCCATTGGGTTGGTTTTATTTTTGAATCAAACTTTCTACCATAAGATCAAATCTTTTCATGCAAATAGTCCACAACATAATTGGGCCGGATGGTCAGGTCATTTGATGGGAAAAGCTCCACTAAGCTAATTTCACTATCGAATCAACCCTTATACTATCTGATCAATATTTGTGCATGCAATGCACATTAACCATTCCATCCTCTAATATAATGACCAATGCTTAAAAGTTAAATGTTGAAGTGGATGTGTTTGCAAAAGAAAGGAAGGTGGTCACCCACACCCCGCAGTCCTTGACATCAAATTCAAGTGACTAACAAATTAAGAGAGGGGTAGTTATAAAGTTCTCTTTCCCTAAGAGTTATGGCCCAAGGGCCTAAACATTGAACCTCAACATGTTGTTCCATGACGTATAATGAGTTGGGGTCTCTAAATACGCCATGTTCAAATTTAAGTGGGAGGCAAGGTTCCAAAGGCCAAATCCATACCAGTGGTACGGTTATACAACAGAAACATATGAATTAATCCAATGCTCCTACTTGTGGCAAGATAGTTAAATATATCCATAAGCATATATTTATTAATAACATAAACAAAAAATTGCAATTTTCACAAGGACAATTACAACCTATCCTTAGACATCACAAGTATTTTGAGTGGGTTGATCTATTTATTCGATTTATTAATACCAAGTAATTGAGATATATATAATAAATGCATGGATTACCACATTAGTAATTAACTAATATTTATCAGCACAAACAAAGTAATTCATTCGCTTCATAGCATACATGATAACTTGCAACTTGTAAGTATGGCAGTGAACTACACAATTCAAGCACTCATTAAATCATAGACATATAATATAACTTATAAATATTGAGCACATAGTGAACTTTATTTTACTCATGACTATAAAAAGTTATGCAACACTCATAAGCACAACTAGGAATATAACAATTAATAATCTAGTATGAATGAATACCTAGACTTATCTTTGTATGTGAGGATGGCTAGAAAATGAAGGAGGGACTTCCAATCTCCACTTAACCATAAACCAACTACCCAAAAGCTTTCTTGCACTTTACCAACCTCGATTTGGATCTAATGTTTGAGGGGATTCTTTCTCAGGGAAAATTCACACCAAAGCTTGGTAAACACTTGGGAGATGGAGTTGAATTTCGAGGTTCTTTATCAATGGCACTTTGGCAATAAGCACCATAATGAATCACTTACCCATGTGAGTTCAATGACAAGTCTTCACCTAAGGTCTAGATGGGGTATTTCTTAGTCTAAGAGGTTGTATCAACAATCCTGATGGTTTATCAACTTTCGAGGTGGTTATTAACTATATAATAAGCACCATAGTGATCGAGTCATCCACTTAGCCTCCCACTAACCATTCTGGCATATACACAATCTAGTGGTCTAAAACAAATATTATATGGAATAACACCCAAAATATCTGAGCATGGAGCTCAACAACGTACTCCAACAATTTTCAATCTTCTTTGTTTTAGCTCCAACTATAACGCCCCCTCGCACATTTACTCACTTTTACAAGATCTTCAGGCTAAACCTGAGATGAGTGTCACTATGGTATGACCCATCCTCCAAGTTCTAGTTATGGAAGTGGGGTTGACTAACTGACAACTTACACCCATCCTTCAGGGACTACAGACCACACAGGAGCTTGCAAACCACTCCAAGTGATCAATCCCTCACTTGTAACTATTTTTCACTGACTTTAGCTCCCAAACACACCCTTGAAACAAAGTGTGCATGGTTATGAGGCTCGAACCACACCCACAAGCCTGCCTGCGTATGGTTATGGACCAAAAATAATTGTTTTGTGTCTGCAATCACGAGATCTATGCCAATTTTTCATGAAAGCCTGCAAATCACTTCCAATAAATTCCTGTAAATTTCTAGAGTCATAAATAACATGATGACAAGGCTAGCCATTCAAAGCTTGAACAAGATCTTTATGAGAGGCCTAGTATATAGTAGACATTTCATCAAACATATGGTAAACATGTAAGATACAGGTCATGAATGCATATCTTATCATAAACTTCTGTACTTCATCTGAGAATCACCAAGAAGGATCAATGCCCTCTCAATCTAGCTGCAAGAACACTTTTTATCCCATATGTTCATCAACCATTCAATAAATTATCAAATCATGAACAAGATCCATAACATGAGCACATCATAGGACCATGCTTATAACTAGCATATAACCAGAATAAAAAACATGGAAAATCAACCATAAAACCCACATAATAACAAGTAAAATTTCTCATAGATCACAATAGGAAAATAAATATTATTAACTTATGCAAAAGCCAACAAAGTCGAGGATTTCTAGATACCAACCAACCATAGATTGGGCTGAACCAAATATTTCTTTCAACCAATCACCCTCATGCCATATTCCAAGCATAAATGTGGGATCTCATGGGATAAACCAACACATAACCAAATAGGGAATCCATAGGTTAAACCACATCCACCCTCAACCTACCGTGATCTCACCTAAATTGGTCCCCAAATCACAAAACTAAACCAAACTTGGATGCCTTAGATTTCCTTTACCATACCTTGGGGAATTTTCTTGTACCCACACACTGGTTAAGGGCTTCCAGGAGAAAACCATCTCTACCCCCAACCCTTGGGATTTTCCTGAGACCACCTCACCTAGTTCGAAAACCTTCTGGCAATCCAGAGCTCGACCAAGAGTGAATCCCATCACGCCATGACTATCCAAGAAATGACAAGGCAAGGTTGAAGCCACTATCAAACCAAGAAAAACCCATGCAAATGAAAGCAAATGAACCGATTAAACAAATGCATGTATCATGCATTCACATCCCAGTAAGGAAATCACACATGCAACTTGTTAGCTACAAGATCTTCCTACTGAAGTTGTTGATCCAAACTTCTGCTTGCGCACCCTTTCTTTCATTTACTTGTCATTTTCCTTCGTTTGCTTGCTTGCCTCCCTTTCTCCAAATCCAAGTGAATGCCCAAGTGCTACAAGAATACTCTAAGTGTGCAAGAGTGTAAGAGTGCCAAAATATAATCTGGAAAAAGTTGTGAGCTATTTCTGTGGAGGCTTCTTATCATTGATGTCTCCTTTTTTCTTCAACTTCCTCTAATTTCCCTTGAATGCAAATTTGTGTCTCTTCTCCTTCCTTTTCTCTTGTTTTCCTTTATTTCTCATAATTAAATGTCAATTATTGCCTCTTTTCCTTTGCTAGTTTCCATAGCCATTATTGAACCACAAGTGATTCGCACTAAAGTTTTTTCCCGACATTCAGTTTGGAATATGTATCGTGTGACCTTGGTCTTATTTTTCTTTTATTATCCTTTATTACATAAAAGTTTAATCCAGGGCTGTTACAACCCCCTCTCCGTTGGGATAACACCATCCTTGGTGTTCTATGGTGTCAATGACTAATAAATGGTTAAAACAAAACATACTTCCTATGGATCTTTTTAACATAGTTCAATGCAGTATTTACAATGACATCCTCTTGAAAAACAAAACAAGCATACCACTTATTGGAACTTTATAACACAACTCATTGCGGTATTTACAACCATATATATATATATATATATATATATATATATATAGAAAACACATTTGATTGAACCAACAAATAATAAAGGATACAAAGCCCACATCTGATTAGGCATCTCCCATGTAGCTTCATTGGGCCCAAAGTGCTTCCACTGCACTTTAACTTTCTTTATTGCTCAGTTATGGAGCATGAGTTGTTTCCACTGCAATATGCATTGAGGCTCTGACTAGAACTCTCCCTCTGGTTCCGCATGCAATATTTACCAATTAATCATATGATCAACATCATGCACATATCTCATAAGTAATGAAACATGGAAAACAACATGGACTTTTGCTGTTGGAAATAGTGCAAGTCTATAGTCTACTAGTCCAATCCTCTCAAGGATCTCAAAAAACCCACATGATTAAGGTGCCATCTTGGCACATGATCCAATCCTCAAAGAGCTCCTCTTGGGATTGATGCAGAAGTACACATGCTCCCCAACCTGAAAGTCCTTGAATTCTTTGTGTTTATCTGCATAACTCTTCTTCCTATCATGTTTTTCCTTCAAATTACTTTCAATAACCTGCATCTCATTCTCCATATTCACCAACATATCTGGTCCAATCAACACCATGTTCATTGGATAACTCTAGTTGATAGGAGTATTACAAATCCACCCATAAAGAGCCTCAAGTGGACTCATCCTCAAGGATTCCTGATACCCACTATTATATCAAAACTATATGAGTGGAAGATACTCCTCCCACTTCGTTTGTTGATGCATGACATACATCCTCAACATGTCCTTAAGAATCCTATTGATCCTATTTGTCTTTCCATTTTTCTGAATATTATAAGTTGTACTGAAAGCTAAATATATCCCCAAGTCTACAAACAACTCCTTCCAAAACATGGAAGTGAACTTGGAATCTCTATTTGATATGATATTCTTGGGAACACCATGCAACCTCACTATCTCCTTGATGAAGATCTGAGCTACCTCATTATCTCCCTAATGAAGATCTAAGCTACCTCACTAATTGAATTCATAGAATTCATAGTAATGAAGTGAGATACCTTGCTCAACCTGTCAACCACAACCATGATGGAATCATGTTGTCTCGATGTCCTCAGAAACTCTGTAATGGATTCTATGGAAATGACCTCCCATTTGTTAATTTTTCATATGTCTACATTGTTATTTGCTTTCATAATTGCATTTCTTGATTAAAAAATTAAGTTCACCCTATAACATTATAACATTATTCATATTTACATCATTATTCATTAACATATGCAACTATGTAGAAAGAAAAATATCATAATCATTAATTCATAAAAACATAAAGGAACAATACAAGAAAAGCATGCACACATAGAGACACCAGGATTGGTCGGAGACCAGGGAAAAACCCACTACAGGGAAAACTCTTGTAAATTCTTCTTCTTCTTATATCGTCATAAAATGATTTAGAAAAAGTGAGTACAATGATCCATATCTTCATGAATGCAACGAAACAACTAGAAAATCCATGACATGAACCTAAACATGCTTGTACTAAAAAACTTTGATTTGGAGGACTGTAATGCACTATCACTAACTCTAGTCAACTATCGAATGTTGTTGTCACTGAGTGGAAACTTTGGAGAACTGATAATTCATATTTTCGTACTAGAAACTCCCTGAGAAACTGAATGCGTGCCTCTGAGACTAACCTGAATGATCCCAAGTGAACTACATGCAAGCGCCTGGGGCCAAACTGGACCGCAGAAACCCTACCTTCCTGGATTCTCCCTTAGATATTATGTGCGAGCATCTAAGACATCCACTCCCTTGACCATACTGTATGAGCATATAGGGATGAAAAACCTTAGTTATGAGTATGCTTCAGAGACTTAGAAAGCCTAGACACGTGTGGGCTTCGTCCCTATAGTTTTCAGACCCTTTGCGTGAGATTTCCTCCATCAGACCTGTGTGAACCAAATAATATAAGAGAGAATAAAGTGTTTGAGGATTGTGTCCAAATGAGATTGAGGTCTCTTCTATATATAGGCTTCCATAAGGGTCCACTTGATGTTGAGGCCAACCTGTCCAATTGTACATGTGCTTAGGGACGACCTAATCCAATATACACGAGTGTATAAATAAATTCAGAAACCAACTTTTTCTTGTCTAGATAAGACGATATTTAGGTCGATTTTGGTCCTCTCGAAAAGAAGAATTCAATGCGATCACTATATCCATCATGTGAGAAGTACAAAGTGGAATTTTACTGCAGTTTCATAATTTTAACACTCCCTCTAAATTAGGGAGAGTTCCACCTGTCAATATTTTTCCATCAAACAATATGCCATCTTGGTAGCTTAAGTGACATCACGTATCGTCATTGACCATCTTTGTGATGTAGTCATCATGCCATGATCATCATCATAAATTGTCAATGTACATATCAATCCATCCCTTTCTTATCTCTTGATCATACATGCTCATATGTTGAATATTCTCAAATCTATAAGAAGAATAATCAAAGGGGAGCTTAAGCTACCATCCTTTATTCATTGGGTTACTACCTGGTATATTTTCTAGTAGGCTACTACCCAAAATCTTTATCAGTGGGCTACTACGCGGAATATGAGTTAGCGGGCTACTACCTGGAATATCTATTGATGGGCTACTACTCGAAATATTAGTCAGTGGGCTACAACCCGGATATATGTCATTAGGATACTACCTGGAAATATGTCTACGATCTACTACTTAGAAATATGTCATCAAGCTACTACCTAGAAATATGTCAACGAGATACTACCCGTAAATATGTCATCATGTATTATCATTAGAGAGCATATCATTGGGAGCACATCTCAACCTGGAATCATATCGGGGAGCTACTACTCAACCCAAAATCTCATGGGGGAGATACTACTCATCCCATCATATAACCTATTTATTCTCCAAGAAATGACCCTCAATAGTCATGTGGTAGAACACCTGCATCATAATCCTAGCTTGGTAGAGATACTCGACTTACCAAAGGTAAGTATATCACACCCCAAGCCTCGTCAACTGTTGGACAGACAAAGAGGGATAATGTAAACAAGCCCAACTTGTGGGTATGATGCCAACTAGGGTATACTCTACAAAGACCAATATAGGGTGAGCTACTACTCCAACCCTTTGGGTAACAGATAGGTGGGATACCCTATTGTCCAAATTTCCCTCAACCCAAGGAGCCCTCTATCTTAATTCCATACCGTACGAGATCAGACAGGGGAAGAAGAGCTCGGCTTAGGGTCTTCAATCAACGCTACTCTCATCATACTCAAATCATCGTACTTGTATCAAGTAATAATCATGTATCAATAGAAGTTGTCTCCTTTTCATAAAGGAGTTCAAATCAAATATCATGTTAGAACATAAATAATCATATCGATCACAAAAGAATACCATAATCATCCACCCTTTCAAGGAGGTGTAAGACAAAAGAAAAGGATTTTATCATACAATTGCACTATCTCAATATATGAGGGTATCTCAATCCCAACTATATATATGGGATTCTTTGCCTCTCTATGTCATTGCAATGTATCCATGTCATATTCAAAACTTTCTCAGACATCTCTTCAAATGATTATTCATCCTGCTTCATAGCTAGCCATGCTAGCAACATTGTACTCAACCCCAGTCATGCTATAGACATCTCATCATGGAAGATTTCAAACTAAAGCAACACTCATATGTTCTCATCTCATTAATAACAATCCCAATAAACATCAGCATATCCATACAGTCATATATCATAGGAGGAATGTCTCGGACCAAGAATAGATCATCTCATGCAGATATATTAAGGGATGCTTGGCAACAACTCAATGTGTATGAAGCAAATCAATCATGAATTGACTTGGGTTCTATGCATATCATGTATATACACAGACAGATATTCAAAATTCTTAAATCAACTGTCGGTTGCCAATTTTAATCTGAGTGTCAAAGAATTCGCATTTCCACTTTCCAATATTTCCTCAATAGCTTAACAATATAGATTATCTTTTCCCAATTTCATAAATCGATTCATTCATCATCTCAAGATTCAAATTCCATCTCCCTCTTACTTAGATAATTGAAGGATCATTACCTGTCAGGAGTAGAGCATTAGTATATCAAACCAAAACCAAAATTAATGCCATACCTTGGAACACATCATCCTGACTTCACGAGATAACAGTCAATGTGGACACATATGTATCGGGAAACTTGCTTCATGTAATTCTCTGTGCAAACATAATACTTTACCAAACCAACTTTCTCAACTTGTCATAAATAAATATTGTACCGTCATCTAAGTCAGCTTGTCAAAGTTATCAATATCATAGTATCAATGCAAACAACTATTCACCTATCATGCAATATCAGTCAAGTCATTCTCATAATCATAAAACAAGTCATTCTGCCATAATATAAGTCATTAGAAGTGACTATGCTCATATATCATTCACATCAAGGAGAATCATCAATGGTTAAATCAAATCATTGTCAAGCATCATGTAAAACTTCAAACACTTCTTATCTATATCAGTTAACCAAATCTCTTCTATAACAAATTTCAAGGGTTAAATCATAATGTCATATTTATATGCTTATCTCGGTCAACTACAAACAGAAGTTCATATTATAGAAAACATCTAGACTTTGATTTCTCAAAGATATTTCTGTCTTCATATCTGTATGATTGGCATGCTTCAGGAAGACATCTAATTTAATAATTCATTTCTATGTGATCAACAATTCAGCGTAACAATTTTAGAAATCAATTCAGACTTCAAACAACTTCAGAAAACTTTGGATGATGGTCAACTATAGTAAAACCCCTGGATGCTCTCTTTAGGTTAGCCTGGGAGCCTCTTTAGCTTCCTTAACATTACCGTGGCCTTAGCATGTTTGCATCTAAGGATGAAATCTCCCAGTTCTGTGCCTGCGTTTAGAAAAAAAACCCGAATTTTTTGTACAAGCTTCAGATCTAGGATTTTGTTGCAGTTCAATAATGTTAGAGGCACATAAATCATACCTCAACAATATATAATGAAAATAGTAAGATGGGTAAGAATATTGAGAAGATATTCTCCCTCTAATTGGGAATCTACTTCATTCATCTTCATTCATGTCATCAACTTGACTCTACTAGTGTTACACAACAACAAATATGTTAAATCATAAACATATATCTATCATGGTCATGAACGTCATGTCATAAATATTTCATAAAGGGTTATACTTGAAATATTAGGGAAGAAGACAAATGTGACATCATACCTCAAGGATCATGAAAAATAACACTTTCTATCGTCGCATTTTACCATATGCTACATTTACTCATCACATCAAGACATGACCATGGGTATCACCATGCTTATCATTATAAATAAGATCAAGTTAGGTCATTCAATAAAACTTTATCAAAACAACAAGAGTCTCAACCCTTCCACTAGCATAATTGTATCATGTATAAGAATTAAGGAGCTAACCTTCTATGTGAAATCCATCATGTCTTATGCATATTAAGTATCAAGAGTATCTAGAGTGAAGGTGATAGGCTTCTTTATTGGATCAAAATATCCAACATCAAGTATATGAAATATTAACATAGAATACAAGAAGAACCAAAGTTTTCAATACGAGGTGCACAATTTCAACATAAACCAAATCACCTTCATATGTATGTATGGACCATTTGAGAAGGATATATTCTCGATAGGGCTTAACAGTTGAAACATAATAGTGAAGCAATATATCATGCATGCCTTGAAATATTCAAGTACCTGTGCACCTTCTCATTAGATATAAGTAGCTTGTAACACTTTTTCATCTTTTCATGTAGTGCCTCTTTACCCTTTTCCAACTTTATCCACCTTTTCTGCATTTCAAATGATCCTCAAGAAGGATCCACTTATCACAAGTCATGAAGGAGGTTAGAAACATCCATATATTCAAATATACATGCAGGAAGTATAGAAAATAATCATAACAATTAGATCCATAAATATAAACAAAAAAGTAAGGACATAAGGAAGCATCATAACAAATACTTAACCTTCAATAGCCATGAATGTCCATTTTCCACATACCAATGTTGCCTCCAATTATCCAACAAGGCCTACTAGGGACTATCCCATCTAGGGATTCATAAAATCTTTTACAAGTGCTTGAGCATCTTCACATTGACCATAGTAGGTTTCATATCTCATATTTTTCTAGAATCTAAGGTTTATCTCAAACCCTATCCTCTTAATATCTATCAAACCCTAATACACAAGTTGTCTAAGGTTTTCTTCAAACCCTAGAATTATTTTAGGTCTTCACCATCCTCATCCTGCTTCCATCAATGGTGTCATCATCGGGGTGATCTCCATGGATTTTGTTCAACCTAGATCCAATACCATGTCAATTTTTCATAATGATACATTGTTCTTTTCCTTGATAATTGAATTTCTTCATTAAAACATTAAGTTCACCCCATAACATTATAAAATTATTTAGATTTACATCATTATTCATCAACATATGCGATTGTGTAGAAATAACAATATGATCATCATCAATGCAGCATAACATAAACAAACAATAGAAGAAATGTATGCACACATAGATACACTGGGATTGGTCAGAGACTAGGGAAAAAACCACTATGGGGAAAACCCTTGTAAATTCTTCTTCTTCTTAGATCGTCCTCAAATGATTCAGAAAATGGGAGTAAAATGATCCATATCTTCATAAATTCAATAAAACAACTAGAACATCCATGACATGACCCTCATGCTTGTACTCAAAAACCTTGATTCTGAGGGTCGCAATGCATTGTCACTAACTGTAGTCATCTGTTGAATGTTGTTGTCACTGACTGGAAACTTCAGAGTACTGATAATTCGTTTTTGGTCCTAGGTGATCCTTGGGACACTCTATGTGGGTGTATGAGTCTGTCTTGGATGCTCCCAGGTGAACTAAATGTGAGCGTCTGGGGCCAAACTGGACTACAGAAACCCTAGCCTCACAGACGCTCCCTTAGACACTATGTGTGAGCGTCTAAGACTTCCCAGATGCTCCCTTGACCATACTGTGTGAGCCTGTAGGGATGAAAATCCTTAGTTACAAGTGTGCGTCCGAGACCCAGAAACCCTAGTCACGTGCGAGTTTCGTCCCTATAGTTTCAGACGCTTTGCACGAGCTTTCCTTCATTAGACATATGCAAACCAAGAATAGAAGAGAGAAGAAAGTTCTTGATGATTCTATCCAAATGAGCTTCAGGTCTCTTATATATATAGGCTTCCATGAGGTTCCACTTGATGTTGACTCTGATGTGTCCAATTGTACATGTGCTTAGGGATGACCTAATCCAATTTACATGAGTGGATAAATAAATTCAAAAACCAGCTTTTTCCTGTCCAAATAAGATGATCTTTAGGTCGATTTTGGTCCTCTCAAAAAGAGGAATTCAATGGAATCATTCTACCCATCATGTGAGCTGGCCAAAGTGGAATTTGACTGCAAATTCATAATTTGAGCATGATTTCAATTTTGGAATTGGAATAGGTTGTGTAGACCAACTGGGTGCTTACACTCATCTTTCACCTATTGATAGTCCAAAAATCTAGCAACAAAATCAACCAATTCTTTCTTAAAATTAATTTAATGATAGAACTTCTTGACCGATGTCAGAGTCTTCTAGTATCGAGTGTGACCCAAATACAACTTGGCATGAAACTCCCTCAAGATAAGCTTCCTCAGCTCACTGTTATCTGGCACATAAAGCCTATTCCTAAACCTGACCTAGCCATCTACCATGAGGTGATACTCCTCCTCCCTATCACCTTAACCCTAGTTCTAAAAACTATGCTTCAGTTGTTGGTACCTATCATGATGCTTTGTGGCTACAAGATACACTCTTGTAAACCTATCGCATTAGATATCACAGTTGAAATATGATTTACCTACACTCTCCTACTGAGAGCATCTGCAACCTGATTCTCATTTCCCTTAACGTACTTGATCTCGAAATCAAACTCACTAAGAGTATCCAACCATATTGCTTGCATCAAATTTAGATTGGGTTGGTCAAACAAGTACCTCAGTCCACTATGATCACTCATCAATATGGAATTCGTGCCAAGAAGATCATTCCACCACATATTCAAGGCATGAATGATCTCTTCCAACTGAAGGTCATGAGTCACATAGTTATGCGTGTGCTCATTCATATTCCTTGACTCATATCATACTGCATGTCCTTATTGCATCAGGACTCGACCAAGTCCTTTCTTCCAAGCATATGTATAGACTAAAAACTCCTTATTAAGATTTGCAATATTCAAAATTGCATCATTTATAAGAAAATGCTTCAAGTTCTCAAAGATAGCGGTACACTCCTCATTCCAATCAAACTTCAACAATGTAAACCTTGAAACGGGAATGGATACTGTTACCTGTTTCATAGAGATAACAAAAAAATGACCTGATTTTGAAAAGGGGTGATGCAGAACGCACATGTTTTTTTTAGAGCATGGTTTTTGGAACTTTAATTTTTTTCATGTACATTACGTTTTAGAATGGTAGTGATTTTCATGTTGATTTAAAAAAGTGAGTATTCTGCATCACACCCTTTTTTTAAAAGACCTATTTTTTGACTTTAAATTTTCTAGTGTATGAAATGTAAATAATTATTTTCTAGATTTGATAGTTTTTGAATTGGTCGTTTTCTTCATATTGTTTTGTTTTCTATTTTAATTTTAATTTTTTTTATAGTGGGGTTTTTATTGTTTTACATTTTTAAATTAGAAAGTCGATAGTTTGAATTTTAGATAATCTACATATTTATACATCTTTAATTAATTTTTCAATCCACATGAAATAATTGTTTCTAAAAAATAATATTTTTTAACAATGGACATAAAAATAACCATTTTTAACATAAATATAACAAAAAAACTACATGTTTTGATAATTTTTTGCTATAATTGACATGTCAAAATCACAATTTTTATACAAAAATTTTAACTAAAAATGGTTAAATAATAGTTTCTTTTATGAATTTCACGTCAAAAAATAATAATAATCACTTTTTTTTCAAAAAATAATAATTAACTTAAAAATCAATGCGAAAATCACAAATTACAAATATTGAACACATAACAACTTTAATTGATTGATTATTGTTTTCATAAAATGTCAGAGTCAAAACATTGCAAAGCTTGATTTCCAAGTATAACTTAAATTTAATCAACAATGTCACGTAATCCAAACTCTTCGTCCTCTAGAGTTTCATCATTTTCTTCTTCCACAATATTTTCTGCTTCCTTTTGTTCATTTTCCTCTTCTAATGGGTCTTTAATGTCTGTGAATCTCCCAATGTATGTCTTTCCAAACATTCCATGTAATGGTGGTTGGGGTTCCTTTGCCTTTTTTGCCACAAGTGATTCACTAAAGTCCCCTTTCTTCAACCCAATTTCTTGCATTGCATCTCGAAGAAATTGAAGAGCATTAATTCTTTGCTGAATGAAATTGCATTGTAATGGATCTTTCTCAATTGCAATGCAATTTCTTCCTTTTTGAAGGCAGCATGCTAGTTTTGTACCTAATTATCAAGCACAAAAAAAATAATGAAGTAAATTAGTACAATGACATATTAATTAAAAAAAGAACATATTGAAATTCAATTCCATATAACAAAACCTACCTGAGCTAGCAAATAAATCCAGAACCCAATCTCCTTCATTTGAACATATGTCTATAAGATAGTTAATCAATAATTGTGGTTTTTGATAATGTTAACTATCTCTCCTTTTCTTTCTTTGTCTTTGTATGTTAGTTTTCTCACAACAGCATCATAAGTCAATATTTGGCTATGACTCTTTCCGTCCACCCGATTAAAAATCGTAGACATATGGTGATCATCTTTTGCCCAACTATCAATATGAATGAACTCATAGTCGTTTATAAATTGTTGATCTTCATTGTTAAGAAGATTTGACTTTTGCCTGTAACATGAAATAGTAAAAGTTCATTTAACTTGTACATAAATGAATTTTTCAACATTAATCAAATATACCTTTTAAACGTCTTACCATGTAAGTTGCATCCTTGAATTTGTTTTCCCCTTGAAGCTTGACAATATAATTTCCAATTGTGTGTCTGAATGAAATGTCAAAAATCTCCATAATGGTGATGACATCACTTCTACAAATCCCGCAAACACTTTATTAAAAACTTGATAAGTATAAGGGTCACTATCATAGTAAATGTTTGGAATATTGAAACCATGGGGAATATGTGCAATAACTACGGCATAATCCCTTTTTGGTACGAGTTTAGCAATGTCTTCACAGTCGCCTTGTATTACTTGATATTGAATAGTGTCTAGCCCATTCCAAATGAAATGATTAAGAGGTGGATCAAGTTCAACATTCTTAATATGTTGCTTCCTCAATCTTTTAGTCTTTATTTTTTCAATAAAAGTCTTGAAACTGTCTAGTGCTCCATTATCTTCCTTCGTCATCTTTTATCAAATAAACAAATATATGTGTAAGTTTTAAATTAAAAATAGTACACAGATGAATAAAACTGAATGTACAAATCAAGATACCTTTTTAAATGCACGATAAAAATATTTTAATGTTGATGTAGAACTTGAATCTGGATAGTTGCATACAACATCATCCCAACTATCTTCATTCAACAGTCTAACCATTTGTTCCTGAATTTTCATGTAAACTTTGTGACTACATAGATAAAGTAAGAAAAAGTTAATATAATGATATGTATAACAAATACTACCAAGAACAACCTCTTTTATTTAAAAGATAACTATAATCTAGAAATAAATAAAAATAATTCAGCAAACTTACTTTTGAAATTCTTCAGACATTTCTTCTAATGGTAATTCCCCTGACCTCACACGAGATAATATTGTTTTGACAATTTTTTCATATTTCACTCCTTGCATCGCCCTCCAAGGCGTGATGGTCATATCGTCTGGAAGTTGCTTCAGTTCAGGAGCTGATTTACTGTTGCTACATATCAATGGCTTAGACTTTTTGACCCTCTGGTTTTTAAAGCCAATGTCTTCCCACATGCTAAAAATCTCATCAATCAACTTCCAAACATCTCCAGTTCTAAATGCCAATTGGAAAATGTTATCAACACCTCTGAATAAATCACTATTTCTGTTGTCTTTTCCACCTTTTGAATTGGTTTTATCTTCAATTTGATAGCCTATTTCCATACAACATTCCTTTCAGAAATCTGCAGTAACATTTATCCTATACCCACCACATTTTTCTTGAAATTCACTATGAATAAATCTAACCCTTTGGATGAAAGTCATAGACATCCTATATTCATTATCTAAATTATGATCCCATGCCACTAACTTTGCTTCTGTTTCATTTAATCCAGCATAAATGATACATTTCATTGTTTCAAAACTTGGGTTATTAGGATATTCCTCCATTAATTGTCTTTGAGCTTCTACAGAATGGTTCCCCCCAAGCACATAATAATTGTATTCAAATCATTTTGACTTATCAAATGCTTCTTTGTTGGGAACTTGAAGTGTATCAACAAGAAGCACATAACTAACCACATGAGCATATGGATTGTACCTCATCAATGTCTTCAAGTTTTGAACATGCAGATGATGTGGCTTTCTGACTTGATATTGGCATTGTCCTTCACTTGCCTTATAGGTTTGTCTGACATTTAGCTGAAATGTACGACCACCATCAATTAAGTTTCTCTTTGTCAAATTGTGTCGAATGGAATTTTGTTTTGTTTTGATAATGCCATCATCTAAATCAACTCCTGGTGTAATGATTTCTCTGCTTTCTTTTGAAGTTTCACTAGGTTCTTCACTACTGGTAATGACTACTTCAAGATCTTCAACTTTACTTTTCTTCGTCATAACATTCTCAACAGATTTATTCTTAGGCATTTTTACTTTTGGTCTTTTATGACTTTTCTCAGTTCCAATGTCATCTTCAGTAATGGCAACATATGCTTCACTGTCAGCTTCAACTTCATCATCCTCCAAAATAACTTGTTTACCCTTGCCAGATTTATCCACTAGAGGCCTTTTCTTCTGATTCTTTGGATGCAGTTTTGTAGCATCATCAACTGCTACATTTTTCATGTTTTCCATATCTTCTTCTGACACTGAGTAAAAAATGCTGACAACTTTCATGATATCATGCTCTATGAAATGAATTCCTCTCAACCTAATTGAACAACTTTCAACAAAATTCTGCCAAACAAAATATCATATGTTAATAAAAACAAAGTTAAAAAAATATAGCGAGACACTTTCAAGAACACAAAATACAAATACAAATAACAATACTTACGATGTTTTGTGTCATCTCATTTACGATTTGTTTACACAACTTTGTAGATACCTCTCTCGTGTCATATAATGAATATGATAGTCGGTATTTAATCCTTTCATGTGACTTTGGAGCTTTTGTAAGTACGTAAACAACTTCAGTGTTTGGTACCGAACACATACCTATGACTCTTCCCATCACCTCCAAATTTTCATTATTATGGGGTATATCACTATATAGATATATATTCACATTTGTGCTTTCTCTTTCTTTCACATACCAGACTCTTGATGGAAATTTCACCTATTTTAAATTTTTCCAGTCTGAAATTATCTTCTTATCACTTAAGGCACTTGAAAGATTTGTAGCCATGAGCTCAGGGGGAGTTTGTTCACCAACGTTTTTTGAAGATGCACCTTTAAGAATCTTTGGCCTAGAAAGATTCACAGAAATTTTCTTTGATGCCATTTTCCTAAAAAATAAAAACACATAAATTAGTAAATAAAAAAAACATATTAAATTAAATTAACAACGAAAATATACCATAAATTTGTCATTTGTATAATCAAAATCGCCCAGCCACCTCTAACGGGCGGGCGGGTCAATGGGCAGGCGGGAGGTCGGGTGAGGGATGATGGGTCTAGGTGGACAACTGGGCAAGTGAGGGCAAGCCCCCTACCCCCCTACCCATGCGCCCCCGACAACCCCCTACCTAACCGACCCATCCCCCTATCCATGCCCCCACTCTACCCCCCATACCCATGCCCCCCCCTCTACCCAACCTACCCCCAAGCCCCTTACCCATGCCCCCTCCCCTTAACCCCCTTACCCATGCCGCCCCTCCAACCCCCTTACCCATGCCCCCCCCACCTACCCCTGCAACCCCCTACCCCTAATACCCATGACCCACCACTCTAACAGCCCTTACCCATGCCCCACCCCACACCCATGTGCCCCCCTACCCAACCCGCCACCCTACCCATGAGCCCTCCCTCTACACCCCTCCCAACTCTCCCTCCCCCTCTCCCCCTACCCACGCCCACACCCCTACCCTCATACCCAACCCCAACCCCATGACCCCTTACCCATGCCCCCACCCAACCCCCACCCACACGTGCCCCCCTAACCCCCACACCTCTCGGCCCTCCACTCCAACCCACCCCCTCACATCTTAGCCCCCCTGCACACCACTAACCCCCCCCACCCCACCCCCCCCCCCCCCCACCACTCCCCTATCCTCCCCTCCCCATCTCCCCCAACCTCCTCTACCTGCGCCTGGCCAGCCCTGTGGCCCTCTGCATCGCCCATCGGTCGGGTGGGGCGGAGGGCCACTGGGGTGGCATGGCTGAGAATCGACCGCCCACTGGTCGGGCGGGGTAGAGGGCCGCGGGGGTGGCACAGCCAAGGCTAGCGCAACCCCCGTGGCCCTTCGCCCAACCCGAAAGGCAGGCGGCCGATTCTGGGAATCAGCCGCCCATCGGTCGGGCAGGGCGGAGGGCCACGGGGGTGGCGTAGCCAATGCCAGTGCCACCTGCGCGGACCTCTGTCGGGCGGGGCGGAGGGCCACGGGAGTGGCGCGGCTGAGGCCAACGCCACCCGCATGGCCCTCCAACCCGCCCGACCGGTGGGCGGGGCGGCTAAGGCCAGTGCCACCCCCGCGACCCTCTGCCCCGCCCGCTGGTCGGGTGGGGCGGAGGGCCACGTGGGTGGTGCAGCCGAGGGTGGGCAGAGAAGGCCATCGGCTAGGCGGGCGGAGGAGGCCGGGGGAGCCGGGGAGAGAGGGAGGGGAGCCGGGGAGAGGGGGATGGGAGCAGGGGAGACAAGGGGGGGGAAGGGAGTGACGGGGGGTTGGGGGGTGGGGGGGGAGGCGTGGGTGGGGGAGGGGTAGGGGTGTTAGGGTGGGGGTGGCGTGGGTGGAGGTGGTGTAGGGGGGTTGGCGGGGTTAGAGGGGGGGAAGGGCTGGGTAGGAGGTAGGGGGCGTGAGGTGCGTGGGTAGGGGGGGTAGTGGAGGGTGTAGAGGGGTGGGGTACGGGGATTGGGTGGGGTGGTACAGGAGTTAGAGGGGGGGGGGGTAAGGGCGTGGGTAAGGGGGATCGGGTGCATGGGTAGCAGGTAGGGGCGTGGGTAGGCAGGACCGTATGGGTGTGGGGTGTAGTGGGGGGGTGAGTTAGAGGGTGAGGGGGTGAATGGGTTGGGTAGGAGGGGGAAGGGGGCATGGGTGAGGGGGAGAGGTCGGCAATGTGTTGAGGAGAGGCTAAGAGGTGGGGGGGGAGGGTGCATGGATTGGGGGAGGGTTGGAGCATTGGGGGTTGGGAAGGGACATGGGGGGCACGACGATGACCCACCAACGACTATTGGGTGATTGAGTTTGATCGGGCCCACCATGCTCACAATGGACGTAATTGTTATTTTGGCTCAAAAAAATTATTAATTTAAAAAAAAATCTTCTTCATTAAATTAATTTAATATAAAAAATTTTAAGAGAAAAAATTGAACTTACCTTTCAATTGCGAGAATTCTTCGTCGAATATGTTGTTGATAGCAATATAGCTACTCCACAAATTCATGAGTCTTTCAACGAACTTCAGAAAACCTGAATGTGACGTGAGTAATAGTGATAATGAAATTTAATTTCTAAGTGAAATTACGGAGATGTTTTTCCGTATGATTAATGTGGGATAATTTGTTTTAAAATATTATAGAGTGAATATTGTAGAATTGTTTTACAACAGATTGAATGTGGGATTAATTTGTTTTAGAAAATATTATAAAAATTAAAAGAAAAAATCAATTGTTTAGTAAATATTATATACTTTAACTATTAAAATAATTAATGTACAAGTTGTAGTTTACAATTTTAATTTTAGTGATTTATTTCATAAAAAAATTTAGTTTACGTTTTTCAATAAATTGTAGAATAAAATAATGAAGGTAAATAAATCTAACAAACTTTTGGAGGGAAATATTTTCGCGAAATTTTTTGGAGGGAAATATTTTCGTGAAACTTTTTGGAGGGATATTTCATTCTTTAAGCTATATAATATCCTTAGAAGACTCCATTTGTATCATTCAACATCTTCTATTTGAAAGGGATGGATTGTTCTGATAGTGAAGTTTCGATTTATACACCATCAACATCTTCATCGCGTAACAACTCTATTCATATTGATGAATATAGCGGGAATTCTTCCACTATGAATAGAAATTCAATTCTTCCACTTAGTCCCCATTCTAAAGACTATGAGAGCAGCACTGATGAAAGAGGGGATGGAGAATTTCAAATTAATAAAGAGTCACAGATTCCACTTAGTCCTAATTCTAAGGACTATGAAAGCAGCGGTGATGAAGAGCATGATGGTGAAGTTCAAAAGAATGGAGTGTCACGATGTCCACTTAGTCCTAATTCTGAGGACTATGAGAGTAGCAGTTTTGAAGAGCATGATGGTGAAGTTCAAAAGAATGGAGTGTCACGGTGTCCACTTAGTCCTAATTCTGAGGACTATGAGAGTAGCAATTTTGAAGTGCATGATGGTGAATTTCAAAAGAATGGAGTGTCACGGTGTCCGTTGAGTCCTAATTCTAAGGACTATGAGAGTAGCGGTGATGAAGAGTGCGATAATGAATTTCAAAAGAATGGAGTGTCAAAGTGTCCACTTAGTCCTAATTCTAAGGACTATGAGAGCAGCAATGATGAAGAGTGTGATAATGAATTTCAAAAGAATGGAGTGTCAAAGTGTCCACTTAGTCCTAATTCTAAGGACTATGAGAGTAGCAGTGATGAAGTGTGTGATAATGAATTTCAAAATAATGGAGTGTCAAAGTGTCCACTTAGTCCTAACTCTAAGGACTATGAGAGCAACAGTGATGAAGAGTGCGATAATGAATTTCAAAAGAATGGAGTGTCAAGGTGTCCACTTAGTCCTAATTCTAAGGACTATGAGAGTAGTAGTGATGAAGAGCATGATGATGAATTTAAAAAGTATGGAGTTTCATGGTGTCCAGTTAGTCCTAATTCTAATGACTATGAGAGCAACAGTTATGAAGAGCATGATGATGAATTTCAAAATAATGGAGTGTCACAGTGTCCTCTTAGTCCTACTTCTAAGGACTCTGAGAGTAGTAGTGATGAAGGACAGGATGATGCAGTTAGTCCTAATTCTAACGAGTATAAAGGTAGCAGTGACAAAGGACAGGATGTATCATCTTCAATAAGTAAACAATCACTTTTTCAACGCAGTCCTAATTCTATGGACTATGAGAGTAGCACTGACAATGCATATGAGGAAGAATATCCATTAAACATCGAGTCAAATTTTCCATTCAGTCCAAATTCTAAGGACTATGACAGTAGCACTGAAGAAGGGGAAGATGAAGAGTATCCTCTAAGTCAATATTTGAAAAGCAGAGCTGATCATAGTGTGGATAACATTCCTCTTAATGATGATGAAAATCCTTATAAAAATGATGATCCAATGATGGAGATGTTGCCAAGAAATATTGTATCGAGGAGTAGGAGCAGACATTTTCATATCAATGCAAGCTGTTCTAGTTATACAAGGGGTAGAGCAGAATATCTGATGAGAAGAAGTTCTATCAGTGCTCTCATTTCAAGTGAATGTTGCCAAAATATTTCTTGAAACATACAAATTTCACATTTGCATTAGAAAGCAGGAAGATATATTTGTCAATGAATAAAAGCATGCAAAATTCATATTTAGTTGGCTGCATGCAATCTACATTGTCAGGTTATGATTGTCATATTAGGAATTTATTATTGTGTAGAAAAGCTTTAAAATGTTTCATTCGATTGGGAATTTTCGTCTCTCGAGAATTCAAGAAAATTTGGAAAAGAATCCCACATTTTATTCAGAAGTACGTCATAAAAGACAGTTTGAGCCATTATCAAATACTGCAATGTCATGGATGAAATATTTCTTTTCAAAGCTTGGAGAGTATATGCCAAATAGAGAGAAAATACATATTCCAGATAATTTTTCAAGACGAGAAATCTACAACTTATACAAAGAATATGCAGAAGGTGCTGAGGGACATGGCCAATTTATTACATATCAATATTTTGTGAAGATATGGAAGAAAGAATTCAATAATGTCTGTATTCCAAAGAAGACAAGGATGGGGATTTGCAGTACATGTGCTTCTCTTAAATCAAAAGGGGACAAATGTGAAGGCTCAGAAAGAGGTAAGTGTTCCTAACTTTAACTTTTAAAATTGTATAGTCATCAGCTATGAAACATATTTCTTAATGGATTTCTTTTATGTTGTGTAGATTTAATTTTCAAAGAACTTCAGGAGCATCGCGAACAACAAAAAAATGAAAGGAAGAAGTTGTAAAAGTATCGAAAGAAGTGTTATGAGAATCCGAATAAATATTTGTGTTTGATAATTGATGATATGGACCAGAAGAAAACACTTTTACCACATTTTGTTTGCACACCCAAAAATTTACAAGAGGAAATTTTTTTTTCAATTTCACTTGGTCGGTTGTATGGTCTTCAATGGGAAAATGTTGCCAAGGGTGTACTTCACAGCTCCAAATATTCATAATGATGCAAATCTAACCATCACCATAATTCATGATGTGATTTCTCATTGGTCTGGTAATCTTCCTGAAGTTTTGTATCTACAATTGGACAACACTTGCCATGAAAACAAAAATCAAGTTGTTTTTGGATATCTAAACATGCTTGTTGAATTGAGAATTTTCAAAAGGTAAAGGTTGGTTTCCTTCATGTTGGGCACACTCATGACCATATTGATCAGATGTTCAGTCGTTTTTCAGTCACATTGAGGAGGAAGGAAGTTGGGAGCTTGCCATCACTAATTGAATGTATTAAGAAATCATACATGCCAGAGCCTACTTTTGATGTGTTGGAAGGAACTGTTGACATGCGAAGGTTTATTCTGGGATCATATTGTCAGGGGAAATGCATTGAACAACTTAATGACATTAGCTTCCAACATCAATTTCGTATCAAAAAAATTGATGAGAAAACACTAATATGGGGCAAGAAGTTTTCAACTACTACAGAATGGGAACCATCATCAGGTTTGAAATTTTTGAAGTTCATTCCAGATCATCCAATATTTGCATCAAAAATATTGTTATTGCAATGAGTTGGTGAAGTTCAGAATGCAAGCAGACAGAATAGAGATATAAATTATTCTGATTGGCTGGAAGAAATTAAAAAATGTATTAGATATACATATTGAGTACTTTGACATTGTTGATTCAGTTTGGTGGGAATCATTTTTCAATAATCAAAGTGATATCATTTCAACAACCACAAATGAAGATATACCTTTGAAAAATCCATTTATTTGGCCACAAAATGTGTTGAATGAACACGAGGAAGTAAACATTGTTGAACAGCAACAAAGTCAAGGTATTATTAATTCTTCACAGGCAACAAAAAGAGAGATGTCTATTGGTTCCAGAAGATCTCATGCACAACGTGAAGCCATGGAATACCTTTATAAGGGTTCAATATGGGATATTAAGGAGGGTTGCATGATTGCAGTGCTAGCAGATGGAGATCCCAATGGCTATCCATTTTGGGTTGCTAAAGTTATAAAGGTCTTTACAGAAAATGAGGATGTTACAGGTGTTGAAGTACATTGGTATGCCACAAATACACACCCATTCAATGGTGTGTATAAGCCAGAGATGATAGTTGACAAAAAAATGGTGGAAAAAGAAAAATAAAGGGTACAAATAGAAATCATCGTCGCACAGACATATTACAATTGGAGGATGTTGTTATGAAACCAGCTCAAGAAAAGATAGAAAAGATAGATCAACGCCCTAGAATTTAGCCTCTTCGAGGGGGCAACCTCCTTTACATTACATAAATGAACAATTCTTCGATGATACAAATGAAAAAACCTCCTTTCTATATATAGGAGTCTAAGGAGTAACAATATAATCCAGCCGACCCAACAATAATAATATAAAGCCACAAAAATAACAATAGAGGGATTCTTTGGGGCAAAGAAATAACAATATGGGGGTAATAGGGGCACAACAATATAAATAAGGGGTATAACTACAATAGTAACGGGGTAATCACTAGTATTATAGGGACCCAACATGCCCCTGTCCTTCAAAAAAGTGTTGTCCTCAACGCTTGAGTAGTTATGGATACTTCTGCATAAAATTCTCATCCTCCCATGTGGAATCTTCAGCGGATAAGTTCTTCCACTTGATAAGATACTCTGAAATTGATCGATTTCGTAGCTGTCGAGTTCTTGTTTCTGTGACTGCTTCCGGTTCCAATATAATTTTTCCTTCCTCGTCAAGTTCTGGCAATATTGTTTGAATTGGGAGCTTGTCACCTATAACCTTCTTTAAACATGAAACATGGAAAACTGGGTGCAATCGAGAAGCTGCAGGAAGCTCCAATTTGTATGCCATAGTACCAATCTTTTGCAACACCTTGTACGGACCATAATACTTTGGTGATAATTTATTATCCTTCTTAGCTTGCTTTAGGGACATTTTCTTATATGGTTGTAGCCGTAGGAATACCCAATCACCTACATCAAAACTTCTTTCACTGCGATGTTGATCTGCCTGTTGTTTCATTCTATTTTGTGCCAACACGAGGTTATCCTTTAAGAGTTGGAGGACTTGTTGTTGATGTTCGATGTGATGTTCCACTGCCTGAACCTTAGAATTTTCTCTTAAATATGATGTGATGGATGGTGGTTGATACCCATAAAGTGCCATAAATGGGGTCATTTTTGTTGCTGTATGGAAGGAAGTGTTATACCACCATTCAGCCAGAGGCAACCATTTGACCCATTGTGTCTGTTTATCAGATACAAAGCAACGAAGATATCCTTCCAAACATTTGTTTACTATCTCAGTTTTCCCATCAGATTGAGGATGATAAGATGAGCTATGAGCTAACTGAGTACCAAGACAAGAAAATAATTCTGTCCAAAAATTTCCAGTGAAAATGGGATCTCTGTCACTTACAATAATCTTTGGGTTTCCATGTAGCTTTTGAACTGTTTCCATAAATGCAGTAGAAACTGTACTGGCTTTAAATGGATGTGATAATGCACAAAAGTGTGCATACTTGGTAAGTCTGTCAACTACCACCATGATGACACTCTTTCCCTCAGACTTGGGTAAACCTGTGATAAAATCCATTGAAACCTCCTCTCAACGTTGGCTTGGAAAGGTTGTAATAGACCCGGTGTCTTAATTGTTTCAACTTTATTTTGCTGGCAAACCAAACATTCCGCCACAAACTTTTGAATATCTGATTTAAGGCCATCCAAAAAAAATTCCTTCTTAACCCTGTGGTAAGTTTTTAAAAATCCTGAGTGCCCTCCTAAGGGAGAAGTGTGCAATTCCATAAGAATCTTTTGTTTTAGCTGGGAATTCTTACAGAGGTATAAGCGATCTTTGTACCATAACGAATCATTTTGCCAGCTAAATGTATCAGAAGTACTGGAATCTTGTTGTAGCTTTCGAATAAGTGCCCACACTTCTTCGTCATTCTTCCATTCCTCCCTTGCTTCGTTTATCCAATCTGGTTGGATAATAGAAATGGCACACAACAATGCTTCCACATCCTCATCCTTTCTTGAGAGTGCATCTGCCACCACATTTTGCTTCCCTTTTTTGTAGATGATTTCAAAGTCATAACCCAACATCTTTGTGACCCACTTTTGTTGCTCTTCAGAGGATAATCTTTGTTCTAAAAAGTATTTAAGGCTATCATGATCCGTTTTTACCTTGAAGTGTCTTCCCATTAGGTAGGGTCGCCATTTCTTAAGTGCATGGAGTATTGCCAACATTTCCTTCTCATAAATAGCTTTGCTTAAAAACTTTCCCTTGATTGGACGACTTTCAAAAGCAATGGGTCTTTCATCTTGCATTAGAACAACACCAATTCCATTTCCTGAAGCATCACATTCCACAATAAAGGTTTTTGTGAAGTCCGGTGTAGCTAAGACCGGTGCTTGGCACATTGCCTCTTTAAGATGTTCAAAGGCCTTTGTTGCTTCCGGAGTCCATGAAAATGAATCTTTCTTCAATAATGTTGTTAGAGGTGCTGCTATTCTCCCATAATTCTTAACAAACTTGCGATAATACCCTGTCAACCCAAGAAATCCTCGCAGATGCTTTATGGATGTGGGGATTTTCCATTCCTTAATGGCTTTAATTTTGCTAGGGTCTACCTTAACTCCTTCATGAGATACAATATGACCCAAATATTCCACCTCCTGGACTCCAAAGAAACATTTGGATCTTTTTGCATATAATTGTTTCTCCTCCAATAGTTGTAGCACCCTGTCAACATGTTCAACATGATCCTTCCAAGACTTGCTGTAGATTAGTATATCATCAAAAAATACTAACACAAATTTTCTAAGGAATGGTTTGAAAATTGAATTCATCAAACCTTGAAATGTTGAAGGTGCATTGGTAAGGCCAAAAGGCATGACCAAAAATTCATAATGACCCTCATGAGTTCTAAATGTCGTTTTCGGAATGTCTTCAATCTTCATTCTGATTTGATGATATCTCGAACGAAGATCCAACTTGGTGAAGTAAATTGATCCATGCAATTCATCCAGTAATTCATCAATAACAGGAATGGGGAACTTATCTTTAATAGTGAGCTTGTTGAGCTCCCTATAATCTGGACACATGCGCCATGATCCATCCTTCTTGTGCACCAATACTACTGGAGCTGAGAAAGAACTTTGACTCGGTTGAATTATACCAGCCTCTAGCATTTCTGCAACCATACGTTCAATTTCACTTTTTTGGACATAGGGATATCTGTACGGCCTGATGTTTGGAGGAACACTTCCTGGAATCAGATGAATAGCATGATCATGATCACGCATAGGTGGGAGACCTTTGGAGTCTCAAATACCTTGGAATGATTGTCCAGGACTTTTTGGAGATCTGGAGAAATAGATGATTCCAATGTGGAAACATCTAGCGAACATAATTGTGCAATTACACCTCTTTGCTCCTTTTTTAGAAGCTTTGTCATACCATTAGAGCTGATTATCTTTCCTGGTTTCCCTGCAATACCCCTTAATTCAACTTCCTTTCCTTCCATAGAAAATTTGATGAAAAGTTCTTGAAAATTAAAAGCTATTGTACCCAAGGATTGTAGCCATTGGACTCCTAGTACAACATCACACCTCCCATTGGAATGGAAAGCATTGGGCTAGTCAATACATATTCTCCCATGGATAGCTTGATATTATGGCACTTTCCAGAGCAATTTATTGTTCCTCCATTTGCAATCATCACTTGACACTCTGGTGCTGGATATAGGAAGCAATTCAATTCTTTTGCTACCCTACAATGAATAAAATTGTGGGTGCTTCCTGAATCAATCAACACTATTACCTTTTTCTTCTTGATTTGTCCTTCTATCTTGATGGTTTGAGGAGTGGTAATTCCCGCCAATGCATTACAAGATATGGTCGGATTTATTTGTTCTTCATCTAGGCTTTGTTCCTGGAGTATATCTTCTTCTTTTGACCTTTCTTGCTCCTTTTCTTCTTCCTCTTCACAATCTATGTAGAATAATTTCTTCTCAGCACACTTATGACCTTTAGTGTATTTGCTATCACAACTGTAACAAAGCCCTTTTGCTCTTTTTTCTTCCAATTGTTGTGGTGTCAACCTTATAGGTTGTGGAAGACTAGGGGCAACAACACTTCCGTCTTTATAGTTGTGAGTGGTATGCTTCCTGGTTGCCATAATTTTGCTTTCCATTTTTCTTGCTAACCTGAATGCCTTCTCTAATGAATCAGGTTCCCAAAGGCGAACATCATGTTGGATATTATCCTTTAAAGACCCTATGAACACATCAATCCTATGCTCCTCTGGAATATCTTTTACCCTTATGTTCAATTTTTGGAACTCCTCAATGTGCTCCATTATTGAACCCTTTTGTTTGAGACTTATCAATTGGCTAAAAAAAGTGTTGCTTTTTGTATCTTCATAATGTGCTATCAATTCTTCCGTAAAAATTGCCCAAGTGATAAATTGTTTACGAGAGCAAAGCCATTGATACCATACAAACTGATTTGGTTCCAAATATACAGTTGCCATACGTACCTTTTGTGCGTTTTGCACATTATTGAGATCGAAGAATTGCTCCATCTGTAATATCCATGTGGCGGGATCCTTGCCATCAAACTTCCTCATATCGATTTTTGGAATATGGTGATTCTTCGATCCAACATTAGCATCTATGGAATCATGATTAACATTTCTTTTGTTCTCATCATGAGTTTCCTTTACTACCTTTTCACCATTAGTGACCCTTTCTTGTAGCAACTTCTTCAATTCTTCCATGTCTGTTTTCAAATCTATCTTCAAATTTGTCGTGTCTCTCTTCAAATCTGTCTTTGAATCATCCATATTAGCTTCCATGCCCTTTATCTTAGATTCCACGCCACTTATCTTAGCTTCTGTTAGCTTTTGTGAGCGTGACATTTGTTGCACTTGTTCTTGTAATTTTGATATATCATGTAGCATTTCTTCCTCTTCTTCATGAGTCATGCTAGAGCTTTCAGGTTCCTTACTAGGTGTTTGCATTTTCTTTCCTCGGGGCATCAGTTACCGATAATAATGCTTTACTATGCCCTTTGAATTCCGTTAAACCAAGCTTACACAAAAATTTAAAAAAAAAACTACACACATTTTTTCACTTTATAGAAGCCTGATATTGAATCTGATGTATCTCTGTAATTTCAGATCATCTAGTTCTGAAATTGCTACCTGTAGTAGCCTTCTGCATCCTCTTTCCAATGCCACAAGTCGGAGCCAAATTGGATTCTCCAAAGAAGAGTTATGTGAAATCTCCCACAGTGACTTGCTTTTAGACCAGTTCAGTAGAGCGAACTTGTACGATGTGCCACGAGTCACTGTTTCAACCTTTGAATTTGAAACACACACAAACGAAACTACCATCTGTCCTCTTTTTGTACCTTCTTACGAAATTTCAATCCGATCCCCAGAGAGAAGGTTATGACGATTTTCCCCAAGTCACCTGTTTTGAATGTAATTCAGGAGTCTGCAAAAAGACCAACTTCCTCAGATCATATCTCCGCAAATATCGCACGAAAAGCTCTGAAATTTGAACCCAAGGTTCAGTGCGATTTCTTCTAAAATGGGTTTTTTTTTGCGACTTCTGAAACATCACAGAAAAAAAGTTATAGCGAAAATTCCACGATGACCTGTTTGGAGCAGCGAAACCCTAGAATCCAAAGCTCTGATACCAAATGTTATGAAACCAGCTCAAGAAAAGATAGAAAAGATAGATAAACGCCTTAGAATTCAGCCTCTTCGAGGGGGAAACCTCCTTTACATTACATAAATGAAAAATTCTTCGATGATACAAATGACAAAACCTACTTTCTATATATAGGAGTCTAAGGAGTCACAATATAATCCAGCCGACCTAACAATAATAATATAAAGCCGCAAAAATTACAAAAGAGGGATTCTATGGGGCAGAGAAATAACAATATGGGGGTAATAGGGGCACAACAATATAAATAAGGGGTATAACTACAATAGTAATGGGGTAATCACTAGTATTATAGGGACCCAACAGATGTTGACATATTTGTTTATGACTTCAATTTAACAAAGAGAGGAACTCTTCACTTCAAGACTATAGAGATTCTGAAAAGGTTGTTACTAGAAGGAACAGTGTTGACATGGGAGTCTACTGAAACCAGTCGTAGATCTAGAAGAATTTCGAAATCTGAAATGTTGGGCATGCATGTGGCTCAGATGGGGCACTAGTTGATGAAAGAGAAGAATATGGAACATCTTCATCAGCATCCAGTCACTCATTTGAAGATGTGAATTCTGATGGTGTGCAAGAAAATATGAGTGATTTTGAATAATTGTTTAAGACAGTTTATATAACTGATGTATGCATCGTATCTTCAAATAAAATAAATGTTTTACATATGGTGTTAAATGAGAAGTTATGAAGAATTTTTATGTTGTTGGATTATATGTCTTAATTATGATAAATTTTATTGTTTAAAATATCTAAAATGCAATATTAAATTAGTGATATAATGTACGTTTTATTTAGTATACAAATAATGACTTTTGAATTCATTTAGTGATGTAATTTGTTCATAATGTCATGGTTTTTTAATTTTATAGTTGAAAAAATTTCAATTTCTTTTGTATCTAGCATGTTATGGTTGAAAACATGTTAAATTTATAGTTAGGAAAGAAAAATGATATTCTACCAAAAACATTAATGTGTTTTTTCCTCATAAGCAACTTTGTTTGAGACATAAAAATTTGGTTTTATTAGCATTTTTTAAAAATTTTGAAAATTGACCCTAAAAAAAAAATCATTGTTCTAGTATCATCACTTTCATTTTGAAGTTATATTTTGCACGAAAATTTCATAGTAAATTTCGTAGTCACTTCCATTTTTAAAACATGTTCAAAATTGACGCCTAAAAAATAAAAACATCGTTCCAGTATACACACTTTACGTTTTTAGCACTGTTTTTGATGTTTTTTTGGGGTATTTTGGCTAGAGTTCCCGTTTTGAGTTTATAGTTCCCGTTTCAAAGTTTACATTGTTCTTCTTTCATTTTCCCTGCAAAGACATAGTAGGATAGGCAATCCACAAGAAGTTCTTGATAAACCTCTTGTAATAATATGCTAGTCCCACGAATGATCTAACCTCATCCAAATTCGTAGGAGCTAGATACTCCATGATAGCTTTAATATTTTATGGGTCCACTACTATACCTTCCTTGGAAACAACATGTCCAAAGTAATGAATGTAATACTAAAGTACGCTTTCTAATATTGGAATACAACTGATTCTCTCTCAACAATATCAACACTACTACTAGGTGCTCTACTTGATCCTCCTCATTCTTAGAATATATCAATATATCATCAATGAGAATTATCACAAACTTGTCTAGATAACGATGAAACATGTTTTTCATCAAGCACATAAAAGTGGTTGGAACATTAGGAAGACCAAAAGGAACTGCCACAAACTCATAATTCCCATACCTAGTATGGAATGAAGCCTTACAGATGCCTTCTTCATTGATGTGCACCTAATGATATCCTGATCTCATATCAATCTCTCAAACCATTGTTTTTCCCTTTAGTTGACCAAACAAATCATCAATCATCGGAAATGGATACTTGTTCTTGTCACCTTGTTCATTTTCCTATATTCAATGCAAAATATGAGAGTACCATCATTCTTCTTTACAAACAACACTAGTGCACCTGAAGGTTATACATTTGGCCTTACGTATCATTTATCAAGAATTTCCATAAGCTGAAACTTCAATTCCATCAACTAAACTGTGCTCATCTTGTAAGGTTCCTTTGATGTTGGCGCTACTCCTAGTACCAACTCAATAGACAAATCCACTTCCCTATGAGGTCGTAACTCTGAAATCTCTGCAGGAAATACATCCTGAAACTACTGAAAAACAAGATACCTCTTCAGGACTTCGTAATTCTCCACATCCTTACCTTTGTCACTGGAAACATGCACTACAAATAATACACACCCCTTATTGAAACTACACTTAGCTTGCATGGTTGTAACCATTCTCACTGAAGTACGCTTCTTCTTTTCTTGCAATATTCTCTTCTCTCCATCATCATCTAGGAACTCAATAGACTTCTCATAAATTCTACCTTGGTCCAATGAGTAAACAACCAATCCATGCCCAAAAGTATACTATATGATTCCAAAGGAAGCATATTTAGATGTGCTAATGTAGGCATACCATTAAGCTCAAATGCACAAGCTCTCACTGAATGATGAACTCTTTACTTAGTCCTTATAACCAACTACACCAACCAAGACTCCATATGAGCTTCTTTATACAAGGCACACTTATCCACTAGGTCAGGAATAACATAACTATAGTTAATTCGAGGATCAATCAAAATGGAAACAATGTGATCACAAATCTTACCTTCCATCTCAATAATGGATGCCTGATGATCTTCTTTCTTGTTATCAAGTGCTACATAGATCCAAGCAATACTCTAACAAACATCGCCAATTTATTTCTCCTCTTGAGCACTGTAGATATAAAGCCTGCAACTGTGGTACAATTGACAATCCTTCTTGCGATGGTATTTGCCAAAAATTCAACTCTACAATGATTCTATGTCGCTACCTTTATTCTGCTTCTCTCTAAGCTAAGGTCCATGTCCCTCCTCAAATGCATTAAACTTCTTATAAGGAGCCACATTTCCTTTCTCACCTACATCCTAAGGTTTTTCTCCCTTTTGAGGCCATTTTCCTTTAACCTTCTAATTCCCTTTCTAATCATGCTTAGGCTTAGAATTGTGCTTCGACTGCTCATAGCAATGCTTCAATTTCCCGATGAATTCCTCCAATGACCGAGGCTCATCATACTCAATCTTATCCTTGAATGCTAATGGTAGTCCACTAATGAATCTTTGAACCTTCATCTTCTCATCCTTTAGCTAGGGCACATACCTCAACAAATCCAGAAACTTGGTCTTGTATTCTTCATCTATTATGGAAACCATCTTCAACTCATAGAATTCCTTGGCCTCTCCATCATAATATCCCTTAGATAAGTACTTCTTTCTGAAGAGCCTTTTAAAAGCATGCCAACTCAAATCTTCTACCTTAATGCCTCTGACATGCTTCACATATTCCCACCAGATATCTTCTATATCAAGAGAATACTCATCTCCTTTCTACTCAACTGATTTGTAAGGAGAGTCACATGAACTGTAATTCACCATTCTTTTCATCATATCTAATATTCTTCTTCCTGCAAGCATACCATGTTAGATAAATAGAATAGAAAACAAGATCAAACCATACCTTAATGAAGTTCGGGGGAGGTTAACTCATTTGTATAAGTCAGTCCATATTAGCACAATATATATACATACATACATACACATACAACCACACGCAAATGTCTATATATATATATATATATATATATATAGAGAGAGAGAGAGAGAGAGAGAGATATTAACCTATCAACATATCAACATCGTACATGACTTTACCTCCCAAACGCACCCTTCACACACTTTGCATGCAGTTATTAGGCTCCAACCTCACACACAACACTGCCTGTGTGCAGTTATAGCCCAAAAATACCTATTTTGTGCATGCAATCATGTGATCTATGACACTTTTTAAGCCAAACCTCCATACCACTGCCTGTAACTTTACAAAATCATAAATAACATGATGATATGGCTAACCATTCAAAAATTGAACAATATATTGACCAGAGAAGGACTAGTATGTAATAGGTATTTCATCAAACATATGGTAAACATGTAAGATACATGTCATGAATGCATATTTGATCATAAACTTTTGTACTTCATCTGAGAATCGACAAGAATGATCAATGCCCTTTGAAGCTAGTTGCAACAACACTCATTAATCCATGTAGAGCATGTCTTGGTGTAGGGCCTAGTGATCCCTCGATCAGACTGCGGATGCACGGTAAAGCTTGATAGACTAGGAGGCACTAAAATTCCTCACGGTGTAGGTGGAGAACTCTGGTGGCATCCACATTGATTGGTGTTTCTAATGTGTTTTATGAGTCCCACTTTCATGCTTGGAATATGGAATGGGGGTGATTGGCTGAAGAGAGACTTGGCTTAGCAAATCTATGGTCAGGTGGAACGTGGTAGTCCCATCGCCGGTTGGCTCATTGCATTTATTATTGAAAAATTCATTCCCTTGCTTTTCATGCACAAATATACTAATGTATATATGGATTTTGATGACTGATATTTTTATTGTATTTTTTTTCCTATTACGTTGTTTTATATGCACATTTACCCTGGAGGGTGTTGCAAAGTGGTATCAAAGAATGGTTCAAACACTTGGATTGGATGGGCTATAGGAGAAATGAAGAACAAAGGTTAAGTTTTAGACCTTTGTTTCATATATGTTATAACTTTTCTTTTGTAGCATATTAGAAGTTCAAATTTTTTCCATATTGAAGGTAACTCCCACTAATAATGTGGTAAAAATTTCATATATTTTTTCACAATACTCTAGGAATTATGATCTAAGGAAGATGACCTTCCTCAATGCATCATTAAATAGGTCATGTTGGAATTTCTGTAATAACTCATCTTCTGTAGGATTTCAAAAGCTTAAAAGTTATCCACATTGAGGGGACATACCACTTATTATATGGTAGAAATTTTAGATATTGGGTCGCAATATTTTAGGAGATATGAGTAGAGGGAGTCAAGCCTTCTAAATGCTCATAAAATCAAGCCTCAAACAAGTCACGCTAACATTTTTGCTATAACATTTCGTATGGGAATTCTCAGGAGCTGAAATTTGTTCCACTATGAGGAGAAATCCCATTGATATTGTGATAAAATTTTAGACATTTATTCACTATATTTTAGGATATATGACCATTAGAAGTCAAGCTTTCTGGATACTATTAGAATTTTGCACCAAATGTGATTGTGTTGGTATTTTTGTTATACCTTTTCATCTATGAAATCTCAGAAGTTGAAAATCGAACCATAGTCAGGTAAAATACCCCTAATCATATGGTTCAATTTCCATACTTTTACTAATACATTTTATGATATATGCATTGAATCGTCCACTATATTAGTTTGCATGCCAAGTGTTTGATGAAATGCTTAAATGGTTCAATGATTAATTGCATAAAATGTTTGATAAAATACCCCAATGAGTATGATGTTTGTGGTTGGGGATAGTATTGATGTGTAATAGTATTGTTGTAGTTGATATATGCTTACTTGTATGCAAATAGTTTTCATGTAAAATGTTTGAAGAAATGCTTACATGTGTTATCACTCAGGTTGTCCCTAGGTTGGAGTAAGGGATACGGCCAAGGTAACCACAAACCAACTTTGGATTGCAGGTTCTAGCCCACCTGCAAACAGAGCGGGCTATCTCTTTGGGATTTAGCTTTGTTGAAATTGATCTTAGGCTAGCTATTGAGTTCAGGGGTTTTTTGTTCTGTTTTGGTGGGAAAATTGATGTTTCAGGTAGAGAGGCATAACACAGTCTGAGTGTTTCAAACCATTGGGCGTGGATTCGAGGAGGAGGACTGCTGGTGCATTTCCTTGGTCACAATAAGGGAAAATGGAGCAAGATAGTTGCGCATGAAACAATGTTTCAGGTTTAAATGATGGAAAGAATGCTAAGTAACAAGAGGCAGTTAAGAATCTCTCAATCAGCTTAACAAATGTAGGTAACAGAGCTCTACATAGGGGTAGTAAAGAATCCCTAGATAATTGGCAAACACAGGTGAATCGGGGTAAATATGAGCCAGGAGGAATTCATATTCATAACCAATTCATTCAGAGGAAAACATACAGAAATAGCAGAAATTGAGCATAGAGTGTATTTAAACAAATTCTAAGCTATTCTTTCTTCCTGTTATTTAGACAGTGGTAAACAATAAAACAGAGGTAAGATGCACTTATTGTTTCAGGCTGCAGCACAAGGATTCCATCTTCAGGTCTTCAAAACATTCATTAACAACAGGCAGTTTGCTCTCCAAGCTTTCAGCAATCTTTGGTTATACAAAAAACTCAGGTATACAATGCGAGTCTCTAGTGAAAATTCTCAATTGACCAACGCTTGAAACAATGTAGAGAGCAGTATATATAGGGAAAAACTCCCTACAACTGCTTTTATTACATCTTGACCTAAAATAGGTCATAAAAAATGATTAATTGACCTAATTCTATCAGAAATAAATGCATGAAAATATCTCGGGCTGCGCTGAGGGCGGCTGTATCAAAACTGAGTAAATGATGTAGTCCTCGGTGGCTTGGTGCAGTGATTTTTGCAATAAATGTGTATGGGTTTTTGCTTCTTTGTTGTCTGTCTTCATTTAAAGCTTTAACTGTGATTTGAGGGCAAGGATGGGCTTACGCCTCTTGATTTGACTTTCTGGGGGGCTCATCAATGTACAGGTGCTTCAAGCCCCTAAAAAATCTTCGACTGATACTCTTTGGCTCTTGTTCTTCCTCTGATATTCTTTGACAATAAATTTGGATGCTGTTCTGATGTGCTATGCGTTAAATAAGCATTTAATGGCCGCTGTTCGGCTCTGTCTTCCTTAAAAATGTCTTGGGCTCCTTCCTGAATGCTTCGCGAAGAAAAACGGGTCATTCGACGCCTTTCGGGCTTGCTGGGGGCTGAATGATGAAAATATTCCCTAAAGATTCCCCATTCAGGCCTATTTTATCCAACGATAAGTGATTTGCGCTATCAAAAACTGCCTTAGAAACTGATTCGGGGGCTCCGGAGTGTGATTTTCACCCTTCGCGCTAAAAACTGATGATGACGTCAGCATGACGGGACTTTGTACGGCGGGTGACGTCAGCAAGATGACGTGGCGGGATGACATCAGCATGATGACGTCATCATGTACGGAGGTGATGTGGCAGTACAACAGGTGACACGGTGGCAAGGCACGTGGCAGGGTGACTCAGCGGTACAGTGACAGGAGGCCACACAGGCGGATGACGTGTCATGGTGACTGGGCAGGGGGGTGACGCAGGCAGGTGACGTCATTGCACAGGAGTGGTAAATGGTTTTGGGTGCACCGCCTTAGCGCCAGGGCAGTTTTGGGGAGAGGGGCTCCGCCACAGCCCAGGAGGTGATGCGTGGCGGGAGTACGGCGGCAATACCGCCCATCTCCCGGATGCTAACCTTTAGTCACGTCGGGGGACAGGAAGGCCCGCCAGTCGTTGATCTGGGCGCAGGACGATCGGACGGCTGGCGGGAAGGATGGGGCGACGACAGGTTAGTGGGCAGGGATATCTGCGGGAATATTCTGATTTAAATATAGCGCGGCGGGGGTTTTTTAGACTTTAGGAAAAGTGGGTTATAGGGTTTGATGAGCGCGGGTTAATGTATTTGCACTCGGGACTTTAGCAAAATGGGTAAAACATGGGTTTTTGAGGGTTTATGAGTGGGGGTATAGCGATTTGTGCATAAAAAATTAGGATAAGGGCGGAAATCTGGGTTTTTTGAGGGTTTTTAGGGCAAGGGAGAGGTTGTTAGCATGACCATGTTATAGACATTTTTGTGCCTTGCATCACTGAGCATGAAATGTCAATAATCAAGGGATCCAAAGTCCCTAAACATGTTGTTCCTACCCCTAGAGGAACAAGGCCAGAAAACCACAGCAATTCACAAAAGTTCTCCACCTGAAAACACTCAAAAACAAGGCAATTCTGGATCATGTCAACTGCTCCACTGAGCATCTGCGCTGAATGTCAACTGCTCCACTGTCTACCTGCGTTGAATGTCAACTGCAACAAAGGCTACCTGCGCTGAGCGTAACTGGACAAGTGGCAGGCTCATGACACTTGCATCAGGGAATTCGACTGGTGATGAGTAAGAGGTTCCAAATCTCCAAGTGGAAGCAAGAACCTCCAAGTGGACTCAAGAACTAACAGAGGGAGAGGACACTAGTCAGATCTCAAGCTGACTCATCCTCTCTCCAATATCCCTATATATAGATCTCTCCTACATGAGATCAAGGAGGCTGGAATTTGGTATTTGCAAAGAATTGCTGTTGGTTTGTGGCTAGAAACATTGGGTGTGTTATGCTTTGAAGGGAGCTGAAGAAGGAATTCCATTCTGCTGGGAAGGAGATGCTGGGTTGGAGCCCTATGGGTTGTATCTCTTCTTGAATCCTGTTACTTTCAATAAAGCTATCTTGATTCTTTCCTATATGCTGGTGTATTTTGTATGATTGCATTGGTATATTTGATTTACTTCTAATCCTGAATCATTTATGAATATGTATATTTGCCTTTGTATTGTGTTCTTCTCTTGTCGCAAGTAGCTGCTCTCTTGTCACAGGTAGCTGTTCTCTTGTGATCTCGTGGGATTCAAGTAGCTATTCTCTTGAGCAAGCGAGGAGGCAAGTAGCTGTGGACACACAAAGAGAAGAGGATCTAGTTCGAGGGACAACCGGAAGACAACGGTAAGTCTGCCGATCTCCCCTCTTTTACATTTCATAAAGGAAGAAATCATAATAGCTGTATTCATTTGTTGCTAAGGCGCTGTCACACCTTAGGTGGATAGGATCGTCCTGCATAGGCATTTTTCCCCACAACAAATTGGCGACTCCGCTGGGGAAGAACTTGTTTATTCATTTCATTTGTGTTTCCGTCATTTGTTTACTTCATAGACTTGACAGCAACTCTTGAACTGCATCTTTCCCAAATGCAAAGTAAAAGTTGCTTCTTTGATCCAGTTTTTTGGACTTGTCTATGATCTAAACTAGATCCACAAATGATTTGATGATCCTTGTGATAGTCTTTAGTACCCTATCAAAGCATCCCTCTGTTTATACCTTGCTTGTGTTTCTGATTTGGCCTGAAACACTTGATTTTTGAGCATTTTGTGACCCAGAAACCAAGGGAAACGAGAGTTTCTCTCTTCAGCGCAGACACTGTGAAGGCAGTCTGCATTTCAACGCAGGTCCCGAAGGGGCTACCTGCGCTGAATGTCAAACTGACAGTGTTAGACCTGTGCTGAACCAGTGTGGCTTTGTGCAGCTGGGGTTCTTTGTCCTCTTTTGCCCTGTTTTGATCTCTATTTTTGCAGCCTTTAACCAGCATAGGTGCCAGTTTGATAAACCTTTTCTTTTCTTGAATTCCGCCTCATTTTTGTACAAAAAGATTGTGAATTTTTTTATGTGTTTGTGGCATCATTTACAGTCTTCCTTTGCATGAGTAGAGTGATCATCCTGTAGCCTTTGATTCAGATCTGATTGATAGTGATCTTAGAAGAGAGTTCATTGGCTGTGTGTTCAGATTGATTATAGTTTTACTTTTGCTTATTGGTTTGAATTTGTTCTTTTCAAAGTATCAAAACGAGTCTTTATTTCGAAAATCACAAAGTGATTGTAATCTCTTCTACCCTTGTTGATTTCAAAGAAAGTGAACTTGTTTATATTGATCATCTTAAAAGCAAATTCAAAGTTGTGCAAAAAGCTTTCTTTGTAGGCATTTATACTAAAAAAGTTGAAAACAAACACCTGCATTGTGCATTTTGCATTTGATAGTTTGCATGTTGGATTTAGGGAAAGTGCATTAGAGCGTGTTGTTTGCTCTTTGAGAAAATATAGTCGCTCTCTTTTCCCTTAGTAGCTAGGATTTTCAAAGTTGAAAGATTGTAAAGCTTGCTTATCATCTTAGACTGCATTTAGGAATTGGTATCATACATCTCGTGGTGAACCTTGAAAGGCAAACTTTAAAAAGATCAACCTAAAATAAACTGAATGAACCTAACAACGCTTTGTAACATAACGCACAACATAGAGGTCTAGGCTAGAGATGTGTTCCGGCGTCATTAAGCCTAGTGACTGTCGATCTCTAAGAAGGTGGGTGATTCCTCCTGAGAGACGGTAGCGCTAGTACAGATTTGTGTTCCCACGTACCGTCGCGTATATATTGCGAGACCCCTATAGGGAAATATCTTTTATCCTTAGGAAGCCGTGTTGGCTGCCCTACTGATCGCAATGCAGTGAACACAGCATTCACGAAGATTGACCACCCGTACCATAAAAAGTATTCTGTGGTTTGCGAAAAGTTTGGCACACCCTCTGCCTAGATCTCCAGAGCAGTTTCTTTTGGCCTTTTTCAGACTCTATAACATAAAAAGTCCATCCGAGCATTTGTCACTTCGGGCTCGTTAAAACATCGAAGGAGACTAGAGTCATCTTTAGCTTTTTCTCGACTCTTTAAAAGTGAAAAAGCAAGTTTTGTCTAAAGTGTCGTTAACAATTTATTTTAAACGGAACAATCACCCTTTAATCCTGCGTTGATCTTTAGGTTGAAAAGATAGAGCAAACCAACCAAGGAGTTCCCTTGGGTGGAAATCCTAGTCCCTTCTCCTCTTGGGGAGATGTTGGTGCGCCCCACATGGCCACATTGTCGCTTCCAGGACTGACAATTGGTCTACCAGTTTGGCTCTTTTCAACCAATGTCGTTCAGAATTCCACCACTCGTGAACAGTTGAGTCAACAGTTAGATCAGAAAAGAGTTGCCTCCTAGCCTTCCACTTCATCTTCCTCCCCTCCTTCCTCTTCGCTTGACGGAACTGGTCGATCAAAAAATCGGGTTCCTAAGGAGAAGAAGGAGAAGAAGAAGAAAGAAAAGAAGAAGAAGGAGCCTAAGGCGACTAGGGGCAAACAAATGCCATCTAACAAAAATCTACACACCTCACTCGTAAGGCCTAAATCGCCATGCGCCATCTGCAGGGGAGACCACTTCCATAGAGATTGTCCTTGTATCCCACGGATACTAAGAGACTGGTCCCCCCATTTGCACAATTCGGGAGCATCGACCTATGATAGCCATGTCGACTGCTCACCGTCAACTAGTGGGAGTGAAGCTCCAGGATAGAATGGGAGAGTTAAATTTCCCTGCAGACTGTGTGAAGGCGATCACGCCATCCACCGTTGTCCCTTCTTAGATGAGGCAAAAAGATTTCTGGAAGATCGTCCAATTTTACGAGCGAATCTTCCTCCTGGATATCAAAGACTCCTGCCAAGTCCCTCACTAGTTGAGAATCCGGCTGAGCCACTTAGATGGTCAGTCGAAGCACCTGTCATTGAAGAAGAACCATCTGGATCCATGCCTGACGAAAGTCAAAAGGTTGATACAGCAGTTGACCCGGTTTTGCCTTCAGAGGCTCCATCTTCGAATGACACCATCACAGAGGAGAATACAGACGACACCGTCCAGGTTCTCTTCATCAACACTGACTCTGATGATCAAGGGGGCAATGCCACCATTCCTTTGTCGTAGGAAGGAAGTTCATCAGAGCGTTATCCGGCCGTATATTCGGTCCCACCACCAAGCAACCTGGTTGTGTCCTTTGATTGGAACCAACTAGGCAGACCCCGGTTGCCAGCCAGTGTGCCATTCGGAATTATTGGTCAAATATACAGAATGGTAATGGCTGGCACTATCATTGATGAGGGGGCATCTATGAGTATCCTTTCGTCTATTGCTTGGAAATCGCTTGGTTCGCCAACACTTTTATCTGAGATGAGAAATCTATCAGGTTTGGATAAAGGAACCAGTCGACCTTTAGGGATCCTCCCCAATGTGCCTATAAAATTGAAACGGAAGACTATTCAAATGATCGTGATGGTCGTTCAAGGACCCGTGGATTATAACCTACTCCTTGGACGAGACTATGTATATTGCATGGGAGCTGTAGTCTCCTCACTCTTTAGAGTAATGTGTTTTCCGCATGAAGGAAGAATGGTCAAGCTCGTAGACCAACTTTCGTTTCCCGGATCACACATCGCAAGTAGTCATGTGCCATCCCTAAATGGTCTATTCATGCAAGAAGTGTCTCAACCCACGGTCCGTCCTCCTGATGAGCGCGAGTAATCCGGGAGGATATGACTGGAACCCATGGGGCATGCCTCCTGGCCTGCTTTGGCAGGAAAACTTTGGGTATAGGGTAGGTTTCCGCGGGAGAATATGACTAGTCCGTACCCCATCCGTGGTTGGTGTTAGTGTCGGTCATGATGCCCTCCATCAGTGATCAAAAAACTCTTTGCATATGCATAAGTAGGTGTCTCATCGATGTCAGTTTTGCATTCCATTAGGCATGCCATAAAACTGATGGAGGAGCTGGTCCTTGTTCCCTTCTTGGCTTTGCTAGATCAGGTCATATCAGTTAATGAACTTGTGTCACGCTTGTTTTGTTTTGTCCTGAAGTCCAAAGTCTTAGGTCTAGGGTTTCGGTCAAATGTCATTGCAAGATCATGAGTCAGAGGTCCATGGGTCCCCAGCAAGCTGGAAGGAGGTATGTAAATATGTTTCATGGATATTTTCATCAGGTACAGCTCATTTATACCTTAGATTTAAAAACCATGTTTTTAAAGCCAAGGTCATGTCAATTTTGCAAAAAATAAGGAAATTTTCAAAATTCTTCAAAATGCTGGCAATAACCCTGGTCTCCTCACTAGAGTCCATCAGATGGTCAATCTGCAAAAAGAACGGAGTTAAAGCACCCAAAAAGTCAAATTCGGGACAAAGCAAACTCAAAACTGTGTTAAAGAGAATGTCAAAACAAAACATTAGAAAGTGGGTTTGGTAAGTAAATTTTTTCAAATTGGGCTTATAAAGAGTCAAATTCCCTCTAAAACACCCTCATTGTGCATCTAAGAGCTTGCAAAGAAGAGTGAGAGGGCAAAGAAGGCGAAAGGAGGCGAATTGCAGAGAATTTGGGTCATTTTCAGGTGCGCGACCACTCAGGAGTTGTGCGCGACCAGTCAGCAGCTCCTCCGCAGTGTTAATTCCTAACAGGCGCGACCAGTCAGGCTGTGCGCGACCAGTCAAAGCCCGTGCGCGACCAGTCAAATTGTCTTCCACAAAACCACTTCAAATTTGCTCAATCGCCCTCTTGCTTGCTAAATTGATCGAGGTAGGGTCTTCTAACATGCTGGATGCTTGAAATCAAGGATGTTGGGCTTGTGCTTATATATATTTGCTACCAAGAATGTAAAGAGGAATGGATTTTAGTTATTGCTTGTTCATGTAGGAATTATGCTAGGGTTGGTGTTCTTTTTCAAGGTTTTAAACTCCCATTTATTCCCTCCATTGTTTCCCATTAAATTCACAATTGTTATGATATGTCTCTATCTTATGTCATTTGCAAAGAATGTTAAATTTCCCATCCCCAATACCTAAACCCTATCCCTCCCTCACATACATTCCCTAAACCCTAATGCCCTCCATCTAATCTACCCAAAACCCTAACGTCCTTCACACAGCAAGGATAACAAATAAACACAGCAAGAATAAAATGATGTGCAAAAAGAAAAAGGCAATATGATGGCAAAATGACAAAAACTAAAAGAAAGGCAAAATGACTGTGCATAGTCATTACAAAACAGAGAACATATTTGTTGTGTATATTCAAAGCAAAAACAAAGACAATGCAGCTGTGTATATTTATCAAAAAGACATATTGCTTTGAGTATTCATTACAAAAATAATGTTGCTGTGTCTCCCAAAACCAAACCCTGTTTTTCCTTTTCCCTTCTATCCCCTAAATATCCTTGTTTCAATACAACTCTTTTCCCTTTTGAAGTTGTCAATGAAATCCCTTTTCCCCTTTTGACAAAAATGTAAATAAAGCCCTCCTTCCCCTATGACAAATGTAAAAGAATCCCTTGTTTCCCTTAGCATCAAATGTACATGAATCCCTTGAAAAACAGAGTATGCCTTATAATGTACAGTCAAAAGACAAAAATCAAAGAGCAAGTTGTTGATGCTAGTGATCTATGCTGCCCCATACCCCTGTTATACATGTTGTCCCTTACCCCCTGTTGAGCATGTATATCATTTCCCTTGGTTATTATCATCCATGTTTCCCTAATAAAAACATTTCTTTGCAAATGATTTCCCGGTGATTAAGATGAGATTGTATGTTTGACAGTTTGTGAATTGTCCCTTAGAAATTCCCTATTTTTATATGTTTCCCTTTCCTTATGAAAAATCCCCTTCCCTAACATTTCCTTCATGATTTTGTTCCCCTTGAAAACAGCATACAACTCAGCATTTTTGCAGGCAAGGGCAGCAGTTAACTTTGTCTATTTTCTCCACTTTGCTCAAAAGCACCATGTCAACCACTGAAACCTATGAGCAAGGTGATGACCGGTCTTCTTCCACAGAGGTTGAGGTACAACAGAGGCCTCGTAGGGGTGGCAAAGGTGGTCATCATAAGAGAGAAGAGCCCACATCTTTAGCAGAATTACAGGCCTGCCCTTTGGCAGTGAATTGTTTCCGTTATATGTCATGTTTTCAGTTCTGTGAGAGGCTTGCCCAGATTCAGCACCACAGAGAGTTGGCCCGCTTATTTTTTTTGCACCTTCATGATGGGCAGGTCACTCTTGCAGGGGTGAATTTTGTGCTATCTCCGGAGGTGATTTCAGAGGCTACCGAGATACCAAATGTGGGTGAGGTGTGGCCCAAGCGCAAAATGCTGGATTATGTTTATTTTGAGCCATATGTCAGGCCAGCATTCATGAGCCACTTGTCCGGGTTCTTTCCTTCCAGATTCCTCCGGGGGGAGTATGCTCCGATCATGCGGCTTATCATGCATTACTTCACATGTGAGGGGAGATTTTCACAGGTCTTCTCTTATCACATTCGCCTGTTGATGCACTTTACCCGAGTGAGGATGATGAACATCCAGGTTTTCTTCTTCCAGGACATTTAGAGGATGGTGTCCGTGTTCCAGAGGCGGTCCCCAGCTCAGCAGTATAGGAGTTTGTGCCATCATGGTCTCATCCAGCTCATTGTTTCCCATCAGTTGAGTCAGCAGGGCATTCCATGGGCAGACTTCATTTCTCATGAGTTCTTTACAGTGCCACCACAACCACACCCAGAGCCAGAGGTCATTTATGAGGAGGGGGGTCCATCTCACCAGCCCGAGATCATTGTTCTGAGACAGGTTGCTTCCTCACCTCAGGTCACCTAACAGAGAGGTCACAGGACCTTGTTTGCAGCAGCTTGATGAGTACTTTCTCCACAGTAGGTGGAAGGGGTCTCACCATCATCATCTACAGGTCAGCGAGTGTTATCTCCACACCAGGTGGAAGGGGCCTCGCGTTCTCCATCAGCAGTATGGGAGGGCAAACAGCCCATGATAGAGGAGGAGAGCGCCGGTGACACATAGGTTAACATCATTAATCTTGATGCTCGCTCCCCCACTTCAGATTTGCATGAGATCATCCGACAAAGAGAGGCGGAAAACTGCTTGTTACAGCAGAAGCTCGACATGGCCCAATGGAAAATAAACTATCTTGAGCAACGCAACAAGCAACTTGAGGATGAGAAAGAGTTGGATGAGCTGTGGAGGATTCGAAGTGACCGAGTCATCAACTGTAGGAGGCCCGGTGACTTGCTGGCCAAGGAGAGGGAATCCATGCTTATCCGTGTGAATGCACACTTGCAGAGGCTGTTAGAGAAGGCAAACGAGGACAAGAGGTTGCTACGGAACATGAAGAATTACTATTCGGCGAGGATGCATGTTTGCAAGGCGAAAATGAAGATGTTCCAAAGGAGGTTGTCCGAGGCCCGTAAGAGGAAGAAGAAGACCAACCCGCTCCGTATCTTGGCTGAGGCCTCTCTCACTCACCATGATACTCATTAGCATCCTCCTAGCAGCAAACTCAAGAAATTTTGAGAGTTTTGAAGCATTTTTGGCATTTTTGGGAATTTTACAGGTTTTGGCCATTTGACTGGTCTCACCGCGCGCGCGACCATACATGGGGGCAACTCAGAACGGGGAAAACTTTGCATTTTTGGAATTTGCATGCAAAAATACACTTGCCTATGGATGGGTTTCAGATTTTATGGAGATTTAGGCTTCCAAAAGCTCAAAATACATGCAAATCTTGACTTTCTGCCCCTATTTTGAGTTGCAGAAAGCTGTCTTGGGAGAAATGACTTTTGAGGGGTCAAATCAACTCTAAATTCAAATATTCTGGTGGGGTCGGAAAGTAGACTCGTAGAACTTTCCAATGAGCTATCTTGCACCTGATTTGGACACGGGGAAGGCCCTCAAACAGAGCTGTGAATGTGCGCGCCCAGTCAGAGTGATGTGCGCGACCTGTCAGGGAAATTTGCCTGTTTTGACCAGTTCGGCCAGCAAAACACTGTTTTCATCTTGGTTGACTTTTGAGGCATGTAAATGATGGATTTTTCTGTAATTTTCATGGCACTTAGATACTTTTACTCTCCTTCATCACTTCTAGAAGATTCTTTGATGTAAATGGTAAATATTTAATGCATGGATAGGTTTCCTAAGTTTTAGAGGCAAGTTGTTTTGACTGCCTATTATCTAGTGCTCAGTTTAGAATTAGTTGAAACAGCTCCTAGGAAGCTGAGCATGACCCCTAGAGGTGGGGAAAGGAGTTAGATCATCTATATTATGCCTTCTCTTGCTCATTTTCATGGTTGGACTCTTGAGGGAGAAGCTCCTATTGTATATTTTACTTGTATCTCTGCAATTTGAGGAAAAGGAAGACCAGGGTTTTGCAGACATCATTGGGATTCTTGTGGACTCTTGTGTTGATGGTGTGTTCTCTTATTGTAATTGTAAGTGTGTTTATGTGTTCCATCTCTTTCTTTACTGCAGCTTATTAAACAAATGAAGTGATAAAGTTTGAATTCATGCTTGCCATGCTCAGCTTTCAAATTTGTTTAATGCTTATGTTTTCCACTATCTAGAGAGGATTCAAAGTCATTGTTTGCCCTCTTTAGCTTCTCTTTTTTCTTCCTTGATCATCCATCTCAGCTAAAGGCATCAGCACAAACTCCTACCTTTCCCCAAAGACCCACCTGCAGAAACTGTGTCAAATCCCCGCACCCTGAATGCACTCCCTCCAATTGCCACCAAAAACCCCAAAAAACTTCAAATCAACCTTTTAATCAGTTTACTAGCCTAATATCAGTGTCACTGTATTGGTCATCTCTGTCCATTGAATATTTTACTGAGATTTACTGGAGAGAGCCTTCTCATACCCCGTAGGGCTAGCTACGAGGTGAAATGGTTTGATGTTGCCTTGAAGGTTTACCTTCCTCAGCCTAGGGTGAAATCTCAAGCGCTAACAGTTGGAAGAGGGGTTCTTCTAGAATAGGATTCTTTTGTCAAAGTTACGTGTTTGACACGAGTCATTCACCCTTGTCTATTTCGGTAGACATTGCGGAGGAAGTGTTTTGTTTGAAAGATTAACGAGACAATCTTTGGGTAACCTGAAAGAGGTAAGCCTCTCTCGATTAAAACAAATGTTTTGGCGGAGGGTAAGTAGAGGTAACCTTGAAACTCTATTTTATACCTGGGGGCATGCAAACCTTTTGGAATGCAAGCAAGGGGCGACTATTTATTTTTTAAATTTTTAGGTCCTCCCTTTAAACCTGTAGGTCTAACCCTTTAAACTCGTAGGATTAGCCGTTTCTGAACTTGCATAAAGAAAGGATGGGGAGCAAAGCTTAGTGAGATGAAGCTCCATAAAAAATAGAATCTTGATGAGACACTCTTATCAAAAGACTGGGTAATCGAGCAGTTTTAGCATAAAGTTCATGCTCGTTAAAAAATAACCGCAAGATCCGAGCAGTTTTAACGCGGTCTTCATGCTCGTTAAAAAATAAATATAAGCAGTGAGCAATGTTTCCTCCAGAGTTTAAGCTCATTTTTAACTAAAAAATGAACCTATCCCGGTAAATGACCGCTGTGAATGTAATTTATCAGCCGTTAAAGCGTTGGTCATGTTTGCACCTGCCACCTCCACTTTCCATTTAGCCAATCGTTCACCTCCATATGATTGTTTACCCATTTTGAGGAATAGCTGCGAAGAGTGATTTCACCTAGCCATCCTTGTGACACCGCCGTGATTGGAAAATTCCAACCTGTACCTAGAATTAGTTGCTATCCCTGTTTATCACTCGTTCCTCAAAAGACGAGTCTTCTTTAAGCTCTTTTCAATTGACTCGTAAAATATGAAAAGATTGCCGAGTTTTGGCCTTCCAGCTCGTTAAAGGACGGGAAGAGCTATCCCTCCTCTAGATTTTAATCTTTTTGGACCTGAGGGATTATTGCACAAAAAGATCGAGCACTTGTTTTGTTCGGCTCATTAAAGATATCGAAAACTCATCCCTTTTGTATTGTTTTATACTTTTTCAGACTTAAGGGATTAGATGACGAAAAAGGAATTTTGGAGTTAACTTTATGTACCTTTTCAGACTCTCTAAAAATGAAAAGGACCGAGTTATCCTTGTCATTAGACTTGTTAAAATTATTAAATAGCGACAAACTTGTCTTTAGACGAGAACGAGTTTCACTATCGCTAGGCTCGTTAAAACATAGCGATGGGCTTGCCTAAAGGGTAGGTTATAGAACAAGCATATGTTATCCTCCTCAAGCTTGACAAAAATAAAGAGGTACTGTTCAGCAATGACTGGGGAAAAATTGGGAAAAAATCAAGAAAACTTTGATGGTAGCAGGTCGCTCTTGAACATGACACTTTTCCTCCGTATCACATTCGGGTTGGGTTGTTTCATTCACCGGTCACATCACCATGGTCTTGCCATACCATCCATATTTGGGGAAATCCTACCGATCCATCGCATCAGTGTCGCCATATGTTCAAGAGAAGTCGTTCAGAAAGAGTCAACCGGGTCCCATCCACTGCCATACATTATCCTTCATCCGTTCATGACCGCCACCCTGAATCATATGTCACAGATTGTTTTCACCTCCATTAAAATCATTAGCTCCGTTCCGTGTCACTGATGTGGGATTCATTAAGGCCCTCCTTTGACGGATCGCTCCTTTTCGACATCAGCTCATTATCCAAGGAGTTGATCTAGGAACAACCCCTTTCAGTACTTTGAAGCTTGCATGCCTCAATGGCAAGTTTCTCACTTCCGGCGACAGGTATACATCAATGACCTTCGACCAGAAGACTTTGCGTGGTGTTCGACGCCAAGTCCTTTATTCACACCACGTGAATTGTACTGCAGTACCTTGAGGGTCATTATCATTATCGGTGATTCCTCTCGCGCTTGTTAACGGTTTACATCATTGACCGGTAATCAAGCGATGTCTTTCCATGTTCGACTTCAGCGCAATTCTCACATGGATCGACTTGTACTTAGAGTGAAGATCGAACGAGTTTGAAGACCCCGGATCTAGTTTCATCCTTCCTGGCCGCGATATATATTCAGGAAAGGTAACGACATTTGACATGTACATCATTGCAGCAGATGATCATCCTACTCAAAGGATGATGATTTCACCAAAATTATCAGTCTACCATCAGACGATCGTCTGTTCTATGTACAAAAATGAATTTATCAAGTTGAGCATGGGAATGCCCGCCTCAGCTAGATCATGAAAACAATATGAATCATAATGTATTGTATTGTATTTTATTACAGGTCTCCTCCCAGCAGATGGATGAACTTCGGACCCTCCTGGATAAAGAATTTCACCTGATAAACGGCCTCATACTTTAGGGGGCACCTGTTATAGACATTTTTGTGCCTTGCATCACTGAGCATGAAATTTCAATAATCAAGGGATCCAAAGTCCCTAAACATGTTGTTCATACCCCTAGAGGAACAAGGCCAACAAACCACAGCAATTCACAGAAGTTCTCCACCTGAAAACACTCAAAAACAAGGCAATTCTGGATCATGTCAACTGCTCCACTGAGCATCTGCACTGAATGTCAACTGCTCCACTGTCTACCTGCGTTGAATGTCAACTGCAAAAAAGGTTACCTGCGCTGAGCGTAACTGGACAAGTGGCAGGCTCATGACACTTGCATCAGGGAATTCGACTGGTGATGAGTAAGAGGTTCCAAATCTCCAAGTGGAAGCAAGAACCTCCAAGTGGTCTCAAGAACTAACAGAGGGAGAGGACACTAGTCAGATCTCAAGCTGACTCATCCTCTCTCCAATATCCCTATATATAGATCTCTCCTACATGAGATCAAGGAGGCTGGAATTTGGTATTTGCAAAGAATTGATGTTGGTTTGTGGCTAGAAACATTGGGTGTGTTATGCTTTGAAGGGAGCTGAAGAAGGAATTCCATTCTGCTGGGAAGGAGATGCTGGGTTGGAGCCCTATGGGTTGTATCTCTTCCTGAATCCTGTTACTTTCAATAAAGCTATCTTGATTCTTTCCTATATGCTGGTGTATTTTGTATGATTGCATTAGTATATTTGATTTACTTCTAATCCTGAATCATTTATGAATATGTATATTTGCCTTTGTATTGTGTTCTTCTCTTGTCGCAAGTAGCTGCTCTCTTGTCACAGGTAGCTGTTCTCTTGTGATCTCGTGGGATTCAAGTAGCTGTTCTCTTGAGCAAGCGAGGAGGCAAGTAGTTGTGGACACATAAAGAGAAGAGGATCTAGTTCGAGGGACAACCGGAAGACAACGGTAAGTCTGCCGATCTCCCCTCTTTTACATTTCATAAAGGAAGAAATCATAATAGCTGTATTCGTTTGTTGCTAAGGTGCTGTCACACCTTAGGTGGATAGGATCGTCCTGCATAGGCAATTTTCCCCACAACAGACCAGGTGTCATCTAACTCCTGCTATGACACGGATGGGCTAAAAGAAGCCCCAGATGGACTATTTTTTCCCGGAATTAGAAGAAATGTGGCTATTTTGCCAGGGGGGATATTTACATAGGGGAGTTTTATATACATATTTTTAGTAGGGGAAGGGGAAAAACTGATGGGGAGTTATATAATAGAGTTATTAGTTAATATGGTGATGATAAGAAAGCGCTAAGGTAGGGGACCTTAGGCTAATTTTGGGGAAAAGAATTTCTAAAGAAATGAAATCCTTGAGCGAAGCAGATCTCCACTAAGGCAAATGACATGGAAAATGATGAACTAAGAGGGATCAAGTAGATATTGACCTCTTTGGGGAAATTAGTAAGTGACTTGGGGAATTAGAAGAAGGGGAAGTTAGTGATGTCCAGCTTGAGCTCCACCAGATGAAAATTGTCTGCACTGTGATATGAAGAGATAAAACAATTTGTAACACAAAATTGATCATAAGTCATCATTCTGCAACCTCACAGCTACCTACCCAGCCTACTCACCTAACATTTTTTCTTCTTTTTGGTTTGGGTGCACTTAGACTTGCAAACCCAACTTTAAAATTTTTCTTTTGAATGATTTCCTATCTAAATCTACACTTATTTCTGCCAGGACCCAGATTAAGCAGTTGGGTCCCTTTGATTCTCTACCTATCTACAGATCTGCCAAGATTAAACTATTTGATCAGATGCATTCTCTACATTCTAAAACAGGAAATTGAAACCTAGGGAGACCAAGGTTAGACTGTTTGGACCTCCCTTAGAAAACTCTTCAAAACTGGAACCACTCATCAAAATTGGAATATAGCAGTGGCATTTGGACTAGCACACTTCATGGCTTTTTGTTGAAATATGGAAAACTGCATCCTGCAAAGTATGACATATTTGGCATGTAAAAATGTCAATCATGAAAGATGAAACCCTGTTGCAATAGGAGGCTAACAGTGGCTCCACTTGGGGATGGCTTTTCCTTGTGAAAAATCAAGAACAGCAGGTCAGACTGCCTTGATCTTCTATGGTTGTTGTAGACTGGAAACATTTGTTCTGGCTGCTAAAAATGTAAAACTTTGAACTATGAACAACCTCCTCCTCAACTGAATTACTGTGAACTGTGCAGCAACGCCTGATTTCTTCTGCGTGCTTGATAATTATGCACAATGACTGCAAATAGTTCTTTTCTACCATGAATTGCTTGTAATGTGACAGTTTTTTCTCTTGATACTTTGCTGAAAACTGGTGTAGAAACAGAGCTTTAAAAACTGTGTCTTTCACAAATTTACTGCTTTTCCTTAAACAATCGGCCTGCTTATACAAAAATAAAAACAGAGTGCTGATATATACAAAAAATATTGTACAAAGATATATACAAAACTGCATTGTGTCCCTTAAAAGGGGTCATGGTAATGTTTCAGCATACGGCCATTGACAGGGCCTTCTTCAGCAGAACTATCCTCTACAGATTTGAGAAAATATGTGTTATTTCCCTGAACAGCAGAAATAACGAATGGACCTTTCCATAAAAAATCAAACTTGGCATGTTTGCCCTTGTCTTCCCTTCTTGAAATCCTCAACTTTAGCTCTCTTATCAAATATCTTTTTAAGCTTTTCTTGCAAAATTTGAGCTCTGTCATAAACTTGTTCTCTGGTTTGCTGAAGATGAATGGTCTGATTGATTCCTCTTTGAATGCCATTTGGTTTAGCCTGAATTTCTTGTAATGATTTGATAGTAGGAATGCCCAAGGATGAAGAAAATCTAGCCTCCATGCCATATACTAGCTCATAAGGGCTCATCCCAATGGATATTTTGCTCGAGAGTCTGTCTGCCCATAGGGCATTTACCAACTTTTTGTGCCAGTTCTTCTTGTTTTCTTCTAACACTTTCTTTATGATAATGATGAGGCTTTTGTTAGATGATTCGGCCAAGCCATTACCATGAGGGTAATAAGCCGTAGAGTGGCCTAAAGTAATATGAAATCTGTCGAAAAAAATGATCATCTTTTTGGACTTAAAGGCAGCGGCATTGTCAGTGATGATTTTCTCAGGGCAACAAAATCTAGACAGGATATTGCACTCAAGGAATTGGATAATGATGGTGTCATTGGCTTGTCTACAAGGAATGGCTTCAACCCACTTAGTGAAATAGTCAGTGGCTGTTAGGATCCATTTGTGTTGGCCTGAGGAAGAGGGATGGATTTCTCCAATGAAGTCAAGACCCCATTGTTGAAAAGCTTGTTCGGTTGAGATGGGTTTAAGGGGTAGGGGTAATAGCTTTCTCTTCCCCTCAAATATTTGGCATTTGTGACATGACATGGCAAACTTCTTTACATCTGCAAAAAGAGAGGGCCAATAGAAACCAGCCCTTAGAATTTTATCAGCAGTGGACTTCCAATATAGATGTCCTCCACAGTCACCTGCATGGAATTCTTTCATGACATTGTTAGTTTCATTCATGGTTAAACAATTAAGCAATATACCTTCATGATTTCTCCAAAATAATGCACCATCTATAACACAAAACTTTAAAGCCTTCATTTTCAAAAATATTTTCTTGGTTCTGGACAATCCTGGGGAGCACACAAGTTTAACAATACAAAGCAAATATCAGTGTACCAAGGGCATTGGAGAAATATTTCCCTGATTTGTGGAGTCGCCAGCTCCGGTTCATTGTCCAGCTGGTTTATGTCTAGGGCTTGAAAGTTTGTTTCAGACATCAGTTTAGCTAAACCTTGTCCCTTTATCACCTTGGTTGGTTTTATTTCTATATCATACTCAAGGATGCTTGCAATCCACTTGCCTCTTTTGCCTTCTAATCCCTCTTGGGTCAATATGTCTTTTATAGCAGCGTGTGGGACATAGGCAATCACATGTGAACATAAAATGTACACTTTGAAATCCTTGATGGCCTTAACAAGTGCGTAGGCCTATTTTTCCATGATTGGGTACTTCAAAGGGGCATCTCTTAAGGCTCGGCTGAAAAAAGAAATTGGCTTTTCAGCTCCCTATTCATCCTTTTGCAAAAGGACAGCGGCTATTGTGTGATCAGATGCAAATGAAAATATGATAAAATCTTTGTCAAACTATGGACTGGTGAGTATAGGGGTTTGTGTCAATGCTGATTTGATACTTTCGAATGCTTGCTTGGTTTCCAGGGACCATCTTACCTTGGCATCCTTTTTTAACATCTTGCTTAATAGTCTTATTAATTAAGCTAGATTTGGGATAAATCTTCCTAGGAAGTTGATTTTCCCAAGGAACGCTTGTAGCTCTTTTATGTTTCTTGGATATGGAATTTGGAGGATGGCTTGGATTCTTTCAGGGCCAATTCTGATCCCATCTTTTGATATAATGTGGCCAAGTAACTTGCCTTCTTCGAGGCCAAATAGGGATTTCTTTGGATTCAAGGAAATGCCATACTTCCTACATGTCATAAAAATTTGCCCAAGATGCTTGAGGTGTTCTTCATCAGATTTGGAAAATGGGGTCAAGTCATCAAGATAAACAACTAGGAAGTCATGTATTTATTTGGCAAATGCAATGTCCATTGCTCGTTGGAAAGTTGCACCATCATTTTTAAGACCAAAAGGCATCTTCACATACTTAAATGTTCCCCAGGGTGTGGTAAAAGTTGTTTTGTCTTGGTCGTCCGGGTGAACAAGTATTTGGTTGAAACCTGAAAAGCCATCTAGCAAAGAGATTCTAGATGACCCCACTACTCTCTGCAAGATGTGGTCCATTTTAGGCAAAGGGTAATGGTCTTTTAGGGAGACTTGGTTTAAATTTCTGAGATCTACACAAAGTCTGATTTCACCTGTCTTTTTTCTCGTAGGAACAAGATTGGACACCCATTCAGAAAATCGGATGGGTGCTATGATGCCTGCTTCAAACATCCTCTTTACTTCCTTCTCAATCAGTGGAAGAAGCATAGGGTTAATTATTGTAAGTTTCTGCTTGAAGGGTTTCTGGTTTGGTTTTAAGGGGATTGTGTGCTGGATCACCGAGGTGTCATCGGATTTCAAATCCTCATAGCTCCAAGCAAATACATCTTGGAACTCTTTGAACAAATAAATGTATTTGGGCTTTTGATCAGGTGGTAGATTTTTGGATGGTTTGATCATTTTTGGATTTTCTGCCGTCCCAATGTTGTGTTCCTCTATATCAGTGTTTATGGGTTGCAATTTTGCCTTTCTAGGAACGTCATTGGCGTCAAACATGTCTTCTAATGGGGTTAGACCAGCAGGAAAAAAGTTATCCTTTAAGTCAATGATCTCTGCCTCTTCTTTGGCAATGTCTTCCAAATGCATTTGTTTCAGTTGTTCTATGTTTTCTTTGTCAAGAATAGTTGGTTTCAGGATTTGTTTGGTTGTTGCAGCTGTTATAGCTTGCTGATCTTCTTTTGTTTGTTGTTTTGAATCTGTCATAGCATCCAAGTCAATGTTGATATTTGAAAATTCATGCTCAAGGGTGAGGAAATTATTAATCTGGACATCATTTTCGAACACCTGCCAATCTATGATGTTATTTGGGACAGCGGGCCTATGTTTTATTTCAGCTATGAAGTGATGGTTTGGGTCAAAAGGAAGCTTGCATGTACTAGCAAAGGTGGCTAGGTTGTGTGCATGAATGTTATCTTCTCTTGAAATTTTGTCAAGCTTGAATTCAGTGAATATTAGTGGTGGCAGTCCTATAGGCTCTCATTCTATTATCGCTGGTAACAAAAATACCTTTTATTTGTTGTATGATTAAATCAGAGTCTCCTAAAATAGACACTTTAGCAGCTCCTAGTGCTTTGAGCAGTTTAAGGCCTAATAGCAGATCCTCATACTCTGCCATGTTATTTGTGCATTTAAAATTCAGTCTGTAGGCATGGCCTTCTGCATGATTGTTAGATGTGTTGTGAATCCAGACACCTGCCCCTTCTCCTAACTTGTTAACAGAGCCATCAAATTCTAAATACCATGTGATTTATTGCTTGTGGTTGATGCCTAAAGTGTCAATCAACTTAGGATTGGGCAGTTTTGAAATTTATGTTTGGGGAAGTTCTTCTTGCATGCTGGTTGCAATAATTGTTGTGACTGTTTCATCAGTGTGTGCAACTGATTCTTCATTGACGTGTGCTTGTTGCTCTGGAGCGAAGGGCTCATTATCAATTGGAGAATTTATATCATCATTAAACAAAATAAAGGAATCCATATCAGAATGGATTGAATAAATGGGAAAATTTTCAGGCTTGCTCTCACTACTTACCACATATTTCATGAGCGTTTATCTATACAGTCTCTTTGGTTGCCCAAATACTGAAATGGTGGCATAGGAAAGGTCTAATTGAAGGGATCCTTGAAGCTTTTCTCCCCATGATCTTGATAGGAGTATACCGTACTTTGGTGGAATGTCAGCAACTACCACATCCATGAGGATGGCCTTATTTGGATATTAAACTAAGGAGACACACAAGTCTTTGATGAGACCTAGACATTTCACTTGAATTGAGTCAAATGAGTACATGTCTTTGTAAGGTCTTGCAACGTCAAGGTTCAGTTTTTCCATAACTGCTTTGGGCATTAGATTGTGCGATGCCCCTGAGTCAAACATAGCATTGTGCAAAACTTTGTCATGTATATGCAAACTGACATAAAAGGGTGGGACAGGTCCATGTGTTGACTTTCTATTAACTTCTGGACCAAACAGCAGTTCAGGGGAATCATCCAAAACATTTACATTGTCCTTGTTTTCTGGAATTTGAAGTGACCTTTGAATTTGTTGCCTATATACATCGTGTTTGGCAAGTTCTGAGAGGGGGATGGATATTTTCAACTTAGCTATTTCTGCCTCTAAATTAAATGGTTTTTCCAATGGAGTCTTGGTGTTGATAAAGGCAGTTTTTTCCTTTTCATTTAAATTATTTGTGATTTTCTCTTGTTTATCAGCGTTATGAGGACTGATAGCTTGCCGTTTTTTAGTTTCAGGATAGGTTTTTGGAACACTTTTCGAGTTTTGTTTCGAGGGAGAAGGTGGCAAAGGCTGATCTTTGGAAGGCTGTATTTCTATTATGTCTTCTACAGTCACTTGATGCGTGTTTAGAATATTTGTATCAGCGGGTTTTGTTATGACAACCTTGCCTTTGGTCTTGTTGGGTTGTTTGCCATCCTTTGTTTTACTAGGTTCCGAAATTTCAATGGTCCTAGTTCTCAGCTTATATTGTTTGTGTACTTCATACAGAACAGTATCATATCCTTGTTTAAAATCAAAAGACTCTCCAGATTTAGTTTGAAACTAATTGTAATCGAATTCATTTTGTCTTCTTGGGACAGGACAATTTGGTGCTCACCCTTTAGATCCATCAGGTTCATGTGAGTGTCCTCTATGGGTTCACTAGAAGTAGATCCTTCAACATAGTTATCTTGAAAAGGGGGTCTTATGTCATGGTCTTGGGTATACCTACCAGCATTTGTGTTCTGCATTTTCCTAAAATTTGGATTCCTTATGGTATTGGACTGTTGTCCTTCCCATGATGCTTTTCTCTCAACATTTTCTACTCTTTCTCCTAGCCTTTGTAGGCCATTGATAATAGCATCAAGCTGTTGATCAAAGGCTGAGGGTTCTTCCTTAAAGGTGGTTCTTCTTTCCATTCTAGCTCTATTTCTCTTGGCAATTAAGTTAGCCTCAACACTGACAGCAACGTTTTGCATGTCTGCAAGGGTCTGAGGAGCTCTTTCTTTTAACTGATATGCCATATCAGGGTCAAAACCATCCGGAAATTTGTACAAGGCCAGATCAGGGGGAGGTCTTAGGTTCTGTGGTATTGCATTGTAAACATTATTGAATTTTGCACAGTACTCCAAAACAGTCTCTTGAGGACCTTGTTTAATCTTATCATATTCAGCTAGTATGTGCAAGGGGTCTTTCTTTTTCTCCCATCTGTTGGTAAAGGATTGGTAAAGCTCATCTGGGGTGGTTATGGAATTTGCAGCGAGTGATTTGAACCAAGTTCTCACATCCCCTGTTAGACTCTAAATGAAAATTCTCATTCTCATGCTATCATCATCTATTTCGTAGTTTTCAAAATAGTCTTGCATCTTTTTAGTATGCTGAATGGCAGTAAAAGGACCAGTACTATCAAAATATGTGATTTTAGATTGGTACTCTTGAGGTAAAGCCCTAGCATTAGTAGGTAATTGCAGGGATGCATATCTATTAGCCATATTGGCAGGGATAAGTAGGACAACGGGGATAAATGGAACAACTAGAGTAACGGGGATCACAAGAGTAACTGGAATGCTGGAAACAACATTAGTCGTAGCATGTGCAATGAATGAAGGTGTGGAAGGAGGAGTTTGAGGTGTAGATGATGAACTAGGGGAAACAAGGGCCGAACGAAACAAAACCTTGACAGGAGTCGAAATACAGCTAGGGTAAGCTATTTCAGGACTTAAATCAACGAAATTTTCCTGTCTTTCTTGCTTCCTAAGGATTTTCGGGATTATGTTAGGGTTTTCAAAAACAGCTGGAGGGTTTGGATCGGGATTTGACCTTGTATATCGTGGATTCTTCTTGGGAGCCAGCTTCCGAATTGTTTTTTGGGTATTTTTATGGGAATATTTTTGAAATTAACAAGGGACCTATCAGATTTTGGAATGGCTGTGTATATCTTAAAACTAGCTTGAAGATTGACTGAAGCAGCTTTTATTTACTTCTGCTAATGTAAAATAGAAACAGTTTCAAAGGCTTCCTGGCTGACATTCAGGCTTCATCTGTAGTTTTAAGAAATATACAACAATTTAGAAAATTGACCTTTTGAGGGGATCTTTCCAACCTTCTTCGTGAAATTAACTGAGGATGCTTCCCAGTGGAGTCGCCATTATGTTATCACTCAGGTTGTCCCTAGGTTGGAGTAAGGGATACGGCCGAGGTAACCACAAAACAACTTTGGATTGCAGGGTCTAGCCCACCTGCAATCAAAGAGGGCTCTCTCTTTGGGATTTAGCTTTGTTGAAATTGATCTTAGGCTAGCTATTGAGTTCAGGGGTTTTTTGTTCTGTTTTGGTGGGAAAATTGATGTTTCAGGTAGAGAGGCATAGCACAGTCTGAGTGTTTCAAACCATTGGGCGTGGAGTCGAGGAGGAGGACTGCTGGTGCATTTCCTTGGTCACAATAAGGGAAAATGGAGCAAGATAGCTGCACATGAAATAATGTTTCAGGTTTAAATGATGGAAAGAATGCTAAGTAACGAGAGGCAGTTAAGAATCTCTCAATCAGCTTAATAGATGTAGGTAACAGAGCTCTACCTAGGGGCAGTAAAGAATCCCTAGATAATTAGCAAACACAGGTGAATCGGGGTAAATATGAGCGAGGACGAATTCATATTCATAACCAATTCATTCAGAGGAAAACATACAGAAATAGTAGAAATTGAGCATAGAGTGTATTTAAACAAATTCTAAGCTATTCTTTCTTCCTGCTATTTAGACAGTGGTAAACAATAAAACAGAGGTAAGATGCACTTATTGTTTCAAGCTATAGCACAAGGATTCCATCTTCAGTTCTTCAAAACATTCATTAACAACAGGCAGTTTGCTCTCCAAGCTTTCAACAATCTTTGGTTATAGAAAAAACTTAGGTATACAATGCGAGTCTCTAGTGAAAATTCTCAATTGACCAATGCTTGAAACAATGTAGAGAGTGGTATATATAGGGAAAAACTCTCTACAACTGCTTTTATTATATCTTGACCTAAAATAGGTCATAAAAAATGATTAATTGACCTAATTCTATTAGAAATAAATGCATGAAAATATCTCGGGCTGCGCTGAGGGCGGCCGTATCAAAACTAAGTAAATGATGTAGTCCTCGGTGGCTTGGTGCAGTGTTTTTTGAAATAAATGTGTATGGGTTTCTGCTTCTTTGTTGTCTGTCTGCATTTTAAGCTTTAACTGTGATTTGAGGGCAAGGATGGGCTTACGCCTCTTGATTTGACTTTCTGGGGGGCTCATCAATGTACAGGTGCTTCGAGCCCCTAAAAAATCTTTGGCTCATACTCTTTGGCTCTTGTTCTTCCTCTGATACTCTTTGACAATAAATTGGGATGTTGTTGTGATGTGCTATGCGTTAAATCAACATTTAATGGCCGATGTTCAGCTCTGTCTTCCTTCAAACTATCTTGGGCTCCTTCCTTAATGCTTCGCGAAGAAAAATGGGTCATTCGGCGCCTTTCGGGCTTGCTGGGGGCTGCATGATGAAAAGATTCCCTAAAGATTCCCCATTCAGGCCTATTCTATCCAGCGATGAGCGATTTAGATGCCTCAGAAACTGATTCCGGGGCTCCGGAGTCCGATTTTCGCCCTTCGCGCTAAAAACTGATGATGACGTCAGCATGACGGGACTTTGTACGGCGGTTGACATCAGCGATGATGTCAGCAAGATGATGTGGCGGGATGACGTCAACATGATGACATCATCACGTACATAGGTGACGTGGTAGTACAACAGGGGACACGGTGGCAGGGCACGTGGCAGGGTGACTCGGCAGTACAGTGGTAGGGGGCCACACAGGTGGATGACGTGTCATGGTGACTGGGCAGGGGGTGACACAGGCAGGTGACGTCATTGCGCAGGAGTGGTAAATGGTTTTGGGCACACCGCCTTAGCGCCTGGGTGGTTTTGTGGAGAGGGGCTCTGCCACAGCCCAAGAGGTGATGCGTGGCGGGAGTACGGCGGAAATACCGCCCATTTCCCGGACGCTAACCTTCGGGTGCATCGGGGGATAGGAAGGCCCGCCAGTCGTTGATCTGGGCGCAGGATGATCGAACGGCTGGCGGGAAGGATGGGGCGACGGCCAGTTAGTGGGCGGGGATATCCGCGGGAATATTCTGATTTAAATATAGCGCAGCGGGGGTCTTTTAGACTTTAGGAAAAGTGGGTTATAGGGTTTAATGAGCACGCGTTAATGTATTTGCGCTCAGGACTTTAGAAAAATGGGTAAAACATGGGTTTTTGAGGGTTTATGAGCGAGGGTATAGCAATTTGTGCATAAAACATTAGGATAAGGGCAGAAATGTGGGTTTTTTTAGGGTTTTTAGGGCAAGGGAGAGGTTTTTAGCATGACCAGGGGTCATCTAACTCCTGCTATGACACGGATGGGCTAAAAATAGCCCCAGATGGACTATTTTTCCCCGTACTTAGAAGAAATGTGGTTATTTTGCCAGGGGGGGATATTTACATAGGAGAGTTTTATATACATATTTTTAGTAGGGGAAGGGGAAAAACTGATGGGGAGTTATATATTAGAGTTAGTAGTTAATATGGTGATGATAAGAAAGTGCTAAGGTAGGGGACCTTAGGCTAATTTTGGGGAAAAGAATTTCAAAGAAATGAAATCCATGAGCGAAGCAGATCTCCACTAAGGCAAATGACATGGAAAATGATGAACTAAGAGGGATCAAGCAGATCTTGACCTCTTTGGGGAAATTAGTAAGTGACTTGGGGAATTAGAAGAAGGGGAAGTTAGTGATGTCCAGCTTGAGCTCCACCAGATGAAACTTGTCTGCACTGTGATCTGAAGAGATAAAACACTTTGTAACACAAAATTGATCATAAGGCATCATTATGTAACCTCACAGCTACCTACCCAGCCTACTCACCTAACATTTTTTCTTCTTTTTGGTTTGGGTGCACTTAGACTTGCAAACCCAGCTTTACAATTTTTCTTTTGAATGATTTCCTATCTAAATCTACACTTATTTCTACCAGGGCCCAGATTAAGCAGTTGGGTCCCTTTGATTCTCTACCTATCTACAGATCTGCCAAGATTAAACTGTTTTGTCAGATGCATTCTCTACATTCTAAAACAGGAAATTGAAACCTAGGGAGACCAAGGTTAGATTGTTTGGACCTCCCTTAAAAAACTCTTCAAAACTGGAACCACTCATCAAAATTGGAATACAGCAGTGGCATTTGGACTAGCACAGTTCATGGCTTTTTGTGGAAATATGGAAAACTGCAGCCTGTAAAGTATGACATATTTGGCATGTAAAAATGTCAATCATGAAAGATGAAACCCTGTTGCAACAGGAGGCTAACAACATGAAAATGTAATAGTATCGTAGTTGTTTGAAGAAAATGTTATTTTTTCGGATGGGATAGTATTATAGTATGATAATATTGATATAGCCGATCTATGCCTATTTTCATGTAAATAATTTGAATATTTGCATGTAGGGAATTTGAAAGGTTGCAGGCAAGTAATTTGAAAAGTTACATGTAGGGAAAGGGAAAAGTGGCATGTTTTTAGTTATTAGGTTACAAGTGGAATAAGTGCAATGTTTTGACTTAATCTCATAAAAAGTGTATGTGAAAGAAAAATAAATTTCTTTTCAAGTGTGGTTAAATTTAGTAGAGCTTTGGAGATCCCATTTCCATAATTGGACATTGGAGGTCGGGGCATTATAGTAGCTTCCTCCTTCTACCTTAGTGTGGACCATGGATAGTAAGGGGGTATGCTTATAGGTTGTTTGAATGCTTGATTAAATGTGTGATATGTGTTTGCTCTTATAGAATTGTATGAAGAAATGTTTTTGTTTTAATATGGTTGTACTAACACAATATGTGTTGAGACAATTGATATGGACTTGCATGCAAGTAGGTGCTAGTTTTAGTATTATGACTATGATTATGAGTTGATTGCCGACTATGACATGATTGTTAGTATTGGTGAAAACTAATTTCAAATTAACAAACATGATGTCTTGATATTTGGAACAAGTGACTGATTGTGTGGATTATATGTCTCTTACATGTTGATTTCATCATACCTACTTACATCCTTGTATGTTAGGTTACATTTTTGAATATTTTGATTACATGTATCAGTGTTGTAGGTTGATTACAAGGATTTATCACTTATGATCGACTACATGCGTTTATGCGTAGGTGTAGTTGATTTGGCATTTCTTATGCATATTGTTGGTTGCATGTGGCAATGTGTACAATGGAGTAATGGTTTTTATTGTGCATGTATGGTCGTGGCTATGATTATGCATGTATAGTAGGTAAAAAATTCCTTGTGAAGTCACTGCATGCAATTTAGGTTATCATGATGCTATTGGTTGTTATGATGCTAATGTGTTGGCTGAGATAGAGCAAGAGATGCAGATCATCATAATGAGGTTGGAGCATTGGACTTTGAGGTAAGAGAAGATCGTCATACATGTATTGTATATTCGACATGCATGTATGTAAGTTAAGGATTATTATATGCATTAGGGTTATATACGTTAGGTTTATGAACATGTATTTAATGTTATGGTTACATTCATGATAGATGTTAGACGATTGGTGTGGTTAGATGCACATGTGTCAGATAATCAAGCATGATAGTAACTTGTAGTTGTAAGCATTGTTATTCTTGTTTTATATTAGATAACCTGATGATTATATTGTATGTTGTTGATGAGTATGATATATAGCTTATTGTTGTTATATGATATTAACTTGATGATTAGGGTCATTTTGTTGAGATATTGATGCTATAATTTGGATTGGTCATATCCATGATGGTTATGTTTATTACCTTGAAGATCTTGATGTTATATGTATTGTGTTAACTTGGTTTGACCTATGCAGATGGTTATGGTTGCGATATTCAGGTATGAACAAACATACTTGTGAGATGGTGTCATACTAATCTAGATTTACTTTTCATATGTGTGAATGATAATTGTGTATGAGTTTATGATGTGGACATGTTAGTTAGATATTGTTATGGATATCATGATATTATGAGTGCTTGAGTTGATGTGTTGTAAAGTTATATCACACTAACTAGATTGATTGTGCAGACAAGATCACCTCCCATGAGATACATTAAGGTATTGGTTCCTTATGTCATGTATTTGGTGCTTGATTGTTGATTATGTCATGTAGTTGATTTATTTAAAATGGTATGAATTTTTGATGAATTTCATAATATGAGTATTTGTTCAAATGATCTTGTTTTAAGACGATTGTACTAAAATATATGCACTGAGACAGTTGATATGTACTTGAGTATAGTAGGTGATAGTTGTAGTAGTATGATTTATGACTATGATTTGAGTATGGATTATGACATGATTGTTAGTCTTTGTAATGGTTGATTTCAAATTAATAGATATGATTTTCTAGATATTTGGAACATGTGGTTAACATGTGTGAGTAGTTGCAGGGTAACATGCTTGGTATTAGCATGACAAGGTAATAGTTGATGTGTCTATATAACTAACATTTGGGTGGTGTGGCAACATATAGTTTTCCTCGATTCCAACAATATAAAAAGGTAAAAGAAAGGAATTGGGCAATAATTCGTTTGGCTATGTTTGGAAACAATAATTTCGAATGAACGAGTGCTTTTCACATAGGAAGTCTTCTTAACCTTGATTTTGTCTGACATTATGTGCATATGTGCTATATTCATGAACATGTACTTGACAGGTATATTATCTAGTCTTTAGCTACAGGTGGATCTGTCAAAGGATTGGAATCCCTTGAGAGATGATGTGGATGTCTTCAGTTGCAAGCAACGTGCTTGACACAATAAGATAAGGTAACTAGTGTATTTTTATTTATGCACTAAAATTTATGTGTTTATGGTAGTATGATGCAAGGGATTGCATGGTAAGACACTGCCATGAAATATTCAAGAAGGCTCTGGATGAGTTTCTTTGGGAACCACGAGGATCGAGTCATGGTGTTAGTCTTGTGCTTTTGGTCTTTTGTGATTGTTGCGCTTGATTTGCAAGTTTTATTGTGTCTAGTGCATATCTATGCCACTTTGTTTTCGAATTCGTGCTGTTATTGGCTTTCGTGTTTTTATTCTTGATGTTGTTTCCATTCTTTTCTTTTATGTTTTGAGTCTAGGGAATTGGTTGGGAAAGAGGAAAGTTGATGGAGCACGGGGAGAGCTATATGGTAGCCGAAAGGTAATGTAAGATTAAGATGAAACTCTGTGCATGAGTAAGCGCAACGAACAATAAGACTATGACATTTGGTTGGACTGGCTGGGTCCATTGTGGTAAATGGACAGTAGCAATGCAGACACAAGAAAGGTAACCAGAAAAGGTAAAGTAAATGGATCACATGTTTCACATGCTTTGGATATGTTGGGAATTGTTGCTCTCAATGCCTGTGAATAAATAAGGAAATTCTCTTAACCCAGACCTTATGTTATCTGGTAATTATTTTATGATCATGATTATGTTGAAGCTTATATATGTATACATGTATGTATCTATGTCATTTTCTGACATGATCATGATTGCTTTATGCTAATGTTTATATATGTATGTATGTGTCCTTGTATCTATGTTACTATTTGATAGGGTTTTCAGGGATCATTCTTGTGGAGGAATGATTACTTATGCAGGAGAACAACATGAAGAGGTCCCTAGTCTTGCGAGGAATCAACTAGGAAGAGTAGTCACGACAAATAAACGAGGTCAATATCATGTCGATATGAATTGGTATTATATACTTGTATTATGCCTATGTCTATGTTATAACAGGTAATGTTGAAGGATACATCAATAAAGTGAAAGCAGTGTGCTTTGTGGCATGCTAGGATAAGCATTGATGAGATACCGCAAGCAAGGTTTCTCGGTAAGGATAGTGTGGTTTTGGATGTGTGGAACTATTGCTGAGCATACGTTGTATATGTTGTACATGTTGCATCTAGGATGTGGGCACTTGTGGTGTTGTGTATACATAGCATGTGTACATGTTATTTATCCAATGTTATGTATAGGATGGTACAAATAGGGTTGTGCGAATAGTGCATATGGGGTGTTGTATACATATTGTACTACCTTCATGATGTATATGAAGCATGTGTGCATACGGTTCTCTGTGCATTTTGGATATGCAGTGTTGTGTATGGATGATGCTATGTACATGTTGGATATGCAGTGCTATGTACATGTGGTGTTGCATTCATGTGGTACATATGGTGCTATGTACATATGGTGGTGTGCATGATTGTACAAGCGGTGCTATGAGCATGTGGTGTCGTGTAGATGTTGTACATAGGGTGTTATGAGCATGATGTGCTTTGTACATGTCATGCATGTGATGCTATGTACATATGGTGTCGCGTACACATTGTGCGTGTCGTAATGTGTACATGTGGTATTGTGTACATGTTGTACACTGCTATAGTGTACATGTGGCATTGTATACACATTGTGTAGGTGACACTGTGTACATGTGATGTTGTGGACATGTTGTGCAAGTGGTGAAGTGCATAGATAGTAATGTGTACATGTTGTAAATATGGTACTAGTGTATGTGTGGTATTGTGTGCATGTCGTCGATGTTGTGTTATGGGCATGCGGTATTGTGTATATGCATCATGTAGTCATGGTATTGCGGCATGTGTTCTCATTATGTAGTACTTTGTGTAGGTACATTCATTGAGTGGTATTTCACATCGGGTATAGATGGATGCATTGTATTACATACATTGGGTGTAGGTGTATGTGTTGTATGTCAGGTGTAGATGCATGTATAGCATGGTGTGGTATGCCATGTGGTTGTATGTGTGTGATGCACACTATGCGTCTATGCACATGGTTGACGAGAAGGAACTGGGTGTTTGTCAGGTGTAGCAACCGACCTGAAGTGCATATGAAACAAAGAAAAAGGTAGAAGCTAAGGATTGCTGAAAGGATAACTATCAAATTTTATTTTAGTTTTATTATGCATGGGATTTATGACTATCGTATATCATGATTATATGTGATATATGATTTTGGTTTATGATACATGTGATTTATGATTTTGAGCTATGATGGTTTTGTTTTGAGCTAACCTGATGTGATATTTTTATACATTTTGATTTGGTCAAAGATGCTAGTTTGACTTCTTGTTATAGGAAGCAAACATGATTCCAAGTGTACCTTATTGATGAACTACCAATCAGGTATGATTTTAAGTTATTTCAATTTATTTTGAATCTAATGGAAGTTATGTTCTTGTTACATGAAGAATGAACATGCATAGTTGGGTGGTTGAAATCGACTACAAGAATTAGCAACAACAGTGAAAGAAATTGGAACATGTGGCAGTATGTTGGTAAAGCACTTTAGAGCAAGGCCATTGTGGGGAACTGCCAACTGGTACCCAATAGTGTCCATTGATTGCCATGAGCATGCTATGACTGGTATGGTAGTTTTGAGGCATGTATATGCCTTGGTATTTGAATCTTCTGATGCGAGGAAGCCTTGCCAAGGGATGGATTGCTCGGGATGGGGGTGCCAGTGGAACTTGGAAGGTGAGTGACTGCGCAGAAGAGGTGACTACATTCCCGAGGGACTGTGTAGTAGAGAAGGGAAGGTCAGAAATGGATTTGTTTTGATAATTAGCATTGCAAGGTGGAATCAGATGCACATTGGGAGTGCGCCCTGGGACAATGAACAGGTAACTATTCACTGAGAGGGAAAGTGGTGTAGGATTATAGTTCTAGACATTGGATGCAAATTTGACTTTGCAGTGGATTCTGGACTTCCTGGGAAGGAGGTGAATCCTGGTATTACTTTGATGGTGGAGGTGTGAGCCTCTAGATTCCCTTGTCGATTGATATGACATCATATCATTTATTTGTTCATTAAACAAATGTGTATACGCGTATATCATTGTAAATACCATAATGAGCTGTGTTATAAAGCTCCAATATGCGGTATGGTTTTTATATGGTCATGTTGTCATGATGCTTTTCTTTTGAGCGGGTCATTCATTGTAAATATCACAATGAGTTGTGTTATAAATCTCCATGGGAGGTATGTTTTGTTTTCAGTGGTCATGTTGGTTATAGGTCTCATTGAACACTGAGGACTGTGTTCCCCCAAGGGGGAGGGTTCTGTAACAGCCTTGGTGAAAATTCCCTTTAAAAATATATAAATACCATGGATGATGGGACACATATTCCAAGCTGAATGGTGGGAAAGACATCCTAGGCAGTGTTCATTTGGTTGTTTATGGCTAAGGAAATTGGCAAAGGCAATGGATAAGGCATTAAAGAGGAAAAAATATATTTTGGAACATTTATTTATGAAAATAATGGAAATTAGGAGAAAAGGAAGGTGAAAGGTCACAGTTTGCATGTGAGGAGGAAATTCAAGGAAAATAATGGAAAATGAAGAAAATAGAGGCCTCATTAATAAAAAGGCTTATGAGGATCAGTGGGCAAGACTTGGTCAGTTTAGCTTTGGAGCTCTCTCATTATTCTCTCTCTCTCATACTCTTGGACACTTAGATTTTTCTTGGAACATTTTTGCATTGGAGAAAGAAAGGCAAAGAAGGCAAGAGGAAGCAAATATTAAGCAGGGAAAGGCAGGATCAAGTAGCTACAACAGGCTTCATTACAGGTATCAACTTGCATGTGTATTTTCCTTGCTAGATTTGGCATGCATGGGATTGCATGTGTTTCTTTTCTACCATGGCATGGGTTTTGCCAGGTGTGACAATATTTTCAGCCTAGCCTTGCCATTTCCTGATAGCTTTGATGAGATGGGTTATCTCATGTATTTTTTGGGGGATGGTCAGATTGGATTCAAATTTGAGTGGGGTGGATCTCCAAATTGACAAACACATGGTGGTAGTGGTCCTTGAACCAGACTGAGGATGCATGAAGCCACTGGCCTAGTAACCCCTGAACTGGACTGTGGGTTGTGATAAAGCCATATTGTGTGCCTCGGTGGGCCTAGGAATCCTTGCTTCTGAATGCTAGGATATATAGTAAAGCCAAGAGGTGGATTTTATCTTTGTTGGGCCTAGTGATTCCGGGATGGAATGCATAGTAAAGCCTAGAGAGTATGTCTCACTGTAGGGCCTAGTAATCCCTGGATCAGACTGCAGATTCACGGTAAAGCCTGAGAAACTAGGAGGCACTCGAATTCCTCACGGTGTAGGCGGAGAACTCTGGTGGCATCCACATTGATTGGTGTTTTTGATGTGTTATATGAGCCGCACATTCATGCTTGGAATATGGCACGGGGGTGAGTGGCTGAAGAGAGACTTAGCTTAGCCAATCTATGGTCAGGTGGAATATGGTAGTCCCATTACTGGTTGGTTCATTGCATTTATTAATGAAAAATTTGTTCCTTTGATTTTCATGCACAAATATACTGATGTATATATGGTTTTTGATTGTTGATATGTTTATTTTATTTCTGTTCCTAATATGTTGTTTTATATGCACATTTACCCCGGAGGGTGTTACAGAGGGCACGTTTTGGTGGAAAAACAATGGCTTGATCAAGCCATTTAAGCACTCGATCGATCCCTTTTTTCAATATATACCACTCCCATGGTATGCGTACGCCATTTACATAGATTTCAGGATCTCGACCGAGAGTTTGAGATTAGCTTGACTTAGATTATTGGAGCTTAATTGACCAACAGTGTGTTCAAATCAATCTTACCAACAACCCCGCCAACATCACAAAGGATCAAATGAAGGTAGGTACTGTATCCTTTTCCTTTCTTATTTAATTTGTTTTACAAAATATAACAAATTAATAATAAAATAAAAACATGTACAAAAACTATGAAAACCAATTAATTGAAAAAACAAGAAAAAAACATACAAAAACTATGAAAACCACAAAAACCCTTAAAAAAAGATTAGAAAATCATAAAACCAACCAAGAAAAAAAAAATCCTTCGAAACCATAAAAGAAAAAACTATAATTTAGGGTTTAAATGTGTTTCTTACTTGCAATGTTTTGTGTATTAAATGTATATTTTCTGATTTTGAAAAGTAAAATTATTTTTTTTTCTAATTATTTTAGGTTATAAAGTTTTTCTTTAGGCATTTTGTGAAATAAATTTTCATTTTTTTTTTATTTTTTGTTATTTAGAATGTTTTTTAAATTTCTAACAAATTTTACAAAATATACCCCAAAAAACTACAAAATAGAAAACAAAAAAACTATAACTAATAAATAAGTAAATTAGGAGCTTGAGATTGACATAATGACATTATATATATATATATATATATATATATATATATATATATATATATATATATATATATATATATATATATTCCAAAGGAAAAATCGTAATCTTTCATTATATGGTGAAAAATTACATGTAGTAAATGCTGTTCAGCATATGCGGATTTCCTTCATGACTTAAATTTCTATGGTCCTTCTTGTACATGTCTATATCAAAATAAAAAAATTATCACGCAGGATGATGCTATATCAAACTGTCAAAAATAAACACCACATAGGATGTTTGTATAAAAATAAAAATATATAATGGCACCTCACAGGATGCTGTTCATGAGATACTAGATTTCTATTATCAACTTATATAGATGCAAAAATCAATGGTCCTCCACTCGAGAGTAGAATTGATCTATGTAAGGCCTGTGGTAGTATTGATACTGTGAGTTTCCCCTCTATTCTTGGATTATCCACTGTCCTCCTGGAATGTGCGTGGCTTCCTTGGATAATCCGTCGGCATAGTGATTGTGCTCCCTCTAAATATCACGAACAATGATGATGTTAAAATGTGCTTTGAGGTGCATAACTTCATCCAAAATATTTAAGAGTGTGTGTGCATGGCATCTAGTTTTCAGATTGATCCAATTTATGATAATATTTGAATCCCCAAAAATCTGTAAATCTCTGCAATCACACACACACACACACACACACACACACACACATATAACATAATGTAAAAATATATTTATCTATAACATCACATATTTATATATTATAGTTATATATATAAGATATATAACATAAGATAGTTTTACAATTATTAAACATTCTATATATATATCATGTTATGACATAACCATAACTATAGTTCATAACTAAACTTTAACTTACTCATAATATCACATAGATATATATTATAGTTATATATATATTATTTGTACATAGCATAACATTTTCTCTAAGTATTTAATATAACATAATTTGTTATTTAACATTTAAAAGATAACATAAAATTAGGTAACATAACATAACATGTAACTATAACTAGATATATAATTTGTATACCATAATATCATATAGCTAGTCACTCACACACACACACATAGATATATATCTATATATATATATTGTAACATAGAAAAGTGCAACATGTACATTGTGCCTAACTATAACATTTAACATAGCATAAGTATTTAAAACATTATATATAGGTTCATGTTTCAACAATGCATCATGGATAGATACATTAAATCCATCATGAAATGTGCATTTTGTCTAGTGAATAAAAATATTTAGACTCTTTTCTAATTTGTACCATATTCTTTCATTACGTAGTTTGTTGTAAAAGAAACATTTCCTTCATGTGCTTGCACCTAGTATATGTCATGTATGGAAGTCAAACATTAAGAACATAAAGTCTATTATAGTATGTGGTTGGCATGAAATTTTATTAGTTTTGTAAATAGGTGTATTTCAATTTTTTACATATATATTTACATATTTGTAAGATATGAATAAAATGGCTTATTTAGAAACTAGAAAAGTGTGATTGTAGATTTGATCACTTCTTTCGATTGTGTTTAAATGGAACTTAATGGACTTTGGTTAATAAATTATTAAAAATTTGACTCTAAAGCTTAGGACTTCACGATAGATTATTCTGCTTGAGTTTAGAAATGGATTTTTTGTCAACATTTTTTTCATCAATTAGTTTATATGTATTATATGTAATATGTTGAGAAATCTCATATACGCAACCCAATTGAACGCCATCATAGTGTGAGAGGTTCTGTTATATGTGGTCGATCTCGTTATAGATCATGTATTCCATTGAGAGTTCATGTTCCCCTCGTAGATCCCACCTCCGATGTCAGTTGGAGTGTTAGAGACAATGTTTCTATCTTTGTTGATGACCATGCTACATCCAGTGGCCCTTCTTCACCCATTTCAAGTACACCTCCTACATTTGTAAATCCCCTTTAAACATTATGTGTTTATGTCTTGACATTTTATTTAATTTTTAAATTGTCTTCAAACGATGTGTTTAGATTTAATGTATATGTTATTACACTTCTATTTTGTTAATTACATATATTTTAAATTATGTTTATGGTTTACAGGTCCTTAGTAGGCAAAAGTTGAGGATCACAGTGCAGCATTGATCGCTTTGTGGGATGATGCTACAACTCATATCACATTAGAGGATCTTACAACCCATCATACATGAATCACAAGAGAGATAAATAAGATCGATGCCCATTCATGACTCCTCCTAAATTGCCTTTGAATATACATAACATGACTAGGTTGAACAAGACATATTGGAGGTTGGGCCCACATAGCCACATATTATAGTTCATACATTGGGTCATGAGGCATGACGTTAGAGGCCCAGATTCTTGGGAGGTGGTTAAAGAGGCCACCAAGGACATTGATGTTCGTGGGGAGTTGTTCGACATCCCTCTAGATCTACCTGCTAAAAATAAAGGTCTGAACCCACCCAAATATTTTAGTAATGTTCATGCAACCCGTTTTGTGTATGGTAGATTCCTTGGAGCTTGGGTAACTTCCCCAACCATGACCAGGTCACCATTTATTTTGCTAAGAATTTATATGCATATTTTGTGTTACATATGAGGTCAGATTACATTGATACCAAATCTCATTTTTAGTTACCAACATGGGACATACCCATGAGCACCAGGGGGATCCTAGGGATCTTAGGAATGTACCACCACCTTTGAGATTCTTTCCACTACCATCTCAGGGCTTAGTATTACTGATAGAGCTAGAGAAGTTGCCACAACATGGTTGTGAGATGTGGGAGACTATTGCGAATAGCATGTGGGCATCATTGTCTACTGTGTGTGTTTCATTGGATGGAGAGATTAGGAGACCACCACAACTTCCTCATGACCCACCAGTATCGTTATATGATGATGCATTTCTTGCAAGTTTTCCCTTTAACCAAGTTTGACACATACTTGTATGTATTGTGATGTCATTTGGGAGACTTGGAGAGTGCATGTATTGGGTGACACAGAGTAGGTACATATATATATGAAACATTTGACTCTTATTGTAATATTATGTATAATTATTTATAGTAAAATTTCTATTTCGTATTAGACTGAATTTAAATTAATAAGTTCATGACAACAAGTAGAAATGTCGTAGCTACACGAATGAGCTTATGAGGTCATCTGAGGGGGAAATTGATCCACCAAGGCATCCTCGACCAAAGCATGCTTCCATGCATTCTCCTCCACCTCCACATTATGTGTTCACTAATGTGGACATGAGTCAGTATGTACAACCACATGGACCAACAATTGAGGTAAATGCTTATATTCCTAAGATTTAAAAATTGGTTTCTTTTAAGTTTTATAAATATGCTAATTAATTTGTAGACTAATTATAATTTGTCCTTGCCATTATGTACACAGGCCCATATGTAGAGTGTCGTTGATGCCATTGTTATGTGGAGGAATGTTTTGGATGCTGGGTTTAGAGGCACTAATGATCAATGTGATCCCCAATAATTGAGCCACAGGCAGGGAAGCACCAAACCCATATTCATGATCAGACCCCCATCCTATCTGAATTTTATTTGGACTCAACTAAGGTTAGTAGATTCATGTGTATGCAATTAAAAATGTGTTTCAATATCATTTATTTAGATATTGTTTATTTTGTATAAACAATGATCCAATTCGTTTGAATTTGAATGTGTTATATTGCAATACTAACTTATGGACACTTACTTTTTACGATATAACTCACATAGGAGTTATGGTGGTACTTAGAGTGTCATAGTTTGTATATTTTCAGGCTCATTTCATAGAGAATATTCACATGTGTGATACAAATTTTGTGTATTTTCAGGCTCATTGCGTAGGGCATATTCACATGTGTGACACAAAATTTGTATATTTTCAAAGATGGAAAATTTATGGATATACATCATGGACATTATTTTAGCTTATGGATGCTTATTATTCCAGTTTATGGATGTTCATGTGATATTTGTAACTTGTACATATTTTCATATGGATAGTTTATTGACACATGTATTCATTATTTCAGTGTATGGATTTGTATTAATATCGTTTATGGATATTCATTAATTTTTGAATTTTAAATGGATGTTAAAATTGTTTCACTAATTTAATAATTTTGATATATACTATAACTTTTATTAGTAAAATATATGTTCAATTTTGATTTTTAGTTTCATAGACTAAGAGAATAAGTACAATATTAAGTTATGATACAAGTAACTTCAATACTCAAGATGAACTAAAATATATAATGTATAAATTTCATATTGAACATGGAAATAATTCCAATCATGGTTCATATTGGCTTGTAGAGAGTGTTTTTTACTATAATCAACATGTATCTTATTACAATTCAATTTAATTTTTTTTTTTTTAATTATAAAGTCATTCGGGTCTCTCTCTCTCTCTCTCTCTCTCTCTCTCTCTCTCTCTCTCTCTATATATATATATATATATATATATATATATTTGTGACCCACCCATATACAGTTGCATGGACAACTTTTTAAAGTATTTCAGTCAATTTTTTATCTCAAGGTCCAGTTAGAAAACACAAATATGATTGAAATAAGGTTTATTAAATTTTAATATTAAAAGATCTCATGTAAACAACAAATAGGTTTTATTCAACATCATTTATTTTGATTTTATCTACAAGATATTAGGCATAAAATGATATAAGTCAATTGTATTAAAATTTAATATATAGGACAAACAACAATATATGGAAACATTTCTATAATTTTATATAATGTTATCAACTTTTCTAAAATTACAAGTAGTTATCCAAGTATTTCAATCAATTACTTATGATAGAAATTTAAGTTTTATTCAATTTTTAATAACTAAAATATGATTAAAATAAGTTATATATTCAATTTTAAAACAAGTGGATATGTAAAAGTTACAAATATAAGTTTTATTCGATTTTATGTTGTTCGAGGTTATCTACAAAATCTTAGTCATAATGCACATCGCCAATAATTTTTTTGTGCTTACACTGAAATCAATGTACCATGTTAAAATAATTACCTTGAAATTGATTTACACCATATATCTAGTTACATCACTTATCAAAGATAATCATCTTCACTGAAATCAATGCATCTAATGCAAGAAATCAAATAGGATGAGAAATCAACATCTACACTAAAATTAATGCATATAATGCAAACAATCAAATGGGGTAATTGGAAATCAACATCTACAGGGAAATCAATGCATCTATTCCTACAAGAATTAAAATAGGATTAGAAATCAACATCTACATTGAAATAATTGAATCTAGTACTAACAATCAAATAGGATTAGGAATCAACATCTACACTGAAATCATTGCCTCTAATGCAAGCTCAATCAAACAAGATTATAAAATAATATGTTTAATGAAATGAATGCTTCTAATGAAAGCAATGAAATAGAATTATAAATCCACATCTGGATACAAATCAATGCATCTAATTTGCAAGAAATCAAATAAGATTAGAAATCAACATCTTTACACTAAAATCAATGCATCTAATGCAATCAATTTCTTCCCTTTCTCTCCCCCCTCGATATATATCGACATATCCCTCCATCTCTCCTTGTTTGTCTTTCTATGTCACCTCCCCATAAACACACTCACACTCTCTTTTCATATCTACCTACCTCTCCCTCCCTCCCCCTATCTCTCTCTTCTCCCTTCTCTCCCCCTTCCATCTATATCTCTATCTCACTTTGTCTGTCCTTCTTCATCTCTCTATATCAAATCTAAAACATACACATTCCTTCTCCACATCTATCTATATTCCCCTCCCTCTCTCTCTCTCTCTCTCTCTCTCTCTCTTCCCATTATCTATCTCTAATTTCCCTTCCATCTCTCTTCCCTCCTACTCTACTCTCTCCCTCTCTCTCCAACTTCCTTGTCACTCCCCCTCTCTCGCTCCATCTCCCTTGCCACTTCCTCTCTCTCTCTCTCTCCACATTTCTCTCTCTATATGTCTTTCTTCTTACCTTCCTCTCTCTCCCCCTCCAACTCCATCTCTCTCTCTTCCACCCTCTCAAGTCCTCTCTCTCTTCCTTTCTCTCCCACTTCCCTATTTATCTCCCCCACGTCACTCTCTCTCTCTCTATCGAACTTCATCTGGAAACTCTGTTGACTATCTCCCTCCCTCTCTCATTCTCTCCCCCTTTTCTCCATCTAGAGTCCTTCTTTGTCTTTCTATCTCACCCCAAACATACACACTCTCTCTCCATATCTCCCTTGCCACTCTCTCTCTCTCTCTCTCTCTCTCTCTCTCCATCTTTATCTCTCTATATGTCTTGAATTCTTCCTTCCCCGTTATTTCCTCCAACTCCATTTCTCGAGCTCCTAGTCTTTCTCAGAGACTTTCTCCTCCTCTCCCTCTCTCCATCTTTGTGTCCCTTCCTATCTCTCTTACCCTTCTCTCCCACCCTCTCTCACTCTATATTTCAACAATTTTAAAATACTTTGACAATTAAAATATATTGTTTCAATATTTTTTATTTTATTTTGATGTCGTACAAGATTTTATTATTATTATATACAATACATATTTAAAATGCAAGATTTCAAAAGTCTTTTGTACATTCCTTTGGAGGGAAAATGATAATTTTCCATAGAAATATTTTCTAAATTTTTCCAAAACATTAATGCTCCAACTACCTCCATCAAAGGTACATAGAGCGCTTCATGTCTTCCAATTCAAACTGTTGTTGGAAATAATACTGAGAGGGGGGGTGAATCTATATTATTAGATCAATATTTTAATTTTAAAAACTAATTTGTATATGCTACTTCAGCTCAGTGAACTAGCATGTATACGCAACAATATTTAATGAAACCCACGTATATGCAAAGATTTTTCATTTACCCAAATTATCATGTAGTGAACTTTAATCAGTATATCAGCAATTCATTAGACAGTGTAGTAAAAGCAGAATAAAGCATCACACATAAGCAATGCACATAAACACCAAGATATAAGGTGGAAACCCAATGTGGGTGAAACCACCTACTACAATTGTCTTTGTCTTCTTTTAATAACAAGAGAATTCTGTTTATAATTTTTGTACTCGTGTAGCCTTATACCAGTACACAGGCTTCTACCTATAGAAGGCTACAACCTTCTCTCATTCTCCAGCTTCTACTAGAGGGGAGCTACAACCCATTAGCTCTTGTACTAGTTGATATGTTTACCAGTACGTAGGTGCCAGCCTACATAAGGCTATAACCTTCTCGTTTCTTCCAGGGACCACATTTCATAAATATTTAGACTAGATCCATCAACAACATCATTTAATCATCAAGTATGTCTGCATCAACCAATCTCCAATTGAACCAACCACAACAGAATCAATCAATCACTTTGACAACCCATCAATATGATCATTTAGGATATTGTCACCAGAATACAGTAACCAGAACCCAAGCCTGAACCCAAAACACTACAACAGTGAATAGAAGGAACTAAAACATATTTTATAAGGTATACACTACTTCCATGTGTCGAACATGCATGCATACGCACTTTCCTCAAGGCGACCCTACGTACAGATCTGAAAGTAAAATTTATGATGTATACGCTGTTTCAATATGCAGAACTAGCGTGTGTACACACCTTTTCTAAAGGGAACTTGCGTATAGATATGTAAATGGTGATTTAAATATTACAACAATTCCAAACTCCAGTCATAACTTACAGACTACAACATGCACCAGTTATTCAGATCATTGATCAAACCAAATAAAGATAATTCCCTTCAAGCCTTAAGATCATTGGATCTTATCCTTCATCAAGTGCTAACGTTCATCCTTGGTCAGATCCAGCGATGCACCATAACCCAATAACCTGCATACTAGATCTCACCCTTCATCAAATATTCAATGCTTGAGTATCTTGGCCTAATGATCTTCTCCTCCTTTTATAGTTTTAGGCCTTACCCAATACCATGGACCAAAACCATTTAGGACCAATACCTAGGGTCAATACCTTGGACCAGATACCTTGGAGCAATACCATGGACCAAATACTTCGGACGAACAACTTAGTTTTCCAAGGTATACACGCCTTTCCTTATATGAAAGTGCGTGTGTACGTATACGCGACTTGTATACAGTGAACCCGCGTGTATACGTGGCTTGGCTAATGGTGAACCTGTGTATTCCTCTCTTTCTTCATTCTGTGAAGTCTGATATCTAACTCTATGATGTTAACCTGCTACATTATGATCTGTTATCTAAGTGAGTTGCCATCAAGGACAACACCTGTGTCATAATGCCAACAATCTCCCCCTTTGGACTTGACAGCAACACCAAGTCACTCTCCCCCTTTGTCATCAAGGGCAAAGGGTCATGCTCCCCTTGAGTACCTGTTGAAATCTATGATATGCTTAAGTGTGCTGATTGAGCTCCTATGATCTAGTCCATGCTACCCCTCAGCACAAGCAAGGTCTTCAAAAAGCTAACATGACTTTATACATACATCAACAATGACATTCCTATCACCAAAGACTCATACATAAATCCATCTCCCAATCAAATGGGGATATACCATTACATTAAAAGATGTACATGACTTATATAACAGAGACTAAAGACCATGATAGTCATCAGCAACTATCATCAGCAGCATCTGTCAATCAGCATCAAAACCAGCAACCATGTTCTCCCCCTGAACCTGTTCCACCTGTAACAAAATATACACTGAGATATTTTAAGATAATGCCAAAAATGTGTTGACTATGAAGTGATAGCATATGCTCCCCCTAAACTTGTGTCAGATGTTCACTGTCAGATCTGATCATTTCATATATCAAAAGAGTTATCAAGGCATCGTCACCAATAAGATATATATCCAATTATCAACAACTTAAGAAAGACAACATATTTCCACATGTCATCAACAGACTGTAACCATCATCAAGCAGAGCAGATAATTCAGTGAACCATATCAGACCCCTTTCTCCTGAGTCTGACCCACTGCTTTTTCTCAAACCATCATATACGTGATTGTACCCATAGAAACTAGCGTATATACGCAACTATGTTTCATGAAACTCGCGTATAGCCACCTTTCTTTGAAGAAGATAGGATTTAACAATAGGATGATGCAACAACTACTCCCAACTTTTGTCTCAGATATTCAAATGTCTCTTTGGGCAATCGTTTAGTGAATATATCAACAATCTGTTCTTTGGAGGGAACATACTCCAATTTGACCTTTTGTTCAAGCACTTGTTCACATAGAAAATGATATTTGATGGGTTTGTGCTTGGTCATGGAGTGCATAACTAGATTATTTGAAATACTGATGGCACTTGTATTAACACAAAGAATGGAGATAGGTGGAGTACGTCTTATCTGAATGTCTTACAAGGTTTGCATCATCCAAAGTAGCTGTGTCCAGCAGCCACGTATTCTGCTTCAGCTGTAGATAATGCAATTGAACTTTTTTTCTTGCTGAACCAAGATACTAACCTAGAACCAATATAAAATGCACCACCACTAGTGCCTTTTCTATCATCAACACTTCCTACCCAATCTGCATCTGTATATGCATGAAGTGTAAGATCTGTATCTCTAGGATACCATAAACAAAAGTTCTGTGTTCCTTGAAGATATTTGAAGATCCTTTTGACTGCCTGAAGGTGTGATTCCTTTGGATTTGCTTGGAATCTTCCAACTATTCCCACTACATGCATGATGTCCGGTCAGGTACCTATTAGATAAAGAAAACTTCCAATCATGGATCTGTAAGTTGGTTGATGCACCACTACTGATTCATCATTTGAGCTAAGACTACATCCTGTTACCATTGGTGTACATAATGATTTATAATCTTCCATACCATACTTTTTTAAGATCTGTTTGAGGTATTTTGTTTGTGAGAGAAAAATACCATCTTTATTTTTTTGAACTTGCATAGCAAGAAAGTAGGTGAGCTCACCAAGCAAGGACATTTCAAATTCTTCTTGCATTCTAACGCAAAATTATGACTCATGGATTCTTCATTGCTACCAAAAATGATATCATCAACATAAACAACAATTATTAGTAGTTTACAAGTGTCAATATTTGTATATAGATTGCTATCTGCTGATCCCTTTGAAAAACCCTATTGTTGGAGATATTTGTCGAGAAAGTAATACCATGCCCTTGGAGCCTATTTTAGACCATAGAGAGCCTTTATGAGTTTGCATACAAGTTTTGCATCATTGCCAAGAATGAATCCTTCTGGTTGTTCAATATAGACTTCTTCTTCTAAGTCTCCATTAAGAAAGGTAGATTTGACATACATTTGATATACTTTGAATTTCTGAAAACTAGAAAGAGCTAGAAACATTCTTATGGCTTCAAGTCTAGCAACAAGTGCAAAATTTTCTTCAAAATCTATACCTTCTTGCTGAGCATATCCTTTGCAAACAAGTTTGGCCTTGTTTTTGATAACTTCTCCATTTTTGTTCATCTTGTTTTTGAATATCCATTTGGTTCCTATGATATTTTTATCATGAGGTCTAGGAACTAATTCCCTAGTATTATTCTTTTCAATTTGCTCAAGTTCTTCATTCATGGCCTTGACCCAACATTCATCTATGCATGCTTCATTTACATTTTGAGGTTCAGTGGAAGATATTAATTCTAGATAGCTTGAAGCTTAGGCAATGGTTCTTCTTGTCTGCACAACTGCCGCTTTTTCTCCTAAAATTTGAGTTTCTGGATGACTTTCTTGGACATACCTGGATGGAGTCTTTTCTTATATCGTTATCTCTTCTTCTGGTGTTTCATTGGTTTCTTGTTCATAATCAGTGTGATTTGATGTGGGAAAATGATCCTCCTCTTCTTCATTGTCATAATGATCGGTTTTTATCTGTTTTGGGTTTTTGCATGCTTCATCAACCACAACAACAATACTTTCAAAAATTTTCCCAAGTATTTTATTATAACATTTATATCCTTTAGTTCGGGAAGAGTAACCAAGAAGAATACCTTGATATGCTCTAGGTTCAAACTTACCATGTTTTTCTTTAGTCCTTTTGATGTAACATTTACTTCCGAAAACTTTAAAGTACTTTACAGTATGAGTTTTACCATACCAAAGTTCATGTGGAGTTTGAGTGCTGGTTACCCGAACATTTGCTTGGTTGAGAATAGTGATGGTGGCGAATGCAACTTCAGCCCAGAAGGTTGTAGGAGTTCCATATTCATCTAGCATAGCACGAGCCATTTGTTGAATAGTTATGTTCATCCTTTTCACCACTCTATTTTGCTGACGAGTCCTTGCAGTGGAGAATTGTCTTTTTATTCCATGTTGTTCACAGAAGTCAAAGAATTAATCCGAGGTAAATTCCCCTTCTCGATCAGATCTGAGGCATTTGATTTTGCGATCTGATTCATTTTCAACCAAAGCTTTGAAGGCTTTGAAATTTTCAAATGCTTCATCTTTATGCTTTAGAAGACCTATCCAACACATTCTGGAAAAATCATCAAGGAACAATATAAAGTATTCTTCTCCATGAGGTGACTTTTTCCTTGATGGTCCACATAAATCAATATGAACAAGTTCAAGAGGCTTACTAGCTAACCCTTCTTTCTCGATGAATTGAGATCTGGTTTTCTTACCGAATTGACATGATTTGCATATCTTATTTTCAGGAATGTTGATATTTGGAAGATCACGAACAACCTGGAATGTGCATGCTTTTCTTATCTGAGAAAAGCTTAGATGTCCCAATCTTCTATGCTAGCCAATTTTCATCATTTTTTCTTAGATAGCACGGTTTTTGTCCTCCCTTGAGTATATACAGGTTGTTTGGAGTTCTTGTACCTTTAATCACTATTTCTCCTGTATCAAGCTCACGAACAACACATCCATTTGATCGAAACACTACTTCATTTCCTTGATCACACATTTGACTCACACTCAATAGGTTATGCTTTAAGCCATCAACATACATAACATTCCCAGCTTTAACTTTTTGTTTTAAGAAAACAAAGCCTTTACCTTTTATGACAGTAGGAGTGTCATTTCCAAATGAGACACTTTTTTCCTTTTCTAAGGCATTATACGAGTGCAGTTTTTCTCTGTCACCTGTCATGTGTTTTGAGCATCCACTGTCGATGTACAACTGGTTTTCTTGTCCTTCTGCATACAATGCTATACCACATATTTCTGTTTGTGGTTCTTTCTTTCTCCATATTTTTGGATTTTATGGAGTTTGCTCCTTTTGAGATATTTGCCAAAATTTGCTCCTGCATTCAGATTCTTCATGGCCAAAGTTGTTACAGATTGAGCATTCTACTTCATTTTCAAGTAGAGTAAAGTTATTATAGGATATTTTCTTGATCCCTGTCACATTCCTTTGATTTCGTGCTTCTCTCATCATGATGGTTTTGTAAGCAACACATTGCACAACTTTGTGTCCAAAATTATGACATGAGAAACATTGACCATTAAAGAAGTTCCTGCGATTATCGAATCTATTGACCTGGTGATTGTAGTTTATATTGATATTCATCTTTGAAGCAAATTGAGTACGATTTACCTGAGATTGGTTGTGGCCTCTATTCATCCTTGAAGTAAATTGACCCTATTTTACCTAGTGGTTTGCTCTATGCCGTTGCTGACGATTGTCAAACTGTTCACTGCTCTTTGCTGCATCAAGATAGCTTTTAGTGGAGGTTCACAGATCTTGTGCTTGAGATGCTTCATCAGTATATCCAAGACCTGTCTTTATCAGAGGAGAATGATGCACTTTGATAATTTCATTTAAGGTTTCTGATCCTTTAGCAAATCCAAGATTGAGAGCTTTTGTTTTCTCAAGATCCTTTCTTAGACCCACAATTTCAGATTCTAGTTTTTCATTACGTTTTTCTCTTTCATCAAGTTGGTATCTTAAGGTATCTATAATCATATTCTTTTCTTCTAAATAGATTTTGAGTTTAGATATTTCCTAATAAAGGTCATCTTCATCTAGAGCATCCAGAAAGTGATCATCTTCATAAGCCATCAAAAGCCCATAGTCATTACTGTTTTCATCTTCATCACAATTTGATAAACCATCACTATCTTCATGAGTATAGTAGCTCTTTTTACTTATACTTTGTTTTCTATTCCATTTTGCAGATTCCTTCCCTTTATCATATTTATCTTTATGAGGACATTTGGTAGCATAATGACTGACTCTACCACAGGAAAAACATTTGAAAGGTAATTTACCTCTGAATCTTATGGAACCCCGTTGAAGGTTCTTGACAATGTTCGCTTCTTCTTCTCCTTTTGAAATATGTCCTGATTCATTGAGTTCTTCTTTTCCTTTTTCTGAAGCTTTAAATGCGGCTTCTCTCATATCTGATGGACCTCCTTTTCTCATCTCAAAGGTAGTTAAGATTCCGTGGAGCTATGTCATAGTAATAATTTGTAGATCCTGCTTTTCTTCTATAGCAGATACTTTTGATTGAAACTTAGTAGACAAGGATCTTAAAACCTTTTCAACTAAAGTAACTTCCTTTATCTCTTTGTTGGCTAGTTGAATTGTTTATTGATCAAACATTCAAGTACCACATTAATTTTCAACCTGGGAAAGTCCTTTTATTGCAAAGGCTACCACGTACTGTATGTACTTACTCCTAAAAGCATTAAAAATTTGTAGTATACGTAATCCTTCCGCTAAGTTATCACTGTACTGATAAAATGAAAGTAATTAATTAAGATTACAAATCTGAAAAGCGAAATGATGGATGCTCTGTTGGCAGAGGATCAGGACCCTATCCTCCAGGTCAGGACGTTCAGCACCTGCCTCTGTAACGAGATTGCTAACACACACTGCACTCGAATTCACCGGTGAAATATCCTTGCACAACTTCAAGCAATGAATGAAACAGAGTACTAGCAAAGCGGAAATACCAGAGGTAATGCTACAGAATCCAAACAGAGTACCAGCGGAAAGAAACTATCACACACTTACACACTTTAGCAGAAAAGTAAATGGGTGAATCTTGTGAGGAAGGTGGGCCCAGTCCCTCTCACAAGATTCCCCAGAACACAAAGACTATATTATGTGCTCAGAACAATTCTCTATTCATCTGCCAAAAGATTCAAGTACAATGAAGTTCATACTTGCTGATGTCTCTCAAAATTCCTCTTACAGATTACACATTAACCCCCTTCTAATGTAGATGTCTCCTCTTTATAGAGGAGACATCTATTACAATAGATTATTACAGTTCATTCAGTTAACCCATTTGATCAAAAATAAGAGTTACATACCGCTGTTACAACAGTATAACAACATATTCTTTCTTAAGTTCTGGCTGTTACACAGCTGGTAACTTTCTTCGACCATCTTCTTGGGATCTTCACATTCCTTTGCTGTTTCCCCATGCTATTCCTGATTTAAGCAGTGGTAACTATGTTCTACCAGCTTTAGATAGCTGCAGATCGTGCCACGTCAGCGTTCTTCAGATAGTAGCCGGTTGTTATTTCCAGCTGTTGCAAAATAGCCTGCTTTAGATGGTTGTTGTTGCTGACTGTAGCAACTGCGTAGTTTCTGCTTCTGGTGTTGCAGCAACTGCGTAGTTGCTATTTCTCGTGTTGTTGTTTCTGGTGTCACAGCAACTATAAATTATAATTCCTGCAGGGTTAAGACAATTACTTGACGAGCGCTCCCACTGCAACTAGGGTTTGCAGAATTTCGTGACGGCGCAAGACAGAGTACCACCAGCACAGCATCTCTCCCTCCCGTTGCCTCTGGCGTTCTGCAGTCCTGCGCTGCCATAGTCAGACGCGATGGAACACCTCCAGGGGGGGGCGTCAGGGCCCTCCCCAATGCAGAGCGGCGAAGACAACCCACTTCGTTTTGGAACGATTAACAACGAGATCCTGAATAAAGAGAAACAACAACATCCTGACCACAAGAAAACAGAAGGACGACAAGACAAGGACAGCAGCCACCAGGGAGGGGGGAAAAACCCGGAGGAAGCACCAAAAGTTTCCTCTTCGACCTGCAAGCCAGTTGCAACAGAAAGGCCACGAATCGAGTTACCAGGGCATGTAATAGAGGCTCGTATCGAGTTCATGAAAGAACATGCAATCATTGGCAAATTCATAGGGTTCTGGCCGACGGAAAGAGCCCTCTACGGATGGATTGCAGCCAAATGGAAGCCAAAAGGTGATGTTACTCTGCAGTTAGGGCCTAAGGGTTTCTTCACAGCAATCTTTTACTGCATTGAAGACAAACTCAGAGTTCTGGGAACAGGACCTCATTTCTTCAACGCAGCAGGCTTGTACATGAGGGACTGGACACCAAGATTTAACCCGGACAAGGAAGACCTCACCCGGGCGCCAGTCTGGATCAGAATGTATGGACTCCCAGATGAATACTGGGATGAGAGCACCCTCATGAAAATTGGAAATGGACTTGGAGAATACATCAGAACCGCTGAAGAAACAAAAACACGTAGATTCATCTCCTATGCTCGCATCTGCGTCTTCATGAGGCTGAATGAAGCACTGCCAGACTCGATACATCTCTCTCACTGGGATGAAGAATGGATCCAACCCTTGGACTACGAGCATGTGCCATTCCGATGTAGAAGATGCCATGCTCTAGGACATCTCTTCCGCGACTGCCCCTTGAATGCTAAAGCTACTGAACCTTCGGCCTCGGAGGCTCAAGATGGATTCACAAAAGCCCCAAGTAGACGACGCGCGCACAGGAAAACCCCTAATGGGCAAAAGCCCCAGCATCTCAGTTCCAGGAATCCGGCATCCAAGAATAGTTTTGAAATCTTAGCTCAATCCTCCGAGGATCCACTCCCATCTTCTGAAACTTTCCCATCCCATCCCTCATCATCATCCCACCCTCCCCCCCACACCTCCCCCCCCTCAGGGGATTTGAAGGATCAGACAAAGAACGACAAGGAAGAAGAAATGGTAGATAACTCCGATGCTCCTCCCAATGGAAAAAAGATCATGGAAGAAGACACGCAGGTGCAACCAATGGAAGAGGAACCGGAAAGCGTAGACCTGCAAGGCCTGGACATCCAAGAGCTGGAACTTGCATGCAAAGCGCAGGATTACGATAAGATCTCAGAAGCCCAACTCAGCAAGTTGGAAGTGGTCATCTCACGAGCATACCAGCAGAAGCAGCTTGGGATACAACCAGGCAGTCAGTGGGACGGAAGCCAACCTCCAAAAGAATCAAAAAAGAGGGGACGCAAAACAGATCTGCAAAGAACGATTGAGGTAGGGAAAATCCTGGTAGATTCAGGCAGGTATGCGAAATTGACAAAGTATTACAAACCCTCCCCAACTGGTTAAACTATGAAGCTAGTTTCATGGAATTTAAGAGGGCTCAACAGCCCAGGTAAACTTAGAATGCTAAAAAACATGATCAAAGCGGAGAAGCCTCAAATCTGTCTACTCCAAGAAACCAAATGCAACGGCACCACACTGGGAAGCATCCTCACAAAAGCTTGGCCAGGATGCCGCTCAGTAGCAGTTGACGCTTCAGGAGCGTCAGGGGGATTAGCCATTGCATGGAATCCGCAAGCACTAGATCTCTCAGAGTTCCACGCCTCTCACCACCTCATTCAAGCAGTCTTCCACATTTTGGGAACAAATGTACATGGTAACCTCTCGAATGTTTATTTCCCGCAGGACACCGGGAACAAAATAGCACTCCTCGATACCATTGAAGCTCTTAATAACACCAGAAGGCACCCACTCTGGATTATCGGAGGCGACTTCAACATGATCACCAAGTTAGAGGAAAAAACAGGAGGTCGGAAAAGGCTGGAGCAGGAAAACACTCACTTCAAGAACTTCATTCAAAATGCTTCCCTTATAGACATGCCCTTCTGCAATGGCACTTACACATGGAGTAACCGCAGAGCGGGCAATCACCAAATCGCTTCCAAGCTAGACCGCTTCCTCATTTCAGATAATGCGATCCACCTGGGAGGTGATTTCTCAGCAGCCATTCTCCCACATACAGGTTCGGACCATTGGCCAATAGCTCTCCAATGGTAGCGCCCCGGCAACCAAACCCGCAGGCCCTTCCGTTTTGAAAGTTTTTGGCTCTCGCACCCTGAGTTCAAGGACTTTGTCAAAGCCACCTGGTCCTCCTTCACCCCTCCTGAAGGATCCAAAATGTACGTATTCCAACAGAAGCTTCGATTTCTAAAACTCCATCTCAAGCGTTGGAATAGAGAAACCTTTGGAGACATATTCAAGGCTCAGCAAGAGCTCAATCGGGAACTAGCGGATCTCCATCAAAAAGTCATCACTGAGGGACACACAGAAGGAACTTTAGAACAGGAAAGGCACCTTCACAAGCAGATTGAGGACAGACAGAAGCAGGAGGAGATTTACTGGAAACAAAAATCCAGAATTAGATGGTTGAAGGAAGGTGAACGCAACACTAAATTCTTCCACAGAACTACCATCCAAAGAAGAATACACAACAACATTCCGTTCATTCAAAGACCTGGAGGAGAGAAGGTAGAATCGCATGAGGAAATTGAGGAAGAATTCTGCAATCACTTCAATCAGATCCTGCAAGAGCCAGAAGGAGACAGAAGACGAGCTATTGAGAAAATCACCAACAATGTGCCCAGAATCATTACAGAGGAACATAATGAGCTCCTCCTCCGACCGATCCAGCCTCAGGAAGTGGATGATGCGATGTCCCAGCTCAAGGACGGAAAAGCCCCAGGGCCAGACGGATTCACCACCACATTCTTTCATACATTTTGGGAGATGATCAAACAGGAAGTATGGCAAATTGTCGAAGAATCACGGGCTTTCCACTGGATGCTTCCTTCTCTCAATACCACTTTCATAGCCCTCATTCCCAAAGAGGAGGACTCCATCACACCAGACAAATTCAGGCCCATTGCCCTCTGCAACGTCATTTACAAGGTTATCTCCAAAGTGGTTGCCAATCGGCTGAAGCCATTGCTGCCGATGCTCGTCTCACAAGAACAGTCAGGCTATGTAGAGGGAAGACAAATTCTGGACGGCATCCTTCTCACGCATGAGATCATCCACTCCCTCAAACACTCGAAACAAGCAGGTATGATTCTTAAGCTTGATCTTTCAAAGGCTTTTGACAAACTAAGTTGGAACTTTATTCAGCAAATGCTTAAAGCTTTTGGCTTTGATGCTATGTGGGTTCGATGGATAATGAGTTTGATAAGTTCAACCCAGTTTTCCATCCTTGTCAATGGAATCCCTTCCCGACCCTTCAAACCTTCCAGAGGAATCAGGCAAGGGGACCCCCTTTCCCCCTTCCTATTTGTTCTCATGGCAGAAGGGCTAGGCCGGCACATAAAACAAGCTCTCCTTACCCACCAGCTTAAAGGTATCTCCATTCATAATTCCCCTGCTGCCTCTCACCAACAATTTGTCGATGATACCATGCTTTTCGGATATCCCTCAGCCCAGGAAGCCTCTCTCCTCAAATCCTTGCTCAATGATTTTGCGAACGCTTCCGGCACTGAAGTAAATTGCGCTAAATCTCAAGTCTTCTTCTTTCACACGCCCCCTCAGGTCAAATCCGCTGTCACCCGCATCCTTGGCTTTCCATCAGCAGCCCTTCCCTCCAAATACCTGGGCGCCCCTCTCACGGCCTCCGCCATCAAGCACTCCTCTTGGCGTTCCCTCATTGAGAAGCTTGAATCTCGACTCAACCAATGGACGCACAGATCTCTCAACTTATCCAGTCGAGTCGTGCTCATCAAGTCGGTTCTTCAGGCTATGCCTCTATACCTCTTCTCTGTCCTTGCAGCGCCCAAATGGGTAATTAAAAGAATCAGGAAGCTCCAGCGCAGTTTTCTCTGGGGTGGATCAGCTACGAATAGGAAGTGGGTGTTAGTCAAATGGTCCACAGTATGTCAACCAAAGGAAAAAGGAGGCATAGGACTAAGAGATCCGGAGCATAGCAACTCTATCATGAGTGCCAAAATATGGTGGCACTGGATCACTAATCCTGACAAACCTTGGGCAACAATCTGGACGGCCAAGTATGCCAACAATCGGCCCCGGGAGGAACTCATTCGGTTTACCCCTAGGGACAAGGGATCTCTAATCTGGAATGCGGCAAAACAACATTACCATATAATACAGCAACACAGCTTCTGGGAGGTACGGAATGGCAAAACAGCGAGATTTTGGACGGACGCATGGAACCAAATGCCAAAGCTGACCCAGATCCTGAATGAGCCAGAGGACCAATTAAGGCAGGAGCAGCTGCAAGAAAAAATTCATCACCATTGGGTGCAGGAATCGGAGCACGGATTTAGGAAATGGATGCAGGGGAATCAGCTCGCTAATCTCACAAACATACAGGACACAGGGGACTTGGAAAGGGAGCTGGAAAGAAGAAGAATCAGACATGACGAGGGAAGCGATATCTTGCGATGGGGATATCGCCCTAAAGGGAACTTCTCGACTTCTGAGGCCTACAAATTAATCTGCACCCCGAACAATCCGCCTGATCCAATCTGGAGATTTATTTGGGACTCTAACTCTTGGCCCAAAATCTCTCATTTTCTATGGCTGGTAAGTCACAAAAAAATTCTTACCTGGGATAAATTACGAAAAAGGAACTTTCATGGACCTTCTATATGTCCTAACTGTCATCAAAATGAAGAGACGCTCCAACACCTTTTGGACTCTTGCCCCCTCGCAACTCACCTGTGGGAAAAGGCAAGTTTCAGATGTCAAAGGAGATGCAGATCAATGGATGACATTACGAACTCCCTCAGGCATTGGCCGCAACACCCTTACAAAAGCGCGCTCCTCAACTGCCTATGGAAACTTCTTCCAGGCCTCATTCTATGGGGAATATGGAAAGAACGGAATAAGAGGATTTTCAAGAATCAGAGCTCGCAGATGGATGATGTATGGACCAGAATATGCAGCAACCTCAATGAAACGCTGGCACTCCACTCCTGGGCACAGGAAGACCTCCCATCTCTTGACTTCGAGAAAGGTATTCTAAGCAATTGGAACTTAACACTACCTCCGATACCCCAATCAAGAGGAACTCCCACAAGCCGCAGCACTGCTCAGGCCACCTGGACGCCCCCTCCCATGAACTCTTACAAGCTCAACTTTGATGGGGCCTCCAGGGGCAACCCGGGAAAAGCAGGCTTTGGAGGCATTATACGGAATCAAGTTGGCATACCTATGCAAATATATTTTGGATCCCTGGGCTGGGACACCAACAACTCGGCAGAAATTGAAGGCCTTTGGCAAGGAATTCTTATAGCAGGGAATCTCAATCTCCAGCCGCTCTTTGTGGAGGGGGACTCCCAAATTCTTATAAACATGGCCAGGAGACTTCAGAATGGCTCACAAGCTGGTAAAATTACCAACAGCTGGAGACTAGCTGCCCGGCTAGAAGCCATTGAACAAGCTCTACGCAGCAATAGAGCTATTACCTTCACTCACACCAAAAGAGAAGGTAACAAGGTGGCGGACTGTCTAGCCAACATAGGTGCAGACAATGAGCACTATCTCCTAACAGGATCCATAGACATCATTCCTGACTCAGCAAAGGCTCAGGAGCTCGAAAGCCTAATCCAGGAAGAGGCCATCACCCCGGATGCGGGTGTCATTAAGCGCATTTAAGTCAGGCTCTTGCATCGACACCTGGGACGAGGCCGCGAGGACAGTTCGGCACGCTCAGGCAATGAAGGAAGGTTTTATGACTCTGCTCCTGGCAGGTGAAGGCATGGTAATTCTGCTCAAGAGAAACGGCGCATTCAAGCCAAGCGAGGCAGCTCAGGGTCCGAGGTGCTCAAGGAGGATGGCTCATCGCCCTCTGCACGCGGTGATCAGGGAGAATTCACTATTAAATGGGAAAGCCCAGGCCGCTCATGAATAGAGCAAGCCTTTCAGAGTGGGCAATCGGCACGAGGAGGTTCTGTCGGGCCGAATTAGGGCGGTAGATCAGAGATTCAAAGACCTTGGGTTAGTAGCCATGCCGCGCGGTAGAGGGGTGCTGCGACGAGGTGGAAGATCAGGAATTCGCAGTGAAAATGCTATGTAAGAGCCACATCCAATTTCTCCTATGGCTGCTATGTGTCCCGCGTCCTCCAGTTCTGAGCAGGAGTTTCTGGTTCTGAGGGATACATACCAGACATTCCGACTCAGAATCCCAAGAAGACTCATTGGGTCAGATGTGATTGTTAATTTCTCGGTCTATCTTTCGGAGGAGGCACCTAAAGACCCCTCCTCGACCTCCCCTGCCTCTGCAAGTATCCAAGGCAGTGAAATTCTTCTAGGGGACATGAATGGCCTGGTTTATCGTGCCCCCCGTCCTCAGGAAGCTACAACGCAGAGTGTCAAGCCTCAGCAAACCCAGCCTCAGCAAGACGTGTCTGTGCAAGAAATTATGCCGCCTATCAATTATGCTCTGGGCAAAGAAGAAGGCCATGACTCGGATGGGCAGCTTCAGAAGGGCGAGGAGCTCGTTATCTGGCTCGACTCACCCAGTCCAGAGAATGGGCAGCCACCAGCGTCGCCCAACCATCCAGTTTAAGCCTCCTCGGGTGCTCTTCTCTAGTTTTGTAAAGTTGTTTATGTCTCTGATAGTATCTATTTCAGTTTTTTCTTTCAGTCCTAGTACTCAGCCTTATCATGGCTGCATGTTTTGGGTCAGTTCAGCAAGCTTGTCAAATGTTAAAGTCAATTATGTCAATGGTGTCTGTATTTTTGGTTGTCCACACTCAAATGGACAAGGTTTTGTAAATCTTTCTCAGCAGATTGATAGTCTATACTAGTTGCTACTGTTAGAGGACTGGCCTCGACCTCGTCGGATGATGTAAAACATGTAAATATGTTTCTTTCCTTAATATAGAAGTAGACTTTACTGAGAAAAAAAAAAAAGACAATTACTTGACAATTTAATCAGCTTTTCCAAGATAAATATAAAGATACTCACGAATATGCAATGAACAATTAAACATATAGATATGCGGAAAGTCACTTCGTACCTTGGGGTGATTAAGTCATTATGTAATCAAAGCTTACAACTTATGACTGAAAAGGATAATATTAAGGCAAAAATATAAGGTCAAAATAGGTCAATTCTGAGTCCTAACATCCCCCCCAACTGAAGAGATTGCATGTCCCTATGCAATGGCTACTCTGAGTCTGAGTCGGAGTACCGGGATGAACAATGTATATTACTGAGACAATAGTTATAGGAAGTGGCATCAAACTTCTTTCTGAATCCACAGGCAGTCTGTATTTGCCTCCATGCTGCTGCTTCTTCCCTGCTGGACAATCCAAACTGTCCTTTATATTGTTCACCAGACAACCATAAAAGTGGAAATCTAAATCTGTAACCCATCCAATTTTCAGCACAGTGCTGCATGCAATTAACATAATGAGGTACCCTTCAGAGTGCCACCTGCAAATTAGGTGGATTATAAGGGTGCTATTCCTGCCTCTCCTTGGGGCAGTTCTCCCAAAACAGTTTGTTTGCTTTGACAGCCAAGGATGCCTTAGTCTTTACATAATGCTGACAGTCTTTCAGGACCATTGTTTGCAGTTTCTTAACATGGTATTTCATTTCAGGATCACTTACCATGCTCAGGTGTTGTGCAATAAAGGTGGCTGCGTTCTGCGGTTCAGCTCTAATCCACAGAAGACAATTCTATTCATTATGCTGAGCTGAAGCAAAGGCGTTCTGCCATGTAAGTTGATTAGCTAAAAAGCAGATAAAGGCTCTCAGCTGTATGTCGCCGACTACAGGTATCATATTCATATTTCTTTCCTCGGACATGGCTTCATTGTGGAGATAGAGCTCGCATAAAAAATGTTGATCTTTTTTAGGTGCCTCTGCAAAGGTTTGCATAAACTGCTCTGACGTAACTACCTGATGAGGTCTACCTTCTTTGACAGCCTTTATCTGCAAAAATGTGAGTCTTTCCCTTAAAAATGTTGCATAATTAAAAGAGGGTTCCTTGCAGCAAGTAGTCTTTGAAATAATTCAAACATTTGGGTCAATCTGGCTTTAAATTCCTTGATTTCTTTATACTGGGCTCTGCACTGCTCAAGTGCTTCTCAGTTCTTGTATGCGTGACTAAACCAGATCCCTTTTTGCTGTTGGAATGCCTTTCCTTGCGACTGCTCATATTCCCTCCACCACTGTCCCTTCAATGCTTCAAAGCTATCTGTTTCTATGCATACATCAGTAACGGAGGGAAGCTCTGTCTGTGTAAAGGCATCCACAAGGATAACCTACTCTGTAGGAATAGTCTGGGATGATCCAACATCTTTTTCTTCATTTCTGGCTACTGTCTCTTCTTCCTGTTGTACTGATTCATTTTTTTCCATGGTGATTTGGGTGGGCCGGGGTGAGTCTGTGCGTTTTTCCTCATTTCCTTCTTCTTCTTTTTCTTTTTCCTAATTTTCTTCTTCTTCTTTTTCCTAATTTTCTTATTCTTTTTCTGCTTCCTGATTTTCTTCTTCTTTTTCTACTTCTTTGGCAATTTGAATAGAGCTGGGTGAGTCCGATTCTTCTTCATTTCCTCCTGAAACTATTTCTTTTTCCTCCATAACAGTTTGGGTAGGCCAGGGTGAGTCTATACCTTTTTTCTGATTTTCTTGTGCAACTACTTCTTCCATAGTAATTTGGGTAGGCCGGGGTGAGTGTGTATTCTCCTCTTTCTCATTCCTTATTTCTTCCTGCATAATTTCTGGGGAACTTGCTGGTTCTTGTGTGTTAGCAAGCTCTTCTACTTGTTCTTGTGCAATCTCTGGAGAACTTACTGGTTCTTGTGTAGCAGTAAGTTCTTCTGTTCGGACCTGTGCCGTTTCTGTGGAACTTACTGGTTCTTGTGTGTCAGTAAGCCCTTCAGCTTTGTCTTGTGCAGTTTCTGGGGAACTTACTGGTTCTTCTGTGTCAGTAAGTCCTTCAGTTTGGTCCTGCATCTTCTCTGAAGAGCCTGTTGGTTCTTGTGTGACAACAAGTTCTTCTGTTTGCATTTCTTCTGGAGTACCTGTTGGTTCTTGTGTGACAACAGGTTCCTTTATTTCAGCAGAGAATTGCGGCATTTCCGTCTGTATAATAGCAGGCTCTTTCGTTTCATCAACAACATCAGATGCTTCCTTCATTGGCTCTGCCACTACCTTATATCCTGCCTGAGTGTATATTTCACCACAATTGGTACACACATATTCATTATCCTTACTTTTCTCTGCTGCAGACGCTACTCGTGCTAAAACATGCAGGCTGAATTCATTCTGATATGCTTCCTTAACCCTTATTATTTCTTCCTGATAGTCCTGAATCTGAGATTTCAGGAATTCAATTTCTTCCTGTAGGGCAGGTATGGTAGGTTGGTCCTACGAAGCAGTAGATTCCAATGGAGGCAGAGGTTGTGTTTCATCATTCTGATCAGTATTCCCCACAGGTGGTTCTTTTGTGTCACCTCGGGTAGTGGCTGTTTCTTGTGTTGCAGCCACTTGGTCACTATTATCTTGTGTGTCGGCAGCTGGTTCTTGTGTGTCAACTTCCTTAAATTATGATGTCACGAAGCTATGAACGCTCTGCATCTCTGCTTCCGAGGGTGAAGGAGAGGAGTTTTGAGTACTGGTGGGAGTACGGATCTTTATAGTGATGGGCGGTGAACTGGGGGAATTAGGAGATTTAGCTGCTACCGATGACCGAGTTCTTCTCTTTGGTAGAGAAGTAAGGAATTTAGGAATTTTTCTCTTTAGGCTAGCTTTCTTTAGGATGGGGACAGTAGCCGGAGTAGCAGGTGCCTTAGTTGAAACCCTGGTTCTCCTTCTTTTCGATGGGGTTTTCTTTTCCTACTGCCTTTTTCGTTTAAGCAGGGTAATGGGGATATTGTCATCGGAGTCATTAGTAGAAATATGCAGTATGGGAATGGAAGGATTGATTCCTTTGGGAGATGGGGTTGTCCTTGTGGCATCCTCAGCAACTTGCGGGGGTGTTTGCTGGATTTGTTCAGGAATGTGCTCTGCTTGCTGAGGGTTTTCCAGAGGGGTTTGTTCAGGCATATCCTCCATTTGCTGAGGAAGTTCTTCATCTTGTTGAGGTATGTCCTCAGCTTGGTGAAGAATTTCCTCTTCTTGGTGAGGAATTTCATGTTCCGGCTGTGGAATTTGTGCCTCCTTATGGGGATTAATGGGGGGTGGAGGGTTATTTAGAGCGAGGGCTCTATTAATCAGCAATTGGGCTAAGCGGTGGTGTTTTAAGGAAACTAGTGGATGCTTCACTTTCACAGCATAACGTGACATATTTTGGAGACAACCCAAGAGATAATATGGAATGTTTATTAACTGACCATTTCTCAAATGATTTAACAGGACGAAATCGTGCTGGTAAATTACCTGGTAGCGGCCTTCGCATGTCAAATATTGCTTGACAAATTCAGTGACTTTCGGCCACGGTTGAGGTAACGACCGAAGTGCTACGCCTCTTCCTTTGGTCTCTACGTGCTCGCCTGGTCGGAGAAAATCCTATTGCGCATTAAGAATCAGGTGCTTTCTGCTGAACCACCGTGTGCCATTAGCTGGTAGCCCGGTAACTTCGGCTATGATTTCCTCTGTGACTGGAACTTGAATTCCCTGGATGACAGAGAATACTTCTGTTAAATTGCATGCGAATTCAAGGACTTGCTGCTCGTCAAAGTCCGAAAGTCTCCTGAAGTACTCTATCCAACCCGCTTGCAAGAAAATTTGATAAATCTCCGGAAAGAGTTCAAGGACTGCTGTCGAGCCAGGCTCATGTGTAATGAGGGTTCCTCCCATAGTTGTTGTTTCAGTAACTTTCAGAGTTCAGAGCCGAGCTTCCAATTTCAGTTCAGAGTAGAACGTCGCAAATGGTAACATGCTGTGATAGGGTGGCTTTTACATATTACCGGGATTGTTAAGGGTGGCGGTAGTTGGCGTGGTATGTCATTATGAGAGTTGTTTTGGTAATCCCCCCCCCTACGTGTCAATGATATGATTGGAAGTACAATGATTTGATAGTCCTATCAACTTCTCCGCATTATGTATCATTTAATGTCCATACATAATCATATGTACCTTCGTATTTTTCCTTTTTGATTGCTGCGTCAAAAAGTCTTGTCTTGTCTTGTGCTGGATCGTAATGATTACCGCGGATCTACAAGCATGGGAATATCGGTGATTTGTAATGATAATGACGGGCAGTGATAGTAGGGTGTTGTAATCATCAGAAGAAGTGGTATATTTTATCAAAATTTGTTCCTTGGGGCTGAAGTGGTAAGACTGGCATTTTCGTACATGAAGTAATCTGTTGGGAAAGATATTCCGTGATCGGGAAGTGATGTTGTAGCACTGGGATTGGTGTTGCAGCCACGAAAAATTGCTGATGTGGCAACAGGGAATGATGTGAGACGTTTGTAAAAACGTGAATTGTGCTGGAGCAATAGGAATGGTGTTGCAACAAAAGAGAATGGTGTTGCAGCAACGGGAGTGGTGTTGCAGCAACGGGGAATGGTGTTGCAGCAACGGGAAATGGTATTGCAGTAACATGGAATGGTGTTGCAGCAACGGGAGTGGTGTTGCAACAACAGGGAAATGGTGTTGCAGCAACAGGGAAATGGTGTTGCAGCAACAGGAGTTTCGAGTCTGCAAAATAATTCCTTTGAAACTTTTGTTCTCAGCTACTTCCCGAGTCAAAATCTGTAAAATACTGAAATGTAATATCGCAATCCTTGGCAGGATTTATTAGTTTCTAAAAAAAAGAATATCTAACCTAAAAAGAATTACATAAACAATAGAAACTCAAGTGCTTTGAGGGACAGCAAGTTCCCCTGGAAAAAAAATATTGTTTTATTGCCATGCAAGTGGCTTTAAAATCCTCTTTGAAAACTGGCCGCTGATATAACCGAAGTCGGTAGCCATTCACTAACAGTGGTGTTCTGCTTCCATCAATTGTTAAAATTCTAACTGTTCCATTTGGGAAAACAACATCCACTTCATACGGCCCTAACCATCTTGTTCTCAGCTTCCCTTGAAAATTCTTGAAACGAGAATCATAAAGTAGAGCCCAGTTACCTTTCTGGAACTGCTTTTGCTTGATGGTTCTGTCATGCCATCTGCTTCTTTGTTTCAGTATCATAGTTGTTTGATGGATGGCATCCAGTCTTTTCTCATCCAATTCCTGCAGCTGCTGCAACCTGGCTGTCTGTGCATCAGTTAAATCAAAGTTAACAGCTAAGGCAATTCTTAAGGTTTTAATCTCAAACTCTCCAGGAAAAATAACATTCTTTCCAAAAACTAATTCAGAGGGTGAAAAGCCTGTTGTATTCCTCCAAGTGGTTCTATAGGCCCATAGAGCCTCGGGCAACCTTTGAAACCAGTCCCTTCTATTCTCCTTTATCGTTTTTGTTAAGATAGCTTCTATGACCTTGTTGGTACTTTCCACCTGCCCATTTGCTTGGGGGTGGTATGGTGTGGTCATTTTATGCTTGATATGATATTTTTTGAGCGTATCTTTGAAGCCATGAGAATTGAAAGGAGGTCCTCCATGAGTGACTAATTCTCTGGGTAGTCCAAATCTAACAAATATTTCTTCAAATAAGAATGTTAGTACCGCTTCTTCATTAGCTTTAATGAGTGCTTTGGCCTCTACCCATTTAGTCATGTAATCCGTGCATACTAAAATATGGACTCTTTGATTAGATGGAGGATTAATGGGACCTATGAAATCTAATGCCCATTTCTCAAAAGGTTCAAGAGTTACCTGGGGATTAAGTGGCATTTCATCCCTATGGTTGGGCTGGCCCATTCTTTGACAGCTGTCACAAGCCTTCACATATTTTCTAGCATCTTTAAAAAGTGATGGCCAGTAATAAACCATTCTAAGTACCTTGTGAGCTGTTCTTTTATCTGTAAAATGTCCTCCACAAGGGACATCATGACAAGCTTTCAGTATATCATAAATCTCATCTTCCCCAATGCATCTCTGGATTTCTTGATCTATTCCTGTGTGGAACAGACACCCGCTTATCCAGCTGTACCTAGCACTTTGCTTGATGATCTTTCTTCTTTCCCTGTGTGATAGGTGTGATGGTAATTTTCTTGCAACTAGAGAATTGGCAATGTCTGCATACCAAGGTGAGTGAGCAGATACTGCAAATAAATACTCATCAGGAAAAGAATCATCTACTGGAGCATTTTCATCAGTTTTTAAACAAGAAAGGAAATCAGCAACTACATTTTCTTTACTTGGCCTATCTACAATTGTGATGTCAAATTCCTGCAACAATAATAACCATCTGGTGACTCGAGCATTTGTAACTTATTTATTCATTAAATACTTAATGGTCGAGTGATCAGTATGCACAAAGGTAGTGTAGCCAGTAATATAATGTCTAAATTTGTTGATAGCATAAATAACTGCTAGAAATTCCTTCTCAGTAACTGTGTAATTTAGCTCAGCTGGTGTCATGTTCTTGCTGATAAAATAGATGGCATAGGGGAGACTGTTTTCTTCCTGACCCAGGACAGCTCCAATTGCCGTGTCTGAGGCATCAGAGGAGATATGAAAGGGTAATGCCCAATCAGGTCCTCTCAAAATTGGGGCTGCGGACAACTGATGTTTAAGTTTATTGAATGCATTTTCATAATCATCAGTCCACTTAAATTCAACATTTTTCATTAACAACACAAATAGAGGAGAAGCTATTTTGGAAAAATCCTTAATGAATCTTCTATAATATCTGGCATGTCCTAGAAAGCTTCTTACATCAGTTTGTGTTTTGGGAATAGGGAGGTTCTGAATTACCTGTATTTTAGCTGGATCGACTTGAATTCCTAAAAATGAAACAAAGTGACCCAATAAAATACCTTGATTCATCATCATATGGCACTTTTCAGTGCTTAAAGCAAGGTGTGCTTCTATACACCGCTTAAGTACTTTTTCAAGATTTTGCAGTGCATCCTCAAAGGTCACTCCATAGGGAGTAAAGTCATCCATAAATATTTCCAATGAATCATTTAACATATCAGAAAAAATCACTATTACCGCTCTTTGAAATGTTGCTGGAGCGTTACACAGCCCAAATGGAAGTACTATGTAAGCAAAGGTCCCCCATGGGCTAGTAAATGTGGTTTTGTCCTGGTCTTGGGGTGCAATCTTAATCTGATTATATCCACTAAACCCATCCAAGAATGAAAAGAATTTCTTACCTGCTAAATTATCCAATACCTGATCGATAAATGGTAAAGGGAAATGGTCTTTTTGGGTGGCTTTATTCAATGCTCTGTAATCCACACATACTCTCCATTTCCCATTTTTCTTGGGTACTATTACGAGTGGGGAAACCCACTCACTATCAGATATGGGGTATATAAATCCTGCATTCAAGAGTTTTTGAAGTTCCTCCTTGACAATTTCTCTAAGGTTCGGGTTCATTCTTCGCTGGGGTTGGCAGACTGGCTGGGATCCCTCCTTAATATAAATACGGTGAGTGCATAGTTCAGGGGAGATCCCTTTCATGTCTGTGTAGTCCCATGCAAATGCCTCTTTATTTTCTTGGAGTAACTTTATTAATTTCTGTTTTTCATTATCAGTCAAATAACGATTTATATTTAATGTTTTTCCAGGTTCAATTTCAATTGTTGTACTTTTGGAAGGGCTGCCTACTGCTGTCTGAAATAAGTTTTCATTTTTCATGTTCTGCTAGGATTGAGATTCTAAGATTGTAGTGAAGTGATTATATGTTTCAGGGCTGACCGAAGAGGGTTCAGAAATAAAGTTGCTGATCAATTCATCTTCGGTGGAGTCCTTAAAAGTCAAAGCTTGTCCAATAGTTAATATAGGTTGGGTCTCCTCATCCTCATAGTCTACCCATACAGAATTGTCATTATTAATCATGGGTGTAGCATGAGGATAGAGGGTAAGCTGTTTGGTTTCGTGTCCATTAGAGATGGTCATTGATCTAGATCTACAGCTAATGAAAGCATCTGCTGTAGCCAACCAAGGTCTCCCTAGAATCAATGGATGACCCCCCAACTTTGTTTTAGTTTGTAACACCACAACGTCAACCGGGTAATTCCAGGATTCTACAGAGATTATAAGGTCTTCAATGACCCCTTCAGGTTTAATCGTAGAATGGTCAGCCAACTCTAAGATAGTTGGAGTTTCCCTGATAAAGTTTTTTAACTGGAGAAATTGTGCTATTTCGAGTGTCATAATATTTATTGCAGCTCCTAAATCTACTAGGATTTTAGAGATAAAGGTTTTTCCAACCTGGACTGTTACTGTAGGGTGACCAGGGTCACCATACTTCACAGGATAATCTTTTTCGGTTAGTAAAGAAGTTAATTCCCCCATCACATGAACTTTGAGGGGATCCTTAGCCTTCCTTCCAGGCTTTTTTATACAAATGTCTCTAATAGTTCTATCATAAATAGGAACATCCCTTAATTCTTGCAATAATGGGATTTTAACATACAAATTCTGTAGCTCTCCTAAAAGGTTAAAGGTAGGTTGTTCAGGTGTTTTAGTGAGAGCCAGCCGTTCAGGGAATGGCAGATCTATTGTTTGATCATTATTATTAGGTGTTGATTCTGCTGTTTCAACATTATTGTTAGCTGGTTTCTCTTTTCTAGCTTCTTCTTTGTCAGAGTCAGTAATATCATCTATAATGGGTTCAACAATTCTCCCTGAGTGAAGATGAATATCATTACATTGCAGGGGAGAGACAGGCTGATTTTGAATGTCAATAACTTGCAGGGCTTTATTATTATTTGGATTGGGGTTAGGTTGCACAGGTAGTTGTGGTCTCATTGCCTGGTTATTCGGAGGAGTATTGGATGGTAAGGAAAGAGACTGTTGTTGTTGAGGAAATGGTATCTGTTGGGCTGCCCAGTTTGGATTCCATTGATTAAAATACGGTTGCTGGGGAGCCCAAGGATTCCATATAGTAGGATCAGGAAAAGGAAGATTTGGTTGCTGCATAAGTGGAAAATTCATTGTATTAAAGGGTGGGTATTGCATTTGGTTCATGGGTGCATAGTTTGTTTGAAAAGGAGAGTTATTATTCCAACGATTGAATGTTGTGTTAGAGCTCATACCTTGTCTTTGTGGCCATTGCCTCCTCTGTGTCATCAGGTACACTGCTTCAGCCTCTTCTTCGGTTGACTGTAGTGCTACTTTGATTCCAGGCAGAGAGGGGCATTGCTGTGTTTCATGGTCCTTCTCGCAGATTGTGTAGATAGGTATCTTATCCAGTGGGCATTCTTTGAGTGGGTGTTTTTCTCTGCATTTGGAACAGAAAATAGCTAGAGCAGCTTCTGCTTCCGCCTGTTTCTTCTTAACCTGCAGAGCATCAATTTGTGAAGCAAAAGAACTTAGCATCTCAGTTTTAAATTCTTCCAATAAGTTACCTATTTCAGCTCTTGTTGCTCCTCCACTGGCTGACTTCTGAACTCTTGAATACACATTATCTCTGCTTTTTGATCTGCCTGCTGCTCCCCTTGAACATCTCATGCAGAGATTAATAATTTCATCAAAGGGTTCTTTGGAAATGTCCCCTTTTCCAAGCATGTTCAACATGTCTAGGCAGTCATCTCTTACCCCTTTCAGCAATATGGTTTTCAAAATATCTTTACTCATATTAGGATGATCAGACCGCTGCAGATTATACTGTAATCTTTCCACAAAATCTTCCAAATTCTCGTCCTCCTTCTGAACCATTTTAAACAATTCTTCCTTCCTTTCTCTTGTCCGGCAGTAGTCTTGATACTTGGCCAGAAATCCCTCTTTCATCTGGTCCCAGGTGGTGATTTCTTGAGCTCCTAAGCTCATAAACCACCTCAACGCATTCCCTTTTAGTGTTGCTGGAAACAGTTTTAGCTTCTGATTAGGACTTATATAATCATAACTTCTACATAGTATGTCGAATTCAAAGAGTAATTCATCCGGGTCTTCAGAGGATAACCCATGAAAGTTGGGTAATGCCGAGAGTGGAATGTTTTTCATGGGGGTTGTTCCTCTCGGGAGTTCCCCAATAGGGAATTCCAGGGTAGAGAGCGAGTTTTCCCCTCTTCCTTCTGTTCTATTATCCTCCATTGGTCTTTTTCCTGAATCACTTGCTTTATCTTCTGTGTCTTTTGTTTCTTCAGCTTCTTCTACCGGTTCCTCAGTGTATTCTGGTACTTCCAGCTTCCTTTCAGGTCCTATTACTTCCTACGTCTGTCGGTCTGTTTGTGAGGAGTATTGGATCTGAGGTCTCCGGGAACTTGTCCTTTGTGCTGTTTCAGCCTTTGAGATGATTTCGTCAATATAAGTTTTTCTTCCTCCTTTGTCGCCTGTGAAATTAGCTTTCTTGCGTCCTCTCATGCATCTGTTATTCTCAAAAAGAAATCATTAATGCTTTTAGAAATCTCTAGTTGCCTTCCCCGGCAACGGCGACAAAATGTTGGCTAGTTGAATTGTTTATTGATTAAACATTCAAGTACCACATTAATTGTCAACCTGGGAAAGTCTTTTCATTGCAAAGGCTACCGCGTACTGTATGTACTTACTCCTAAAAGCATTAAAAAGCTGTAGTATACGTAATCCTTACGCTAAGTTATCACTGTACTGATAAAATGAAAGTAATTAATTACGATTACAAATCTGAAAAGCGAAATGATGGATGATCTGTTGGCTGAGGATCAGGACCCTATCCTCCAGGTGAGGACGTTCAGCACTTGCCTCTGTAACCAGATTGCTAACACACATTGCACTCGAATTCACCGGTGAAATATCCTTGCACAGCTTCAAGCAATGAATGAAATAGAGTACTAGCAAAGCGGAAATACCAGAGGTAATGCTACAGAATCGAAATAGAGTACCAGCGGAAAGAAACTATCACACACTTACAAACTTTAGCAAAAAAGTAAATGGGTGAATCTTGTGAGGAAGGTGGGCCCAGTCCCTCTCAGAAGATTCCCTGGAACACAAAGACTAGATTAAGTGCTCAGAACAATTCTCTATTCATCTGCCAAAAGATTCAAGTACAGTGAAGTTCAGAATTGCTGATGTCTCTCAAAATCCCTCTTACAGATTACACATTAACCCCCTTCTAATGTAGATGTCTCCTCTTTATAGAGGAGACATCTATTACAATAGATTATTACTGTTCATTCAGTTAACCCATTTGATCAAAAATAAGAGTTACAGACCGCTGTTACAACAGTATAACAACATATTCTTTCTTAAGTTCTGGCTGTTACACAGCTGGTAACTGTCTTCGACCATCTTCTTGGGATCTTCACATTCCTTTGCTGTTTCCCCATGCTGTTCCTGATTTAAGCAGTTGTAAATGTGTTCTACCCGCTTTAGATAGCTGCAGATCGTGCCGCGTCAGCGTTATTCAGATAGTAGCCGGTTGTTATTTCCAGCTATTGCAAAATAGCCTGCTTTAGATGGTTGATGTTGCTGACTGTAGCAACTGCGTAGTTGCTGCTTCTGGTGTTGCAGCAACTGCGTAGTTGTTGTTTCTGGTGTTGCAGCAACTGCGTAGTTGCTATTTCTGGTGTCACAGCAACTATAAATTATAATTCCTGCAGGCTTAAGAAAATTACTTGACAATTTAATCAGCTTTTCCAAGATAAATATAAAGATACTCACGAATATGCAATGAACAATTAAACATATAGATATGCGGAAAGTCACTTCGTACCTTGGGGTGATTAAGTCATTATGTAATCAAAGCTTACAACTTATTACTGAAAATGATAATATTAAGGAAAAAATGTAAGGTCAAAATAGGTCAATTCTGAGTCCTAAGACTCTTTACCTAGATTCTTCATGCAATTAACAATCTCATCTATACGTAAGAAGTAACTAGCTATACTTTCATCATTGTGTATCTTGAGAGTTTCATATTCAATTATGAGAGTTTGTAGTTTAGCATGTTTTACCTAAAAGTCTCCTTCGTAGATTAGAACGATTTTGTCCCATATTTCTTTGGTGGATTTGAGTTGCATAACTTTGACAAAATTTGATTATCACAGACTTCCCAATAATTGTTTGACAGCCTTGGCATTGGTTTCATATTACTTTTTACGTGTCGCATCTGTAGGAATTGCTGATGGAAATGTATATCCTCCTTCCACAATTTCCCAGACATTTGTTCCAAGAGATTGAAGATAGGTTGTGGTTCTTACCTTCCAATAACCAAAGTTGCTCGCATCAAATATTACCAGTCTGATGGATCCCCTGCCTTCTTGATTACTCATGATGATGGGTCTTCCTTCAAGCGATCAAGCTTCTTCTGAAGGACCGACTTTGATAGCAATTGTTGGAAATAATACTAGGGGGGGTGATTCAGTATTATAAGATCAATATTTTAATTTTCAAAATTGATTTGTATACGCTACTTCATCTCAGTGAACTAGCATGTATATGCAACTATGCTTAATGAAACACGTGTATATGTAGAGATTTTCAATTTACCCAAATTATCATGTAGTGAACATTAATCAGTATATCAAAAATTCATTAGACAGTGTAGTAAAATCATAATAAACCATCAAACATAAGAAACACACATAAACACCAAGATATAAGGTGGAAACCCAATGTGGGTGAAAACCACCTGCTGTAATTGTCTCTGTCTTCTTTTGATAATAAGAGAATTTTGTTTACAATTTTTGTATTGATACAGCCTTATACCAGTACACAAGATTCTACCTGCAGAAGGCTACAACCTTCTCTCGTTCTCCAGCTTCTACTGGAAGGGAGCTATAACCCCTTAGCTCTTGTACTAGCTGATATGTTTACAAGTACGTAGGTGCTGGTATACAGAAGGCTATAACCTTCTCCTTTCTTCCAGGGACCACAATTCATAAATTTTCAAGCTAGATCCATCAACAACATCATTTAATCATCAAGTATATCTGCATCAACCAATCTCCAATTGAACCAACCACAACCGAATCAATCAATCACTTTGACAACCCATCAGTCTGATCATTCAGGATACTGTCACTAGAATACAGTAACCAGAACCCAAGCCTGAACCCAGAACATTGCAACATCAAATAGAAGCAACTAAAACATATTTTATAAGGTATACACCACTTCCATGTGTCGAACCTGCGTGCATATGCGCTTTCCTTAAGGCGAACTTGAGTATAGATCTACAAATCAAATTTATGATGTATACGCTATTTTAATATGCAGAACTAGCGTGTGTATGCGCCTTTTCTAAAGTGAACCTCCGTACAGATCTGTAAATGGTGATTTAAATATTACAACAATTCCAGACTTCAGTCATACCTAGATCATCACATTTACATACTACAACATGCACCAGTTATTCAGATCAATGATAAAACCACATAAAGATAATTCTCTTCAAGCCTTAAGATCATTAGATCTGATACTTCATCAAGCACTAAGGTTCGTCCTTGGTTCAGATCCAGTAATGCACCATAACCCAATAACCTGCATACTAGATCTCACCCTTCATCAGATATTCAATGCTTGAGTATCTTGGCCTAATGATCTTCTCCTCCTTTTATAGTTTTAGGCCTTACCCAATACCATGGACCAAAACCATTTAGGACCAATACCTTGGACCAAATATCTAAGGTCAATACCTTGGACCAGATACCTTGGAGCAATACCATGGATCAAAATACCATGGACCAAATACTTCGGATCGAAAATTTAGTTTTCCAAGGTATATGCGCCTTTCCTTCTATGAAAGTGCGTGTGTACGTATACGCAACTTGTATACAATGAACCTGTGTGTATACATGGCTTGGCCAATGGTGAACCTGCGTATACCTCTCTTTCTTCATTCTGTGAAGTCTAATCTGTAACTCTGTGTTGTTAACCTGCTGCACTATGATCTGTCATCTGAGTGAGTTGCCATCAAGGACAACACCTGTGTCATAATGTCAAAAACTATTTAGGTTTTATTTCTTTAAAGGTAGCTTTAGGTTATTATTGCTTCAGGATTTTAAAAATATTATATATTTTATAATGTTAGATTTATAAAAATAATAGGTTAAATAAAATTAACATATATTGGGTTAGCTTGTATGAGTCTTCTTTTGTTAATGACTCTTTTGGTGATGCTTATGCCATATATCAGCCACATTTATTTATGTGGTTGTGCTAGTATATAATATAGGAAATTTTACATCATATTAAAGTTAATAATATTGTATTAATCCAAAATTAATAATTTTAATATTAACAATTAAAGATATTAATATTAATTTTTTTATATATTAATATCATTTAATCATTTAATTTAATAATAATAATAATATTCAATTAATAATAATATTAAATTTAATAAGGTTTTTACATGACATTAAAACAAAAATTCTAATAAGAATTGGAATTTTAAAATTAGGTAAAAGTTTGATTTTAGATGATTCAAAAAATTTTCATAGAGGCTCGATTCAAACCTTGTTAACAATGTATATGGCTTGATTAGGGTTTATAAAAAACTCAATCGATCTATTTAAATTTGAAATTTAGGTGCTCGATCGAGCCTCTTAAGTCATAAAATCAACAATTTCAGCTACCCTTCTCCAATTTTTTTCGCAACTCCATTTTGTACCCTAGCAGACTTGGGGCTAAATTTGTCTTTAGGTGGTGGATTTTATAACATTGGGCTAGATTTGTCCTTAGGTGGCGAAGTTTATAACATTGGATTCATGAAGGAATCCAATATCCAATGGCATATGAGTTTGACGTTTTAAAATTCATATAATATTTTCCATCTAATTTCTTTTAAACATAACGCTTGAAATTTTTTGAACTCTTTTAAAGGGGTTGAACAAAAAATCATATTATAAAATATACACGGTGAAAAGCTTTCAAAAAATACCACTGTATTCATTTACGATTCCTCTATAAAAATTAAGTAAACACATGTGCTTGAAAAATCAAATTGAAATATTACTTTGCCATCTTCTAAAAAAAATGTATCTTTTTAGATATAAAAAATAATTTTTTAATATGAAAAGCTTAACACTCTCCATTTAGATTGTGCTCAAATATATATTTTTTACAAAGTACACAGTTTGGACTAATTTAGGCTATGTGAACACACATGTACCTCTTAAGATGTGTGAAAATTTTCAAGGACAAGCATTTCAAAAAATATCATTAGGAAAACAACATAATTCTCCACAATTTGTATTTTTATTTTGAATGAAAATTCACAGTGCTTATATGAATTGTGGGGGCTTTAATTCTATAAAATAGGAAAAACCTAAAATTTCATCACCACATTTGACTCGAAAAAGTAATTCATCTTCATGTTTTCACCCAAACCGTAGCATTTACAAGTTTGAAAATTAAATCTTTCATGAAAACCTAGGGCTGCATCCACACCTATTGGTGAAGTGAACGAAAATTCAAAGAGTATATGGCGCTTTTTTGCACCTAGGTTGACGACATGTAGTCATCACAAATAACGTGGTATGCAAGTATGTAATAACCTGAACCCATCGCTAAGGAATTTGACGAAGAGGATTGACTTGAAAATGGAAATCATCCCAAAATATAACCATGTTCAATGACCCCTACAAACCTGTAAGTGTTGAATAAAAAATTAGTTACAGTTTCCTCCACTATAAATTACTAATGAAAAAGGAAGAAATATTGTTACTTTGCTTAGGATTAATTCCTTACCTGCAAAGAGGCTCAAGTGAGATGCCTTTCCTGGTTGTAGCTTTGTAAAAAAATAAAAATAAAGAAGAGGATAATTATCCATGAAGGGTTTCAATGTATAAAGAATTCTCAGTGTCACAAAACCTCAAGGCTACCTTGACCTTTTACCTAGACTTCCCTCCTTATTTTTCTTTTGAAATGGCTGGTGAAACTTTTGTAATCTCCATGAAAGGGAATGTTAAGGCCCTTATTCTAGCGAAGGGTCAGGAGCCTATTAAAATGGGTAAGATGAAAAATTATTAGAAATCACAAAGAGCCTCTGTCAAAATTTAAGAAAGAAAAAATAAAGAAATTGTTTAGAGGTTTAAAGAGACTAAGGAGATCCTATCTCGTAATCTCACGTGCCACTGAGGACAAGATATCCCTCACATTCCATTGAGGATGAGATATTCATTTTTCCAAATGGATAAAACCTAGAGATATCCCTCACTAAGACCATGAAAAATCAGTTGCAGTGAGTACTACACTTCGGCTTGAAGCTAGAGAGAAGAGATCCAAACCATTGTGAATAAATTGCACAATGAGACTTCGCTGGTAAGTTTAGGTAGGGTAGTTACCCTAACCCATTCCCCGTGCAATCTATACCATCATTTTCCAAGATGAAATCTATTTCATTGATTTTGATAGCCTTGAAAATCAATGAAAGCTCCACATGCATTCTTCTCCATGTGAATATTGTTGAGTTGTCATACAACTACACGAGAGTGTGTCCATGAGATCTAATGATTTGATATCATGCAAATATTAATGACCAAATTTTAAAACCATCGATATATCTTCTAGTATCGAAGGTTACCTGAGAACGACTTGACATGAAACTCCCCCAAGATAAGCTTCCTAAGATCACTGTTATCTCACACATAAATCCTATTCCTAAACCTGACCAAGCCATCTACCATGAGGTGATACTCTTCATCCCTATCAACTTCGCCCTAGTTTTACAAACTATGCTTGAGTTTTCGGTACCTATCATGATGCTTTGTGGGTGCAAGATACAATCTGGTAAACCTATCGCATAACAGATCACAATTGAAATATGATTTAACTGCACTCTCCTACTGAGAGCATTTGCAACCCGATTCTCATTTCCCTTAATGTAGTTGATCTCGAAATCAAACTCACTAAGAGTATCCAACCATCTTGCTTGCCTAGAATTTAGATGGGTTTGGTCAAACAAGTACCTCAATCCACTATGATTACTCATCAAGATGAACCTCACACCAAGACGAGAATTCCTCCACATAACTGTTAAAAATCCATTTGGGCACATCAATCCCATCATTCAGATCAGTGATTTAAGGCTCATCAAACCCTAATTTCAATTGCTTCATGCCCTAAACAAGTCACGCCTTTGAATGCCTCCTTCCCAGACAGTTTCATGACATGAAGACATCGAGAAATAGCCTCTAGACGGACCAGCACAAGTAAGCCCTTATGAAGGTGCGCTACAGAGTAGTTGAGTCCATTGCCAGGGTGCTCTACAGAGCACTTAGGCTTCCTTTCACATGCGCTGGGTGAGAATGAGTGATATTCACATAGGGTTTAGGGAATATTCTTATCTTTTGGAGTCATCTAGAAGTTTCCCTCAGTTATCAACTCTTATGAGCTCAAAAATGGATGAGGAATGAGTTAAGGTGCATCCTATCTTCTCATCCCTTCCTCCATGGAACAAATTCTATGTATGGAAGGCCATTCAATGCCACCATTAATGACAAAACCTCCTTCATCTTCCTATAAATTGACCACTCATCTAAGTGATCAGGGGCTGGAATATGTTGAATTGTAAGGAGATAATGCTGCTATGAGATTTGGCTTTGAAAAAAGTATTGTGATGCTACAAGTTTGTCATGCTTTTGATGTGATGTGGATGGTATCCAAGCTACAGGAATGGCTTTGAATTAGACACCAATGGTTGTAGTTCCTTCTTCTATCTAATAAAGTGTTTGAACCTTTTTCCATATGTTTGTATTGTTTCATAATGCTTATATGTGTGAATTTTATTTGATTCCTTTCACTTATATTCAATAGATCATATGGTTTGATCAATTTTTTGTCTTCTGTTGTGTTCACAGGGTACTTCTCAAGCGAATTAAGTATGGGAAGGAGCGACGGAATCGATACAAGGGAAACGAGAGAAAAGAGAAACTACAAGCAGGCCTTCTATCTTCTCATATTATCTATGGCTTATAGGAAAAGTCTAAAACACTTTAAACTGTTGTTCTACATACAACTACTTATCTAGGGAATTAGTGTTTATTCATAGATGCTAAATTCTCCAAAACAAATTGGAAACTCTGCAGGGGAAGAATCCTCTTTCCTAGTAGCTTATCCACCTCCTAAGACATCCTTATAGACCTTATTTGTGTTCATAGATTGTAATTCAACTGTTTACATTGAAAAATTGATCAAAACTATGTCACGTTGCCTTTTGAAATGGGTCACTGTCACCAGCGCAGGCTTGTGAGGGACACAGTGTGCTGTAGAGCACCACTGGCTTAGGGACAGTGCTCTGAAGCACACTGTCTCCCACTCTGGGTTGTGCTGATCCTCCTAGGATCTGTTTCCCACCTTTGGAAAGAGTTTTTTTCCAAATTTTCTCTATTTGATTGTTTGTTGATTGATCAGTGAATGCTATGTCTCAGAAAATGAGTTATTTTCTCCTTCTCTAGACCAACTTTTATTGGATTGATTAATGTTTCTTCATATTTTCTTTGTCATTATCGATCCATAGTCAAAGTTAGGATATAATTGATTAATCTTCATTCAAAAGAAAGTGCCTTAAAGTCTTCTCTTCCTTCGAATTATAATTGTCGTAAAAGTCTTTGTTCGTATGAAAGATTGATTGATTGTATGTGCATGCTTCCTTTTGTTCATATTCACATTAAGGAAATAAAAAAGAAATACATGCATGATGTATTAAAAAAGTTTTGTGTGTGCTCATAGGAATAGTGTAAGTAAGTTTCATTTAGATTGTGCTCTTTTCTCTTTGATAAAAATAAATTTGATTTCTCTATCACTAAGTAGCTAGGATTCTCATCTTTAAATTGAATAGAAAGAATGCTTATCATGATAGTTGGAAATACCATCAGAAAATTCCATCATACCCAAGATATGATGGAAAAGCAATTAATATCGGACCATAGCAGAAATTATTCATCTTACCGCTTTTTACCTTAGTTAGTTGTTCTTTCAGCAAAGAAAGCACAACCTCGCACCACCTAAAACATTTTGGTTCTAGACACTCCAGTGCATACTACATATAAGATCTGTTCGCTAGATGAAGTGTCACACTGCCAGCCAATTTTGTGATTGTGAAGAGGATCATTCTTAAAGGAAAATCACCTACATCCCTGATATTTATTTTCCCATCCTTGCTAGGATGTGTACCTGGCCGAAAAAATTGTCTGATATAATCTCTCACCAATTCACCTCCACGGGAAAATCCAAAAAGTGAGATGGGGGCACCTCGCCTCAACAGTCCGGTAAGAAAGTAAATATCCTCAATGGTAATAGGGACCATCTTGTCCCTAATGTGAAAATTTTGATCTGGCGGATCCCATGCTCGAACAAGGAACTACAGTAGTTCTATTTGTTGCCTCATTCCGGACAACTTAAAGTGTTTGAGTAACCCACAATTTTTGAGGGCCTCAACTATACCCGGATTGTTTAGGGAAACCATGTCTTGTTCTTCATGATCTCTTTCCTACCATGTAATCAACATTAGGTTCTGATGAAAGCCTGAAACACGATCATAAGCTAAATTAAGATCCTTTCCATGCAAAAAACAGGACAAATTTTGGAGCAAATAGCTAAAAAAAACTTGGGAAATGCACCCAGCACAGCCTAGACATGGAGACAGTGCACTGCAGAGCATGCATCCTTCTATCTAGGTTCTCTTCAGTGCAGTTTTCGATGTGAAAGCTTGTGCTGATCCCTGGGAAAAAAATGAAACCCCAGGGGCCACAAAAAACCCTAAAACTTGCATGAAATGACAAAAGAATGACTTGAAAAGAAAGAAGAGAGATTTAGCTCCTACCTAGTCCGGACGACTCGAGAAATGGTCTGCAGAATCTTTCGCAATCAGCTGGTGAAGATCGAGGCGAAAACTAAGCTCAGAGCACAAAACTGAATGGTAAGTTCCAAATGGTAAAATGTCATGGTAGAAACTTGTTTTATGTTTATTTCATGTTCATTAATCGATTAAACATTAGTACTTACCTATTTTTTCCTATGAAACAAATATTTTTAATCCATTTAGTGATGCTTTGAGCAAGTTTTGCAACTGATTTACAGGATTCAACGTGCTCGATCGTAAGTTGTAACTTTGACCACAAAGCGCACCTTTATCTCTTTTTCGAGCTCTGTTAAAAAATAAAAAGGAACCCCCCTGGAGTCCTCTTTAAGCTCTTTTCAGAGTCTCTAAATATGAAAATATTTCTGAGTGCTTGTCCTTTCCACCTCATTAATGGATTGGAAATGATATCTCTCTTGTATTATTTTACGCTTTTTCGGGATTGAGAGATTAATTTACGAAAAAGAACTTGTGGAGTTTTGTTTTAGTCCCTTTTCAAACTATCTAAACATGAAAAGGACGGACTTATCTTTGTCATTAAACTCATTAAAACATCAAATAGCGACAAACTTTTCCATCTAGACAAGACCGAGTTTCACCTTCGCTAGACTCGTTAAAACATCAAATAGCGATGGATTTTCCCGAAGGGTGAAATTATACAAGAATCATATGTTATCCTCCTCAAGATTCATGAAAATAAAGAGGTATTGATCATCAGGAAATTCCATCATATCCTGGGTATGCTGAACCTGACTTATAGTGCACTAATGATCCAATCTTATATGCACCTTGGTGGCCGATAATTCCACATAAGTTACTATCTAACATTCCAAAATTTAACAGAAATCCTAGAGAAGACCCATCAAATCATGTCATGACCTTTCAATTGTGGTGTTCATCAAACTCCTTAAATGATGATTTGGTTAGACTTCATCTTTTCCAAAGAACGCTTACTGGTCTGGCTGCTAAATGGTACATTGAGTTACCAAGAGCTTTTTTTGACAATTTCACCACTTTAGCCACTACATTTTTGACCCACTTCCAGTTACCCATCAAATAAGAAACTAGAACAAAACTCCTAAACAACTTTAAACAGGCGATTGCTACCCATATATTGGATCATATTCATGATGGGCGACATCTTCATCGGATGGTTAAGACATATGTTCTCGATTAGCTTTTAGCTGAGTGGTTCATAAAATCCTTATTGCCATCAATCATGAGGATGTGGCAAAAGGTGAATTTGTCACAGAAGAGCAAGTAATTTCTCGTGCCCAATACTTTGATTTGATTTACACACAATCTGGCATGCTTTATGACAAAATTCCCAATGCACCCCGACCAGCTTTCATTGTTCCTCCCCCTCCACAATTGAGTAAGGACTCTCATGTTGGCGATGGTGTGATCAGTTCTTCGAGCATGTAAATGGTGAGAAGACCATATTGTCAAACCCTTGCCATTACTAATAAAACTACCAATGCATCAGAAAATACTCTTGCTTCTGAAATTAATGCCGTGTCATCTGACAAAGGAAAAAATGCAAAGCAACCAGGAAGCAAGAAAATGGGGAAATATAAAAAGAAACAAGATAATTCCCCTCCAGAGAAATCATGTCATTCCTCTGCTTTGGAAAGGAAACTTCGTTATCCCTATCTAATTTGTAATGACGAGCATTTTACGAGAGACTGTCCATGCCACTCCAAGGTCTCTAAACTTTTAAAGACTTCAAACACATCGGCAGCGTTGACTGATCCATTTCCAAACCCAGAGACACATTTGGTTGCAGCAAACCATGCTTCCACATCCCAAGTACTCATGTTATCCATCACAAAGCCACAAAATGAATTTTTGTTGTCAACAGGAAACCAAGATTATGGTAATCCACTGTCATCGTCGAATAATCAGGCCACTAATCAACCTCATCCTTTGACTTGGACTTCATCTGAAAATATTCCACCTATTGTACCAGAATTGATAATAAAACCACCAAAGGGAGTTATGCACAAATCAACATTTAACCCTTGGGCTCGAGTAGCTCAGAATTATAACATAGTGGAAGATCTTGCTCAATCACCTTCTGTTATGTTGACACTCAAGGTGTCATAAAATTATCTGTCCCAGAAGCAGGCTTTACTGCCAACAATAGGCGGAGTAGATCCTACAGATTCTAATCTTACCGACACAGTTAGCCTTCCTAATTCAAGTAAAATCTCTCAATAAAGAATGTTCACCAAACTATTATTGATGAGGGGGCATCTACTTGCATTATGTCAATGAGCTGCTGGAAAACACTTGGTTCACCACCGTTATCACAATCACGGCCAACCACGTTGAAATATTTTGATGGAAGAACATATAGTCCTTGTGGGATTTTGAGTAACCTGCAAATCAAACTAGGGGGACAAACAGTTACTGTTGAAGTTGAGGTAGTTGACGGACCCCTCGATTACAACATTTTACTGGGAAGGCCATGGGTATACGTTATGCCTGTTGCAGTTTCCACGTACTTTCGTACTATTTCATTCCCCTTTAAGGGTGGAATCATAGTCATTGATCAGCTAGCCTTCTTTTTCAATAGTTCACAGACTATGGGAAGCATTCCATTGGTACACGGACCCCTGCTGTCACTTCAAAGTGTTGGAGTAGGTCTCTTTAAAGATCCATCTCTAATGGGTACTTTTACCCTACTGTCACCATCTAATTTGGTGGAAGTGATAAGAGTAGAGACTTGTAATATGATTTCCTCCACCTCATCTGATTTAAGGAGGATTACCAACAAGGTTGAAGTTGATAGTAATATTGAGGTGATGCCATTAAGCCCCATTGAATCATCATAGCAATCAATTTTTCAAGCTTGTGCTGAAAATCGAAATTCGCTCTCAACAATTGTGTGGGTAGAATGTTCATTAGAATATGGTACTTCTTCGGATATGTTTTCATATATACATTCTACGGATGAAGGAATCATCCAATCAATGATGACAAGAGAAGAACCATGGGAAGATTATCATCATCGTTCCCATCTTCCAGATGACATCGAAGATTATTCAAATGAACTAAACCTCCCGTAAGTTCTTGATTTCCTATCGAATTCAATTTTCATATACATAATAGAATTTGAGCAAAACCTGTCAAATATTGAAGAAATTATATCTATTAATATTTTGACCAAGCCTAATATTGTAAGGAATATTCATGTCAGCAAATCGTGTTCTCCATCAAAACTCGATAATTCCCATACTCTCTTTCGTGAGTTTAGAGATATCTTTACATGGTCTTACGAGGAGATGCTAGGCATTGACTCAAGTATTGTTGAACACGAAATGAAAATGTACCCTGATATCAAGCCAGTTCGACAGTGGCTTCGACCTATTCATCCAACGAAAGCAATTGCAATTAAAGTGGAAGATGAAAAGCTTTTGCAGGATGGTTTTATTTACCCTGTTCCTCTTACTGATTGGGTTTCCAATATTGTTCCTGTCATGAAGAAACAAGGAACAATACGAGTGTGCATCAATTATAGGGATGTAAATCAGGCATGTCCAAAAGACAATTATCCTACTCCTTTTATCGACCAAATTATTGACGAATGTGCCAGATGTGAAATATTTTTGTTTATGGATGGCTTTTCTAGCTACAATCAAATCAATATATGACCACAGGACCAATAAAAAACAACCTTTATTTGTCCATGGGGCACATTCTCCCATAGGAAACTCCCATTTGGTTTGAAGAATGCTGGTGCAACTTTTTAGAGGGCAATTAATTATGCCTTCCATGACATCAAGCACATTATTCAACCCTACCTCGATGATTTACCTACTCAGTCACGAAAGCGGACTGATCACCCGTAGCATTTGAGAGCAATATTTTTACGATGTCGACACTACAAGATACGACTCAATCCACACAATTGTGTGTTTTGCGTTGGTTCTGGTCAATTTCTTGGATTTGTAGTTTCTAGAGAGGGGACTCAACTCGATCCATTAAAGGTTCAAGCAATTCTGGATTTGCCTCCACCTTCAAATATTTTACAGTTACAGAGACTCTAAGGGAAAGAAATTTTTCTATGGAGGTTCATTCCAATTACCTAATATGGCTAAAGGTTTTACACGTCTTTTGAAAAAGGAGATACCCTTTCAATCAGGTCGCGCAAGTTTCCTTTGACGCTCTTAAAGATACCTTGATTAGATCTTCATTAATGTATTCTCCAAATTACCAAAATGACTATTACTTGTATCTCGCCACTGCAGATACAACCATTGGCATGGTTTTAGTCCAAGAAGAGAATGGGATTGAACATCTGATTTATTACTTGAGCCATAATCTCAATGAGACAGAAGGTAAGTACTCGTATGTCAAAAAACTAGCTTTGGCAGCTATGCAAGCTATTCAAATATTTCGCCATTATATCCTGTTATGGAACACAACTGTCATTTCAGATTGCAACCCTATGACATACATTTTGTCACATCAATTTTTGGGGGGAAAATACTCAAAATGGATAGTTATGTTACAAGAGTTTGATTTGGAATTCATCAAGTCCAAATCAAAGAAGTCTCTAGTTTTCGTTGAGTTACTATGTGACCTTCCCTCGACCTCCATTGATTCAACATCTAAACCATCAATATTGGATGAGTCTCTATTTCTAATTTCATTATCTGATGCATGGTATGGAGATATACTGATCTATCTCCAGACCCAAACTTTTCGGCAACATACCTCTCGCTCACAAAAATGACGTATTCATTACCAAGCCAAAGATTATCTAACCATTGGTGACACACTTTACCGTCGTGGTATCGATATAGTTTTACGGAGGTGCCTCACGCATGAGGAAGCCGAGAAAGAATTGAATGATTGCCATTCTGGTGCCTGTGGTGGACACTTATTAGGATATGCAACCACACAAAGAATTCTCTGTGATGGTTGTGGAGCGATAAAAAGGTGTCTTTTAAACTCCTAATTACCTTCACATTAATTATCAACCCAGGGACGACTTTTTATTTCAAGAGTGTACTCAGTCTGAGGGAGATATTTACTCAACAGTAATGTTTTGCAGTATAGTGCTTAAAACCCAAAAGTAAATGAATGCTTGAAAAAGAGATCTAATTGGAACAACAAGAAACTGAAATGTTCTAAACTAAATCATTCATTCAAACAACCATCAATCGAGGATAGTAGCAATAACTCATTCCTCTAGAAATTGATGGGAAGGAAATTAGAGCATGGACCAAAGATCTGGGAGCTAAGAAGCGACATGCTGACTCACTACAGCTTTAGACCTTCTCTCACACCAAAGCAGTAAATGCAAGGAAATGGAATGGCAGCAAGTAAAATGAAATAGCAAAAGGAAATAAAACAACAGTAAATGAAACAGAAATCAAAAGAACTAAATCTCGCGAGTCAAAACCAACTTACTCACACTCTGCTATGAAATAACACTCTTCACTCCTCAAGCAAACTGGATGGAATATACTTTATGGAACATCACTCATTAATGAATTATTGAACGGCAATAATCGATCATATATGCACACCTCACACTAATATAGTAATCTGACAATTAAGGATAATACGGCTATGTTTCCAAATAGAATAACATTACTTTCGGATTCCCATAATCAGGATTTTAAATGAATCAAATGACAGTAATATTCAATACAGACGCTCTGTAACAGAAATAACTGGTTGAGACTAAAAGCATGCGATCAACTCTGAAAAGATTCAATTATACAATGCAGAGTCATTACACAGATTTCCTGAGAAAAACCATTAATGCATTGATCATAACAAAGCATAACATAGCATAGGAAAGATATATCAGATTACCGAGTAATAAAGATAAGCAAACCACGCATAAATCACAGTATAATGATACAGCAGCAATTGTAAAGATATGATACACAACAGCAGGAGTGTACTCCACCAGAGGCTGGGCCCTTAGCCGCCAGCGGACGCTGCTGGGTTACTTCAAAAGGAAAAGAGTGAACAGCAACGCCCAAATTATGTATTAATCATTAAATAGTGAAATCATTACAATAGTTGAAGCTTTGAGACTTACAACATAAAACAATCCTTCCTTCCTCGTTAGCTACCTATACCAATAGGTTTCATATTTCATGATTAGCAAGAAAAGGTCCAAATATGCTCTGCTTTGATGATGCAAAGATCACATATTTTCAAGAAAATACAATCTGTGCTTATAGCTTGATGTGGACTCAATTTTGATGGATGGTCCAACAGCCTAATCTGGATCATACCGTTTTTTAAATTTTCAGTTGTAGAATAGAGAAAGATGTCTGTCCAAACTGTTTAATCTTGGAAGAAAAAGTAGTTTAGGTAGAGAAGAAAGGCTCCCAACAACTTAATCTGGGACCTTGAAAGAAATAAGGGTAGAAGTAGATAGACCACCAAAAGAAAAGGGCCAAAGAAAAGAAAAGGAAAATAAGGGTATGAAAGCCTAAGTGCACCCTCCAAGAAGAAATAAAAAATGCTAGGCAAGTAGATGGGTAGGCAGATGGGGTTGCAGAAGTGTCATTCCTTACAAATTGAAGGTGTGCTAGCCCATTTCCCAAAGCAAAGTCAATGGATTGAGAAGTCCTTCATCTCTGTCAGGTGGCAGCAAAGCAAAGAAGCATGTCTAACCTCCCTTCTTCCCCTCTTCCCATTCATAACTAACACCCCATCATCAGTTGAGATTCATGGAAGAATTCATGGTTCTATGGTGGTTTTTAGTCCCTTAAACGCCACATTTCTTGTCTAAAACTCTTTTCATTTTTCTCTACTCCCTAAGCTAAGTTATTTCCAAACAAACTTAGTGGTATCTCCCCTCATCCACTCCTTTCATCCATATTAACCCTAACTCTATTATATAATTCCCCTATACTACCCTGTCCCTAGTATTATAACACCATGGTGTATAAACCCCAAACATTGTATAAATATCCCTCCCCTTGGCATTATAGCCATATGCCCTCTGTCAGGGATCAAAATGGCATCTGGTCACTTTGATGAACCTAATTCTAACCCCCTTCCCCCTTCTGAATTCATTTTGCCCATCAAAGCCTTCATTTGCTGAGAAAACCTTATAAAAACCCATTTTTACCCATACCCACTTCAAATTGCAAAATAATATCAAAAACCCACTTTTTTTCCGCTTATCCAAAGTCTCGAGGCCGCATTCTTTTTACGTTGAAAAACATTACAAAACACCATACCCCAAAGGTTTTCCGCTGAGCGCGCGCCCCAAAAATATATATTATTTTAATCTTCATCCCCGTCTGTATCATCAGATCAAGTCATCAACCCGTCAACCGTCCGATCGGGCACTTTTGATCGGATGACTATTATGAATATCGGGTTGGGCCCGAGGTCCAACGTTTAGCACACGAGAAACTGTCAGATGGTGACGTCAGACCTTTGCCACGCGTTGCCCTCACATCTTCTCAGGTCGGCCTCTGACAAAACCGGCGCCGTATTGCAAGCGGTCCGAGAAAACCATTACCACTCTTCCGCTTACCACCTGTTTTGTTGGGCTTGCGTCACCCCCACGTCAGAGCCACATCACTACCACATTGTCGTCGCATAAACTCCTTCGTCCTCCCCCGCGCTGATATGGCCGCCACCTCACTATCCCCGTGGACCAATCACAGCCTGCCACCTCACCCGATGACGTCATGCTGACGTCATCTGACTCCGACCCCACCCGATGACGTCATGCTGACGTCATCCCAAAAACGCGCCAATATTGCCAAAAATCCATATTTAAGCCAAAATGTCATGTTTTTTCCACTTTTGGCAAAAGAGACTTTAGCTATTTCTGCATGCTGCTCATGTTCAAACCAGCGCCAACCTGCTAAAGCTGATTCCAAGACCGCCGGGGCCTCCATTGCACCTGCATTTGCAACTTTTACCGGCGAAATTACCAGGTATTCCTCAAAATCATATCATGAGCCTGGTTTTGTCCGTATTTCCTCAAACAAACTGTTAAGAGACTGTAAAACTTTGTTTTCACCATCAAATACATGGTGACTTGCACCCATTTTTCAACCAGTGAAGCCATAAACCTCCTACAGAGCCACATTTGACAAACTAAGATGAATTCACAGCTAGTTCGCGCAGTCGTGAACTAGAAATCTCAATTGACCAGATTCACCACAGAAAATACTCCTGGTCAGTCCTACTGCTGTTCTATCAATCCTTTAGACAGTATTTCAACTGTTGCTTATTCAATTTGCCTTTTGTTTCTTACAATTCACTTCCGTTGCAAGAAAACATCCCTCTCTGTTGTTCTGATCAATTGAAACTGGTTCACCTACAGTTCAAAAGCTTCAGTAGCCATGGAGACACCAATAGCCTTGAATGTCCAGCCTCTGAATGCCCCTCATAGGGAGATAACATGGAAAGCCCTGGGAGATGTAGACTATCAGATGTTAGATTGGTTTCCCATGGGTTCTAAGTTCAATATCCATATGCTAAATGAATTAAAAGCTCAACACCTTAATGGAGCTGATATTTTAGGGATTTGGGACTCAAATTTGCCCATTTACAACCTCCCTCAAGTCAATGCCCTCCCAGAGTTGATCCACAAATGCCAGGAATGCTATGATCCTTGCCAGAGAGCTGTTCTCAGTCCTACAGGCTCTGTTTTGTTCTTTATCACCCCAGAAACCATAAATGAGATGCTGCATTTCCATACTGCAAGGCCATTAACCCCTCTTTCCATGTCGGATTTAATAAAGAAGGGAAATAATCTGTCAAGTGCTCAGATTACCAAAAATTAACCAGTTATTTGTGCAGCCAAGCTCTGAAACTATAAGGAATCCTCCTATTGGATATCACTACCTGAATGACCTGGGCAGAATGCTAGTAGATTTGATCAGCTATGTCCTGGGATACAAGGGAATTGAGGATGTGGATGGCACTATAATGGCAATGCTGTCTATATTTTCTCCTGGAAAGCCTCCAGCTGTACACTGTGACTATGCCACCTATATTGCAGAAAAGATCCATGAACAACTGATGAATCTACCAAGGGAAAGGGTGTTCATATACACCTCATACATCTACCACCTGTTCTTGTTTTACCAGCCAGACAGTTTCTCAATTCCTCTCAAGAAACTTAATGCCCAGGGAAATCCAAGATCAGTTGTGTTTTGGACTTCAGTTTTCCATGATGTGTCTCAATCACCATACACATACTGTGAATTTATAGACCTGTTCATTCACCCAGCTATGACATTGTTGTATGGTGTCCCTCCTCCAAGGTTAACCGATGACATGCAGAGAATTCTCCATCTCTCCAAATCCTACAGCATTGGTGATTGGTACTTTTACCAACACCACACAATGATCCGAGTATATGGCTGTGAATTGGACCCTTACAGGCTGCCAAGATATGTCCCTATGAGACTGTTTGCCCTAGAATACTTCAGGCAGTTTGGATATACTGACTACTTCCATTTCCAAAGTAAAAACAAGAAGGTACAATTGAAGGTAAGGAGCCAGCTAGGCCCTTTTTTGTACAACAAAAGAGAGAAGGGATGGAAGGAGGCAGATATGATCTTAGAGGGTTTCAAATTGCAAACCAGTTTCAAATGGTCACCCTATGACCGTAATCATTTTATTTCCCTCGGGAGGATAAAACACAAATTGGGTAACTATTCACATGTTAGGCTGCCTCATATTGAAAAGTATGCAAATTCTTTAGGCTGGAAAGAGGGCACTCTAGAAGAGCCAATCTCTAGAGAGCAGATACTAGAGAGAGAGGCTAGGAATTTGCAAAAAGAGGCTGACTTGGAAACTTGTGGACAGGTTTCCTTATCATATCAAAGGCAACTTGGAGTAGCTGCCTCTTCTTCAACAACACATCAGCAAACATCCATGGACACTCAACAGGCAGGCAGCAAAGGCAAAGGAAAGCAGGTGGAACAAGAGCAACCACCTCCCATCACTGAAGACCAAACAGATAAAGAGATGGAACAGCAAGAAGAAGTGCAGCAACAGGTAGAGCAACAGCAACAACAGGAATCACAGCAAAGAGTAGGGCAGCATGACATAGAGCAGCCCACACATCAAGAAGGGGCAGTTGAGGCCCCAATTCTCACTTAGCAGCTGGCTCAAAACATAGTACCTCCAAGGCAAGAAGCAGTTAATGAAACCTCAGTCCTCCAAACTCCACAAAAGGAGGATGTAAGCAGGAAAAGGGATAGAGAAACTCCCTTGACTACATCAACAAGTCATGGTGAGAAGAGGCACAGGATGAATCCCCTTTCAGAGGAAGAGATGCCTATAGGGCAATCTTTGGGTATGGGCCCGCCCAGTTTGGAGGCATTTGCAAGTTCCTTCCAACAGGAACAAGAGAGAATAGTGGGAGGAGAAGTCAGCTCCTCAAGCCAGCAGAGAGGGGGTGAACTAAGCATTAAGCAACAGTTCATTGAAATCAAGAAAATGAATGAACCCATAAAAATACTGCTATATAACCATCTGCTAAATATGGCTCCCACCAACCAGCAGCGTCTAATGTCTGCATATGATGTCTAGGAGGGCAAGATGATCATCAGTCACTTCATTCCAACTACTTTGCAGCCAAAGTCCCCTTTAGATTACCTAAGGACCAATCTTGAGGTCCTGGCCAAGGACATCCACCCAATGGATAAAATTGAATTGCATAAACAAACAGGTGAGATGGTCTATGCTTCCTTGGCAGACAAAACATTAGATAACTACAGGCTAGCAAATAGCCTTAATAATACAGCTGCCCAACTTGAGTTGGAAAGGGCATCATCTCAAGCAAAGGACAACAGAATAAGGTCCTTAGAAGACATAATTATTGAGATTGGGCATGATCCCAAAGATATCAAGGGCATACAAGAAATATTAAAGTTGAGGGATGCAGATATGGCAGCTTTGGGGAGAAAGATCAAACTCCCAGCCACAATTCACCCTCAAACAGATGAAGTAGCTCAACAAAGGCATGATAAAGATGCCACAGCTTTGCTGGTGTCTCTCTATAAACAACTTATCCAGGCACAAGAAAAGTTGGGAGAATCAGAGGCTGCACAGGCAGCATTACAGGCAGCTTTGAAGCAAAGAGAAGAAGGTCAGACCTCCCAACCTCCTCCTGAAGTAATAAACCTTGAGGAAACTGCTCCAACTACTGTTCCTCCTCCTCAACAAACAGAACAAGCAGCAACATCCACCTCAGCAGCACCACCAACAACAGAACAGGCCCCAAGCCTGGACATGCAAAAGCTGAGGAATGAGATCCAGGCCTTGGAAGCACAAATGAAAGAATTGAATGAGGCCAAGGAGAAACTAGCCAAGGTCAATGAAAGATATGACAAATCCAAGCAGTCTGTGGCAGAAAAGGGCAGGGAGATAAAAGCCCTCAAAGACAGGATCAAAGAGCTAGAAAATGAGCTCAAATTAGATAAGGTTGTGGCTGAGCTTAAAATAGTGTTGTGGGCTAACATTGGCCAATCTATTAATGAGAAATGGCCATATATTGAAACAATCCATGAGCAGTTAGAGCTCATTCCAAAAGCACAGACTGAAATTCAGAGATCAAGGGCTGCTCTAAGCAACATGCCTGAGATAGCCACCGGGATGATTAATGTGCTTAACAATAGGACAAGCACTCAATTGGCTGCCATGGGAATTTCAAATAGAACTGAGCACATTCAGTTAATCAAGAGGGTTCTCACACTGAGAAACTTAGTACAGACATTAGAGAGAAGAACCCAGGACATGCAGACTGAGGTAAACAGGTTTTTGGAGAAATTTCAGGTGTTAGAAAACAGACGACTCCCTAGCTTACTGAACAGCGCAGGGAGACTATTTACTCATGAGCAGTATGCTAAAAGGGTTAATACATTTCCCACAAGTCAGATCAATGAGAAGCCCAGCACCTCAGAGGAAACAGGGCCAGCCACAGGACAGACTCTCTACAATAGAGTAGAAAATCTATTTTTTATAATGAATGAAATTAAACACCTATTTGAGGTGCCTCCCAATTTTTACAAATATACAGAGGCAGAGGAGACTATGGATGCAATTCTCAGGCATCAACTACCTACACTAGAATGGTGGACTAAGGCCATACAAATGATTTTATAAACAGGAAGCCATTCAATAAATTTTGTTCATAAAAAAATGCAAATTGTCATACACAGGACAGTTTAAAAAGAATCAGCATGCATTAAAGATAAAAGCTGAGCCAACTCAGCAGAAATCTCGGCCAGCAAGTCAAAATGGACAGCTACAGGTGTCCAGGCCGAGAAGCTACAGCAGAGATGCTCCAAAAGCGCATTTCTCAGCATTAATGCAGATCACTCCAACCGACTTAGTAGCCTCCAAAGGCCAAAATATCTTCTAACAAGCATAAAGATGCATTTACTTTGTATTCAATGATGTAATAAGTTTCTGATTTAAATATCTTGAAAAGTTGGTAAAGATATTCATTTCTGAGATAACTTAGGACTCAGATATTTTGTAACAACCGATTGTATATATTTGCCCCTCGCACAAGCTTGCACGGGTTGTTGTTGATTTCTCTTGAAGAAGTTCTTACGCTGTAATCCTTTCACAAGTTTAATAAAGAAAGTGATGGAATTTCTTGGTGTTCTGAAGTGTTGAATGCATTCTGGTATTTGTTGATAACTGTAGGATTCCTGTGTACCTCACAATACAATAACTTTTTCTGTAACTCCTTTGTTATGTGTTTCAATCTATTGCAATTCATATATGTTTCTAATTCCTAAATGTTTAGCAACAAAGAAAAAGAATAACCTTCAGGACTTATTCATGCAATACCCTGAGTTCAATCTGTGTTGTTAATGAATGTTTTCTTCAGCTATAATATTGATAAGTGTAATTCTTAATTGCTGCACTTTCAGAATATATCTTTCACAGTGACCTTTGTTTCAGGAATTTAAGTTTGCTCCTGAGCATCATGTTTCACTTTCACATCACCAGCTTAATGGAGAATTCTTAAATGCTTTCTGTTGGCTGACCATACATCACCATTTAAGTTTAAATTTTGTTTGTTTGAGATACTCAATAGGCCCTGCAGTCTGAACTTCATCACTCCAGCATTTCAAACATTTCACAGCTCTAGACTCCATTACCCAATGATATACTACTGTCTGAACACTACACCTTAAGCACTGAAAGAAATCCTTCAACCAAAATATAAACCAAAACCTGAGCATAATAACTAGCCTAAAATACTATCAAAACAGAGACAAATTATAAAGAGAGAGCCCTCTCTGATTACAGTTTGGCTAGAAACTGTGATCCAAAGATTGGTTAGTGGTTACCCCGGCCGTATTCCCTTGGGAGTCATAGGGAACAACCTGGGTGTTAACATAATTGGCGACTCCACTGGGGACTTCTTAGGATTTTCCAATTTCTATACATCTCTCAAAGCTACAAATCAAGCCTGAAATCAGTCAGGAGGCCCTCAAAACTGTTTCTGTGTCACATTGACAGCTTTAGGGAAGAGCTTTTTCAGTGAATCTTCATCTCAGCTTTGAAATATATATAGCCATTCCAAAATCTTTATCCAGTCCTTGCAGATATAAAAACTTCCTATAAAATCCTAAAAAACAGTTAGAAGCTGGCTCCCAAGAAAAATCCACGGCATACTAGGGCAAATCCTGACCCTAATCCACCCATCATTGTTGATAATCCAAATACTATCCCTAGAAACATTAGGAGGCAGCAAAGGCAGGAGCAGCCTGCTGATTTAACCTCAGATTCAGATCATCCCAACCTCATCTCTACTCCATGCAAGGTCCTTTTCCGGTCTACCCCTAGTACCCCTAGTTCCCCTAGTTCACCATCCACATCTCAAAGTCCTCCTCTCACATCTTCATCTACTGCACATATCCCCTTGAACAACAGCCTAGGTACTGCTACACCTGTTACCCTTGTAGTGCACACCGTTCCTCTTATCCCACTCACCCCTGTTAATCCTCTAAACCCTGTAAACATGGCAAATGGATATGCACCCTTGCAAATACCAGCTAATGCTGTAGCTCTACCCCAAGATTACCAAACCAAAATCTCATATTTTGACTCTAATGGCCCTCTGACAGCTGTCCAACATGCCAAAAGGATGAAAGACCATTTTGAGACCTATGAAATAGATGATGACAGTGTGAGAATGAGGATGTTTGTTCAAAGCCTAACTGGAGATGTAAGAACTTGGTTTAGATCCCTGAATGCAAATTCCATCACAACTCTTGATGAGCTTTATCAAGCCTTTACTAGCAGATGGGAGAAAAAGAAAGATCCTCTGCACATACTTGGGGAATATGACACTATCAAAAGAGGTCCCCAAGAGACTGTTTTGGAGTATTGTGCAAGATTTAACAATGTATATAACGCAATCCCACAAAATTTAAGACCACCTCCTGATCTAGCTTTGTACAAATTCCCAGATGGTTTTGACCCTGATATGGCCTATCAGCTGAAGAAAAGAGATCCTCAAACCCTTGCAGAGGCCCAAAGGGTTGCTGTCATAGTAGAAGCCAACCTGATTGCCAAAAGAAACAGAGCAAGGTTGGAAAAGAAGTCTGTTTTCAAAGAGGAACCCTCTGCTTTTGACCAAAAACTGGATGCAATACTCAATGGAATGAAAAGATTGGGTGATAGAGTGGAATCGGTTGAGAGAAAATCATCATGGGAAGCACCACAAAACAACCCTCCTAGGAATCCAAATTTTAGGAGAACTCAAAACCCAGGCATTGGCAAGGCCAGTGCTGACCAAGACATTAGACCCCCTTTCCAAGAAAATTATGCAGAAACTTCCACATCAACTGAACCCAATGAAGATCCTGAGATTAATTTAATGGGTCTAGATGGTGAAAGTCAAGTCTTCTTAACACAACAAGATCATGAGGATGATGAAATCAAACTGTTCCAAACTAAATCAGGTGAATCCTTTGACTTCAAACAAGGCTATGACACTGCTGTTTATGAAGTCCATAAACAATACAAGCTAAGGAGCAGAACTGTGAATGTAAATCAGCCTGAAAAGATAAAGGATAATCAGCAGCCTAAAAGAGTCATAGTCACAGAGCCTAATGACAAAACAAATTCACCTGCAGAAGAAGTAATTGTTGAAGAGATCACTGAACCACTGCCCTTAAAACAGCAGCCTATGGCCACTCCATCCTCTCAACCTAATTTAAGTGTTACTCCTCAAGAGATGGGTAAAAGAGACAAGTCCCAAAATCAAGATAAAAATCAAGAAGAAGATCTAGTGAACAAGGAAAGGACTGTTATCCATAACCCTAAGACCCAATCTGAAAAACCCTTTGACCTAGAAACTGAAATTGGCAAACTAAAGATAGCAATTCCTCTCTCAGAACTAGCCAAGCATGACATCTATAAACTACAGATCAAGAAGTCCCTTCAACTCACTAGCAACAAAGATGATGTCAATGTGTTGGATGACACCCCAGAACTACTGTTTGGCCCAGAAGTGAATGGAAAAACAGTAGTCACAGGGGTATTACCTTTTTATGTCAGCTTACATATTCATGATAAAATACTACATAATGCAATGTTTGACTCAGGTGCCTCTCACAATCTCATGCCAAAAGCGGTCATGGAGAGATTGAATCTAGATATAACAAGACCTTACAAGGACCTATTTTCCTTTGACTCCAGCCAAGTCAAGTGTTTAGGTCTCATAAAAGACTTATGTGTGTCTCTGGTTCAATACCCAAACAAAACAATTCTGATGGATGTTGTAGTTGCTGATATCCCACCTAAGTATGGGATGCTGTTGTCAAGATCATGGGGAGCTAAACTCCAAGGTTCCTTACAATTAGAAATGTCATATGCCACCATCTCTATTTTTGGGCAACCAAAAAGACTATACAGAGAAACACTCATGAAATACATGGTCAGCAGTGAAGAAAAGCCCCAAAACTTTCCCATATATGTTGTCCATTCAGACATAGACTCATACATTCTCTTCAATAACAGCACAACTCTCTCAAAAAAATGATGTTGAGACCAAAATACTCATAAAAGAGGAAGACTCTAATGAAAGAATTACCACCCATGAAACAACAGTCAATCAAACACTGGACACTGCTGCTGCCCTAGTTGTCAAGCATATCCAATCAAATGGTGAGACTGTCCTAGAAGACAAGCCAGAGGAAAAACCAGAACTTCAACTTACATTGCCAGCCCATGAACATATCATTAAATCTCCTTCACAACAAGATATTCTATGGTTCCTTGAATTTGATGGCTCAGTCAACAAATTAGGGGCAGGAGCTGGAGTTTGGGTACACAATAAAGAAAACAGTCATGCAGAAGGCAGAGCCTATAGATTAAACTTCAGATGTACTAATAACATGGCAGAGTATGAAGCTCTGTTGCTAGGCCTCAAGTTAGTAAAGTTCTTGCAAGCTGCCAGGGTTTCAATCATGGGTGATTCAGATTTAGTTATCCAACAAGTGAAGGGAAATTTTGTCTCAAATGACAAAAGACTAAGGTCTTATAGGTCTGCTGTTGCTGAGGTACTAAATTTTTTCTCTGAATTCCAAATCACTAAAATTCCTAGAACCCATAATCTACATGCTCATAGTTTGGCCACATTTGCTAGTACTTGCAAATTACCATTGGAACCTAACAATTGTTTCATAGCTGAGATAAAACACAGACCCTCCATTCCAAACAATGTTGAAGATTGGCAAGTATTTGAGGATGATAGGCAAATAAATAATTTTTTAACGCTGCAAAAAGAGTTTGCAGGATTAAATATTGACACTGACAAAGCAAGTCAATCACAAATACTTGACAAAGCAAGTCAATCACAAATACTTGAAGGAGAAAGTCCATCACAAATACAGTTTCAAAAGATTACTCACCCAATATCACCTAGAACAACAAAACAAATGCTAAATCCAACTATTTTCAACAAGGAAAACATTCAGCAACTTCAACCAATCAGTTGTGAAGAAGTAGCCAATGTTGAAACTGACATCATAGAGCTGAAAGACAATTTTATACCAACAGGCCTAACTCCACTAGAGGACATCTTTGATTCAAATGATATTCCCAGAAAACCAAAAATGCAGCCCTTAAATGCAGGCATTGAAGAGTGCAACATTGGGACTGCTGCACAACCCAAAATAATAAAATTGTCTACTTCCTTACCTCCTGACCGAAATCCTAAATACATTGACCTCTTTAAAGAGTTCCAAGATGTTTTTGCATGGAGTTATGAGGACCTAAAGTCCTATGATACCTCTGTAATCCAACACGCTATCCCTCTCAAGCCTGATCAAAAACCCTTTAAACAAAAACTGAGGAGAATCAATCCTATGCTTCTCCCAGCAATGGAACAGGAGGTACAGAAAATGTTCAAGGAAGGCATCATAGCACCAATCAAATTCTCTGAATGGATCTCAAACTTAGTCCCTACAAGGAAGAAAACTGGTGAAATAAGGCTGTGTGTGGACCTAAGAAATCTGAACCAAGTATCCCTCAAAGACAACTATCCCTTACCCAAGATGGATCACATTCTCCAAAGAGTGGTAGGGGCCTCAAGGATCTCATTACTTGATGGATTCTCAGGCTTTAATCAAATCTTAGTACACCCTGATGATCAAGACAAAACTGCATTTACAACCCCATGGGGAACTTTCAAATATGTAAAAATGCCTTTTGGATTGAAGAATGCAGGGGCAACCTTTCAAAGAGCAATGGATATTGCTTTTGCCAAGGAGATTCATGAATTTATTGTCATTTACTTAGATGACCTTACACCTTTCTCAAAATCAGATCAAGAACATTTGAAACATTTAAGACAGATTTTCCTAACATGTAGGAAATATGGAATTTCTTTGAATCCCAAGAAATCTCTATTTGGTTTGGAAGAAGGTAAGCTACTAGGGCATATCATTTCAAAAGATGGCATTAGAATTGACCCAGATAGGATACAGGCTATCTTACAAATGCCCCACCCAAGAAATATCAAAGAGTTGCAAGGATTCTTGGGAAAAATCAATTTCTTGAGAAGGTTTATCCCCAACTTAGCAGAGTTGATCAGATTGCTAAATAACATGCTAAAGAAGGATTCAAAAGTAAAATGGATTGTTGAAGCCAATCAAGCCTTTGAAGGTATAAAGCTGGCTCTTACCCAAACCCCAGTCTTAACAAATCCCCAATTTGACAGAGAATTTGTCATCTTCTCTTTTGCCTCCCAGCATACTATTGCTGTTGTGTTGTTACAGAAAGATGACCAAGGCAATGAGAAGCCAATTGCTTTCTTTAGCAGAGCTCTTAGAGATGCACCTTTAAAATATCAAATCATGGAAAAGCAAGCTTATGCTCTGGTTAAGGCCATTAAGGACTTTAGGATTTACATCCTTTATTCACATGTTATAGCTTATGTACCAAGTCCTATTGTCAAAGACATTCTCACCCAAGAAAATTTAGAGGGCAGAAGAGGAAAGTGGATTGCCAACATTTCGGAATTTGATATTGAGATAAAACCTACAAAACTAATAAAAGGGCAAGGTTTGGCCAAACTAATGACAGAAGCAAATTTCCAAGCCTTAGACATCAACCAGCTGGACAGTGAACCGGAGCTGGCGACTCCAAAGATCAATGTAGCCTTTGAACAATCCCCTTGGTACTCTGATGTATGTTATGTATTGCAAAACCTGTGTGCTCCCACAGGATTGTCCAGAACTAAATGTAGGTTCTTAAAAATGAAAGCTTCTAAATTCTATGTTATGGATGGGAATTTATTTTGGAAAAACCATGAGGGGATATTGCTAAAATGCCTAATTGAGAATGAAACTGACAATATCGTAAAAGAATTTCATGCAGGTGACTGTGGTGGACACTTGTACTGGAATTCCACTGTGGATAAAATACTAAGGGCTGGTTACTACTGGCCCACCATGTTCTCTGATGTCAAGAAATTCACCACCTCATGTCATAAATGTCAAGTGTTTGAGGGAAAGAGACAGCTGCTGCCACTTCCCTTGAGGCCTATTGCAACAGAGAGACCTTTTCAACAATGGGGCTTGGATTTCATTGGGGAAATTCATCCCTCATCTTCAGGCCAACATAGATGGATCTTAACAGCCACAGATTACTTCACCAAGTGGATTGAAGCTGCTCCATGCAGACAAGCAAATGATTCAACAATCATTCAGTTCTTGGAGAACAACATATTGGCTAGATTTGGTTGTCCTGACAAAATAATAACAGACAATGCTGCTGCCTTCAGATCTAAAAAGATGGTAAATTTCTGCCATAAATTTCACATTACCTTGGGCCATTCTACTGCATACTATCCCCAAGGAAATGGCCTTGCTGAGTCATCAAATAAAAGCCTGGTAAACATTATAAAGAAAGTGCTAGAAGAGAACAAAAAGAATTGGCATAAGAAGCTTGTGAATGCTCTATGGGTAGATAGACTAACAACCAAAGGGTCAATTGGGACCAGCCCATATGAGTTGGTTTATGGATTAGAGGCCAAATTTCCTTCATCACTAGGAGTACCTGTTATGAAACTCCTTCAAGAAAGACAAGCTGAACCAAATGATATGCAAAGAAGAATCAATCAAATCATATGTTTACAGCAAACTAGAGACCAAGTTTTCAGCAGAGTTCAAGCCCTACAAGAAAAATTAAAGAAGGCCTTTGACAGAAGAACCAAGGCAGAAGATTTCAACATTGGTGACAAAGTCCTCAAGTGGGATGCAAGAAGAGAGGATAAGGGAAAACATGGAAAATTTGATTCCCTTTGGAGAGGACCATTTACTGTCCAAGCAGTACAAGGAAACAACACTTATTTCCTTAAAAGTCTTAATGAAACTGATTTGGATGAAGGCCCTGTGAATGGCAGGATGCTGAAGCACTATTTTGAATATCACCCATAAGTGCAACCTGAGTTTTCCCTTGTACATATCCAGATGTATATATTATTTTCTGTTAAGATGTAAAAATGGAGTTTTTTTCAAGTTTCTTAAACTACCAGCAAGAGGTAAATAGGATCAGAGGTCTACCAATAAGAGAATCACACAATTTTGGCATTTCAAAGCAGCAAACTTCAAAATTTTGATAAAAGTAGTCAAGGGCCAAGGAAATCTGACCTGCTATTCTTGGTCTTTCAAAAGAAAAGCCATCCCCATGTGGAGCCACTGTTAGCTACCTATACCAATAGGTTTCATATTTCATGATTAGCAAGAAAAGGTCCAAATATGCTCTACTTTGATGATGCAAAGATCACATATTTTCAAGAAGATACAATCTGTGCTTATAGCTTGATGTGGACTCAATTTTGATGGATGGTCCAACAGCCTAATCTGGATCATACCGTGTTTTAAATTTTCAGTTGTAGAATAGAGAAAGAAGTTTGTCCAAACTATTTAATCTTGGCAGACAAAGTAGTTTAGGTAGAGAAGAAAGGCTCCCAACAGCTTAATCTGGGACCTTGGAAGAAATAAGGGTAGAAGTAGATAGACCATCAAAAGAAAAGGGCCAAGAAAAGAAAAGGCAAAGAAGGGTATGCAAGCCTAAGTGCACCCTACAAGAAGAAATAAAAAATGCTAGGCAAGTAGATGGGTAGGGAGATGGGGTTGCAGAAGTGTCATTCCTTACAAATTGAAGGTGTGCTAGCCCATTTCACAAAGCAAAGTCAATGGATTGAGAAGTCCTTCATCTCTGTCAGGTGGGAGCAAAGCAAAGAAGCATGTCTAACCTCCCTTCTTCCCCTCTTCCCATTCATAACTAACACCCCATCATCAGTTGAGATTCATGGAAGAATTCATGGTTCTATGGTGGTTTTTAGTCCCTTAAAAGCCACATTTCTTGTCTAAAACTCTTTTCATTTTGCTCTACTCCCTAAGCTAAGTTATTTCAAAACAAACATAGTGGTATCTCCCCTCATCCACTCCTTTTATCCATATTAACCCTAACTCTATTATATAATTCCCCTATATTACCCTGTCCCTAGTATTATAACACCATGGTGTATAAACCCCAAACATTGTATAAATATCCCTCCCCTTGGCATTATAGCCATATGCCCTCTGTCAGGGATCAAAATGGCATCTGGTCACTTTGATGAACCTAAGTCTAACCCCCTCCCCCCTTCTGAATTCATTTTGCCCATCAAAGCCTTCATTTTCTGAGAAAACCTTATAAAAACCCATTTTTACCCATACCCGCTTCAAATTGCAAAATAATATCAAAAACCCACTTTTTTTCCGCTTATCCAAAGTCTCGGGGCCGCATTATTTTTACGTTGAAAAACATTACAAAACACCATACCCCAAAAATATATATTATTTTAATCTCCATCCCCGTCCGTATCATCTGATCAAGTCATCAACCCGTCAACCGTCTGATCGGGCACTTTTGATCGGACGACTATTATGAATATCGGGTTGGACCCGAGGTTCGACGTTTAGCACCCGAGAAACTATCAGAGGGTGACGTCAGGCCTCTGCCACGCGTCGCCCTCATAGCTTCTCGGGTCGGCCTCTGACAAAACCGGCGCTGTATTGCAAGCGGTCTGAGAAAACCATTACCGCTGTTCCGCTTACCACCTGTTTTGCCGGGCTTGCGTCACCCCCACGTCAGAGCCACTTCACTGCCACCTCGCCGTCGCATCAACTCCTTCGTCCTCCCCCGCGCTGATATGGCCGCCACCTCACTATCCCCGTGGACCAATCATAGCCTGCCACCTCACCCCGATGACGTCATGCTGACGTCATCTGACTCCGACCCCACCCAATGACGTCATGCTGATGTCATCCCAGAAAATCGCCAATATTTCCAAAAATCCATATTTAGGCCAAAATGTCGTGTTTTTTCCACTTTTGGCAAAGGAGACTTTAGCTATTTCTGCATGCTTCTCATGTTCAAACCAGCGCCAACCTGCTAAAGCTGATTCCAAGACCGCCGGCGCCTCCATTGCACCTGCATTTGCAACTCTTACCGGCGAAATTACCAGGTATTCCTCAAAATCATCCCATGAGCCTGGTTTTGTCCGTATTTCCTCAAGCAAACTGTTAAGAGACTGTAAAACTCTGTTTTCACCATCAAATACACGGTGACTTGCACCCATTTTTCAACCAGTGAAGCCATAAACCTCCTGCAGAGCCACATTTGACAAATTAAGCTGAATTCACAGCTAGTTCGCGCAGTCGTGAACTAGAAATCTCAATTGACCAGATTCACCACAGAAAATACTCCTGGTCAGTCCTGCTGCTGTTCTATCAATCCTTTAGACAGTATTTCAACTGTTGTTTATTCAATTTGCCTTCAGTTTCTTACAATTCACTTCCGTTGCAAGAAAACATTCCTCTCTGTTGTTCTGCTCAATTGAAACCGGTTCACCTACAGTTCAAAAGCTTCAGTAGCCATGGAGACACCAATAGCCTTGAATGTCCAGCCTCTGAATGCCCCTCATAGGGAGATAACATGGAAAGCCCTGGGAGATGTAGACTATCAGATGTTAGATTGGTTTCCCATGGGTTCTAAGTTCAATATCCATATGCTAAATGAATTAAAAGCTCAACACCTTAATGGAGCTGATATTTTAGGGATTTGGGACTCAAATTTGCCCATTTACAACCTCCCTCAAGTCAATGCCCTCCCAGAGTTGATCCACAAATGCCAGGAATGCTATGATCCTTGCCAGAGAGCTGTTCTCAGTCCTACAGGCTCTGTTTTGTTCTTTATCACCCCAGAAACCATAAATGAGATGCTGCATTTCCATACTGCAAGGCCATTAACCCCTCTTTCCATGTCGGATTTAATAAAGAAGGGAAATAATCTGTCAAGTGCCCAGATTACCAAAATTAACCAGTTATTTGTGCAGCCAAGCTCTGAAACTATAAGGACTCCTCCTATTGGATATCACTACCTGAATGACCTGGGCAGAATGCTAGTAGATTTGATCAGCTATGTCCTGGGATACAAGGGAATTGAGGATGTGGATGGCACTATAATGGCAATGTTGTCCATATTTTCTCCTGGAAAGCCTCCAACTGTACACTATGACTATGCCACCTATATTGCAGAAAAGATCCATGAACAACTGATGAATCTACCAAGGGAAAGGGTGTTTAGATACACCTCATACATCTACCACTTGTTCTTGTTTTACCAGCCAGACAGTTTCTCAATTCCTCTCAAGAAACTTAATGCCCAGGGAAATCCAGGATTAGTTGTGTTTTGGACTTCAGTTTTCCATGATGTGTCTCAATCACCATACACATACTGTGAATTTATAGACCTGTTCATTCACCCAGCTATGACATTGTTGTATGGTGTCCCTCCTCCAAGGTTAACCGTTGACATGCAGATAATTCTCCATCTCTCTAAATCCTACAGCATTGGTGATTGGTACTTTTACCAACACCACACAGTGATCAAAGTATACGGCTGTGAATTGGACCCTTACAGGCTGCCAAGATATGTCCCTATGAGACTGTTTGCCCTAGAATACTTCAGGCAGTTTGGATATACTGACTACTTCCATTTCCAAAGCAAAAACAAGAAGGTACAATTGAAGGTAAGGAGCCAGCTAGGCCCTTTTTTGTACAACAAAAGAGAGGAGGGATGGAAGGAGGCAGATGTGATCTTAGAGGGTTTCAAATTGCAAACCAGTTTCAAATGGTCACCCTATGACCGTAATCATTTTATTTCCCTCGGGAGGATAAAACACAAATTGGGTAACTATTCACATGTTAGGCTACCTCATATTGAAAAGTATGCAAATTCATTAGGCTGGAAAGAGGGCACTCTAGAAGAGCCAATCTCTAGAGAGCAGATACTAGAGAGAGAGGCTAGGAATTTGCAAAAAGAGGCTGACTTGGAAACTTGTGGACAGGTTTCCTTATCATATCAAAGGCAACTTGGAGCAGCTGCCTCTTCTTCAACAACACATCAGCAAACTTCCATGGACACTCAACAGGCAGGCAGCAAAGGCAAAGGAAAGCAGGTGGAACAGGAGCAACCACCTCCCATCACTGAAGACCAAACATATAAAGAGATGGAACAACAAGAAGAAGTGCAACAACAGGTAGAGCAACAGCAACAACAGGAATCACAACAACGAGTAGGGTAGCATGACATAGAGCAGCCCACACATCAAGAAGGGGCAGTTGAGGCCCCAATTCTCACTGAGCAGCTGGCTCAAAACATAGTACCTCCAAGGCAAGAAGCAGTTAATGAAACCTCAGTCCTCCAAACTCCACAAAAGGAGGATGTAAGTAGGAAAAGGGATAGAGAAACTCCCTTGACTACATCAACAAGTCATGGTGAGAAGAGGCGCAGGATGAATCCCCTTTCAGAGGAAGAGATGCCTATAGGGCAATCTTTGGGTAAGGGCCCGCCCAGTTTGGAGGCATATGCAAGTTCCTTCCAACAGGAACAAGAGAGAACAGTGGGAGGAGAAGTCAGCTCCTCAAGCCAGCAGAGAGGGGGTGAACTAAGCATTAAGCAGCAGTTCATTGAAATCAAGAAAAGGAATGAACCCATAAAAATACAGCTGTATAACCATCTGTTAAATATGGCTCCCACCAACCAGCAACATCTAATGTCTGCATATGATGTCCAGGAGGGCAAGATGATCATGAGTCACTTCATGCCAACTACTTTGCAGCCAAAGTCCCCTTCAGATTACCTAAGGACCAATCTTGAGGTCCTAGCCAAGGACATCCACCCAATGGATAAAATTGAATTGCATAAACAAACAGGTGAGATGGTCTATGCTTCCTTGGCAAACAAAACATTAGATAACTACAGGCTAGAAAATATCCTTAATAATACAGATGCCCAACTTGAGTTGGAAAGGGCATCATCTCAAGCAAAGGACAACAGAATAAGGTCCTTAGAAGACATAATTATTGAGATTGGGCATGATCCCAAAGATATCAAGGGCATACAAGAAATATTAAAGTTGAGGGATGCAGATATGGCAGCTTTGAGGAGAAAGATCAAACTCCCAGCCACAATTCACCCTCAAACAGATGAAGTAGCTCAACAAAGGCATGATAAAGATGCCACAACTTTGTTGGTGTCTCTCTATAAACATCTTATCCAGGCACAAGAAAAGCTGGGAGAATCAGAGGCTGCACAGGCAACATTACAGGTAGCTTTGAAGCAAAGAGAAGAAGGTCAGACCTCCCAGCCTCCTCCTGAAGTAATAAACCTTGAGGAAACTGCTCCAACTACTGTTCCTCCTCCTCAACAAACAGAACAAGCAGCAACATCCACCTCAGCAGCACCACCAACAACAGAACAGGCCCCAAGCCTGGACATGCAAAAGCTGAGGAATGAGATCCAGGCCTTGGAAGCACAAATGATAGAATTGAATGAGGCCAAGGAGAAACTAGCCAAGGTCAATGAAAGATATGACAAATCCAAGCAGTCTGTGGCAGAAAAGGGCAGGGAGATAAAAGCCCTCAAAGACAGGATCAAAGAGCTAGAAAATGAGCTCAAATTAGATAAGGTTAGATAAGGGAGACTGTTTACTCATGAGCATTATGCTAAAAGGGTTAATACATTTCCCACAAGTCAGATCAATGAGAAGCCCAACACCTTAGAGGAAACAGGGCCAGCCACAGGATAGACTCTCTACATCAAAGTAGAAAATCTATTTTTTATATTGAATGAAATTAAACACCTATTTGAGGTGCCTCCCAATTTTTACAAATATACAGAGGCAGAGGAGACTATGGATGCAATTCTCAGGCATCAACTACCTACACTAGAATGGTGGACTAAGGCCATACAAATTATTTTATAAACAGGAAGCCATTCAATAAATTTTGTTCATAAAAAAATGCAAATTGTCATACACAAGACAGTTTAAAAAGAATCAGCACGCATTAAAGATAAAAGCTGAGCCAACTCAGCAGAAATCTCGGCCAGCAAGTCAAAACGGACAGCTACAGGTGTCCAGGCCGAGAAGCTACAACAAAGCAGCTCCAAAAGTGCATTTCTCCGCATTAATGCAGATCACTCCAACCGACTCAGTAGCCTCCAAAGGCCAAAATATCTTCTGACAAGCATAAAGATGCATTTACTTTGTATTCAATGATGTAATCACTTTCTGATTTAAATATCTTGAAAAGTTGGTAAAGATATTCATTTTTGAGATAACTTAGGACTCAGATATTTTGTAACAACCGATTGTATATATTTTCCCCTCGCACAAGCTTGCAGGGGTTGTTGTTGATTTCTCTTGAAGAAGTTCTTACACTGTAATCCTTTCACAAGTTTAATAAAGAAAGTGATGGAATTTCTTGGAGTTCTGAAGTGTTGAATGCGTTCTGGTGTCTGTTGATAACTGCAGGATTCCTGTGTACCTCACAATACAATAAGTTTTTCTGTAACTCCTTTGTTATGTGTTTCAATCTATTGCAATTCATATATGTTTCTAATTCCTAAATGTTTAGCAACAAAGAAAAAAAATAACCTTCAGGACTTATTCATGCAATACCCTGAGTTTAATCTGTGTTGTTAATGAATGTTTTCTTCAGCTATAATCTTGATAAGTGTAATTCTTAATTGCTGCACTTTCAGAATATATCTTTCACACTGACCTTTGTTTCAAGAATTCAAGTTTGCTCCTGAGCATCATGTTTCACTTTCACATCACCAGCTTAATGGAGAATTCTTAAATGCTTTCTGTTGGCTGACCATACATCACCATTTAAGTTTAAATTTTGTTTGTTTGAGATACTCAATAGGCCCTGCAGTCTGAACTTCATCACTCCAGCATTTCAAATATTTCACAGCTCTAGACTCCATTGCCCAATGATATACTACTGTCTGAACACTACACCTTAAGCACTGAAAGAAATCCTTCAACCAAAATATAAACCAAAATCTGAGCATAATAACTATCCTAAAATACTATCAAAACAAAGACAAATTATAAAGAGAGAGCCCTCTCTGATTACAGTTTGGCTAGAAACTGTGATCCAAAGATTGGTTAGTGGTTACCCCGGCCATATTCCCTTGGGAGACATAGGGAACAACCTGGGTGTTAACACTCCTATCCTATCATGAATCCTTGCTTCTGAATCTCTAAATCAAATCATCAATTCGCCATCATTCGAATCCCCAAAGTCATCATGAAGTCTCTCCCTCTGTGATCTTTGTTTTCATTTAAATAGAGAAAGATCAGAGAGCAGTTATAACATAGATAATTACAACATGATTTCTTTTACAAATTTGGGTTGATTCTAACCAGATGATCAACAAGAAAATATATTTCCTTTCATCTCTGAACAAAAGCAAGACGAATTTGGGTTTGCAGCTGAGATTTGGAGGATGGCCGCAACAACGAATCTGAGAAAATCGTGCTCAAAGAACCCTATGTTTCTCTCTGTACAAGCCGAATTTGGGAAAACTGTTCTTTAAGAGAGTTAATTGGGCCCGTTCTGGACAAAACCCATGTTCCGGATTTCTCAAATTCGTCTTCATGTGCTCAAAATATCAACCGCAAAACTGTCATTCCTTAAACTAGCGAATTTCTGAGTTGGCAGATTTAAAAATCAAATCTTCAATCTGGAAGTTACCTTGGAGGCTAAAAATAGTGAATAATGTTATAACTAACTTATGAGAACTATCATTGATAAAATAATGCATAACCATCAATTTATTAGAAATAAAGGAGAATAGATAATATTCATTCATAAGAGCATAAATCATTTATAAAATGGATTTAAATGATAAATTATAACAAATGATATGATGAAGAATAGTGGAAATGGGTGGGATAAGTGTTGAAAAGTGATAATAATAATGGCATATTAACGACCCAACATACCCCCACACTCAATATGTTGCATGTCCTCATGCAACGAAAACTGAATATATTGCATGTCCTCATGCAACCCAAAGACAAAAAACCATGTGTTAACCAAGCAATAACAATTTGAGAACAAATGAATGCTTCCTTAATTAATGAATATTCAATTTTAGCAATCTCGATGAAGGCATAACAATTTTTACATTGACATTCAACTATATGTATGAAGTTGCAACAAAATATGACATAGATAACAACAAACTTCTTTAACCATTTTCCCAAAAACTACAAACCAGATTTTGTTGAAATGTTGCAAGTAGATTTGTAATATATGAAGGCTTCTATGATCCAAAAATCAAATCGTTTTGATGCACGGATCATGAGATATAAACAAAATGGTTGTAGGTGAGAGTGCATGATTTCCGAAATTTTTATGAATCAATTTATCTTGAATTTATCTAGGTATGTGTATTTTAATAGTATGTTTGTGTTTCCTAGAGATCACAAGAATGGAGTTCATAGTTTTAAAAATATTATGGAAATCAATTTCTACACTGAAATTGTATACCTTAAATGAGAAAGAAAATAGAAAACATCCATCATGTGTAGCAATTCCTCCCTCTCTTTGAAAAATTAGCATGCCCTCATGCGATACTAGAAAACAAATAGAGGTGGTTGCTACCAGCTGTTGAATTGTATGCTTGGTGTAAAACAACATGGAATAAGGGAGGTGTTGAGAGTGAATAAGAATAGCAATGGATGATAAAGAATATGAATGGCGTGGTCATAAGAAAGAAATGAATGAAAGGAACACACCCCCACACTCGAAAATGACATGCCGCTGAAAAAGGGGAAGTGGTAAAGATGTGGAATGAAGGATGACAAATAGTGTTCAAAATGGATTTTCATTAGATTCTCCTAAATTTATAATAAATTAGAAAACTATGCAATTTTACCTCAAGTTTTACCTCCAAAAATGTGGAATGACATATATGGACTGGCAGTTGTTGAAGCTGATGTAGGCAGAGTTGGTGCTGAAAGTGATGCAAAAGGTGGAATCCAGGGAAGCACATCATGTTTGAAGGATTGTTCACGTTCGCGAGCTTCGACTGTGAAGTGCAATAGTGTGGTCATGCTACGAATAGAATTCTGCCCATACTTGTTGTTCTCCTGTAAACAAAGCACTATTTTGCATACAATGGTCTTGAATCCGTAGTGTTAGCTTTGAATAGAAACAGATAAAATGCATGCAAAATTTCAATTAGAAAAACTTATGTATACATGCAATACTAATATGTTGTCAAATCAACAAGGTATGGCAAAGTGCAGTAATCATATCGCATGCAACCCCATAATGCATACATTCCCCCCTCCAATTGGAAAATGGGTTCCATAACCATAAAGCATATGAAAGGGGTGGTGTTGACGGCAAGGCAATGGAATGAACAATATATCAGTAAGTGAAGCAGAGTACACTAATCAATGATAGGACGGTGAAAATTATGGTTATATTGAGAGCAAAGTGTGTAAAGATAGTTATGAATAAGAGATAGGATACTTTGGATTGATGATAGTTTATAAAAAACGAAAAAGGACAACAATATGCTAAAAAGATGCTTTGCTGATGGTATTCTAGCTGAAAATGATGTGATTGATCATAAAACAATTTCTCATGCATAAAGGTTCAAAACAGGGAAAAGGTTAAGGAAATAACTTCTTTGATAAAAAGAAAAATAAGAAAAGGGTATTATGATAATAATTGACAATAAGATATAACTTCAATACCATAAGCAGAGCCTCTGCTACCAGCAGGGGTCCATAGCCTCGACAGGGTTGCTTTTTTTAACCCATATGAGCCAGGATCCTCAATTTATAAATGGAGAGTTACGGTGTTGTTCTACAGAAGAGATCAATGTGCTGGCATGGTAACCAGATAACCACACTGCCATTCACTGGGATGTAGCAAAAGTGATCAGGCCGGCTCGTGATGAGACCTCCTGTTCCAAGGATAATTTGGCTATCCAATGGATCATAACCCTGGTGTGGTGGCCATAATGGGAATGTCACTTTGTTACAACCTTATGAACATGGTAGGCTGGCTCGTAATGAGACCCCCTATCCTCCATCTACGAACAAAATTTTGTTATTATTACACATTTTTATGATAAAAAGAGGGAGGCTCAATACTCCTTAAGAGCAGGGATGGTGGAAGAAGTTGAACATGTCAATAGAAAAAAATATACCCATAATCTCATTTATTATAGACAGAGAAGATTATAACCAAGAAGGGTGGAACCAACATGGTCTTAAGATGATCAATCAGTATCATGTACAACAAAAAACAATGCAGTAAAGTATATAAATAATTGTGTCCATTTTGAAAATAAGCTATCATCAAGGAGCTGTCCTGTTAAAGATCATAACGTGAATGATATTAACTCGCTTCAATAGAATCCATAATTCTTGTCCTCATAAAAATAGTGTACTTCATGCCATAAAATGAAATCAGTAAAATGTGGTTGAGATGAATTAAGAATAATCCCACAAGAGGAAAGAAGGGTTGCTCTTGAAAATAATCCCAAAGTGTTGCTCTTTTGCATGAACAGCAAAAACACTCAAAAAGTGGTGTTCCGTGTAGGAAACAGCAAAGAAAATGCACACCAAAAAAACAAAAATACACACAAAAAAGCGTGAAAATGGAAATTCCGTTCCTTTGGAAAAAGGAACAGCAAAAACGCAAGTGTCGTTCCTTTGAAAAATGAACAACAAATGCAAGTGTCGTTCCATTTCGAAAAGGAACAGCAAAAACATGAAAGTGCAGAAGTGTTGTTCCATTTCGAAAAGGAACAACAAAACATGAAAGTGCAAAAGTGTTGTTCCATTTCGAAAAGGAACAGCAAAATGTGAAAGTACAAAAGTGTTGTTCCATTTCGAAAAGGAACAACAAAACGTGAAAGTGCAAAAGTGTTGTTCCATTTCGAAAAGGAACGGCAACTGTTCCATTTCGAAAAGGAACAACAAAACGTGAAAGTGCAAAAGTGCTGTTCCATTTCGAAAAGGAACAGCAGCTGTTCCATTTCGAAAAGGAATAGCAAAACGTGAAAGTGCAAAAGTGTTGTTCCATTTCGAAAATGAACAGCAACTGTTCCATTTCGAAAAGGAACAACAAAACGTGAAAGTGCGAAAGTTTTGTTCCATTTCGAAAATGAACAACAGTTGTTCCATTTCGAAAAGGAACAACAAAATGAACTGTGAAAAAGGAATAGCAAAATGAATGGCTGAACCAAAAAGTGCTATTCCTTTAGAAAATAAATAGCAAAACGAAAATGATGTCCCTTTGAAAAAGGAACAGCAGGAACAACAAAAATGCACACAAATGTTGTCCCTTCAGAAAAGGAACAGCAAAATACACAACCATAAAATGCAAACACGCAAAGAATGAATTAGTTGTTCACTGCATTGATGCTGAGGATGAGTTGCACTTTGAATGAAGTAACACCTGAAACACAAAATATAAGAGAAATTAGAAAAAAAACAACAAAAAGCAGTATGTAAATAAATAAATTGAGTTACAACAGCTATGATGTTATGTCAAAAAAATGATCTATTTGAAAAATGTTTTGGCAACAGTGACAAGACATGAATCTTCAAATGGAAATCAATTCTTCATTTATTCTATTATGAATCCATTGGGTAATGATTTGGATGAAATTCCTTTGTTTCATTTAAAATTTCTTTCAAAAATCACTCGTCCATAAATTGACCTTCTTTATTTTCCCAAGACCTGCAAAAAACGAGTATCTACCTGCAATAAAACATTAAATCATGAAGAAAGAAAGGTGTACAGGATCCCCTAATCCAAGAATTATGTAAAAAACTAACAAGTAGTTACTCTGTAGAACAAATCCACAGAGAAAATAACAAAGTAAAATTTATTTGTTACCTGCGGGAGAGCAGTGGCCAATCATACTAACCTGCAGTGTTTTAATCACAACTTCTTTGTTTTTCGTCAAAATTGAGTGATTCCAAAGCCAAATGAGAGCTAATTCAAAGGTTTATCTCCATTAGAAACATGTTTTAAAGATTCAATGATATGATATGTCAATTTTAGTTAGAACAACCTACATAATAGAGTCATTGTCGATTACCCGGCTTAGACCAACAGTTGATATTTCAAGCGTAACTTTTTCGTTTGATTTCGGATTCGAATGATTCAAATTGGAAATGAAAATAGATTCATTTATTTATCTCCAATATAAACAGGTTTTGAAGACAAGAAGAATTGATAGGTCAAATATTGTAAGGAACAATCGGAAAGACAGAGTTTTAAGAGTGTTGATTTACGATAGACAGTCAGTATTTGGATCATCACTTCCCCATACGATATCGAAAATAAGTGATTCAAATTAAATTGTAAACTAGATTCATAGGGGAATCTACCATATAAGCAGGTTTTAAAAATATGGTCATTTAGGCCTCCAAAAATTGACTGTCCCAACTCTGTTCCTGAGCTGCCCGCTAGATATCCGGTCAATGTTTTGGTTCTAACTTTTTCGTTTCAAATCCAAATTGAGTGGTTCAAATTGGGTTAGAAAGTAGACATCAAGGGCTACCTAGGGTAGAAACAATTTTTAAAAATATTTGCTTTTGGTCCCTCAAAACGTGACTGTCCCGACTGTTTTTCCATAAAGTTCATCAAGCCCGCAAGCCAAAAAAAATGAAATTCAAGCATTTTTTCAAATTGGTGATAAAAATGAAAATGAGTGTTTGTAGAACTTATTATTTCCATTATGATTCATCTACATACACAAATTATTAAAAAAAATTATCACCGATGTTGATTTCGATAGCATGTTGCAACAAAAACAACTAGTTTTACAAAAGAACAAAATGCACTTATTTATGTCCTTATTTTATTTTATTTTATTTTTCACTAACCTACTTTGATTGAAGGATGAATATGACTACGTATATGAGTACTTCCAGTGGAGCCATTTTCGAAATACGGCTTCATGTATACACATACCCAAATTTGAAAAATGCATATTAATGAAAATTAGGGTATGAGAAGCCAACTTCCCTTGAAAAAATGATATCAAAAATTGTTGAAGCATAGAGTGATGTTGCAAACAAATGATGGAGTGAAATCAATCTTCAATGTATGCGTTACTTTCTTGATTTCTCATATCCATCAGACCATGAAGTTCTTGAGCTTTTAAAATAGGTTGTTGATACATACTATAAGAAACCTCATTTTCTTTCATAGCTTCTACAATTTTTGAATTTGAAACATTCTGAATCTCATTGTAAGTTTTCTCTAATGGTTCATGTGAGATAGAATGGGTGGGAAGGGTGGGTAAATTTGGCAGTTCAACATTGTAAGCATGTTGTACTGGTTTATTGTGGTGAGGGTGTGGAATTAGTTGAGCAGGAAAATGTGTAAGGAATGGAGCATTTTGATGATATGGTTGATTGGGTTGTGTGAATGGTTTTGATGGGCAAGCAAGATATTGTGGAAGAGCTGGTGGAGAATATGGAGAATGTGTTTGTTCTACAAGATGGGGGAGAGTAGTCATGCAATCATAAGGTGAACCATGCCAAGCTTGTAGAGAAAATTGCTGGTGGTTATATTGAGATTGACCTGGCTGCCCTAACACATTAGTATTCCATAATGGATTATGCAAGTAAGAAAGTGGAGAGGGAGTGTTTTGAACCATACCTGTAGGCCATGATTTCCGTGGTTTTGACCTTGTTGCAGCTTCCTTACCTCTTTGATATGCTACTTCCATCCTAGATAAGGAAGAGTGAGTATCTATGAGATGCTCCTTTCGGTCCTGAGGGTAAAACACTTCATCCGATTCTTGACTTTTATGAACCTGCAAAACATCCAATTTTTCATTTAGAGAGCTAATAAAATCAACTTTAAAATTTTCAAATAACACATTGATTTCAGCTCTTATGTCTCCTATTCTTGTAGCAGATTTGGAAAACAAAGAAAAAACATCTCTAGAATTCTTACCAGCCTTGGAGATTCCTCTTGAATACCTTATGCACAACTCACAAACATGATCATATGATAACTGAAAAACATCACCTTTTCCTATCAGATTTAAGATTTCTAAACATTCCTCTTTGATTCCTTTAAAAAGGAGTGTTTTTAAGATCTCTTTTTCCAAATGCTTATATTTTGATTTTTGAAGGTTGTAATGAAATCGATCTACATAGTCCAAAATTTCATCTTCCCCTTGTATCATATTGAAAATATCTTCATTGGCTTTGCAATAGTCTTGGTACTTCTTCAAGAATATGTTCCTCATGTCCTCCCATGATTGGATGCAATTCCCACCTAGGCTCATGAACCATCGGAGAGCTGCTCCTTTTAGAGTAAGAGGAAACACTTTCAATCTTTGATTGTCAGTACAATAATCATATCCTCTACAAAGTATTTCAAACTCGACTAAAAATGTATCTGGATCTTCATTTGCTAAACCATGAAAATTTGGTAAAGATGGGGGAATTATGTGCATTTGTGTCACTCCTAGATCTTTGATAGGAAATTCAAAAGTAGAAACGTGAGCCATTTCTTACCATAATAGAAGATGTTCTTCATGTGTTTCTTCGAGGCTCCTTCTTCAAATGTTCTTGTCAATTAGTTAGTGAAATGGGTGGTGCTTAAATCACCACTTGCGTGAGATCATGTGATTCATTTTTAAAAATTTCTATCTTTTTCCTAATCATTCACACAAAAATTCAAACATCTATTTCTACCCTAGGTTCTTTAACAGTCCTGCTGGAAAGCAGACGGGGGAGCAGGGCTTTTACATGCTCCGTACGCAGGTTCTTACCTTCTATTTTTAAGATCCAACTCTTCCCTAGCAGGCACTCATCAGATTCACACTACTCTTTAGAAATGGCTACACTCTCCCCGGCAACGGCGCCAAAATGTGGAGCGATAAAAAGTGTCTTTTAAACTCCTAATTACCTTCACATTAATTATCAACCCAGGGACGAATTTTTATTTCAAGAGTGTACTCAGTCTGAGGCGACTATTTACTCAAGAGTAATGTTTTGCAGTATAGTGCTTAAAACCCAAAAGTAAATGAATTCTTGAAAAAGAGATCTAATTGGAACAACAAGAAACTGAAATGTTCTAAACTAAATCATTCATTCAAACAACCATCAATCGAGGATACAGTAGCAATAACTCATTCCTCTAGAAATTGATGGAAAGGAAATTAGAGCATGGACCAAAGATCTGGGAGCTAAGCAGCGACTTGCTGACTCACTACAGCTTTAGACCTTCTCTCACACCAAAGCAGTAAATGCAAGGAAATGGAATGGCAGCAAGTAAAATGAAATAGCAAAAGGAAATAGAACAGCAGTAAATGAAACAGCAATCAAAAGAACTAAATCTCGCGAGTCAAAACCAACTTACTCACACTCTGCTATGAAATAACACTCTTCACTCCTCAAGCAAACTGGATGGAATATACTTTATGGAACAACACTCATTAATGAATTATGGAATGGCAATAATCGATCATATATGCACACCTCACACTAATATAGTAATCTGACAATTAAGGATAATACGGCTATGTTTCCAAATAGAATAACATTACTTTCAGATTCCCATAATCAGGAAATGAATCAAATGACAGTAATATTCAATACAGACGCTCTGTAACAGAAATAACTGGTTGAGACTAAAAGCATGCGATCAACTCTAAAAAGATTCAATTATACAATGCAGAGTCATTACACAGATTTCCTAAGAAAAACCATTAGTGCATTGATCATAATAGAGCATAACATAGCATATGAAAGATATATCAGATTACCGAGTAATAAAGATAAGCAAACCACGCATAAATCAAAGTATAATGATACAACAGCAATTGTATAGATATGATACACAATAGCAGCAGCGTACTCCACCAGAGGCTGGGCCCTTAGCCGCCAGCGGATGCTGCTGGGTTACTTCAGAAGGAAAAGAGTGAACAGTAACGCCCAAATTATGTATTAATCATTAAATAGTGAAATCATTACAATAGTTGAAGCTTTGAGACTTACAACATAAAACAATCCTTCCTTCCTCCTATCCTATCATGAATCCTTGCTTCTGAATCTCTAACTCAAATCATCAATTTGCCATCATTCAAATCCCCAAAGTCATCCTGAAGTCTCTCCCTCTCTGATCTTTGTTTTCATTTAAATAGAGAAAGATCAGAGAGCAGTTATAACATAGATAATTACAACATGATTTCTTTTACAAATTTGGGTTGATTCTAACCAGATGATCAACAAGAAAATATATTTCCTTTCATCTCTCAACAAAAGCAAGACGAATTTGGGTTTGCAGCTGAGATTTGGAGGATGGCCGCAACAACAAATTTGAGAAAATCGTGCTCAAAGAACCCTACGTTTGTCTCTGTACAAGCCGAATTTGGGCAAACCGTTCTTCATGAAAGTTAATTGGGCCCATTCTTGACAAAACCCATGTTCCAGATTTCTCAAATTCGTCTTCATTTGCTCTGAATCTCAACCGCAAAACTTTCACTCCTTAAACCAGCGAATTTCTGAGTTCGCAGATTTAAAAATCAAATCTTCAATCTGGAAGTTACCTTGGAGGCTAAAAATGGTGAATAATGTTATAACCAACTTATTAGAACTATCATTGATAAAATAATGCATAATCATCAATTTATTAGAAATAAAGGAGAATAGATAATATTCATTCATAAGAGCATAAATCATTTATAAAATGGATTTAAATGATAAATTATAACAAATGATATGATGAAGAATAGTGGAAATGGGTGGGATAAGTGTTGAAAAGTGATAATAATAATGGCATATTAACGACCCAACAATGGTTACTTCTGGCCAACTATATTTAAATATTGTATTATTGCTATCAGAAGTTGTCATGCATGCCAGATATATGACCGAAAAACCAGATTACCACCTGCACCACTGCATCCAATGATTACTGTTGACCCATTCGCCGAATGGGGTATTGACTTTACGACATGTAACCCCACTTCGGCTGGGGGGCATGGGTATATTATAGTCACTATTGACTATTTTACCAAATGGGTTAAGGTGATGCCAACATTGAACAACAGTAGTGAAACAAATGCTCTTTTCTTTTTTAACCATGTGGTTTCCCAGTTTGGTGTACCAAAAGCCATAGTTACATATCATTGGTCACATTTTCGCAATCACATGATGGTTGAATTGACAGCTAAGTTAGGATTGTCACATGATAGTTCTACCCCGTATTACTCGCAAGAAAATGGACAAGTTGAGGCCATCAACAAAGTCCTAAAGCGAATGTTGCAAATAACGATAGGGGTTCATAAGAGAAACTGGCATTTAGTCCTATACTCTACCTTGTGGGTATATCAAACCTTGGTGAGAAATGAAACTAGATTCACACCCTTTCAGTTGGTGTATGGTTTGGAAGCAATCTTACCGATACAATGTGAAATTTCATCTCTCAAACTCGCAATTGACCTATTACCCAACACTTCTAAAGAAGAAGCACATTTCTTGGAATTAATCCATCTAGATGAAACCTGTTGTGATGCTGCATTGGCTAACGAAGCGCATAAGAAATGTATTAAGGTGAAATATGATAGAAATGTCAAGCCTCATATCTTCTCAAAACGAGACCTGGTCTTGCTTTATGATCAGGAAGCTGATAAACTTGGAGAAGGAAAATTCAAACCAATGTGTATGGGCCCTTATGTTGTCAAACGTGTTATGGCAAAAGGTTCCTATGAGTTAGCATATTATGATGCGATTCCATTGTCATAGCCCCGAAATGGGATATACCTCAAACGTTACTATGCTTGATTAAGTGTAGTAAAACTCATTGCATATATGCTTTCATTGCATGTGTGTTTGTTTCTTTTAGACATTTTTATCTGGTTAGTAATCTGCTTTACATTTGTTGCAGATGTCGGAATATTTGGAACCTTTTGTTCGTTATGTTGATGGTGCTAGTTGTAGTATGCAGAATTTGTCTTTTGTAGCATGGACTATTTTCGCTCCAAGTGGTGAGTTAGTGTGTTTCCAAGGGATTTGTATCGGTCAATCAACAAACAATATCATTGAGTATAGCACGTGATTGAACTGCTCTCTGATGCCATTTCACTTGGCATTCACCAAATCATCGTTAGGCTGGACTCGCAAATCGATGTACTACAACTAACAAACATTTATACTGTCTGAAATCGAACAATTTTTCGTATGTTCCTTAGCGTTCGTGTTTTGGAAAGACATTTTGAACACATTCAATGTCAACATATTTTCATAAATATTAATGCATTAACTGACTCTCTAGCAAACTATGTGTTAAATAGACATTTGCGACACATGTAAAATTAGTATTTCAATTCACATCATTAATTGAATAGGATTGCATATAACCATAAGAAACTCTGAAAGTAAAATAGATAGGTGTTTTAAACTTTTTTACAAAATTTGTGCCCAAGACACATTTGGTCATCTGACCCAAAAACTTAAAAATCCATACAAAACATCCTAACTAGATCTAGTTGTGCTAATGGTAACAGGTCACAGCCTGTGCTATCATGCGGAAAAGAATAGACCAACAGTTAGGAACACCAATAGTGTGGTGTTGTAGCCTCATAGGTAACTCCTCAATCCAAATATCTCAAATACCAAGGGTTAATCCCTCTATGTGATCCTACAACTCTGCTAAGGTTTCTGCAAAATCCAAGTCCTAGAGAATTGCTCTCCCGATGTTTCTTTGCACTGGCCCACCTGCAACTTGTTGGTGTCCCACAAGTCAAACAGTACCCACATCTGCATGCATAAGAGTAATTTTAGTTTAGTCTTGGAAACATTAAAAACACAAAAAACATGTAGAAACTTGAAAAAATAAAAAAACACTTTGGTCAAACAACTTACCCACAGCACCCGATTGTGCTCCAAATAGTAAAATCAAATCTGGATCTCCATGGAAGTCCATCCCTGAGTATGGATGTTTCTCGATAATAATATGTTGTCGCTCAAGCCAACTAAAAAATGTAGGGGAGAAAATGATTTTTGAATGACCCGCATGTCGAGCCATCAATTCAACCCACCTCTGGATACGTGGATCTCTAGGACCAACCATGCCCTGTGAAACATGTTGTGGTTGCATCAATGGGATTCTTTCTAAGGCAAAAGAAATTAATATCGAACCATAGCAGAAATTATTCATCTTACCACTTTTTACCTTAGTTAGTTGTTCTTTCAGCAAAGAAAGCACAACCTCGCACCAATTAAAAACTTTCGGTTCTAGACCCTCCAGTGCATACTACATATAAGATCTGTTCACCAGATGAAGTGTCACACTACCAGCCAATTTTTTGATTGTGAAGAAGATCATTCTTAAAGGAAAATCACCTACATCTCTGATATTTATTTTCCCATCCTTGCTAGGATGTGTACCTGGCCGACAAAACTGTCTGATATAATCTCTCACCGATTCACCTCCACGGGCAAATCCAGAAAGTGAGATGGGGGTACCTCGCCTCAACAATCTGGTAAGAAAGTAAATATCCTCAATGGTAATAGGGACCATCTTGTCCCTAATGTGAAAATTCTGATCTGTCGGATCCCATGCACGAACAAGGAATTGCAGTAGTTCTATTTGTTGCCTCATTCCGGACAACTTAAAGTATTTGAGTAACCCACAATTTTTGAGGGCCTCAACTATACTCGGATTGTTTATGGAAACCATGTCTTGTTCTCCATGCTATCTTTCTTTCCATGTAATCAACATTCTGATCTGATGAAAGCCTGAAACATGATCATAAGATAAATTAAGATCCTTTCCATGCAAAAAATAGGACAAATTTTGGAGCAAATAGCTAAAAAAAACCTGGGAAATGCGCCTAGCATAGCCTAGACACAGAGACAGTGCACTACAGAGCATGCATCCTTCTATCTGGGTGCTCTTCAGTACAGTTTTCAATGTGAAAGCCTGCGTTGATCCCTGGGAAAAAGATGAAACCCCAGGGGCCACAAAAAACCCTAAAACTTGCATGAAATGACAAAAGAATGACTTTAGAAGAAAGAAGAGAGATTTAGCTCCTACCTAGTTCGGATGACTCGAGAAATGGTCCGCAGAACCTTTCGCAATCAGCTAGTGAAGATCGAGGAAAAAAGTAAGCTCAGAGAACAAAACTGAATGGTAAGTTCCAAATGGTAAAATGTCATGGTAAAAACTTGTTTTATGTTTATTTCATGTTCATTAATCGATTAAACATTAGTACTTACCTATTTTTGCCTATGAAACAAATATTTTTAATCCATCTGGTGATGCTTTGAGCAGGTTTTGCAACTGATTTACAGAATTCAACGTGCTCGATCGTAAGTTGTACCTTTGACCACAGAGCACACTTTTATCTCTTTTTTAAGCTCTATTAAAAAATAAAAAGGAACCCCCCTAGAGTCCTCTTTAAGCTCTTTTCAGAGTCTCTAAATATGAAAATATTTCCGAGTGCTTGTCCTTTCCAACTCATTAATGGATTGGAAATGATATCTCTCTTGTATTATTTTACGCTTTTTCAGGCTTGAGAGATTAATTTACGGAAAAGAACTTGTGGAGCTTTCTTTTAGTCCCTTTCCAAACTCTCTAAACATGAAAAGGATCGAGTTATCTTTGTCGTTAAACTCATTAAAACATCAAATAGCAACAAACTTTTCCATCTAGACAAGACCGAGTTTCACCTTCACTAGACTCATTAAAACATCAAATAGCAATGGATTTTCCCAAAGGGTGAAATTATACAAGAATCATATGTTATCCTCCTCAAGCTTCATAAAAATGAAGAGGTATTGATTAGCAATGACTGGGGAAAATGGTAAAAGGGGAAAAACCACTTTTTGGTAGCAGGTCACTCTTGAACATGACACTTTCACTCCATCACTGTGACTATTTGGGTTGGGTTATTAGCTTGATGGTTATCACACCATTGGTCTATCATGCCATCCATCACTTTGTTTTGAGTCAATGCTACAAATTCACTTTAGTGTCGCTGACATGTTCAAGAGAAGTATTTCAGTCAAAATTCATCCTTTGCAATACCATAAACCTTGATTTTCATGACCACCATTCCTGAACCTTGTGTTGTCAATGAAATTCCATCTATAAAATCACTAGAATCGTTTCATGTTTTTGATTTGGGATACATCAACGCCCTCCTGTGATGAGTCGCTTCTTGTCGACATCAACACATTATCCAAGAAGTTAACTTCGAAACACCCATTCAGTACCTTGAAACTTGCATGCATCAATGACAGGTTTCTCGCTTCCGGCAATAGACATACATCAATGGCCTTCGACCGAAAGACTTTGTATGGTGTACAACATCAACTCATTCATTCACACCATACAGAATGTAGTGTAGTACCTTGACTATCATTATCATTATCGGTGATTTCTCTCGCATCTGTTAACGACTTACATCATTGGCTGGTAATCAGATGGTATCTTCCCATGTTTGACTTCAAATCACAATATTCACATGGTTAGACTCGTACTTGAGCAAACAGTTGAATGAGATTGAAGACCTTGGATCTAGTTTCATCCATTTGGGCTACGATTTCAGGAATACTAAATCATATGTACAATGGCTTTACATTGATAGTCATTCCGATCATGGGTCTATATCTACATAGACAGTTGTTTATGTACATGTAATGAAAGTTTATAAACTGAGCATGGGTATGCCTTTCCTCAGCAATTCATGAAGAATCAAATATCATGATATATGTATTGTAATTGATGTAGGTCACCTTCCACTTTGATACCTCCTCATCACATCGTAAAGCATTTCATTCGACATTGGCATTTTTCCGACTTCATGCTTTAGGGGGCAGCTGTTATAGATCCATTTGGGCACATCAATCCCATCATCCAAATCAGTTTTTTAGGGCTCATCAAACCCTAATTTCAGTTTCTTTATGCCCTAAACAAGTCACCCCTTTCAATACCTTCTTTCCAGATAGTTTCATGACTTGAAGACATCTAGAAATAGCCTCTAGAGGGACAAGCGTAGTTAAGCCCTTATGAAGGTGTGTTGTAGAGTAGTTGAGTCCACTACCAGGGTGCTTTGTAGAGCACTTATTCTTCCTTTCACCTATGCTAGGCAAGAATGATCAAAATTCACATAGGGTTTGGGAAATATTTTTATCTTTTGGAGTCATCTAGAAGTTTCCCTCACTTATCAACCCCTATGAGCTTGAAAATGGATGAGGAATGAGTTAAGGTGCATCCGATCCTCTCATCCCTTTGTCCATGGAACTAATTCTAAGTATGGAAGGACATTTAATGCCACCATTAATGACAAAACCTCCGTCATCTTCCTATAAATTGACCCCTCATCAAAGTGATCAGGGGCTGGACTATGTTGAATTGTAAGGAGATAATGCTGCTATGAGATTTGGCTTTGAAACAAGTATTGTGATGCTACAAGTTTGTTATGCTTTTGATGTGATGTGGATGGGATCCAAGCTGGAGAAATGGATTTGAATCAGACACCAATGGTTGTAATTCCTTCTTCTATCTAATAAAGTGTTTGAACCTTTTTCTATATCTTTGTATTGTTTCATAATGCTTATATGTGTGAATTGTATCTGATTCCTTTCACTTATATTCAATAGATTGTATTCTTTGATCAGTTTTTTGTCTTCTGTTGTGTTCATAGGGTCCTTCTCAAGCGGATTAAGTATGGGAAGGAGTGATGGGATCAATACAAGGGAGACGAGGGGAAAGCAGAACTACAGGTAGGCCTTCTATCTTCTCATCTTATCTATTGCTTATAGGAAAATTCTAAAACACTTTAAACTGTTGTTCTAGATATAGCTACTTATCTAGGGAATTAGTATTTATCCGTAGATGCTAAATTCTCCAAAACATGAGTGGATAAATAAATTCAAGAACCAACTTTTTCTTGTCCAAATAAGATGATCTTTAGGTTGATTTTGGTCCTCGCAAAAAGAAGAATTCAATGGAATCATTCTCTCCATCATGTGAGCTATCCAAAGTGGAATTTGACCGAAAATTCATAATTTTAACATGATTTCCATTCTGGAATTGGAATAGGTTGTGTAGACCAAATGGGTGCTTACACTCATCTTTCACCTACTGACAATCCAAACATATAGCAACAAAATAAACAACTTCTTTCTTAAAATTAAACCAATGATAGAACTTCTTGACTGACGTTAGAGTCTTCTAGTATCGAGGTGACCTGGAAATGGCTTGACATGAAACACCCTAAAGATAAACTTCTTGAGATCACTGTTATCTCACAGATAAATCCTATTCCTAAACCTGACCAAGCCATCTACCACGAGGTGATACTCTTCATCCCTATCACCTTCAACCTAGTTCTGCAAACTATGCTTCAGTTGTTGTTACCTATCATGATGCTTTGTGGGTGCAAGATACAGACTTGTAAACCTATCGCATGACTGATCATAGTTGAAATATGATTTACATGCACTCTCCTACTTAGATCATCTGCAACCCGATTCTCATTGCCCTAAATGTACTTGATCTCGAAATCAAAATCACTAAGAGTATCCAACCATCTTGCTTGCCTGGAATTTAGATTGGGTTGGTCAAAAAAGTACCTCAATCCACTATGATTACTCATCAAGATGAACCTCGTGCCAAGACGATAATTCTTCCACATATTCAGGGCATGAATGATCTCTTCTAACTCAAGAGCATGAGTCACATAGTTATGCTTGTGCTCATTCAACTTCCTTGATTCATATCATACTGCATGTCCTTCCTACATTAGGACTCCACCAAGTCCTTTCTTGAAAGCATCTGTATAGGCTACAATCTCCTTATTAAGATATGCAATATTCAAAACTAGAGTATTTATAAGAAAATGCTTCAAGTTCTCAAAGCTAGTTGTACACTCCTCATTCCAATCAAACCTCTTTCCTTTTCCTTGCAAAGATGTAGTAGGACAGGAAATCCATGAGAAGTTCTTGATGAACCTCTTGTAATAATATGATACTCCTATGAATGATCTGACCTCATCCACTTTCCTAGGATCTAGATACTCAATGATAGCTTTAATATTTTCTAGGTCCACTACTATACCTTCCTTGGAAACAACATGTCTCAAGTAATGAATGTAATAGTAAAATACACTTTCTAAGATTGGAATACAACTGATTCTCTCTCAACAATCTCAACACTACCGCCAGGTTCTCTACTTGCTCCTCCTCATTCTTAGAATATATCAATATATCATCAATGAACACTATCAAAAACTTGTCTAGATAATGATGAAACACGTTATTAATCAAGAACATAAAAGTGGTTTGAGCATTTGGAAGAACCAAATGAACTACCACAAACTCATAATGCCCATACCCAGTATGGAATGAAGTCTTGTAGATTCCTTCTTCATTGATGTGCACCTAACGATATCCCGATTTCCTATCAATCTTTGAAAACATTGTTGTTCCCTTTAGTTTACCAAAAAAATAATCAATCCTAGGCAATGGATACTTGTTCTTGATCAAGGATAATTTTAGGGGCGAATGTTCGCCCTTTGGCGAAATTAAGGGGTTTTAAATTTTTAGTGGGCGAATATTTTGTATCATAATACATTTTTCAAATCACCTCAAATAGCCCACCTTATTTTAAGGGAGAGGGTAAAAAAGGTAAATTTATCCCTTGAAATTAGGACTTACAACCTTCCATTCGCCCATTTTCAAGAATAGGTTTTATTTAAGTGACTCCTATGGGCCAAATACCATATTTATAAAAGAGGTATGGTAAATTAATAAAAATATAAATAAATGAGAGGTATGGTAAATAAATAAAACATTTCTTATATTTACTCCATAAGTCACCTTATATACATGTAAGGGTGTAAACAAATAAAAATATAAGTAAAGTGAAGGTATGGTAAATAAATAAAAATATAAATAAACTAGACGTATCGTAAATAAATAAAACCTTTTTTATATTTAGTCCATAATCCTCGTTCTATTTATGAAGGCTCAAGAAAGAGGTTTTATTTAAGTGAATCCTATGGGCCAAATACCATATTTGTAAAAGAGGTATGGTAAATTAATAAAAATATAAATAAACCAGAGGTATGGTAAACAAATAAAACTTTTTTTCATATTTACTCCATAAGTCACCTTATATTTACGAACACTCAAAAAATAGGTTATATTTAGGTGAATCCTATGGCCAAAATACTATGGGACAAATACCATGGACTAGATTGTTATTAATACCATGCAAAAAACCATTATTAACCCTCAAGATCTTACAAAATTTTATAATTGAGTAAAATATTCGCCATGCTTGGTGAGAGATTCGCCAAAAAATTATATATACATATTATATTATTGATAAAATCGCCTTTCATTTTTCCTATATACCATGGAGATTCGCCCATTTATTATATTTATAAATTTAGGGGGGGTTCTTAAAATTTTCCCTGTTCTTGATTGTCACCTTGTTCATTTTCCTATATTCAATGCACAATATGGGAGTACCATCATTCTTCTTCACAGAAAAAACTAGTGCACTTGAAGGTTATACATTTTACCTTATGTACCATTTATCAAGAATTTCCATAATTTGTAACTTCAATTCCACCAATTGAATAGTGCTCATCTTGTAAGGTTCCATTGATGTTGGTGCTACTCCTAGTACCAACTCAATAGAGAAATCCACTTCCTATGAGGTGGTAACTGTGAAACCTCTGTAGGAAATACATCATGAAACTACTAAAAAATAGGATACCTCTTCAGGACTTCATAATTCCCCACATCCTTCCCTTTGTCACTAGAAACATGCACTACAAATAATACACAACCTTTATTGAAACTACACTTAGCTTGCACAGCTGTAACCATTATCACTAAAGTAGGCTTATTCTTTCCTTGCAATATTGTCGTCTCTCCATCATCATCTAGGAACTCCATAGCCTTCTCATAGAATTCTACCTTGGTCCCATGAGTAAACAACCAATCCATGCCCAAAAGTATATTATATGATTCCAAAGGAAGCACATTTAGATGTGCTGATGTAGGCATACCATTCAGCTCAAATGCACAAGCTCTCACCCAACGATGAACTCTTTTCTTAGTCCTTATAACCAGATGAACCAACCAAGAATCCATATGAACTTATTTATTCAAGGCACACTTATCCACTAGGTCAGGAATAACATAACTATAATTAAATCAAGGATCAATCAAAATGGAAACAACGTGATCACAAATATTACCTTCCATCTCAACAATGGATGCTTGATGATCTTGTTTCTTGTTATCAAGTGCTGCATAGATCCAAGGACTACTATAACCAACATCCCCAACTGCTTTCTCCTCTTGAGAACTGTAGATATAAGACCTGCCACCCTGGTACAATTGACAATCCTTCTTGTGATGGTATTTTCCATAAATTCAACACTAGAATTGTTCTATGACACTACCTTTATTCTTCTTCTCTCTAAGCTAAGTTCCATGTCCCTTCTTAAATGCATTAAAATTCTTATAAGGAGCCACAGTTCCTTTCTCACCTGCATCCCGAGGTCTTCCTCCATTCTAGGGCCATTTTCCTTTAACCTTATCATTCCCTTTCTAATCACACTTAGTCTTAGACTTGGACTTCAACTGCTCATAATAATGCTTCAATTTCCCGATGAATTCCTCCAATGATCGAGGCTAATCATACTCAATATTATCCTTGAATGCTAATGGTAGTCCACTAATGAATCTTTGAACCTTAGTCTTCTCATCCTTTAGGTAGGGCACATACCTCAACAAATCCATAAACTTGGTCTTGTATTCTTCATCTATCATGGAATCCATCTTCAACTCATAGAATTCTTTGGCCTCTCCATCATAATATCCCTTATAAAAGTAGTTCTTCCTGAAGAGTCTTTCAAAATCATTCCAACTCAACTCTTCTACCTTGATGCCTTTGATATGCTTCAAATCTTCCCACCAAATATCTACTATACCAAGAGAATACTCATCTCCTTGCCGCTTAACTAATTTGTAAGGAGAGTCACGCAAACTATAATCCACCATTCTTCTCGTCATATCTAGTCTTCTTCTTCCTGCAAGCCTAGCATTTTAGATAAATAGAATAGAAAGCAAGATCAAACCATACCTTAATGAAGTTTACGGGAGGTTATCTCATCCACATAAGTCAGCCCATAATAGCACAATATATATACATACATACATACACATACAATGATCCACAAATATACATATACATATACATATACATATACATATACATACATACATACATACATACATACATACATACATACATATATATATATATATATATATATATATATATATATATATATATATATATATATATATATATATATATATATATATATTAACCTATCAACATCGTACATGACGACACAAAAATAAAATAATAACCACTTGGACAATAATTGTAATTATCGCAATGTAATGTGCATATTAGGAACATATACCATCGACATGTGTGCATAACTATATACATTTACCCTAAGGTCTAGTGCGGCAACCTTGCTCTGATACCACCCTGTAATGCCTCCTCCCACATTTACCCTTTCTTACAAGCTCTTCGAGGTAAACATCATATTAGTGTCACTATGATATAAACTAGCCTCCAAGTTCCAGTTATGGAAGTGGGGTTGACTGACCAACAACATACATTGATCGCTCAAGGACTTCAAACCACACAAGAGCCTGCAAACCAACCTTGGTGATCAATCCCTTAGTTGGAACTATTTTTCACTGACTTTACCTCCCAAACAGAACCTTGACACACTTCGCATGCGGTTATTAGGCTCCAACCGCACACACAACACTGCCTGCGTTTAGTTATAGCCCAAAAATACCTATTTTTTTCCTTCAATCACGTGATCTATTCCACTTTTTCAGGAAAGCCTCCAAACCACTGCCTAGAACTGTCTGTAACTTTCCAAAATCATAAATAACATGATGATAAATCTAACCATTCAAAACTTGAACAAGATCTTCACTGAAGCAGGACTAGTACGTAATAGATATTTTGTCAAACATATGGTAAACATGTAAGCTACAGGTCATGAATGCATATTTTATCATAAACTTGTGTACTTCATCTAAGAATCACCAAGAATTATCAATGCCCTGTGAAGCTAGTTGCAACAACACTTATTAACCCATGCATTCATCAACCTTTCAAAAAATTATCAAATCATGAACAAGAGCCATTGCTTCAGCACATCATAGAACCATGATTATAACCATCATATAACTAGTATAGAAACCATGAAATATCAACCATAAAACCCACATAACAATAAGTAGAAGTGCTCATATATCATAATAAGGAAATAAATCTTGGTAACTTATGCAAAAGCCAACTAATTTAGGGACTTCCACGCACCAACCAACCATAGATTGGGTTGAACCAAATATTTCTTTTAGCCAATCACCCATGTGCCATATTCCAATCATGAATGTGGGATCTCATGGGATAAACCAAGACATAACCAAACAAGGAATCCAAATGTTAAACCACCTCCACCCTCAAGCTTCGTGATCTAACCTAAACCAGTCCCCAGATCACAAAACCAAACCAAGCTTGGATGCCTCGAATTCCTTCACCATACCTTGATGAATTTTCTTATCTCCACCCACCTATCAAGGGCTTACCAGAAAAAACCATCTCCACCCCCAACCTTTGGGATTTTCCTAAGACTACCTCACCCGATTCCAAAACCTTCCGAAAATCCAGATCTCAACCAAGAATGAATCTTGTCACACCATGACTATCTTGGAAATGGAAAGGAAAGGTTGAAACCACTGTCAAACCAGGAAAATCCCATGCCAATGATATAAAATGAACCAAATAAACAAATGCCTGTACCATGCATTCACATCCCAGCAAGGAAATCTTATATGTGACCTATTACCTACAAGATATTCCTTCTTAAGCTACTTATCCAACCTTCCCCTTGTTCTCCTTTGCTTAATTTATTGCTTTTTTCCCTCCAAATCCAAGTGAATGCTCAAATTATCCCAGAATGCTCTAAGTGTGCAAGATTGTAAGAGAGCCAAAAGATAAACTGACAAAAGTTGTGAATTATTTATGTGAAGCCTTTTTATCATTGATGTCTCCTTTTTTATTCATTTTCCTCTAATTTCCCTTGCATGCAAATTTGTGTCTCTTCCCCTTCCATTTCTCCTATTTTCCTTTATTTCTCACAATTAAATGCCAATTATTGCCTCTTTTCCTTTGCCTACACATTTTCCAATTTCCATAACTATTATTGAACCACAAATGATGCCCACTAAAGTTTTTACCCAACATTGAATTTCGAATATGTGTCCCGTGGACTTGGCCTTCTTTTCCATTTATTATCCTTTATTACATGAAAATTTAACTGAGGCTATTACACCAGCAACTCCTCGTACAATGCAACCAATATCGAGGGGATTTTCCATATCTAAGGAGGGCTAATTCATACCATGAGAATTATTTCTCTCTCATCTCTATCGATTGTTGTTCTCCTTGTGTATCCTGTTGCGTTTACTACCTCTTGGCTTGTTATTTTGCCTTGTTTTTGGGTTTTCATCCCTATCATCCATCCATAAGAGGAATGAAAATGGGGCATTTCTTATGTCCACATTGCTAATCCCATATGATTACTACCTATAAGTGTAGTTTATGGATTGGTCAGTAATTGACCTTGGAAATTTAATGTGATTGGATCTCAATTATTTAAGTCACACAACCTACCTTCTCATCAAACAATGGATCCGTGGTCTCCTTCCATTTAGGAAAGAATTATGTTATTGTTTAATTTTCAAGTGTTTTCAAGATTTGTTTTAGCCAACTATGGATCTCACACTAGTAGAACAAGTTATATTCACAACCTTGGGGGTGAAACATAAGGGTTGTTACAAACCATACCCCTTGAAGGGAACACCATCCTCAATGTTATATGAAAAAAAACAAATATAAAAAATGAACTTTATAATTTACGACTCTTACGTCAATGGAATTTTCCATTTCCTAAGTTTCCACTTCAACAATGTCATTCGTAATTTGTGGTCTAGTCACCTTCATACCTTTTAGCATTCTAGAACATTCCTGCTTGGTTTTCCATTTATTCAAAAGGCATCCATAGGAAATATATTAAGCTCATTCTCTTCTTGGACACATCTAATGCATTCGGTTCCAGTGTCATCAGAATTTCCGTGTCACTAGGATTTTCATCTCCGCCATGCTATCACAAGCCTATAATTATCATGATATTAGTCATGGCAATTTTTATCACTATTCATCCTCTTTTTCTTTTATTTTCCAAAAATAAGTTGAATTTCTAACATGTAAGGTTTTTAAACCAATACTTGTCTTTATGGTTATTCTTTAGCTCCTTAGCTTCCATAGGTAATAAGACCAAGTCACTGTTCGTGTTAAGGATACCTTCTTATGCTCACATCTTAGTGAAATTGTGACAAACTTCTTCTCCAATCAACTACTCACCCTTCCAAACCCAAGAAACCTCCATCCTTAGGCAGTATACATATCCTAGGGATTTCCTACATGGCATTATTGAAAAAATTGTTAAACTTATAGCCAAGTGCTTTTCTAGCATACCCTACTATATTTCTTATCAATTCTTATATCCAAGAACATTTCTAGCATTCTCCACTACATTTCCCAAGGAGTCTTACAATAAAGGTGCCTTTTATCTTGCTCCAAATGAGCAAATTAAAATGTAACAAGGTTGCAATGTCACTACAATGACATTGTTCTGAGCCTCTTTTCCTCATCACTTTTCATGTGTAACAACATTCATTTTCCACGAGATATACTAAAAAAATTTCAAATAAGAAATTTTAATATTCCACATTTGCTTCATTCATAAGCGAATGATAAAAAGCATGGGAATTTTAGTTATGATATTGGGCTCCCTTACAGCTAGTGATATTTTCTCATGGTGGCTTATATCTTATACCCCATTCCAACACTTTACCTGCAACATGAACTCTTAATTGGCCAAACAATTGTAAGTGTTCATACATACAAAACTTACAACATCTATTGATGTTACCGCAAAATTGTTATTTGCATAATAATTCTATCACTTTCAATTGATTTCAAATATATTGAAATGAAACTATCATTGAATTATATATTTTCATCACAATTCTTGTAAGTATTTCACAATGAAATAAATCATTTACTTCAACAACCCAAAAGGTAAAAAAGTAAAGACACATATCTCTAAATTCATGAGCCATTTATTTTTCCACTTTTCTTTGTAGGCATCTCAATGATTTTAGCAATTTTTTCACACTGAAGGCTTCATGTACTAAACATACTCCTTCTTCAGAATCCATGCAATACATGCATTAATTTGAAAAATAAAAGATATCAAATTCATTATGCTTACCTTTTTACCCTTGCTTGATGTTTTACCTATTGATTTTGCTACCATCACATGCATTCTCAACTAAAGTCTTTTCAAGGTTCGAACTGGATTTTTAGCATATTTGGTGTTTCAACATTCTATAGTCTTCAAAATGATCTCAACCTCACGTATTAGTCACAACTCTATTATTTCATCTAGTTACACACATATTTCAATGGCATTTCATAAAGGAATTTGCATTAGGTATCCAATTTACACATTTAAACAATGTCTTCATTCACGCACCCAAACCTATGCACATTCATCTTGAAATACATGTGGTATATATATTCATATGTTGTTGTTTCTAGAGTTAACTATAAGCCTTTGCTCTTTTCAGTTATTCACACCATAAATCTTATAAGCATAAGCGTACACACTACTTTCTTTCATTTGGTAGTTAATAACAATATATCACTTTTGCACACTTTCCTTATGAAATCTCCATATGCCATGCCATTCATTATGTAACCTTATTATATTACTCAAAACCTAGCAATTACCAATTGATGTTTGCTCACCATTCATGCATTAATATTATTTTCATAAGTAAAATAGATTAGGAAAGCACAAATTTCAGTTAATGTTGTTGGGTGCATAGCTTGATTGTTTTCCCAATTTAGAGATAGTGTTTCAACTATGTTTGGATCCCAGTCCCCTTACGAAGGATGTGGTGGGGCTTACCACCCAACTACTATTGCTGGGAGATAAATCTTTATTGTTCATTAGGTGGAAGAGATGATAGTAGAAGTTATGTTAATTTATGATTTTTTACCCTAGAAGAACACCCTCATTTGTATGAGGGAATTGTATAATGGATGGGTATTATTCTGTGAAAAATAAGGAGGATATTGTGTAAGAGTAAAGAGGAAGTTAATATGTGCTATAGGTTGAATTTCTTCAGTTTGTTGGATAGAATTAAATAAATTATTGGTTGTTTCTACATGGACATCACCTAGATTGAGTGAACCACATAAATGTGTGTTTCTCTTATTTTATGCTTTTCTATGTTTGGAATATTATTTTGTTTCATTGCTCTATTATTTAATTCCTAACAAAGGGAAGCTATCTTCTTAAGTTATTTTCTCAGCTATGAATTTACTATACATTTTATTTATATGAACCCATTCAATCCCCTCATGGCTAATCCTTTATCCACATCTACACTCTGATGTAGTTATGAAAGGCATACTTCCAAGCTCATTACGAATCTCATCACATGAATAAGTATAGAAATTTTATTAAACATAGAAATATTTTTTCTCAAATTTTAGCATGCTTATCACCAAGTTTTCTTTCTCATAACAACTACTGAATCCCTCCCCATTTCACTTATCTGCATATCAACTATCTCAACCCACATCTATTGTTAGTCAACTATGTCAATGCACATCTATTTCCTTTCTTTATTCATTACCCTAAAGGATAGATAAATATCTGGAGTGAGAGTGTGAATGTGGGAAGACAAGGTGGATCTTAATGTTGTATTTATGAAAGTGCGAGGAATTCATATCCTTCTACGAATATTAAAGTATAGAACAACACAACACAAATAGGAGGTCGAGAATCGAGAAGAACACATGTTGCACATGCCCCATCTCACAATTTATGTTCCAACTGAACCCATAGATATATTGAACACCTGAGTCCATTTCTAATCAGAGTTTTTCATTTCCAATTATTTGATATAAAGAACAAAAGAATCTTTTAGGTATGTCCAATCCCTGACAGTGCAAGGTATAGTACCAACATTGTGATTTACATATGATTATCACAATTTAGACGATTTAAACTCAGTCACGAGAGACTCCCTTATCTTGATGGCATTGATTTTTCACGTTAAAATTAGTTGCTAACATTAGAAAGGCTACCATAACCACCCTACTACCTTGTACACTTAATTATGAAAATACGTTAGAATCAATGGAAGTTTTACTTATTAATGATGGCAAGTGAAAATGTTCACTACCCATCGTATCAGTCACAATTAGGAATGGAATTTGATGGGAATTAGGTGATTTTCCAGGAAAATATCTTCTAAATATTTATAAATTTGTGAAGATATTTCTCAGAAAATGTGAAAACGGGTTAGGGAAGTGTGAAAAAAGTCAAATTTGACTGATGGGTTTGCTTTGAAATTCTAACACTGGTCACAATGAAATTATATTTCAATATAGGTCTCTCCATACATTTTGTAGAAATAACTTGAAATTTGAGGTTGCTAACAATTCAGACTGAAATCGATAGACACAAATTTATTCTACTAAATTCTATGGAAGGAAAATTGATAATAGAAACATAGGAAACCATTCAATAACAATGAACAAAGTTTTTACTAGGGAACCCAACTCGGAAAATCCCCTCCTCTATTTTTAGTATATCATATGAGAACAATGATATATTACAATGACTACTTAAATGCTTGTGGATCAATCCGCACTGTAATTTCGATCTCCTGTAGAGTCTGCTTTGGCAAATACGTAGCTAAAATAGACCTCCTACTTCCTTGTATTTCCTTGTGTGATCCTAAATAATTAGGAAGGTCATATTTCCTTGCCCATCCCGAGGAAATTAGCTCACCTACTAATACAGTCACTAGTATACAATAATGATTACATTATTCCTTTTCTCTCCAACTTCACTAGGAAATTCGAATTTCATGTATGACTAGGGTTAGTTTTAGTAAATTTCCTAGTTAACTAATATTTAGTTGAGTTTACAATAGTTATAACTAATCTATTGAAATCATACTAACAATATACTAGACTAGAGCTCAGATAATTGACTTTCACTCAAGATAACAAATCTAGATAGCTAGATATTAGCTGCCAACTTGGACACAAATCTACATCTAGCCCAAAAAATCAAATTGACTGACTTAAATGAGTTATTTCGCCATGTCACTCCTATTAATTGCCTGAAAACTCATTCTGTTGAAGTGGAAATTCGAATTTTTTCATTTGACTAAGGAACAAGTCAAATGAATCCTTTTATTCATACAATTTAGCACTCCCACATATCAAGAAAAGGGTTCTAAACAACCTGAATCCTTCTCTCACTGAACTCAAACTTGCCTCTTGACAAAGCCTTTGTAAAGATGTAGGATTGTACTATAACATATCAATCCTCCTCTGCACACAATCTCTTAGGTGATGATACTTGATGTCTATATGCTTGGACCTATCATGAAAGACTAGATTTTTAGATAGTTTTATAAAAATATGATCATTACAATGGATCAATGTTGGCTCCATGCCTTAATTGAATAGACCAACCAAAATCTTTCTCATCTAAATATCCTCAAATGCTTCTTAACTAGAAACCATATACTCGACCTCTGCTGAACTGAGTGTTACAGATCT